>CM067314.1:10335889-11005889 GCA_034231615.1 Meghimatium bilineatum
TAATAAACATAGATAAGGGAAATAATCACATATGCAGGCACAAATTCAAAAAAAGTTCCCAAGTTAGCAACTACCATTTTCTTTTTCAAATACCCCCCCCCCTTTAAATGTTTTGCCTGATTTATGGACATTCCCTTACTGTTGCTTCCAGCAGTCTGCCATTACTAATTTATCCATGCTATTTCATTAATTATGGTCAGAATTTGTTGGCAATAATTGCAATGAGTAGTTGCAGCAGGAACGATCAATGACACCGTGTGAGCGTGTGAGATAGTCCATATTAAAGATAAATGACACCGTATGTATGAGATTTATGCTAGTGAGAATTAGTGTAAAACGGAAAATACTAAAGAAAAACTCTATTGTGTGTGACGCGTGCTATGTATGTATAGGTATGCAGATGTCCATGGAACAGTGCACATAATTGTCTTGGAGAAGAAGGCCCATATAAACTTTTACCTCAATTTATCATGTTATTATTTGCTATGGGAATAGGGAAAGGATGTATTCCCCCCCCCCCCCACCGCTCCCCAACAACGGGTATTTTAAGTCCATATTATCCAGCTATATTATTGAGTTTTTTCTCAAAACGGGAAATCCCCAAGGAAAGACAAATCAGCCCTAAGTGTGACTCTTGCTTGGTAATTTTAACTCTAAAATGTCCGTGTATCAGAAGGTAGAATATAAAAGGGTTTAAAAGCCGTAGAAGATTGACTTCACTGTACTCGGTTTCCCATATGTACTCCGTCCCTCACAACAAAGCGGCACGCCGCCTGCTAAGAGTACCACTCATAGCACGTAACTCCGTATCTTCACGTTCTACAGGGATCTCCGAAAAAATCCACCTTATACGCAAGACGACACGAGCCGAATTCGGATTAAGGTAGAATATATCTTTATAAGAAGTAGAATTCCCACACAAATCGACACATAACGTAATTACAAGTCACAGAAGTTGCCGTTTCATATTTGCAGGAATTTACGCGGTTAGTTTGTACTAAACGATATTCTTTCCTGAAAGAACCGGTAACCTACGAGAATACTGTACTTAAATATATATGTACATGTACACAGTTACACAACATACTCCCGAAGTAAAAATAAATGAAACAACAAAGGAGCAGATCCAACGATCGATAAAATTAGACACGCAATGAAAAATCTGAAGAAACATAAAGCTCCGTAAATGACTGTATTACCACAGAAATGATATTAGCTCGAGAAGGAGCATGGAAGAAATATATCATGAGTTTTACTGTAAAATGTGGAAGAGCGAAACATGGCCCGAAGAATGAAAAAAAAAACAATATATATATATATATATATATATATATATATATATATATATATATATATATATATATATATATATATATATATATATATATATATATATATATATATATCCCAACAAAAACGGTATATCTTCATTTCATCATCATTATGTGCCATCTCCGCAACGTAGGTTGGCTGCAACGGATCTCCAACACCCCTGTCTCTTGTCTTGGTAGTGCATTCTGCTAGACTGTAACCTCTTCATCGTGTGATGCTACTCCCCTACTTGTATCTCTGCCTATCCCTTGCTCGACTCCCTTTGACTTTGACCTAAAGTAAGGTCTTCAGGAAGGTGTATTGAAGGATGTATTCCTTCAATTAACAATCAAAGTAACAATTCAATCATTCAATCGAAGTAACAATTCAATCAAAGTAACAATTAAATCATTCAATCAAAGTAACACCTTCAATTATGTACTGACTATAGAACAGTCTGGTTCTGTGGTGAAGTGGTACAACGCGCGGCTGTTGCGGCCAAGCTAACGAGTTCGATCCGCAGCACAGCCAATGGTGCATCCCGACTGATAAAAAAACAAACGTATATATTGCCTAGAAAATCACCACAGCGAACAAAAGCAGGGTTTATATCTACTTCCTGAATAAGATATCTACCGATAGAACATTAACATTAATTAGCGAGTATTATCTTACCAAGAATAATTATGAAGGGAATACAACAAAAATTAGAAACCTAAGTTAACTAGGTACAAGCAGGATTTTCGTCAGGCGGAGACACATAAAATCGTTGATTAAATATGAGAACAGTTATCGAAAAATGCAGAGAGTTCAAAGCAGATTTATAATGTAATTTGATTGAGTATTTCACAGTATTTGATTGCGTGCAACATCAGCATTCATAAATTCTCATAAATTAATGAGAGAAATGGGCTTCCCAAAACATCTAACATATCTTATTGAATCACTCTACTATAATCAACAAGCTTGATGGTAATATCTCAGAACGGTTTTCGGCAGATAACAGGGTAAGAGGGATGTATCCTATCGCCATACTTATATAATATATAGATATCCCACTGAACACGGATATGTCGGGCCATTGGCGCAAACAAAACGTCGACACAACGCATCTCCATTACTCTGGACTACATCCTGGTAGAAATGTAGTAGCACAATGGTTCTTCTACAAGGGAGGTCCAGCAGAAGTTTGAGAATTAACGCTGAAGAAGAATATAATATTAATGTGCACAATGTCATGAATAATGTAAAAGACACCACGGTGCACACAAAAATTATATCCCCTAAATATAGTAGGATATGACATACAAGAGATAAGATACACATATGATACGGTACTTCTAACTACTCACATAGAAGGGCTAGACAGAATGATCACTAGAATAAAAGCATACAGCCAAGAACAACACCATAAATTAAACAAACAGAAAACCAAGATCATGACAACAGATAAAACCAAAGTAACACCAAGAATTAAAATAGACACCATGGAACTGGAATAAGTTTGATTATCTGGGAGCAAATAGGAACAACTTAGGTGATTGTACAATGGCAATTAGGAAAAGATTAGCGGTAGCGAAATCAAAAGCAATGAAAAACATTTTGAAAAACTGTTATAAAGAGACAAAAGTTATACTCCATAAATCATATTTTCCAGTTGTAACATACGGCTGTGAGACAACGGCAAAAGGAATATCGGCCTTCGAACTGAAGTGTTATAGGACAATATTACGAATGTCTTGGATACAAAAGATAAGGTACAGTGGGGTTTTGAGTATGTTCAGTATAGAGGAAGGATGACTGGTAAATACAAGTGTACATAGAAAAATGAAATATTTCGGACATATAAAAGACACAATGGCATGGAAAGACACATATTAGAGGACATAATTCCGGGAAGTAGAAGAGGTAAACCTAGAAAGAGATGGACAGATGACATCAAAGACTGTATGAAGGTATTGTTGGAGGAGGCAGGCAGAGTGGCACATGATAGAGTCGGGTTCAAGACATAAATTACAAAACAACGTTCTGGAAAGAATATGTCACGTGATGATGGTAAGTTTACTCTGGTAATGTTATAATCACGGTTATTGAGAGAACTGCCGGTAGACTAGTTACAAGTGGATACGTATCAGAGTAGATGGAGGTGGATGCATGTGGATATGTTCAACTCTCAATATCTGCGACTTTTGGGCGAGAACAGGCTGGCGTCAGTGGCTGTCATTAAGAGATTCAATCCATTTGTAATTTCTTCAAGGAGATTTGAATTAACAAACGTACACAGGTGAAACAAAAATTAATAATTTGTATAATTCCCAACCGGACTGCCACGAAAAAAAATATAGTTAATATTGTAAAATTTCAGATAAAATCGACGTCTCATTCATAATGTCTTCGTAGAGGAAGTAAATAATCAGAACAATCAATAAAATAATAATATTATACATTTTCTTACATCAAAATAGTTTAGGAAGGATGCAATTTAGGGATGTCGATAGAGATATATAATCAAGTGTAGCTAACAGTATACATACCTTTCACCGTATTCTGAATGAGACGAAACGTCTATGTTGATGTTGGTGTGTATCATCGAGTGTTCAGAAAATTACAAATGCATAATTAATGTTATCGGTCTTATTCTTCTTGATTGGAGGCCAGCTTCACGACACATTTAAACAATTCCGAAAAATCAAAGCATCTCGAGATATTGGAATATTTTTAAAAAAACTCAGTTTAACATCTCATCAGCAGTCTTAAGTCTCAATTAAACATCATATCAATAATCTAAGGCTCAACTCGACATTTCATCAATAATCTAAGGCTCAACTCGACATTTCATCAATAATCTAAGGCTCAACTCGATATTTCATCAATAATCTAAGGCTCAACTCGACATTTCATCAATAATCGCTCAACTCGACATTCCATCAATAATGTAAGGCTCAACTCGATATTCCATCAATAATCGCTCAACTCGACATTCCATCAATAATGTAAGGCTCAACTCGATATTCCTTCAATAATCTAAGGCTCAACTCGACATCACATCAATAATCTAAGGCTCAGCTTGACATCCCATCAATAATCTGCGGGCATTTAGTAATATAAAAATAAAAAAACAACAGTAACTATATATATATATATATATATATATATATATATATATATATATATATATATATATAGAGAGAGAGAGAGAGAGATAGATAGAGAGAGAGAGAGAGATAGAGAGAGAGCGAGAGAGAAGAGAGAGAAGCAAATTACAACATTTGGAAACTAGGAGGACATTAAAGAAAATTATAGAACAAATGAAATTACCAAACAAAAGGTACTCATAATTTAAGAATCCATAATGTTTTACCTGAATGTTTTACCTGAATGTTTTACCTGAATGTTTTACCTGAATGTTTTACCTGAATGTTTTACCTGAATGTTTTACCAGAATGTTTTACCTGAATGTTTTACCTGAATGTTTTACCTGAATGTTTCACTCGGTGACACATCTGAAGACATTGTGATACTCCACTTCGTGGTAGGTTTATTGTTTGAGAATATGTGATCCATGTGGAACTAATCTTCTATTGAAGATATCACTCTCGTGTGCTATATTAATGGTTCTATTGGTTATAACCCTTTGTATGCTGTCTCACTTATTGGTGATAACCCTTTGTATGCTGTCTCACTTATTGGCAAATTGCTATCGGATTGCTAATGAGTTCCAGGACAAGAATTTGAAAAATTTAAAAGGTAAAAGTAAAAGGTAGCTCCCATGGCATATGCTGTCGGGGATGAAGTCTTCATCATGAAGATAACTCTTCATGTACTAAGCAGCAGCAATTATTAGGTGAGGTGGTCAGTTCACTTCCTTGCTGTTTTTTACCCTTCCTAACTCATGCGTCAGGTACTCATTTACAGCTGAGTCGACTAGAGGAGTAGTCGTCGAGTGGTTGAAAGATTTACTTTAGCACATTGATGTTCTTTGACAAATATAATAAACTGTAAAGTTATTTTCAGAAATCTCATGGATTTGGAAAATAAAAATTTGTGACACATAAATTTTAATATTTTATGTGTGGAGAATGCCCTTGTCCTCTTTCACGTTTTTTCCCCAAGTCAAATGCGAGGTTGTCTGTGTAGTAAACGAAACGCATCTAGATTTACAGACATACATAATGCTGTCAATGGTGGGCAGGCAGATATGCAATCCCCGCCATCAGTGCTGGCATACTAATTATGCCACATTAACATAATTTCTACATCCATTATAGTTAACTTGGCTATGTGAACGTTTATAATACTTACTTGTCTTTTTCTGTTGTGTATATTAAATTGTGTCTTGATAGATGCCTTTCGGTTGAAACGTCGATTTGCTTGTGTTATTATGTGTGTCTTCAGTTATCAGCAAAGCTGTATTACCCTGTTCCTGGATGTAACACATTTACAAACTCTTGGCTCTTCTAGGGAATTTTCGTGCCCTACAGAGAAATTTTTCCGCCAAAATGCCGACTAGATCGAATGTGTTCTCATTACGGTGCTCGACTAACGGTTGTTCCTTCCTGAAAGCAAAGGAAACTTTCGAGAATATTGTGCTTGAAATTTCCATTGATTAATTGTTTCTCTAGGATTGTGGTGTTGTGGTGTAACATTAGTCTAATATTCATAGAAAATTGACGGTGAGCAGTAGTAAGGCATTCATTCAACATCATGGATAACAATGTAAACAGAAAGGTCAAACACATTAAATTGGGAACATGGAACGTTAAAAGTTTAAAACACGGGAAACAACACGTAGTAATAGAAGAGATAAAAAGAACACATTTAGACACACTGGGCATAGCGGAGCATAGATGGGCACAGAAAGGACATTTCACATTAACAAATGGAGAATTGTGTATTTTTTCTTGATCAGAAAATGGTGGGCTTAGCGGTGTCGGATTTACCTTTCCAAAAGATCAAATCTTCTGTACTGGGATATTACCCCATAAATGCGCGTATAATCACCATCAGAATAAAGGATGAAACAAGAAACATCTCTATTACACAGATTTATGCCCCAACATCAGCGGCAGACGATCAACTACAATTCGCGCTTGACAAATAAACAGACACGACATGAAAATAGTATTAGGCGACTTCAATGCAAAAGTAGGTCAGGTCAGAGATCAACATGACTGAACAATGTACACACGGCTTAGGCAGCAGGAATAATAACGGTGAAAGTTTGCTAGCCTTGTGTGCAGGAATCGCCTAGCTGTAATGAATACATTTTTCAAACAACACATTATAAGACTATACACCTGGACGTCGCCGGACGGAAAGACCAAAAACCAAATTGATTACATATTAATAGATCAAAGATGGAAAACAAACATTCTTCAATGCAAGACACTACCAGGCGCAGACTGCGACACTGATCATGAGTTACTCATCGCAAAGTTCAAGGTAAAGATAAAAAAGACAACAAAAATTTCAATGTTACCAGATACGATATGACGTCAATACCGAAAGAATACAACATCGAAATTAAAAACAAATTCGAAATACTACTTGAAATACAAGAAGAATACACCCCAAATTAACTTCAAAACAAAAAAAGCGACATTTTCATTAACTGTGCAAATAACATGCTACACAATAAGATCAGGAAGAAGAAAGAGTATATATCAGAAGAAACTATGAGCATTATCCAAGAAAGAAGACACATCAAAAATATTGTTAAAATAGAACAAATTATAGAATCATGTCAAGTTATATACAAAGAAGAATTAGGCAAAACAAGCAAATCTACATAAACAAAATATGCCTGGAAATAGAAGGACAGAAAAGACAAGGTAACAGTAAAACGATGTTCGAAAATGTACGACACCTAAGAGACAGCAAACCTGAACCATCATTAAAAGTGCTGAAAGATAAACAAGGAAACATACTAACAGAAGGGATACATATTTTACATAGATGGAAGGAATACTGCAGTGAGATGTATAATGACCCAAGAAAAACCAAAAACAGAACAATAAACGAATATGAAAAGGAGCCAGTACCTACAAAGGAAGAAGTAAGATACGCAATAGAAAGTTTTAAGAAAGGAAAAGCCCCAGGCAATCATGGCTTAACAACAGAAATAATACACGCAGGCGGCGAGGCTGGAACCAAGATTTACCACAAACTCTGCTGCAAAATATGGGAAAGCGGATAATGGCCAGAGGAATGGAAAAATCATTATATATACCCCTCAAAATAAAAGGCGACTTTCAGATTTGCTCTAACTACCGAACTACCCTTATAAGCAAAGCAAGTAAAATAATGTTAAACATCATAATGCAAAGAAGCAAACAGAAATTAGAGATGGAGATAAACGAAACACAGGCCGGTTTCAGATCGGGCAGAGGAACAAGAGATCACATCCTTAACATGAGATTGATCTTAGAAAGGCGTAGGGAATTCTCAACTGACCTGCACATGTGTATCATAGATTACTCAAAAGCGTTCGACTGCGTCCAACACCAGAAACTATGGGAGATAATGAACAGCATGGGTTTCCCAAGACATATGATTCATCTAATAGAAGAACTTTACCAAAATCATAAGGATGCAGTGAAGTTAGAGGGTTTGAGGTACAGAGTGGAGTAAGGTAGGTGTGCACACTCTCGCCAGGGCCGGTCTTAGGCCATTGCAACCTATGCGGCCGCAGTGGTTGCCCGCACTTCATAGGCCCATAAATTCATATTATAATGTATTTTATTATCCTCTTCCTTACCCAGACTGGGCCCCCACGCAAACCGTTGCGCATTGGGCCCCTCATTAGTTAGGGCCGGCCCTGACTCTCCCCATACCTGTTCAACATTTACGCAGAAAGTATAATGAGGAATGTGAGAGACGACAAACACAACGCTGACTACCACGCATTAAACATCGGTGGATTCGAAATCCCTGAACTACGCTCCTCAGACGACACAGTGCTTCTTTCAAATGATATAAAGGGATTGGAACAGCTAATCAAGAACACAAAGAAATATAGCGAGGCACAAAACCTGTATTTAAACACGCAAAAGACAACAATCATGTCAACAGATATAACAACACAACAACCAAAAATCAGAATAGAAAATACCGAGATAGAATGTGTGGATAAATTTGAATATTTAGGAGCAAACATCAACGGTGCAGGAGACTGCATGGCAGAAATAAGGAAGAGATAGGCAATGGTATATTGTAAAATAACATGGTTGAAGAATGTATGGAAAAACAACAAAATAGAAACGAAAATGATAATGGTACAAACTTTTATTTTTCCGGTTGCAACATACGACTGTGAAACATGGACCCTAAGTAAAACAGCGACAAAGAAGATCAACGCCTTCGAGCTGAAATGCTACAAAAAGATACTTAGAATACCATGGAAGGAAAAAATCATAAACTCAGATATTATAAACACATTGAAGATTCCAGAGTGTTGGCTACTAAACACAATAACACAAAGATAACTACGCCTGTTTGGTCATATAAATAGACACAACTGTTTAGAAAGACACATAATGAAGGGAAGAGTACCATGTAGAGGAGAAAGGGCAGACCAAGAAGACGATGGACTGACTACATTAAACATGAATACATCGCTAGAACAATGACTGCCCAACTATTTTGACTGCCCAACAGCTGAGCATAGATTACAGTATTGCCGTGCACGGGCGTACCTTCAAATACATGCAGATAAGGAACACCCGTTGCATTCCGAAATACAGAAAGTTAAAGGCAGCAGACTCAAGAGAGGAAGGTCGTGGATGGGACGTGCTGAGGATGTAATACAAAGTGCCAGATTACAGGATGTGGCAGCAGGTGCGGAATGGATATGTCTACCCACAGATTTCGAAACTTGTTTGAGAGTAGTAATATCACTTAGCAGGGAATGCAGAGAATGGTGTGCCACAGCTGTGGAGAAAGAAGTGCAGGCTTTAATCAGTAAGAATACCAAAGAGGGGGATGTGATTATATACACTGATGGATCTGTAATTAGGCATGTTCGCAGTGCTTGGGCCTTTACAGCTCAGTGCACAGGTAAAACGATCAAGGAGGAAAGTGGTGCCTTTGCGGTCACTACGAGTAGTATGACCATGGAGACTATGGCGGTGACCAAGGCATTTGAGTTGCTACGCACACAGAAAGTAACGCAGTTCTGCATCTTGAGTGACTCTATGAGTATGATTAAGAAGGTACAAGTGGGTCTCGTTCGCGAACAGTGGATTGAGGCCTTGAGAAATGTGAGGTTGAAAGCGGTTACATTTATTTTCGTGCCGGGACATGGGGGCGTTCGAGGCAATGAAAGAGCGGATCAACTGGCATCGTGTGCGATTGTGGCAAAGGGCGATGGGGCAATGGATCGCGCTGACGTTTTGAACTCCTTAAGAAATATAACACGCGAGAGTGAGACTAATGTGGATGATGATTCCTTTTCAATGGCTAGGATTAAAGATCAGGGATTGAAATGCGGTGTTGCTAGAGGTGAACATTTTGGAGGGCGCAGAATAATGATGGTCAACCAGCATAGGACCGGTACTGTCAGCAGAAGTGTGATGGTGGATACACTCAAGGAGAGATCGGAGCAACTATGGATGTATCCAGTTTGCAGTGATGATGATCCGACGACTAACTAACTAACTAACATCGCTAGAAAATGCAAGCCACATCGCCCATCACAGAGAAGGGTTCAGAGAGTTCATTGGGAAGACAACGTTCGGGAAGGAATACGTGACATGACACAGAGATTTCACAACTCCCCACCTCGCACCAGTTAATTGATGATCAGTAGTAGAGGGTATACATGTATTATATCTCTTTAGAAACATTCGAGGAAGGTGCGTTGGTTAGATTATCCTCAGTATGCGAAATACCACCCTTTAAATGTTTTTGTTTAAAATTATTGAATTGTTCAAATTGTATTCTGATTTCCCTGCTTATGCCGCCTCCGTCCAATGCAGTCTGATGCGGCTGCCTCTATGTATCATAGCAGGGTATGTCTGTAAATCGAGGAACATGTACTCAACACTATCCTAGGATTTGAACACTCTTGAGAAAAGTAATAGGTAATAAAGCAGCAAAATTGAAATAAGAAGGTGAAGATTCACAATACAGATTAATATTGAAAAGACCGAAATAATGGCAACAGCAAAAAAGAACGAAATTTGACTATCCCCATCAATGATAAACATCTTAAACAGGTAAATAAGGTCACTTACTTCATCCACTCTTTTTCCTTTTGCGCTGAAGTTAGCGTATAGGGCAGAGATCAGATCTCTCCAATTCTGTCTGTTCAAAGCTATTATGTGCAGTTCTTTAATAGTGTGTATATTGATTGTTTTACTTTCTCTAAGTATTGTTCTTCTGAGTATTTCTTCTGGTCTACCTCAGACTCTTGTGCCTGTAGGTATTCATTCAAGAGATTGGTGGTGTATTCTGTCAGCGCGTAGGACATGTCCAATGTAGGACCAATGGCGTTTTATGATAACATATGTGATGGAATTTTGATGTATCTCTTCTCTGATTTTTACATTCGATTTGAATTCACTCCAATATGTGTTAGTTGAATTCACTCCAATGTGTGTTAGTTGAATTCACTCCAATATGTGTTAGTTGAATTCACTCCAATATGTGTTAGTTGAATTCACTCCAATATGTGTTAGTTGAATTCACTCCAATATGTGTTAGTTGAATTCACCCCAATATGTGTTAGTTGAATTCACTCCAATATGTGTTAGTTGAATTCACCCCAATATGTGTTAGCTGAATTCACTCCAATATGTGTCAGTTAAATTAACTCCAATATGTGTTAGTTGAATTCAAATCGAATGATAAAATCAGAGAAGAGACGAATCAAAACTTTATCACAGATGTTATCAGAGATCGTTGTTGGTCACTTACTTAGAAAACATTATATCGAGTGAAGCGAAAAACAGTAAAGCGACACAAGATAGATGCAATAACACATACCAGATGCTAGGACAATGACACGTCCTGTTATTTCCACTCGCTTCCAATTGCCAAAAAAGATAGATTAGACAGACAGACAGACAGGCAGGCAGGCAGGCAGACAGACAGACATACAGACAGATAGATAGATCGACGGATGGACTGACTGACTGACGGACGGACTGACTGACGGTCGGACTGACTGAAGGACGGACGGTCGGACTTACTGACGGACGGACGGACTAACAGACTGACTGTTTGACGGACTGACGAACTGGCGAACAGACTGACTGATGGACGGACGGACTAACAGACGGACTGACAGATAGATAGATGTTCGTTATATAACATATTAAATTAGACATACTTACAATAAAATAACATAATTTAGAAACAGTGTTTATAAATCTGACTAATATAGATGTATTAGTTAAGATAAAAAGAAAGTGGCTGTCTCTTGAACAAATCGCATAAATGTAAGAAAGCTTACTTTGACTATGAACAGTCTCTGATATGTTTCATTATTATAACATCTATATAAATTACACTGGTCTCAATTTTAAAATTTTGCTACAAGTCTCTTCATATGTGTTATATTATCTCAATCCTCTGTTATATTATCTCAATCATGTGTTATATTATCTCAATCATGTGTTATATTATCTGAAACGTCAGTTATATTCTCTCAAACGTCTGTTATATTATCTCAAACCTCTGTTATATTATATCAAACCTCCGTTATATTATCTCACACGTCTGTTATATTATCTCTAACGTCTGTTATATTATCTCAAACGTCTGTTATATAATCTCAAACGTCCGTTATATAATCTCAAACCTCCGTTATATAATCTCAAACCTCCGTTATATTATCTCAAACCTCCGTTATATTATCTCAAACTTCTGTTATATTATCTCACACGTCTGTAATATTATCTGAAACGTCCATTATTCTTTCATTTTCTTTATCATCCAAGAAACTCGTACAATTTCACCAACAAAGAAGTTCACTACGAGATAACTACTTTTAGTCTTTTCATAGATTCAAGCTGTGGCCATCTGACGCCGGCTCATTGCTGTTTGCTCACACCAAATTGATGTATACACACTGTTAGTTTCCTCTGTGACATCTAAATGAGACCATTGTGGGTATTCAATAACTTGTATGAGCAAAATAGGTTATAGATATTAGCTATAAAATATTAGTTATAAAACAACCGGCACGCGGGAAGAATGTGGCCCACTAAGCTATGTTTTTGTTCTGACCCAAAGCAGATCTAATGTTTCTATATGCACGTATCTCAGAGTTCAGAAAGTACATTCTCAGAAACATCGGAGTAAAAACAAAAACAAAATTAATAAGTGTTTATGTCCTCAAAACAAAAGTTCAATCTATATTGTTTCAGGGACTTCACAGAACAATGTGTAGTAAAATAATATTATAGATTAGAGTTGTGTTTTCTTTGTGACTACATGAAACATTGTGACTACATGAAACATTGTGACTACATGAAACATTGTGACTACATGAAACATTGTGACTACATGAAACATTGTGACTACATGAAACATTGTGACTACATGAAACATTGTGACTACATGAAACATTGTGACTACATGAAACATTGTGACTACATGAAACATTGTGACTACATGAAACATTGTGACTACATGAAACATTGTGACTGCAAGAAACATTGTGACTGCAAGAAACTTTTTTCTTCTAGATGGGAACAATCACAGCTTTATTCCACTCCTTTGGTGTACTTTGTATCTTCTATATCATATTGATCAGTCTGTGTATCTATTTTATAACTATCCCTGTTAACAATCTTATTAGTTCTATAGGTATGCCGTCTATTCCTGGTGATTTGTTATTTGGGGCATGTTTAACTGCGTCTTCGATTTCGGATCTCAGGATGTATGGTTATGCAAAAATCATTTACAATACAAAATATATGATAAAGTAAAACAATTATGGTGAAGAAGTCCAAATATGACAAATGGACAAACAAAAACATTTCCTAATTCCTTTCTAAGGAAACTGGTTAAAAAGGCTTGGGCACTGACTAACAATTTGTCTGGTAAAACAAGAATAACAAATGATATTCCTGTAATGGATGGAAGCAGAATAATCGAAACAGACAAGAAAAAAGCAGAACTCTTTGACTGCTTTTTGCCAGTATAAAATGGTAGGGAAGCTGCCCGATGCTGGCAAGAAGCTTCTGTACCTACTGAAGAAAAAATAAAAGATCCAAATTGCTAGATCATCGTATTTGAAGATGACTAGTTTCTTCAGCCCTGCTTGTAATTCCTACATATTGAAGTCATATTGAAGCCTAAAAGGTAGCATGGACAAAATAAAATCTGTAACGACATGTTCACATACATGTGGACATTAGCGAAATAAGTAGTTCTTAAATTATTGATTAACGTACGACTTTACTGGTTCCTCGAGAGCTCAAACATCCTCTGTCGTGAACAGGCTGGGTTCAGAGAAGGTAGTTACACAGCAGAGCAACTATTTAGGTTAGCACAAACAATACTTTATGGATACCAGGACAATAAACTTACTATAGCCATCATTGACTTATAACAGGCCAACTATCAAGTGTGGAGAACGGGTATCTTGATTAAGATGCTAGGAGATGGAAATTAGAGGAAAGCTATGAAACTGGATAAAATATTTCCTCATTCACCGAACAAGCCAGACAAAGATAGGGCATAAATGATGCAATCTCCACCACGTGACAGCCTGAAAAATAATATAGCCAAACTTGAATTGAAGTAAACCTCCAACACGTGACAGAGCGAACAAAAGTGTTTATATGTTTAATGAAGTCAACCTTCATTACGTGGCGCAGTAAACACACGTATCCAAATCGTACTTCTTCGGGATTCTGTCAACATCATTAGTATTATTATTATCGTCATAATCATCATTATATCATCATCATTATTGTTATCTTCCATAAATAATCATTGAATACATGGTACATGTGCTACAATGCCGCGTAGCGCAGTGGTTAACGCACTGGTTTCGCATATGAGTCGTCCTGGGTTCATTCCCCAGTTGAGGCGGAATGTTTCTCAGATTGCAACGGCTACTGGGTCGACTCAGCCTTAAATGGGTACCGGATTAATCCGGGAAGAAAAGACTGCGAGGGAGAGGAGATGGCTACCGCCCTCATTTGCAGAGCCTCTGAAATGTGAGATCGGTAACATCTCACACACCTACGGCATTAATAAATGCTATGGGTTAATTTACTTACTTACATGTGCTATAATACACATATAATGCAAATAAAATATGCTTATAATACACATATAATACGCATATAATTGGCCTATAATACACGTGTAATACGCATATAATACGTCTCAAATACACTTTTCCGATCCATTATTGAGTCATGGAATAATTGGCTACAGATGAGCTCAAAATATGCACCAATCTCAACTATCAATTGCATTAACTAAATACCTCTTATTTGAAATGGAGTGATTGAATCTATGTGTATCTTCACAACTGCTGCACATTGGAAAATTGTTTGAATTATTTGCAATTTACACATCAATTATAGACAAAAGCAAGAGATAGGACAATCAATATATGATATCGCAAGATATTTACTGAGGTTTATGAAAATGTTGTCAAAAAATAATAATAATGTAACGATGAAAATGGCGAGAAAATATTCATTACGAAGACATTTGATATGTCTATTGAGACGGATAGCGTATAGTTTGATCTGTCAACCGTATAAAGGAACTTGACATGAATACAAAAACGTTGGGCATGTAACAATTAATTTAATTTCTTATCTGTATACGTTTATTCGCGATGCTGATGATACAAGCTGTGTATATAAGGCATTATCTTTGAGCTGTTGGATTACCCTAGGCAGTCTTCTTGACTTCAGTCAGACACCAAGTCTTACTGTGGAAAAGTAAGTATATCACGTTATGTTTCTATATATTAGTTGCTGATTCTTTCTTCATTATCTATCGACTTTGTCTCAGACGAAATTACTTTTAACCTCTTGTAGATGTTGCAGATACAGTTAAGCAGTGGCTGATGTGATCGTAAAGATCAAATTGTCATTATCATTGGCTATAGCTTCAATTCCTTGCTCGAAAGCTAGTCTAGTATTGACTTCTATCTATTCGCTAAAACCTTTGTTGCCTTTCAGCGTCAGGGGTAGAAGGTTACTCTGGAGATGGCCCTCTTGTGTGCTGAGTATATTGTGGAATTTGTCGTCTCTTCGGTGGTTCATCGTTTTCGTGGTCGGCCTTTACGTCTGCCTTCATTGTATCTGTGTAGCATAGCTTACTGTGATATGCTGTTTGATAATAGCCTACCGAAGAGTTTAAACCATTTGATCTGTTGTCTTTTAATATATTTTCAAGATTTGAGTGATGCAGTTTCTTTTTCTAATGTCTTCATTGTTCACAATCTCAGCGATATTCCTAGGATTCTGAGTAAACATGCCATTTCAGCTGTCGCAAATTTACTATTGTCTTGTGCTGTTGTTGTCCATGCTTTACATTCGCAGCACAGCATTGGCATAATAATTGTTCTTAATAGTATTATTTTGGTGTTTAAATCTACATTTTTGTTTCTGAAGATTGGTGTCATTTGCAGTATAGCTTGGATTTGAAAATTATCGGATGTACCTGAGGTCGCTCTTACTGTGCATTGCATATTGCGTATATGCTCAAAGTTATGTTTATCAGATGTTGGGGAACTCTATATGTCTGTAGTGTTATCCATAGTTGTACTCTAACCACTCTATGTAAATTTTTCTCTTGGTCCACGACAGCCAAATATAAGACGGTTTTATTCTGTCGCTCTTTCTGCAAGTTGTTTGAGGGCAAAGATTGCATCTGTACAGCATAATTTTTCCCAAGCCGAGTTTTGTGTTGTTGAGCTGTGGTTCTATATATGCGCGCATACTTCTCTCTAGTATCTTGCTAAAGATTATCCTATGTTGCGTAAGAAGAGTGATATGCCTCTATACGTAGTGCAGTCCCTAATACCGCCTTTTTGCTCTAGATGGGAACAATCACAGCTGTATTCCACTCCTGTGGTGTCTGTGACGGTGTATTGGCTCGTCCAGAGTAAAATCTTGCTCGAAAGCATGTCTAGTATTGATCTATCCAGAGGAAAATATAATTCGAAAAGTATCGATATTATGTATTGTATATACTGCACGAATACAATCTGAATCCTGTGGATGCGATCCAAGAAAATGATGAGAATAATACTTATCACAACAATTGTTGCTGAAGCTGTCGGAAAGAAGGTTGAATTGACTTTCCACTCTTGGGGGCTCCATCTGGATTTCTTGCTTGAGCTTGCACCAATGATTTTCTTTTTTCTCCAAACGAAACTGATGCATCAAACTTCAGAAAGATATATCCTAATATGTCATACTTATGACGTAGTATTACTTCTATAATGTAAAATATTGCAACCAGTCATACTAAGAACGTGGAGATCCATCCATCATGTAATAGACTATACTAATGACTTATCAATCCATCCATCATGTAATAGGCTATACTAATGACTTATCAATCCATCCATCATGTAATAGGCTATACTAAGGACCTATCACTCCATCTATCATGTAATATGCTATATTAAATACCTACCAATCCACCTATCATGTAATATGTCATACTAAGAACGTGGAAATATATCTTTCATTGTTAGCGGCAATCATTCTCCAGATTCTATAATATAAATTCGCTCAGTGAGCACCTGTGGTTATGCCGATAGCAATAATGACAATAGAAAAAAGGTCCAACAAGTTTGGTCGTGGTTAGCTTTGAGAGTGGGGCCTAGCGTGCAGTAATGTTGACCGATTCTTTCTTGTGGTCAGCTGTGATTGGTGACAGCATACAATAATTTGGACTGATCCTTTCTTTTGGTCAGCTTTGAGATTGATGACCAGCGTGCAGTAACGTGGATTAATCCGTTCTTACGGCTGGCCCACTAATGGTATGGATACAGACGTACACCATTCAGTGGAAGCGGCAAAACACTGAAATTATTAGTTACCACGGCAGAAAACAGATGCTTCACGCCACTGTCGCAAACAAAAAGGTGACACAATGAATTTCCGTTCTCTATATTGTATAAAACTGCTAATAATAATAATAATAGTAATAAGACCTATAACACGCCAAGTGTGTAGAGGTGTCGCACTGAAGACATCAACACAATTAGTTCTTACCGCATCTCTATCTCCAGCCACCGCCTACTCCTGTAAGGAGCCTAGCGCCCATTTGAATTGGACCCAGTTCATGACGTTTTATATTATTCTTATGCATCTCATTGGTTAATATTTATATTTTTGGAGTCGCATGCCTAAAATTAGCCACAGCCGACCAATAGATAACAAGCAAATTGACGCTCACTAGGTTATGTTTACGGTTTAGCTAGCAGGCATTTACTGGAACGAGATGTGCCTCAGCTTTTCGGAAGATTGTAGAAAACTCATTCCTAGACTATTCTTTGATGTTATTAACCCAGGATTTCTCTTTACCCTCTTAACCTTCCACCCTCAACTATTCCGTGCAAAATAATATTAATAAGTGAGTCGTGTTTAGTTACATGTCCAACAACAACCAAGTTTATGCCGTTTCATCACTGCTAAAAGTGGTTAGTTTTGAGTGACTTTCAAACGCAGATAACATTCTACTGAAAATCCAGCACGGGCGTTATTCTGTTGTAAGAGAGATTTAGTGAGAGTTTGAGAGCAGGCGCTAAACAGAAATTGGTTCAGGGGATTGCAATTGTTTCTGAATGGTCCAAATGCACAGTTGACGACAGGGTGATTAAATCATATTGATATTGGCTGTCCTAGATGCGCTCTACCTCTCAACCATAGAGCCGGAAAACATGCAATATGCATCTGTAATTAATCGATTCGATACCATATGGTATATACCCATATACTTAGTGTACCACGTGATATCGCTAATGAGATTTGTTTCATCTTCTGTCTTGGTTTGTGGCTTGGTGTTAATTTTGAATTTTCTATATGATTCTCAAAAATTTAAAGTGCTTATTTGTTTGAAATGTTATTTTTCTTTACATCTGAACGTCTAATTCAAAAAACCTGTTTGAAATGTTATTTTACTTTAAATCTTTGAACGTCCAATTCAAAAACCTGTTTGAAATGTTATTTTACTTTACACCTAAACGTTCAATTCAAAAACCTGTTTGAAATGTTATTTTACTTTACATCTGAACGTCTAATTCACAAACCTGTTTATACTATTATCCTTTAGCTTAATTCACAAACCTATTTATACTATTATCCTTTAGCTTAATTCACAAACCTGTTTATACTATTATCCTTCAGCTTCAGTTGAATTGGTATTAAATTCACAACTTAAGTATACATTCAGTATTTTGATAATATCTTGCGTTTTTATTATCAAACATTGGCTAGTGGTTTATCATTAATTTTGAAACTGTCCACTTGTTCATATTTTTTGCTGATAATTTCAAATCCCATTACGATTACCGGTTCTAAGATTATGAAACACACTGATTATTCTTCAGCCACGTCTTAGTAAGTCATCGTCAGATATAATGTTATAATAACTATCTTAACAATTAAAGATAATGAATACAGTTTAATGATTTATTCTATAATGTGCCTTTAAATGTATTCGCAATACGTCTGGAAAGAGAAATAAAGGAATACAGAAAGATCCCACGAATTATCACGGACAGAGAGAAAGAAGAATATTAAAATTTTGAAATTAGTGAAACTAAATGAAGTGTGGCTTCTAAATACAATCCTTGGAAGGAAGCTGCAGTAGTTTGGGCACTTAAAGAGAGATGAAAGAATCAAAAAGCTTATTATAGAGGGCAGAGTGCAAGGGGAGAGAAAAAGAGGAAGACCAAGAAGAGGATGGGCCAGCGACGTCGAAGAATGTATACTTACGTCTCTGTTAAATACAGTCCGAATTTTCCGGGACAGAAAAACGTTCGGAGTATCCACGACGATGGCAACGTTCTGGAAGGAATATGTCACTTGAGATACACACTTGAGAAAATGTTGACAAATTATTTTGTATATAATATATAACAATATATTGTTATTAACATTCTACTGTCTCTTATTGTAATATGATTGAGGGCTTACAGGATCATGACAATGTGGTTTGGCGTCATCTATCGCTGTCCTGGTGGTACAGATATTATCTAATATTTCCTTTTTGATTTACACAACTCTATTGCAGTGAATGTTCTTAATGGGTATTATTTCTAGTATTAATGTGCCTTTTTATACTTTTTGATGAGTAATTTCTTCTGTTTAATTAGAGATTTCTACATTTTACTGAGTCGTTTCTTATTTTTAATTAGTGATTTCTACATTTACTGAGTGGTTTATTATTTTGAGTCTTCTTCTACTTCTTCTGCGTTCGTTCTCAAACTCCTGCAGATTAGCAGGATGTAGTCCGGAGAACGGAATGCGTTGTGTCATGGTTTACAGCCTCGCTGTGATATCTGCGCCTTTCTGCCTGACACATCCGACTTCAGCATGGCTTTGGGTCACTGACCCTATATGGGATGGGACAGCCAACTCCAATATATAACCTCCTTAGCCGCCTCTTACGACATGCATGAAAGGTAAACAGTGTTGCTATTCTTTGCTCCGCTTTTGGGCCCCGGCAATACACGGGCGATTTTTAATGAGTGATTCTTTATATTTAATATGGTTAATCATTATTTTGGATAGTGATTTATTGTTCCTCATTCGTTCTCAGCCTGCTGTTCTGTGGAATAATGCAGTACATAGAACGAAGTGGGTTACATCATGGTTTAAAGCTGCGGTGCGACACGTGCATATATTAGCCTGATATAATTTCCTTACGGATTGCTTATACATACTGAAACCACTTGAAACCTTTGTGCACTTTATCTCACAAGTCACTTGAAACCTTTGTGCACTTGTATCATACAAGTCGCAAGAACCCCCACCCCCCTTGCAATTTCCTAATTAAATATGAAGAAATGCTTTAATAGTAATAAGTGCTTTATTAAAATTTCAGCAGTTGATATTAAATGTAATCTATTCCACGCCACCAGGAGTCGCAACCCACAAATTGGAAGTCGCGATTTAGTGTCTCATCACCTACCTGAAACACATGTTTGTACATGAAGATATTATTCATAACCAATTACTGTTTTCATTTTATTTTCTACAGAGACAGCAATCATGCAGATCTTATCAGCGTTCAGTTTGTTGCTACTGTTGTCATGTGTTGTTCTGGTCGGTGAGTATACCATCAAGAAACAGGCCATAGTGTCACATATTGCTCGTTGAATACAGATGTTTAATCATCTTGAGAATTGAGATTTTTAAAATCACCTTTAGAATACAGATGTTTGATAATCTTTATAATTTAGATGTTCAATTATCTCTAGAATTCAGATGTTCATCATCTAATAAATACAGATGTTTAATCATCTCTAGTAGGTATGAATTACAGAAACAAAATGTCAACTGACAAGTGATAAGTGGGAAAGGGTAAATCCACTTGACTAATCATTGGATTATACTTTCCTTACACCTGTTATCTTGTGTTATTGATAAGAGATTTTGGTCGACACGTCAGTTTGTATGTGCTATCACATGTTTTACAAGCTGCTACCAAAACTGCATTGACAGTTTCCTAAATGCAAGTAATTATCTCTAGGTTCATTCTTCCTTACAGAAATTTAGCTTTAAAAATAAAACCGCTCACCCCCATTAGACACATCATGTGAATTGACTTAGAAGGTGGTAGCAGATGTGCTGAAGAACACAATATCAAGGAAAGGTTCATTTAATGAAGATGTGTAACACCTTTGGTTATTCTATCTATTCACTAAAGCCTTTGTTGCCTTCCAGCGTCTGGGCAACGTCCAATTCTTGGGTTATTGAATGGGAAAAATCAGGATCGGTGATGATAGTGGTGGTCATCAAATGCTCCAGTAGAGGGAGAAATTGATTGATTTTAGTTGAAAGCAAGAACATGCTTTCATCCATGCATTTATATATATGATAAATGACTAATTTCTGTTGTCAGATTTTCTACTCTTTTTGCTAGAAGACCGTGTATACTTGATGTGGAATTCTTAGTTTCCTAGTCTGGCTGATAAAACCGAATATTTATTTGAAATATACCGACCCAAGAAATAGTTTGGCTGATATCACCAAGAACCAAAAAATGTCGAAACCAAAATTAATATTGAGAACTGCAATTTAGAAGAAGTGATACATTTGGATTATTTAGGAACAAATATAAACAATGCAAGTGACTGAGAAGTTGAGATTAAGAGAAGAACAGAAATCGCGCTGTCAAAATTTAAACAGCTAATGAAACTATGACAGGGTACTAACATAAGAACATACTGCAGTGCCCAGAACTTACCTGGGTAAGAGATACCCGACAAGAACTACTACAACCTCTTCCAACTATACACAACACACTCTACACAACTGCACCACTACTGAGGAAAACGTGCATTTGCCAGAAGAGATATGGGTTATCAAGAGCTGTCTGATTACAGCGAAAGGGATTAAATCATCATCAACATAAGAACCAAGTTGTGTTTACTACGGACATGTGTGTGTTTGCTGTGACGGCATATGGATGTGAAAAATGGACAACTAAATAAAATAGTGGACAAGAGAATAACATCATTTGAATGAACGCGCTATAGAAGGGTTCTGAAAATACCATGAACAGCATGGAAAACACACCAGGAGGTGTTAGAAACAATTATTCAAATATAGGTTGAATATCTTGACGAGATCACATCATCTTTTAATTGGGGGGGGGGGGAGATTTGGTTGATCAAGAACTGAAATATTGTTTACTTGAGTTGCAATTCTTCGGTGAGACGATTAATTGAGGCGAGGCAGTGCCGCTAGAACAGACCTGGTTCAATTCCCGTCAGTTGTAAGAATAATTTTCATTATTTCTTCATGTATCTTCCAACTTGAATTTACAATTAACTTCAAGGAAGGGCTGGCTTCTGATCACTATATTAAAGAAAAATCTACATTTATTTGGTCACATTAAGAGACATGACGGCATGGAGATAGTGTTACTGGAGGGGATAATAGAAGTCAACAAGGGCACATGTCGTACTAGTCACCGTCGGACAATAGCCATTCAAGAATGCCTGCGCATATCACTAAAAGAGGCAGGACAACCTTGCTCAAGACCGTGAAGAATCCAAGAGACCCATAGGGAAGACTACTTTCTGGAAAGAATATATCACCTGATGATGATGATTATATCACCGTTTATTAATTTGAAGTAGAAAAAGACGAGGCAAGAGGCCTAGCAGAATCACTTCAACGTACTCGGGTTTACCCATATGTTCTCCTCCCTGTCAATGAGGCTGCACACTACTCGCAAATAGTTTCACTCGTAGCTTGTACCGCCGTTCTTAAAACGATCACGATACAATGAGTTGGATTCGAACTCGCGACTTCTTGAGCACAAGGAGCACTGCTACGATCATTACGCTAAAGAGAGAAAAATAAACCTCTCCAGATCAATAGAGTTTTCTGATAGAAACTGTCGCTATATCCGCATATAGGCCTATAACTAATAGCTTCCCAGAAACTATGTCAAAGATTTGTGTTATTATATTTTAACCATATCCCCTTTATCGTGTGTCTTTTTAACCATGTCAAAATAAATTTACATTTTTTTTAAAACTTTGTATTAAAAAGGACATCATTATTTGTTTCAGATTTTTAGAAAAAGTGTTTCAAATTGAACTAATTCTGTGGGTGTACAAAAAAAACATCATCATTGATGCCAGGTTTGGTAACCATCCCTTCCCAACAACCCTTGTCAATAGCTCGTCAAGCTTGTCTTACCTTCCCCCCATAACGGTTGCCGAAATATATGGACATCTCCTAGCTAGTATGCGCCCCTGAAACTTAGAGGCAAAATTGTAATAAATAGACATTTCATATCTATTATGTATAAACACCCATGAAATAGAGAGGCATAATAAAAAAAACCACACAATTGACTGAATGTTATATTTTTCTGTTTGTATTTTTTGTGTGCAGCATCGTAATGTGTAAACGTCTTTTTATTTTTCCAGCCTCTGCGCCAAGTTCAGATATTGCAGGTAAAATATATATTTGTGTTATGTAAACTATCTTGTATATTTTGACACTATTTCGAACAAATAATGTCTCATTACAGTAGTGCTGTCCTTGTACCGTCACAATATGGAAAGAAACAAATAATGTATCCTTATAGTAGTGATGTCCTTGTACTGTCATGATGAGGAAATTAAAACTTGAACAGTTAGAACAGAAAAATCATGGGAGAAATAGACAGAGGAAGAAAAAGGGTGAAATTTCTGGATGTGTTGTCACTATGGCGCAAAAAAGGTCACAAATTGAACCTATTAACAACACAAGAGCTAGAGAGATGCGTAGAAGCATGATCACCTACGCCACTCGGTATATCACTTGATTGATTGATACTTTACCAACAGGGTACGGTCTCCGAAACGAAGGTTGACTCAACGGATTTCCAATATTTTTTTATTCTTGCTTTGGATGTGCACTCTGTTAGACTGTATTCTATTCATCGCAGGATGTTTCCCCTCAAATCGTATCTCTGCCTACATTTTGCTTACCAACTCTTGACTGTACCTTCAAATTGTATCTCTGCCTACATTTTGCTTACCAACTCTTGACTGTACCTTCAAATTGTATCTCTGCCTACATTTTGCTTACCAACTCTTGACTGTACCCTCAAATTGTATCTCTGCCTACATTTTGCTTACCAACTCTTGACTGTACCCTCAAATTGTATCTCTGCCTACATTTTGCTTACCAACTCTTGACTGTACCTTCAAATTGTATCTCTGCCTACATTTTGCTTACCAACTCTTGACTGTACCTTCAAATTGTATCTCTGCCTACATTTTGCTTACCAACTCTTGACTGTACCTTCAAATTGTATCTCTGCCTACATTTTGCTTACCAACTCTTGACTGTACCCTCAAATTGTATCTCTGCCTACATTTTGCTTACCAACTCTTGACTGTACCCTCAAATTGTATCTCTGCCTACATTTTGCTTACCAACTCTTGACTGTACCCTCAAATTGTATCTCTGCCTACATTTTGCTTACCAACTCTTGACTGTACCCTCAAATTGTATCTCTGCCTACATTTTGCTTACCAACTATTGACTGTACCCTCAAATTCGCTCTTCAACAAAATGTTGTCTTTTAATATGTCCAAAATATTTTTTTTCCAAAACCTCTTTGTTCGTTTTCTTCCCTTTCCATGAAGTTCTTCCCATTCTTCTATATATCCACAACACAAAAATGCATGCATTATGTCTTTTGTTCGTTCATTTATTTATGATGCCGAGCCCATCAATGCAGAATAGATGTAGCATTCTATAAATCTCGTTTTTATTCTGTGAGTGATTTGTTTTGATGTTCGTAGTTTCCATGTCATTGAAAGTACTTTTAGTGTTTAATATTATCCTAGATTGTGTTCGCATCTACTATTATTTGTTTGCACATATTCAGCCTGCGCTTATTTTAGTGTTCTGTAAAAATTCATTCTTACTTCCCCACATGTAGCACACACGGGGTCAGCCCATCTTGTAAATGTTATCTAAATAAGATTGCAGTAAAATGTATCATACGCCATTTTCAATGAAATTGTAAAGATTGTGTGACTATGCTTAACATGTTTGAGTAACTTTTGTAGCATTAAATTTACACAAGTAAACAATACAGATACCTACAAAATATCAATATTAAATATCAAATATCTCAATATCACAGTTTGTGATGAACAATAACATGACAAATACAATCTAATTGTTGTTCTTCCGTTGGTAACGCACCACTTTTTAGTGCATCAGAATATAGCAAAATATTACTGGATTTATGGTTTATTAAATGTTCGCATGATAGTAAAAAGATTATCCATTAGAAATTGTTCATTAAACAACAACTGTACATTTATATAGAAAGCTAAAATAAATTTAAAAAATATTTGCTACACATCCAACGATCACGGTGATTCTGAAATGACTCAAAACGACAGCCTTTTTTTTTATCAAAACGGTTAACTATTCTATCAAAACGGCTTACTTTTCTATCAAAAATCACACCTTAACGTAAAATAATTTCGAAAGATGAAAAATCAAACAAACTAATGCACATCTCATATGAGAAGTTCTGACCATTTTAGATGTACATAGCATCTCTGTTACAATGTTTCGTAGTACATAAGTACGTTAGTATTGTGTATAACACTGACATTAATGTTCCTCTGTAATATACACATCCATTAATGTTCCTCTGTAATATACATCGACATTAATGTTCCTCTGTAATATACACCGACATTAATGTTCCTCTGTAATATACACCGACATTAATGTTCCTCTGTAATATACACATCCATTAATGTTCCTCTGTAATATACATCGACATTAATGTTCCTCTGTAATATACACATCCATTAATGTTCCTCTGTAATATACATCGACATTAATGTTCCTCTGTAATATACACCGACATTAATGTTCCTCTGTAATATACACCGACATTAATGTTCCTCTGTAATATACACATCCATTAATGTTCCTCTGTAATATACATCGACATTAATGTTCCTCTGTAATATACACATCCATTAATGTTCCTCTTTAATATACATCGACATTAATGTTCCTCTGTAATATACATCGACATTAATGTTCCTCTGTAATATACACATCCATTAATGTTCCTCTGTAATATACATCGACGTTAATGTTCCTCCGTAATATGCTATGTCTAAACTGAAACACCTCTAATATATACGCAAAATAAATATAATGCTTCATTCATACTATACGTATACATTTTGTTCTGTTTTTTCAGAGCACACTACTACACAACCAGGTTAGTAATTTCTTTAGTTGACTATGTGGTTTTATTTACGTTGTACTTTTGTTCGCTGACATCCTCAAATACGAATAATTTGGTCTATTTTCCTATGTGCAGTGGGAGGTGTGGTTAGTTTAGTTCGTTAAATATACCTCGTATGGAGTGGTACGGTCATTTCAACCGCGGAAAAATTGTTTGGGCAAAATTGTTTGGGCAAAATTGTTTGATTGGATGACTAAATTCCGGTGTGAATATGTGACTCCCGTTTTTCTTAGGAATGTGACAATATTGGATGCAGATCTGCGTCAAAGTTTTAGATCATTATCTTCTTCAATAACAGTTCCCCAAGTATAAAAATCCGATAAATTGTACTTACTGCGCAAAACAAAAATCCAATAGGTAGATCCATGAAAAAGGTAACTTAGGTTTGCTAACACTAGATAACATACACAATGACAAACACAACTCAACGTTTCGACCAAACGGCCTTTGTCAAGACAGACAGTACACTTAAAACATATAATACAAAGCGAACGGTAATAATATCAACGGTCACATAGGTATGGGAAGTCTGGATTCAGATAAAAATCCGATGCTGTCGACTCGACCAAAGTTATCTACACAAACGGTTACGTCTGTGGGTCTCACCAATGGCCCCACTAAGCAAACCACACATGCAACAGAACAAAGTAGTTGATGACATGTTGCTATATTGAGATTCACTTGTTATAGAAGGTTCATGGCACCTCATCTATACAATAATGCTTCTCATGCTTTTTTGTTTTGTTGCAATGTGCTTTGTGATGTGTTATGTGTATATATACATGCACCCATTGTGGTTGGGAGGGATTAAGAGATGTACTGCGCAACACTTGGGAGGGATTAAGTGATGTACTGCGCAACACTTGGGAGGGATTCAGAGATGTACTACCCAACACTTGGGAGGGATTCAAAGATGTACTGCCCAACAGTTGGGAGAAGGAGTCTGACATGACTGTTTTTCCTATGGATGATCCCATCACAGAGGTTCAGGACGTGACAATCCTTTTGACTCGAACATTTTGTTGCATGCCTGGAGCAATAGAGAAGTTCTGCATAATCATTAGCCAATTGGTGACGGGGAATGAGGACTGTCTTGGTTGCAGTGGCTCGGACATCTATACGTGCATAGTTTGCAACCTACCTTCCTGTTCGGTCAAAAGTCCTGAGCCCATGGAGCACTTTATTAGCAACCAACCAACCAAAGTTATCTGCAGCAAAAATGTTACAAATTCTTTCTCTAATCCTGGTGGAACAATCTGCTATATTGTATCTCGTCCATCTTATGATGGTTTCTCCCACGTGTATATCTGCCTACCTCTATGGGAATGCCCCACGTGATGTGAGGCCAGTTTCTAATCAAGAAGAACCCCACGATCTACGTGGGAATTTTTTTCAGATCGCAACGGCAACAGCAACAACCAGTCTTAATTGAGTACTGGATTAATCCGGGAAGTAAAGACTGCAAGGAATAGTAGATGGCTACCGCACTCATATAGCAGAGCCACTGAAATGTGAGATCGCTAAAATCTCACACCCCTACGGCATTAACATATGCTATGGGTAAACTTTAATTTGTACCTTCAAGTAATCTATTGGTTGCTGTTCCAACGAACCATGAGCTCATTCCCTTTGACCCATAAAAGTAATCTATTCAACATGGTTGCATGTCTTTTAATACATTTAAAATACTTTACTTGTTTGTGAACGTTTTTCTTTAACTCTGTACGTGTGACACGCGTAGCTACGCGTAATACTGGTCTACCTATCACCATTTATCTTCCTAGTTTACATATAGACCGCGGAAGTATATCATTTTCATATTTTGTGGTTCCCGCTGTTAATGCTATTAGTTCTTTCACCTCATATTGTATGCCGATAAAAGTGGACTTTGGACGGCAATTTGATTTTAGCCTAAGAAATTCATCTCGTCTGCATTTGTCCGATCGCGAAAGGTAATCAATGAATAGCGGTAGTGTTACCTGCGAATCGTGTGATGCTACTAATGAGGGTGTGAAGAGAATTCTTCACCTCATCACATCTAGTATTTAAGAAATCCAAAAATCCTGCTGAATTCGGATGTGTGATGCTCAAAGGTGCAAAATCGCAGCAAACATGTACACCACGGCATATCGTATTTCACTCTCTAAACTACGTCTAGCTGATTTTCAGGAGTTTAAGAATGAATGCAGAAGAAATCATTCGACCACCGACCAGCAGGCTCTTGTGTCAAATTCACTCATAGTCTCTGCTTAAAGAAATTGGTTTTATTATATTACTAATCTCGCGAGCGGAATTCGAACTCGCGACCCCTTCAGCAGAAAGAGAACAGCGTAACCAATAGACGAAACATGAGTAGATAAATACTCCATTGTAACTAATTCCAAAGATAGTGAAAAGTCAATCATATATATATATATATGTAGCATTAATACGTTCTGATGCTAGTTTATTATACAATTCAAATATAGCATACTCTCTTCTATCTACAGATGTAGTTTGCAAGAACGAAAGCTTTGCTGATGTTGTCTTCGTAATAGACTCGTCAATCAGCATCAACAAAATTGGTTGGGGGAGAGTGCTCAATTTTATATGCAACTTTGTCAAATTGCTGAATATTGGACCCAAAGGTGTTCAGGTTGCAGCTCTACTGTTCAGTAAAACAGTCCAACATCTCTTTCATTTGAACGTGTTCAATACAGCAGACGCGATCTGTCAGGTAATAGGAATTTGCACTTATTGTTGTATGAAATGATGATGTTGCTCCTCATTTACAAGCAAGACTGTGCAGGGCAGTAAAAGTGAATTCAATTAGGAAGCGTGAGGATAAATGAAGCAACATCGTTCTGTCTATATGTTTGTTATTTATGTCTATAAACATGCATATAGGTCTTGTAGTACGAATACAGATGTTCTATGCTTCAATTAATGGGGATACTTTAAAAGGTATAAATGTTCCAGTGCCAGATATCAACCGTAAACAGGAAATGGGTTGCTGGTGCAACACTGGGCAAATATCGAGACATAGTGACAGACGACGTTTCAACTAAAAGTGTTCTTCAGGAAAGACAAATGTCTTGAGATGAGAAGAAACCGTCTGATCTGTGCTTTCATTTTTGTCTCTTCTGAATATCCTGAAATGTCTAACCCTGTTGAAAACTTTTAATACCCGTTCTGATCTGACTGTTACATTCTGTACGATAAAAATGTGTGGTTACACAAGAGCTTTGGTCAATCCTGCAGTGCTTGAGATATGTCTTCAAGTAGTCTTTGAAGAGTTTCTTCTGGACTACCACTAAATGTTTAAATGCACACAGCCACAGTTCAGCGTATACTTTTCTTGGAAGACGTTCGTCTGATATACGGACGCTGTGACCAGCCCAACATAGGTGAGAGCTGACCAACAAGGCGTACCTTCTTTCAATATTAGCTCTTCTGAGAATCTCTTCTCTGGAATTGTTTGTACCAGATCATATCAAGAAACGTGTGTGTATGGAAGTAAAGACAAACTGAAATGAAGACCGATGCGTCATAGGACATGGTTTCCCATAAGTTCTCATCTACCTACTCAGAGGCTGTTAACTGTCGTCTACCCCACTTGTTCTGTAGCAAGGGCACAATTTCTGGACTCTCCCAGAACATGTCTCCCATACTGGGGCCGTCAGTCAACGTGTAATGGCGGCTACACTCCAGGAGAGATCTGAGAACCTATGGACTTGTCCGGAATGCAGTGACAAATATCCAACATTAACTAACTAACTAATTAACTAACTAACTAACTAACTAACTAACTAACTAACTAACTAACTACCTCACTAACTAACTAACTAACTAACTAGCTAATTAACTAACTAGCTAACTAACTAACTAACTAACTAACTAAATAACTAACTAACTAACTAACTAATTAACTAACTAACTAACTAACTATGAGCTTCCGTACCATACTTTCTGTTAGATTTGTAAAACATTACATTAATTGCTATTTTTCTTCTTCTTCGGCGTTCATTCTCTAACTCCCACTGGATCTAATTGTGTTTTGAAAAAAACAAATCACGTGAAGACCCGAGAACCGTGTATGCTTGTCGACGGGGTTCCATTGTCTATTGTCTTTCCCCAGGTCAATGATGGTTGATCGCATTCATACTTGACGTTAAGCGTAGGGGTGGGATCCTAAGCTTTAGTTCCAAGGCCAGATGTGTCGCTGTGTTTGCATTTAGTCCATGTTTGTTCAAGGATATCTTGATGTTCTATTCACCGTTTTTTTGTGTCTACCTTTGCCTTACGCCCTGATATTCTTTTGCTATATGCTCTTATTGGTATTTGGTTTGGCTTCATTCTCATAAAATGACCGAACCATTTTACTTGCTGTCTGTCAATATGTTCAATACATGATATTATACCAACTCTTTTCCTAATTTCTTCATTTTTTACTTTATCTAGTTTGGTAACCATTGCAGCTTTTCTCAGAAACTTCAATTCACATGTAACGATGTTTCTCTGCTGCGAAGCTGTTAAAGATCATGTTTGATATTGCTAATGGAGTATTGATATAAAAATTGTAGAAATGATCTGTTTTTTTTTTAAAATTTCCAACTTGATCTTTGGGTCCAAGTAATTGTGAAAGTTGGTAAGTCACTGTGTTTGCTTTCTGGCACCTGTTTCTATTTCTCGGTTTAGCCTTCCATCTTTGGAAAAAATGCTGCCTAGATATTTAAATTCGTCGGCTTGTTTCACTTTGGTATATATATATATATATATATATATATATATATATATATATATATATATATATATATATATATATATATATATATATATATATATATATATATATATATATATACATGTATACATACATATATATATTTAAGTTTGTATGTTGTATTTGGGTATTTCGAGAGCTTCATACTGGCTCTTGCAATGTCGAAGGTCAAAAGAAGCTTTTTAAAGATCCTCTTAAGACATGACTAACCCATTTCAAAATGGACACACATTCATGGGAGAATCTTGCAGAAGACAAATTCGACCTGGCGTCCCAGAATCAATTATAGAGCTGCAGAGAACCCAGATGTCATGTTGCGTAAGAGAAATGCGCTAGAAGAAAGGCAGAAGCTGCTGAATACTCCATAGACTCCACCCACACATGATCAGATTGGGGTAGACAATCCCAGGCACGCATGCGACTAATTACTCACAGTCGGACACACCGCAGACATCTTCATCATCATTCCAGTAAAACGGAATGTTCATAGTTGACAACGACAGCCGAACACCATGCATATCGTTATGTTTGTTTATGTAAGTATATAAACAGTTAGTTTTGTATAAGGAAAGCGTGTTCACTCAAACTTCAGTTCAGACATAATTCATTTGAACTGTATCTACAGTACTAGACTTGGCTGAACACACTTTCTGACTCCATTGATGCAAGCAACTCATTGCACGTATATTTTGTTAAGTCGATCCAATGAAAACTGTGGATAAATATAAAGTGTGACCACTGATAATGTTGTAATAATCTGGAGAAAGCCAATATTCCATACAGTAAATCCTTGTTTATAACCAAAACATGCGGTAGTATTGCACATTCTGTAATGAATCCATAGCCTCCGATTGATAGAAGAGGTGATAGAAGCCCTATGATATGGTCATTCACGATGCTTGACCTGTTGTCCTCATTGGCAATACAAACTATACATAGAATGACTAAGGAAAATCTAATGGAGATCATGGATCAACTTTAATTAGACAGGACGTCTGAGAATGATGTATCAACAGTCAGTCGTGGGAACATCCTACTTGAGACAAAGTACTACTTGAAACTACTTTGGGCAGTTTCACTGATCTTGGTCGATTCGATGGATCCGATCATTTAATTGGCTACTTCGTGTATACTTTATGCCGCAACCCTTTGAATAGTATGGATTAGTTGAGATATAAGCGACGAACTCCGCATGTTCTATACCTCAATTAGGCTTTGATATTATAAACAGGTCCATAGAATGTAATTGTGACGCATTTGTAACTGAATATTGTTCTCTTATTTGAATATCTTCCACAGTTTGTTCTCAATATTACCCAACTGAGACAAAACTCGGACCTCACTGCGGCTCTGAAGAGTGTTATTGATAATAAATATTTTGACCCTAAAAATGGAGCCAGGAATGGTGCATCGAAAATTACCATTCCAATTACAGATGCGGGTGCAGACAATCCAGAAACAGGTATGACAACACTACATTCATTATTTACATATCTCACAGGTTCAAAAACTGTATTTTAGTAGCTACTAAATTTTATAGAAACAAAGAGGCCTGCGACGGCATGTAATAGAAACACAGAAAAAAACCACAACCAATTTCATTTAAAGAAATGGTCAGTGAAACAGAAGCATCTATGAAAACATGTAAATAAGTAGGGTTACTAAAAATATCAAAAATATAATTGTGTAAGTATACTATATATATTGTATATATTTATTGTGTAAGTAGGCAATATATTTTATGAGCTTTGGAAACTGTCAATTTTATACCTTTCTAAACATTTAAAAGCTTACTTCTTTTGGGATTCACTACAAGAAGACATGCGTTATTTAAATGAAACCAATCTTAAACTTTTTATCACCACTTTTTTAATCACCTTTGTGTTATCAGTGTCAAACTTGGACATTCAATTCTAGAACAATTCATAAGATTGGCACCACTGAAATGAAATGTGTGAGACGTATGATTGGAGTTAACTTGAGAGACACAATCAGGAATGAAGAACTAAGGAAACAGATAGGGATCAAGTCAACAATAGAATACATACAGAAACAACAAGTCAAATAACTAGACAGCAAGAGCAAAATATTATCCAAAAAACACTTAAAAATAATTCGAAAAAAGTCGACCTATTGGACACCCTCGTAAAAGGTGGATAGATAGTGTATTAGAGACACTCGGAAAAAATAACAACAGAAGAGGCAAATAGAAGGGCAAAAGACCGTACACTTTCCCCTCAACACCGAAAGGTACACGAGGACAGAAAGAAGAAGAAGAAAGAAAGAATCTTAAACCTGAAAATAACTAATTAAAAATTATTTAACACAACGAAATATCGATAAAGACGGACTTTATAGTCACTTGATACATCGATCTCCTGCCAGATGCATCGATCTGCGCGCTACGCACAGAAATTTCCCCTCCCTCCTTTGATGATCACGGTGAGGAGGGAAGCTATGAGTGCGTAGTGCACATATCGTGTCATCCAGCAGCAGTTCTAGTGACTTCTAATCTCCGATTAAATTAACCTTTTTGTCTTTGCTTTCAAATCCCTCCAGGAACTTATGCTTGCCTTTTTTACGTCACGTGTCTTTTATTTGTTTCCTCATATTTCCTGTACACTTCTTCATATTTGACCTCTTGCATTGTTTAGACATGGTCTTTTAGTGTACGTTCAACAAATACTGGAACACCATTTTTATAGCACGTTTCACCAGCTTTTCCCAACTTTAAACTTATGTTTCTCAGCAAATATATTATCTATTGTCTTTGTCTTTTCCCAGATGAATTATTGTTGATCGCATTCACACTTGCCGTTAAGCGTAGGGGTGGGAGCTTAAGCTGTCGTTCCAAGGCCAGATATGCCACCGAGGTTGCATTTAGTCCATGTTTGTTCAAGGCTATCTTGATGTTTTCTGTACACCGTTTTCTTGCCTACCTTTGGCCTTACGCCCAGATATTCTTGTGTTATATGTCACTAAACAGGCACATCACGTAATCTTATATGAGACTCTTGTCGTCCCTGTCATTGAATATGCAGGCGCCACTATCACCGCCATCTGCACACAGATCGAGAGGCTGTTTAGCAAATAAATATATAACGCATATAACTGAAACTTTGTTGTGAATGTGAAATGTTATAGATCCAATGAATTATTTTATTTCATTAAAATGTATAATTTGGTTTCAGTTTCCACTTATACGCGATGTAAATTAAACGCTAATTGTTTTAACACACATCTAGCACACATATTTAATATGTTTTACAGTACGTTATAAGACGTATTTACGCATGGTTGGTTTATCATACACATGACATGATTTCAGCGTGCACGATTTTGTACTCACGAACACAAGACAGACAGTGTTTAAACGTTGTATCCGATTTTCCTCTTGATCCTTCGTCACTTCACACGAGGGAGCTCGCTGTGTAGTGGGTGGTCTATGTCAGAACTCACTCTGAGGTGCGCACCGGCACGCCACATATCAATCCTATGAGATATGCTTGGAAAATCAAGAAGAAATATCATAGTCACAACAGGGTGTGTCCCTTGTGCAACCAAGGATGATCTGCATCGCTTCCATATGAATTCTCTCCAGCCTCTCAGTCTGTGTGTGACTGGCGGTGATTGTGCCGCCTGCATATTCAATGACAGGGAGGACACGAGTCTCATATCAGATTACGAGCTGTGCCTGTTGAGTGTCAGCCGCTGCCATCACTATCGAGCTGAAAGTAATTTGCCAGCCTTTGCGATAACATGATCAACGTTTTCCCAAAAAAACAGACTACGATCAAATCTCACGCTCAGGTATTGTAAGGGTGAGGTCCTTATTACATCGTACCCTCTAATAGGCACCATTAGTGTCGAAGACTTTACGGTGGGATTGTTAAGAGAGAACCATGTCACCGAAACCTTCCTTTGGTTGACTACTGCACCTGAATCATCACACCAGGAGGCGATACGGTCTAGCTCATTCTGCAGTGATAACGACAGTTTCTGTTCTAACCCTTCCCTGTCTGTATATCAGGATATCATCCGCAAAAGACCGTGTTCTACCTTGTCCGCCGAGCTGCTTCTGTGTTATTGCCATAGTGTAAACATTTAATAATACGGGTAATAGGGAAATCCCTGTGGAAGGCCTGCGAGTATTGTTATGAGTTTAGATTCAAACAACCGCACCTGAGAGCCACTTTCCTCTCGAGGAACACCGCTGATATCCATCTGACGACGAAAGGGCCATCATTAAAGAGTAAGAGCGTGTTGATGAGGTACTCATACAGCACTCTGTTATACCCGTTCTCCAAGTCAATCGCGATAGCACACGTTTACATACCTCCATGATAGCCCTTGAATACGTCGTAGGCGACAACAGCGCTATTGCGCCATGTTTCTTTCTGACGACTGTATTCTTCGAGTGTGCCCTGGAAAATGCGACTCTTTTCCAGGTCTCGAGCGAGGTGCTGGACATGATACACAAATATAAAACATATATTTATTGGGTATAACTAAATATAACATCATATGCAAAAACTTGCATTAGATTAGGTATTAGAATCAGAGAATTACATATATTTGAGGGAAAGGCTAGTGACACGTTCCCTTTCTCTAAAGTTCTCTTTCTACTAAAGAAAATCCAGACAATAGAAGGGATTCGATTTAGTTCATTCAGCTGGTAGTAGGTATTCGACTCTCAGCTTGGGTCTCATATTTTTCATATTCGACTACTCGTATCTCTCTAAATAAAGATGCGATTTTAGTGAATATTACTAGCGAACATTTTATCCAGTTACTATGCAGTTGGACATGTCGCTCTGGCTAGAATATTCTTCTTCTTCATCGTTATTCAGTCAGATATCAGGTTACAGCACCAATAGAACCGCCGTAGACGGATGTGTTGGGCCATTGGCGCAAATAAAACGGCAACACAACGCATTTCCATTCTCTGGACTATATTCAACTGTAAATATTGTAGGACAATTGTCCTGTTACAAGAGAAATTCAGCGGGAGTTTGAGAATGAACGCTGAAGAAGAAGAAGAAGAAGCACCAATAGCTTCAGTTAATTGTGTGATTTGCTTCAGGTCATCATCCATGGTTCCATACCCCTCAAGTCTGGAAGTAGTGCCGTCTCAATAGGACATATTTTCTCCCTCTCTTCTTGGTAGAGTTGACAGGCATAAAGAATATGTTTTGTGGACTCTGGGCTCAGTCCACAGTTGCACAGGTTTGTCTCGCCAAACTTCAGCTTTCGGAACATGTGACTTCTCAGTCTGTTGTGGCCAGTTCGTAGTCTGAAGATGATGGTTTGTTCCTAGCGTGCCATTTGATGGTAGGGGTCATTTGGTTCTGCAGTTGGGTACATCTGCTTCCACTTTTTCTTATATTCTGCTTTTAACATGGTCTTACATTCATAGTACGTATTATCACTTTCTATTTGTTCAAGTTATCCCTCTTTCCTTGCCAGGAGATCAACTTTGTCATTTACAGGTATACCATAGTGACAAAGGATCCACTGCAGTATTGTTTATTTGGTAGTACTGCTGTGGTGTCGCAAGAAAGCCGTAAGTTCATTCATGCTCATATTCTTTGGATCTTTCCATGCCGCCTGCAATACTGACTTTGCATCTGTTATGAAGATTAAATGTAACATACAGCGAGCATTGTATCCAGTTACTATGCAGTTGTTACGTCGCTCGACACTCAAAGAACAACAACACGCAGCGTAGATACAAGTATGCAAAATCCTCCAGGACCACATACATTTCACCTTAGTACATACCATCCGACCTCAATAATATAAGCATCATAATGCATACTTCTAAACATAAATAACATTTTTTTTTTAAACGCAAGTCTGAAATGGTTAAATCCACCGACAGAGACAATAGAAAATATCATAATTACTTTAGCTTGTTACTTTCATGTAGGTTTCCCTGCACTTTCGTTATATGCGATTTTCAAATAAGTAAAGACTGGAGCTGTATGGCTTTCTGGAATATTAGACAGGTCTATGTAGAAGATGATGATGGCAGATGTGAAACAGAAGTTAAAAGGAGAATAGGAATGGCTAAAAGTAGCTTCAATGACATGAGGAAATTATTATCTAAACACACTACAAACAAGTTAAATATGAGAATTATAAAATGCTACATCTATTCCATATTAATGTATGGTTCAGAAACATGGACACTAAATAAACAATTAGAAGACAAAATTGATGCCTTTGAGATGTGGGTATATAGAAGAATAGGGAGAACATCATGGAAAGAGAAGAAAACAAATACAGAAGTGCTAAAGACACTTAATATCAAGAAAGAACTACTAAGAGAAATAAAGATCAGGCAAATAAAATACTTTGGACACATTAAAAGACATGACACCTTATTGAAGACCTTACTTCAGGGTAAAGTCAAAGGGAAGCGAGCAAGAGGTAGGCAGAGATACGAGTGGGAGAGTAACATAATACGATGGACATGTTACAGTCTAGCAGAGTGCACCACCAAGACAAGAGACAGGAGATGTTAAAGATACGTTGCAGCCAACCTTCTTTGCGGAGACGGCACTTGATGATGATGATGTAGAAGTTGTATCGTATTTCCAGAGATAAAGAATAACGCAAGGTAGATATGTATTGACAAAACACATACATTTTAATTAATTACTTGTATTTAACTCCTAACGTTCTACAAGCCTATTGTATAGGCACTGGGAAAGTTATTTAGTTCGACTACAAACCTCCTGAATATCTAAGAGAAGAATTAAATATGTGTAATAGAAAAACTAGATACTGTAATGCTTTAAGAAAAAATGTTGTCACCTAATCGTATGAGAAACTGAATGACCATTTTCCTTTATTTTATCAGCTATACAGGCATCCAAAGCCTTACGAGACCAACGCATCAGCACACCGTACGTATCTATTGGTTCTGTGAATTATGCTAATATTAACGCTCTGGCAGGAGGAGCTCAATACGTGTACAACGCTAAAAATGACACCGATCTTAAAAGGCTCACAGAATCTTTAGTCAAACTTGTTTGTGAAAGTAAGATTGAAATTTATTTATTTATAAACATATTATATGTTTTTTTTTATACTTACGATATTTTATATACGTTTTTCTATGCAACTTCACATAAATCGTACAGCGTCAGGACTTTCAGACAAAGTATCTTGAAATTCGAATTCACAATATTTTTTATGGTTATGCGATTTTATGAAACTAAGTTGGAATATGTTGAAGGTTGAGAGTGTAGCTAAAGTCGAACATTTAGCCACGTGATGGAACTGGTTGAAAGGTTAGTGAATTACCAACGATATCATTGATCAGAAAGCTCAACCAATCAATAAACCCGTACCTTTCAGGGTCGTAGGGGTACTACATTGGATGCCACAGAGTCCTCCACTAATTCTATCCTCAGCTATGCGGATGAGCGTGGAAATATTATTTTCCTGTCTATTTCTTGATGTTGTCTGTCCATGCCATTATTTGTCCTCCTCTGCTTCGTCCACCTTCGATAGTTCCCTGCATTATTGTTTTTGACAAGGAATCATGCCTGCATACATGTTCAAACCATGCTAGTTTCAAAAGACGGACTTCATTCAAAGACTAGCGTTAAAAATTATGGCTTTAAAAATTATCACAGACATCAATCATCGAAATGATGGATTAATACATCTCTCATCGAAATGATGGACTAATACATCACTCATAGAAATGATGGATGAATACATCAATCATCGAAATGATGGATTAATACATCACTCATCGAAATGATGGATTAATACATCAATCATCGAAATGATGGATTAATACATCAATCATCGAAATGATGGATTAATACATCAATCATCGAAATGATGGATTAATACATCAATCATCGAAATGATGGATTAATACATCAATCATCGAAATGATGGATTAATACATCAATCATCGAAATGATGGACTCGGTTGAAGGACGACTAACATAAGAGAACAACTAATTAACGAATATAACAAACACGCTAAACATTTGCAGTCTTCAGTACGGTGTATATCCTCATGTTGTATGTCTCAAAGTGAGCGATGCCCCTGCAAGGTAACGTTAGGATGCGTATGGTTGACACTTTAATATCACCGGGGGAGAAAACGTTAGGAATTGCTGAGCTAGCCAAGAGGTGAGTGCAACAATTTATACATTGTAAGTAGAGGAAGGATGACAAAATCATGTAAATCCATATAGGTATTAGGTATGTTGATTATCATCTTCGCACACCGGACACGTCCATAGGTGCTCCGATCTCCGCTTCAGTAAATATTTCAGGGTATAACGGCTGATTGTTCGGGTTCTTTGTTGGTTCACTACTCTTTTTGAAATATTTGTCAGGGGTTCTATTCGGGCCACGCCCATCCTCACTCCCAATTCTTGCATTCTTGATATTGACTTATGCATATTCATCTCAAAATCCTCTGATCGTGAGGACCCACGAAGAGCAGTGAGCATGTCTGATCGGTCCATAGGCTGACCGTCTGTTGTGGTGGCGAGATTAGCTAATTTGTCGGACCGATCGTTTCCCTCCACACCTGCATGTCCGGGGACAAAAATAAGCGTGAGTTTTCGTAGTGATACCCGTAATTTAGCTCTCTTCAATGACTCCTTAAAGAAGGGGAATTACTAGGCTGTAAGACCATCCAGGAACTAAAGCTGCAGGCAGCGAACCTCATCATATGGAGAACCAAAACCACTGCCCTATGTGTCGCTTGCGGCACGAAAGGAATAAACTAACTAACTAATGACTCCGCCCATTCCCTACGTACATCACCTATTTTGACTTTCTGAAGCATATTCAGTGAATCACTTAGTATGCAAGCATGGGAATAGGTTTGCGACTCCAGCCAGTAAAGTACCTGCGTTACGGCGAATACTTCCATAGTTAGACTGCTTGTTGTTGCGGTAAAGGCACCACTAGCTTCGTGTACTATTTTCACTTTTGAACTGACAGTAAAGCCCCATGCGCATCGCTGGTGACGGATGACCGACCCGTCTGTGTAAATGACAACATCTGAATCAACGACATTCTCGCATATTAGTGCCTTGACCTCAGCATCCACGCTTACGTGGCTGTGTTACTTGCACTCTCTGTTGAGTGTAGTGACGGTCTTGACTGCCTCTTGAAAGAACATAGGGATATGTATCCATTCCTCGCCAGGAGCTATGTCTTCTGTGGCGCAGATATGTTTAACGGTATCCTCGGCCCGACCCATACACTATTTGCCTCTCTGGAGCCTGGCCTCTTTCACAAGAGGGAGTTCGCTATGTAGTGGGTGGTCTATGTCAGAACTCACTCTAAGGTATGCACGGGCACGCCTTATTTAAATTTATTTATTTAAAATTTATGCACTACTTATGCACGATAGTGTCCATGAATGAAAGATAGCCTTAGGGTCGTTTTTGAATATTTGCAAAATATATATATTTTTTTTTTTAAATCGCTGTTTAATGAATTTTGTTTGTTTCATGGTGAATGATCATTGCTTCGAAGAGTAATCGAGACAAAATTGAGTCGGCCAGACCACTTTTTTTCTTGTGCACAATATGTTATAGAATATGTATATGCGCTGGGCATACAGCTGAGAAAATACTCACTGGAGATGTATATAGCTTTAACAATATATTTTGGACATCATCCTAAACGAAACAAAAAAGCTAAAATCAGTCTGCCGAAACAAAAACTAAAACCTATAATATACTCGTATTGACAAATTTTAACTGACTTTCGCAATTGCAATGTCATTTAAGAAAACACTACATCGGAGGTTGTGGTACATCGAACAACAATGATCACTATTGGGTTTTTTTTAACAATGGAATGATAAAACCAATATTAACGAAAGTCAATAATGAAGGGATAATATATCATAATAAGATGTGTGGATTACGGATAAAATAGTACGTCTTGTCAGTAACGGGTTAGTTTGTTTCTTGGTTGGTTTGTTGGCTGGTTGGTTGGTTAGTTGGTTGGTGTGTTACTTAGTTAGATAGTCAATTAGTTGACTAGTGGGTTTGTTTGAATGTTCAATTGTTTGATTGTTTGGAAGGTGATTGTTTTGTTGGTTGATAAGTTGCTTGTTTAGATTGATATTTTGTTGGCTGGATGGTGTGTTATTTAGTTATACTGATAGCTATTTTGTTGGTTTGTGCGTTAATTATTTAGATGTATAGCTTGTTGATCGGATGATTGATCTGTTAATTTAAATTGTTATTACATTACTCATGAGATTTATATCAATGTACACAAGCTTCGTCTAAAGATACTCAGCTGAGTGTATGATACAAATAGTAAGATGATTGACAGTTCTGTTTCTATTGGCTGACAAGGAGCTGGTGAAACTATGGACAACGTTAATATCATAAACTCTTTTAGAGAGATTGATTGCTGGAATAAATTATTGACTCGTTATTTTATTGTATTTGATGACATGTAAAGATATTTATTGTCTTAATCCACAGCACAAATATGCAAAAATAAAACCAAAGTAGATTTGGTCATACTACTAGACGGTTCGAACAGCATCAATCAAATTGGATGGGAGAGAGCGACAAACTTTACATGTAACCTAGTCCGGAAATTAAACATTGGAGAAGACGGCGTGTTGGTTACAATAGTCGAGTTCAGCACTGATGTTCAAATTGTATTTAATTTTGCTGCCCGTCTAACAGCAGATCAGATTTGTCAGGTAATTTACATTGTTCGTTACAGCTTCGTAGATACTTCTTATATAAGCAGGGTGTGGGTGGGTCGAATAAAACGTTCATTTACGACATATTCTTATTTCCTAAAGCTGGCAATGGGAGTTTTAACATTCCACTCCCCCCTACGTTATCCTTATCTACGGTATTGATTAGTTGTGTTTGTACTAATGCACTCTTTTTTTTCTTTATTCAGTGAATCATAACATATCAGATAACATATCAGATAACATATCATAACATACCAGATACCATATCATAACATATCAGATAACATATCAGATAACATATCAGATAACATATCAGATAACTTATCATAACATACCAGATAACATATCATAACATATCAGATAACATATCAGATAACATATCAGATAACATATCAGATAACTTATCATAACATATCAGATAACATATCATAACATATCAGATAACATATCATAACATATCAGATAACATATCAGATAACATATCAGATAACATATCAGATAACTTATCATAACCTATCAGATAACATATCATAACATATCATAACATATCAGATAACATATCAGATAACATATCATAACATATCAGATAACATATCACTACCCGTCATAAGACCAGAGAATATAAGTTGGCAAAACGGCCTACCATACCAACAGCAAAATCTCTAGTAAATAACATGCATGCATATATCTAATCATATCTAAACGAATCCAATCCAATCTAATCTAATCAAAACTAATCTAATCTAATATAATATAATCAAAACTAATCTAATCTAATCTAGTCAAAACTAATCTAATCATATTTGAATTAATTGAATCTAAACTAATCTAAATAAATCTAATCTAATAAAAAACTAATCTAATATAATCAAACTAATGTAAAATAATCTTATCTAATCTAATCTAATTTAATTTAATCGAATCTAATCTTAACTAATATAATCTAATCCAATCAAATCTAATATAATATAATCAAAACTAATGTAAAATAATCTAATCTAATCAAAACTAATCAAAACTAATATAAACTAATCTAATCTAAACTAAACTAATCTAAACTAATTTAATTTAATCTAATCTATTCTATTCTAATCTAAAATATCCTACATTAATCTAGTATAATATAATCTAAAGTAATCTAAATTAATCTATTTTAATCTAATATAATCTAACTTAATCTATATATCTATCTATCTATCTATCTACGTTTCTTTAGCGCCGAGTACGCTTCTAGGGCAGAAACCATCCAGAGTCTGAACGAAGTGATGCTTTTGTGTGTAATTCTTTTATGTTATTGAGACTCAGTCATTCCTTCTTTGATAGTTGTTCTGAGAAGACTTTCTCTTGGTCTGACTCTTGTTATTGTATTTGTTTTGTCATCTGGTACCACCGTTAATGCTTGTAGTGGCAGTCTGTTTTCATTCATTCTAAGTGCATGCCCACAATATGCCCATCGCTTTTTTTCTCACTGTTTTAGAAACATATGGTTGTTTAGTGTCTTCTACTCGTGGTTGGCTTGACTTGAATTCTTCCCAATAATTTATATATATAATTTTCATTAATACATTTATTTTCACGTGACTTTATTTTTGTCTTCAATGATTTTGTTATTTTCCAACTTTCTCGGGTACATGTTAATAAGGAAATTACGATAGTCGTAGTTTACTATATTTACTTATTGTCTTTAAATTCCAGATGTGTGTTAGGTGGTTGAACGCCCGTTATTACAAAGAAATTCTGGTATAATCTCTTTTGCTGCATCGCCCATTTTTGTTATTTTGCTGCCTAATTAGGAACCGTTACAACAATTATGACAGTACATCGGTGAACTGCGCCAAGGATTTCACATAGCCACCCACCACATTGCATCATCCCCTATTATAAAATATGCCCCTAGTAGATAATATGCCCATAGTAGATAACATGCCCCTAGTATATAGCATGCCCATAGATTATATGCCCCTAGTAGATAACATACCACTAGTAGATAACATACCACTAGTAGATAACATACCACAAGTAGATAACATGCCACTAGCAGATAACATACCCCTAGTAGATAACATACCCCTAGAAGATAACATACCACTAGTAGATAATATACCACAAGTAGATAACATGCCACTAGCAGATAACATACCCCTAGTAGATAACATACCACAAGTAGATAACATACCAATAGTAGATAACATACCCCTAGAAGATAACATACCACTAGTAGATAACATACCACAAGTAGATAACATGCCACTAGTAGATAACATACCACTAGTAGATAACATACCACAAGTAGATAACATGCCACAAGTAGATAACATACCACAAGTAGATAACATGCCACTAGTAGATAACATACCCCTAGTAGATAACATACCCCTAGAAGATAACATACCACTAGTAGATAACATACCACAAGTAGATAACATGCCACTAGCAGATAGCATACCCCTAGTAGATAACATGCCACTAGTAGATAACATACCAATAGTAGATAACATACCCCTAGAAGATAACATACCACTAGTAGATAACATACCACTAGCAGATAACATACCACTAGCAGATAACATACCCTAGAAGATAACATACCACTAGTAGATAACATACCACTAGCAGATAACATACCACTAGCAGATAACATACCACTAGCAGATAACATACCACTAGTAGATAACATACCACTAGTAGATAACATACCACTAGTAGATAACATACCACTAGTAGATAACATGCCACAAGTAGATAACATACCACTAGTAGATAACATGCCACAAGTAGATAACATACCAATAGTAGATAACATACCCCTAGAAGATAACATACCACTAGCAGATAACATGCCACTAGCAGATAACATACCCCTAGAAGATAACATACCAATAGTAGATAACATACCCCTAGAAGATATCATACCACTAGTAGATAACATGCCACTAGCAGATAACATACCAATAGTAGATAACATACCACTAGCAGATAACATACCACTAGCAGATACCATACCCCAGCATCACGATTTTCCTTATCCCAACATTTTCTTATGCTCTCTTTGTATGAAGTTAAAACTTTCTCGGGCTAGGTATGACACACAGTTTTGCAGAAATGTCTAATTTACTTATTGCAAAAGCTCTATTGTTCGCAATAGCAGGGAATACAATTTTTTTTTAAATAATTAAAAGAACTCATTAATTGTATAGCACAGCAATTTTTCTTATAATCACAGCACAAAACTTCACGTAGTAGCCAATAAGAATATATTGATTATTTCAAAAAAAAATGGTAATAGTTTTGTAGCATATTGTCACTTTAATTAAACAGGACCGTAGATATGTTTACCTTAAGTGTCGAGTGTGGTTTACCTAAAGAAAAACGGCCAACGCTCTTTTCCGTGTGTACATTTTTTGTCTCTGTTTCATTAACAATTTGATGAAATTTTGTTTCACAAATCATGTATGCGAGTGTGGGATTTAGCAACCTTGTAGCTAAGTAAGTTCCTAGTGTACAATGATAGGATCTGATTGTCTAAGGGAGTCGTTTGAACATCCCAAAATCCACCCCTTATCTACGAGTCATACGCTATTAGATTTTGAGGCATATACTTTCCAGCCTGTCCGCTGATATAATACACACTTGTAATTTTCAAGAGTTTGTTGAATTTTATTTTGGGAATCCTTTGTTTACATTGACCCTTGTTATATTTTTTAAAAATATATCTCTTTTGAATTTCGACCTGTATAATAATAGGCAATCTTCAATATATTTCAATTCAAACTAGATATTTTAACAAGTAACATTTAGTACCAAATAATTTAACACAAGTAACAAGTAACATTTCTCAGTTCAATATAAATCTGTGTTACATTTAATGCAAATATATCTAACTGCAAATTAATTCTTTCTTACAGGTAATATTAAATATGTCTTACTTCAACCAAGATCTTCATTACATGTAACTATAATTTGTCTCACCCCAACCTAAATGATTACATTACATGTAATCTTCAATATGTCTGACTATAAACTAGATCTTCATTACATATAATATACAATATGTGTCACTACAAACTAGATATTAATTACATGTACTCTTCAATGTGGCTATCTCCAAACCAGATCTATATAACAGGTAACTTTCAATATGCCTTACTCCAAATTAGATCTTTATGACTAATAACCTTCAAAGTATCTCACTCAGAAATAGATCGTTGTGACTAGTAGCTTTCAATATGTCTCACTCCAAACTAACAGGTAACTTTCAATATGTCTTACTCCAAATTAGATCTTTATGACTAATAACCTTCAAAGTATCTCACTCAGAAATAGATCGTTGTGACTAGTAGCTTTCAATATGTCTCACTCCAAACTAGATCGTTGTGACTAGTAACCTTCAATGTGTCTTACTCCAAACAAGATCTTTGTGACTAGTAAACTTAAGTGTATCTCAATTCAAGCTTGTCTTTGTTACAGAAACTCTACTATTTGAAACATCTGCAGCAGAATACAAACACAGCAGGTGCATATGAGGTGATTATAACTCAGGGTGTGTATACATCAGCAAAAGGTGCTAGGGAAGGTAATCCTGATGTAACGAGAATAGTAATTATTGTAACAGATGGTCGACCTGACAATGAAGCTAAAGGTAAACTGTTTGCGTCATTGATGTTTGAATATTATTGATTTTGACTATGATTTATGTATGACTATTATTGATGTTTCAGTATTATTGATTCTACATATTTACACTAAAATAATATTAATGCTTGAATATTATTGATGTTAGATTATTATTGATGCTTGAGTATTATTGATGAAAGAATATTATTGATGTTAGAATATTATTGATGTTAGAATATTATTGATGCTTGAATATTATTGATGGTTGAGTATTATTGATGCTTGAATATTATTGATGGTTGAATATTATTGATGTTAGATTATTATTGATGAAAGAATATTATTGATGTTAGATTATTATTGATGCTAGAATATTATTGTTGTTAGATTATTATTGATGAAAGAATATTATTGATGCTTGAATATTATTGATGGTTGAATATTATTGATGGTTGAGTATTATTGATGTTAGATTATTATTGATGAAAGAATATTATTGTTGTTAGATTATTATTGATGCTAGAATATTATTGTTGTTAGATTATTATTGATGAAAGAATATTATTGATGCTTGAATATTATTGATGCTTGAATATTATTGATGGTTGAGTTTTTAGTGATGTTAGAATAGTAAAGTAAAGTAAAGTAACCCATGTCATTTATTAATGCCGTAGGGGTGTGAGATGTTAGCGATCTCACATTTCAGAGGCTTTACAAATGAGGACGGTAGCCACCTCCTCTCCCTCGCAATTAGAATATTATTAATGTCTGAATACGATGCTAGAATACTAATGATGTTGGAATATTATTGATGCTAGTGTTATTTGTGTTGTGAATACTACTAAAGTTTGAATATTACTCCGCCAAGGACGGCTATGTCTGGTAATTGGCGCAAAAAATTCGACAACATAAAACATTTATATTTTTTTGCACTACATACTGCTAGAAATCTAGTAGGCCATTGGCCTGCGAGAGTTCGACCTTGAGTTTCAGAATGAACACTGAAGAAGAAGAATATTCCTGTTACTGGAATATTAGTAATGGTTCAATATTATTGATATTTGAATAGTATTCATCTTTGACTATCATTGATATTTGAGTATTACTGATTACTGAATATTATTCATGTTGAACTTGTTTAATATTGAAATAACAGTGTTTTTGTGAATCGTATTGGTGTTAGAATAGTTTTTGATGTTGAATATTATTGATATTTTGAATATTATTGATGCTTCATTATTATTATCTTCATGGTATTTCGATTGTCATAGCAGTAATATTATGTACATATACTTTATTATGTTATTGTTCTCTAAAATTCTGCAAATCAATTAATCAGCCATTGTCATGGACACAATTATTTCTGTAAACATCATTGGATGCGAAGTATAGATCACATATTAAGAATTGGGATGTGACTTTTTATTCACAAACGCCTAGAAAATATCCCCATTCATGAACTATTCAGGACATAAAGTCAGAGATAAGGAAAGCTATCACACTGATCAACTGTTCAGAACATAAAGTTAGATAACTAAAGACCAATGAATCGTCAGATAACGTTGAAATCGATGTAGCGAGAAAATGAAATAGTTGGGAGTGGTTATTTTTGGGGTTTTTTTTTGGACACGAGTGAGAGTCAAAGATCATCGTCAGAACACCATTTTAAAGGCAGGTAATGGTTGGTTTGTAGAGATGCACATTAAACCTTATACTAACTGCTATCGTTGTCGCTATTTTGTTGTTGTTATACAAGGATATGGTTGTTTCGGTGATATAGTATGAGACGCGGCCAGAAGATTTGATAAGATCTAGAACGAGACGATGAATATCATAGTTCGATGCATAAGAGGCACGTTGGGACATGTCATGTGAATATTTCTCAATTGGGACATGTCATGTGGATATTTCTCAATTGGGACGTGTCATGTGGATATTTCTACATTGATAAACTACGGATAACATAATACAGTTTTTCATAGCATGAGACAACCTCAAAATAACAGCTCATAAATATTGCCCACTACTGTATAAATATTATCCACTACTGTATAAATATTACCCACTACTGTATAAATATTACTCACTACTGTATAAATAATACGTATTACCCACAATTGTATACATATTATCCACAGCTGAATATTTATTATCTACAGCTGTATAAATATTACCCACAGCTGTATACATATTACATATTACCCACAATTGTATACATATTATCCACAGCTGTATATTTATTATCCACAGCTGTATAAATATTACCCACAGCTGTATAAATATTACCCACAGCTGTATAAAATCTAGACAGTTAAAATAGTAGACTAACGAAAGGAATGTAAAGATTGGGAACATCATACAAAGTGTGTGTTTGTTATAAGATATGATACACCTGGTACGTTGATTTTATCACCGTTGTGTTTATGTTCTAGTTTGTACATGTTTCCAGACTACCAGAAGATAGTGACCCTGAAAAAGCATTGCAGTTCAGACAAGATTGGTACACAACGAGAGGGTTATGTATTATACGATATAAGGGTTACAGAGATAAAAGAGCCGACTGAAACAAACAATATGTGAAGCACACAAATAGGCCATCACTACAGAACTATTCTACTACCGACGCTGCAAGGCATATCCGGGCATAAAACCAAAAGTAAAAAGGTACCTGGTGCGGAATGTATTAGCTTTGTAATATATCCGCAGATTGCCAGAATTTTGAGTAATAGTAACTTCCAACAGACAATGCAAGGACTGGTGCCCTAATATTGTAGTGTTTTGGGGGTATGCATTGATCAGTGAGAGCACTAGGGAAGACGGTACGATTATAGAGAGGGATTGTGTAGCTCTTCGACATGCGTATAGTCATGGGCTCGGTGTCTAGGGAAGACTACCAAAGAAGGAAATGACATTTTCTGTGGCTACAAGCAACATGACTATGGGGGTTATGGCAGTGACCAATGCCTAAAACTGAATGATGAGTACACAGATGGTGCCTCATGTCTACATTATCAGTTACTCAATGAGTATAATCAGCCATGTATTCGTTAGCTGCGTTCATGAAAAGTGGTTTGAGGCGTGTATAATCAGCCATGTATTCGTTAGCTGCGTTCATGAAAAGTGGTTTGAGGCGTGTATAATCAAACATGTATTCGTTAGCTGCGTTCATAAAAAGTGGTTTGAGGCGTGTATAATCAGCCATGTATTCGTTAGCTGCGTTCATGAAAAGTGGTTTGAGGCGTGTATAATCAAACATGTATTCGTTAGCTGCGTTCATAAAAAGTGGTTTGAGGCGTGACGAATCGCTAATATAATACCTGGGTTGGCGGGTATGAAACCTTCCGACTCTATTTCAAAGAAAATAGTGGCAAATGAAAATACAGTTTATTTGGCCACTCGAATCTTACTTGTCTAAAACATTTGCTTACAGGGAGGTCATCTTGAAGACATTTGATTATGTTATGGTAATGATAACAAATTAATCTCACCTAATACAAAAGTGTATTTAAACGTCCATGGCTTATGCCTCGGGCAACGCGCTGTAGTGTATACAAGTTCCAGCCACAATCACACGAAATATATCTGATTTAACAATTATTTTGTATTTATAATTTTCTGACTGGGAAGACGATAATGTTAATGAGATTATATTTTTCAGCGGTGGAAGCTAGCAATAAGGTCAAGGCTTTACCTGCGAAGTCAATTGTGGTAGGAGTTGGCTCTACTATTGAGTCTGTGCTACAGGAATTAGCATCTGCGTCCAAGGACGTCTTCAGCGTGCATAACTATAACGACATCAGCAGTATCATGGGAATACTAGTTGAAACCATCTGTCATTGTAAGAATAACCTTGTATTTTTTATTTAACATTGTATGTGTGTATGTGACGTATCATTTACAGAGCGTTATCATCACTGCTATTCTGTAAACTCCTCAGTTATGTTATGGCTGTTCAACCTCTTCCATTGTTATGTTCAGAACGTCTTCAATATCCTGTGTCCATTATAGTCTTGGACTGCCTCTTGTTCTCTTACCTGGAACTTTTCTCTCTATATGTAATTATTCTAGACCAGTATGTATTTTATTTATGTGTCTATTTGTTTGCTTGGGATTTCTAAAAATAGTTTTGAGAAGCCAGTCTCCTTTTTGTTCAGGTCATTGCGAACGTCTGTGTTGTTTTCTTTTTCTGTCCTTGATATTTTGAGGTCCTTTCTATAACATTTGATTTCGAACGCTGATATTTTCTTTTCTGCACCACTAGCTAAACATTTTGCCCACTGAAATACTACAATGGAAAACTAGCATGGTTCGGACATGTATGCAGGCACGATTCCTTGTCAAAAACAATACTGCAGGGAACTGTCGAGGGTGGAAGAAGCAGAGGAGGACAAATAAAGACATGGACAGACAACATCAAGGAATGGACAGGGCTAGATATTTCAACACTCATCCGCATCGCTGAAGATAGAATTCGCTGGAGGACTCTGTGTGCTGAAGCATCCAATGTGGTACCCCTACGACCCTGAAGGGTTATGGGTTTATTGATTGATTGATTGCTTTTCTTTTCTTATCCTTGATGTCATTTTCGGCGTCGTACAACGAAATGTTACCACTGAATACCCATAGCTTTATAGCTCTTTGTAACTTTGCTGTTCTTTGTTTTTTTCCCGTTACCATAGATTTTTCATCCTTGATTTGCTAGTCTCTTGTTCATCTCTACTAATAAATCTCCTACTGTGTTCATGGGCGATCGAATATATTCCTAATTGCTGCCTTGTTCAAGTTGGTCTTTGTCAATGACTATTCTAGATGGTGCTCATTTCTGATAATATGCAATGTTTTTGTTTTTGGTTTGCATCGAGGATGTTGCTTTCCTGACACAATCTTGGAATTACAAATTACATTACATTGAAATATATACATTTAATTATATATATTAAATTATACACATTACATTTCATCATATACATTACATTAACTGCTCTAAATACAATTGAACATATTCTTTTTCAGATGAACCGGTTCCAGGTAATGATACGTATTTTAGTTAACGATAAACGTTTTCTATATAACAATATTTATATATACACCAATCCATCCACAACACCATAACCATTCAGGGTTTGTAAGGATTATGGGATTTAACACGGCCACATTCCACTCATCAACATTGTAGACATTTCAAATTTAAATCATCAATATTGAACTCATCCACATTGCAATCATCAGCATTTAAATCATCAACATTGGTCTTATCAACATTGGAATCATCAATAATTGAATAATATGTCACACTTACCCTCATTGAATCATCAATAATTGAATAATATGTCACACTTACCCTCATTGAATCATCAATAATTGAATAATATGTCACACTTACCCTCATTGGAATCATCAATAATTGAATAATATGTCACACTTACCCTCATTGAATCATCAATAATTGAATAATATGTCACACTTACCCTCATTGGAATCATCAATAATTGAATAATATGTCACACTTACCCTCATTGAATCATCAATAATTGAATAATATGTCACACTTACCCTCATTGGAATCATCAATAATTGAATAATATGTCACACTTACCCTCATTGAATCATCAATAATTGAATAATATGTCACACTTACCCTCATTGAATCATCAATAATTGAATAATATGTCACACTTACCCTCATTGAATCATCAATAATTGAATAATATGTCACACTTACCCTCATTGAATCCCGGTCACAATTTCTAACATCCCATGTTTCACATGTTTTTCACTCGAGTTGACATGTTCCTGCTGCAAGAGATATCCAGTGGGAGTTTGAGAATGAGCGATGAAGAAAACATGTTTTTCACTCGAGTTGAATCCTGCTCAAAACTCATAACTTCTCGTGTTTAGTTTACCTACTCGAGTTGAATCCTGCTCAAAACTCATAACTTCTCGTATTTAGTTTACCTACTCGAGTTGAATTCTGCTCAAAACTCATAACTTCTCGTATTTAGTTTACCTACTCGAGTTGAATCCTGGTCAAAACTCATAACTTCTCGTATTTAGTTTACCTACTCGAGTTGAATTCTGCTCAAAACTCATAACTTCTCGTATTTAGTTTACCTACTCGAGTTGAATCCTGGTCAAAACTCATAACTTCTCGTATTTAGTTTACCTACTCGAGTTGAATCCTGGTCAAAACTCATAACTTCTCGTGTTTAGTTTACCTACTCGAGTTGAATCCTGCTCAAAACTCATAACTTCTCGTATTTAGTTTACCTACTCGAGTTGAATCCTGCTCAAAACTCATAACTTCTCGTGTTTAGTTTACCTACTCGAGTTGAATCCTGGTCACCATTTCTAACTGTCCGTGTTTAGTTTGCCCAGTCGCTAACATTTCTATTTCAATCACAACATAGTTATCACTCTATTAAAATCTGTCGCCATCGTCAATAACTTGGTTCTCAACCTTTTACCTTCGATATACCCTGTATCTTCTACATATTAACTTTGGAATCCTCAACATTCTATTTATCAACATTCTATTTATCAACATTAAATGCATCAGCAAACAGAATCATCCAGTGCCATATATATATATATATATATATATATATTCAGCAATATAGATGAATGTTGGAAAATATATGTATGTGTAATATGTATATGCTTGTGTATAATAATAATGAAACACTCAATTCGACTGGTCTGTACGGGTGGCACACCGAGACATTCTATGCAGAAAGATCTCCGCGCATATCTATCCTCTACTATCCTGATAAAATTGGAAACCGTATACCCTATTCTTCTTTTTCATCAGCGTTCATTCTCAAACTCCCACTGGATATCTTGTAGAAGGACCATGGTCCTAATAGATTTCCAGAAGGATGTAGTCCAGAGAATGGAAATGCGTTGTGTCGCAGTTTTATGTGCGCCGATGGCCCGACACATCCGTCTTCGGTGGGATATCCTATTCAGCCCTTCAGATTATTCAGCCATTTGTTACTGGTTCTCTCTCGTCTTTGTTTGTCCTCCATCATACCTTAAAGAACATCTTTTGTCAGTGAGAAGTGCCTCAACACGTGCCGTTTTGCCAGAGGAGTGTATACAGTTTCACGATTGATAATAGTGGTTCTTGTTGACCCGCTAACACATTAATTCTATAATGCACAGCCATATTTGTCTAATATCATTGACACATTAGAAATATTAACAAAATATACAGCCGTACAGAAATATTGACGAAAAACAAAGATTTGTATCAGTACATCTTAACATCGGCGGTTGTCCTTCCTTTTCAAACTATTAACTACCTTATAAAATATTACTTACAGACTGTGTTTAGATGGAAATAGTTCAATCAATGTTAATTCTCCAGAACGTATCTTTTTTGTTATAAACGATCATAGGTGATCCTTGTTCTGGTTAAGTTGATCTCTGCAGCCAAGGTAATGTTTTAACATTCCTAAATATTATCTATCCATCGTCATCTTCGCCGGTAATTTTCTTTATTACAAGCAGCCATGCCTCACTTTACTAATTTTTCCATGATGTTATTAGTCTTCCATGATGTTTTATAGTATTGTTTAGAAGCCAACTACCCTGTTTCCATAATGTTTTATCGTGTTGTTTAGGAGTCGACTACTCTATCTTCCATGATGTTTTATCGTTTTGTTTAGGAGTCAACTACTATAACTTCCATGATGTTTTATCGTGTTGTTTAGGAGTCAACTACTCTATCTTCCATGATATTTTATCGTGTTGTTTAGGAGCCAAATACCCTACACAGTAAATGTCGTTGACATTTTTTGATCGAGGCTATAACAAATGCATATCCTTACATATAAGTACAACAAAAGTTAACCAATAGTATTTATTAATGTCAGATGGGTGTGAGATGTTTGCGAAGTCACATTTCAGTGGCTATCATTTATGAGGAATGCAGCTAGAAGGAAGAGGATAGAGGTGCTAACTAAAGTCACATGACATGGTCTATATTAAGACATAATTGACAGTACACGAAACTAGAGGATGAGTATATTTACTCTTATATAGCTCATGCAGCCTGATGTTGATTAACAGACATGATGACGATTCTCTGTGTTATGTTTCCTCTTTATATTATAATTGTTCAAGGTAGCCACTCAACAATATAAAAAGTACACATAATGCAATAATACACCACACGTCATGGACTAACTATAAGAAGAGAAAAAGTGTTTGAGTGATTTGTGAAAGGCGGAAAATTTCTTCCGATCGTTATCTCATAGCAATAAAACTCCAGTTCACGTAGATCTGAAATACTTTGTGAATAAATCAGGCCAAGCAATGTGAGGTTTTCACAAACTTCACTGTGTACGCATGTCACCTGCTGGGATCTATTATTTATTGGCGATTTGTCTGATGAACCCCTGCTAAAATCTTCAGATCGCATACAATATTAGAACCGATTGCCTAATAATCTGGAAAAAAAGAAGAAGATAAGCATCTGATAGCTTAGCAATGATGTAATTTGTAATATTATTTAAATTTATCGAATAATTTAACAACGATTGTAATATTATATAACTTTATCAGATAATTTTGCAACGATGTAACTTGTAATATTACTTACATTTATCATATAGCGGGACAACAATGTAATGTTTATTTTTGTGTTTTCATTTCAAATACAACAGCACATAATTATATTTCTTGTTTAACATTTGCAAAATTTAGCACATAATAATTACATTACTACAATATGTTATCAATATACAGGACAGGACAGTTACAACACAGTGGGTTATGGTACTGATATCTTACGCAGGTGAATTAAGATAACAATCCTTCCCAAGTCCGGGAGTGCAGCTAAATGGATCTTCATTGCCTCAATCCTTCTGATGTCCAGGCGTGTCGATAAATACATCTTCATTGCCTCAATCCTTCTGATGTCCAGGCGTGTCGATAAATAGATCTTCAGTGTCTGAATCCTTCCTATATCCAGGAGTGCAGATAAACAGATCACCGTTGTCTGGTCTAACAACTGAACTCATCACACGCGTATATAGTTCTAGTTTCATATTTGCGTAGCTCACAGAGTCACTGAGTACTCTCCCGCAAGTAGTGTTCTGACATCACTCATAGAAAACCCACCTTTTGAGCTTTACACCTCTGCCGTAAGACTTCTCTAGATCACGACGAAGGTATGTTCGGTCTTCGTACTGTTCTATAAAAGGGAATTCAGTTGAAAGTCACAAAACAGCGTAGTTAACGAACAACTTACTCAATAATATAGATACAGGAAGGGCAAGCAGCCTTTAACAGACAAACCACTCGAATACTTCATTGAACTCTCTAACGGAAAAAATACAGTACCACATGTGACTAGGGCAGGTGCGTTATTATTATTCTTATGCGTTCGTTCTCAAATTCTAGCAGATTAGCAGGATGTAGACCGGAGAACGGAATGGTTTACAGCATTGATGCGATCCTTGGATCACGTGTACCATATATGGGATAGGACAGTCCACTCCAGCCCATAACTCGTTAGCCACCTCTTACGACATACATGGAAAGTAAACAGTGTTGTCATTCTTTGCTCCCCTCTCAAGACCTTGAATTACACGGAAGAGATTATGTATTAAATGCCCATAAGGACTTCTGTTAATCCGTTAATTGAAGTCAAGTATTTTGAGTACGTTTTGTCATCTTGTTCTGCCTCGTGTCTCTTTATTAATTTGTTCGCTCTATGATTAACTTTCTAAACCAATGTGTGTTTTTATATTTCCGAAACATGATCGTTTTGTGCAACTTTCGTTATTTTACACATTCTGAAGAAATGTGTATAGAATGTCGATAATCTACAATAATGTTTTAACCACTCTACAAATTGCAATAGTCTAGTAGATATATAGACATTTTACAGATTATATTGCATTGTGTACAATTCATATGGGATTATTTCGATCACTTTTACCAGCTATAACATATTTAAGAACATTATGATGTTGATGCTTCTGAGAAGTATATAGAACAATAGGGAGTAATTCAAGGAAAGAGACAAACAGGAACACGAAAAATAAGTTCTCATGACACTGATTATTGAGAAACAACGATTAAATTAAATAAAAACAATACAAATTAAATACGTCGGACATATAATAAGTTACATTGTGTTCAAGACCATATCTGAAGGAGATATAGAAGAAGTAGATAGAGATACAAGAAGTATAGAGACATCATGAGATGGATATGTTACAATGTAATACAGTGCGCTATAAAGGCAAGAGACAGAAGATGGTGTGGATCCGCTGAAGACAAAGGCAAGAGACAGAAGATGGTGTGGATCCGCTGAAGACAACCTCTGCTGATGAGAAGACGGCATCCAAAGATAATGGATACAAATTTCCACAGAAAATTGCGTGACAAAAATACACAACAAATACTTGACTTTACATTTATCTGAACATGTGTTAAATTGTGAAAATAATTACGTGCATTTATTTTTTGCGTGAGATCTTTAATTGCATGTTAGTGTGTGTATTTTATCTTTCAGAAACAACTACTACAACCACAACGACAACCACGACAACAACAACTACAACTACAACAACAACGCGTAAGTATTGTATTTATTTGTAGTCGAAAGCCATCTATATTGTTATTATTAAGCGTATACTATGAAAATATATATATATAATTATCTCCCACATGAAGATCTGAAAGTCTGACCAGCGGTTTACAAGGTCAACTATTGTGTAACACTAATCTCCCAGGACATGACAATAAAGTGAAGTCTCCCTCTTGTGCAAGTTCTGCTTCACTTTATCTGTACACATACATTTACCTTCATGTTGCTAACTTTTATTATTATTTGCATCCTGTATCAGAAATTCAGGCGCTGGCTGTCACACGGCAAATACAGGCAGATAATAAGTTTTTGTTAATACGTTTACAGACCAATTTCTCCAGCTCCCTGTACTGATCCCATCACTAATACACCACTACTTCAGTGGTATTCTGTACTGATCCCATCACTAATACACCACTACTTCAGTGGTATTTCTATTGTCAAATGCCAACAGTATGGTCCATTCAAAATAGTACTAGTGTTACAATAGAATATCATTATTGTTATTGCATAATGTGATTAGTATTTTTCCTGATAAAGGTAATTCGTAGAAACGTCGACGAACTCGGTTTTGAGAATCGTTAGCTAAGTTTTGTCGTGCTACGTATTGTATTCTAGGATACTGTACAACCGTGACCATTGCAAAACTATAAGATCTTAGTGCATAAAGTAAACAGCCCTCATTTATTACGATTTGTTTGTTCTTGTTACGCTGACCATTGGTTACTATTTATATACATGGAGTAGCCTTGGCTATTTTTGGCATGCGATTCCAAGTATATACATATTGAACAACGGAAAACACGGGGAAAACAAGAAAAAAACGAGTGAAGTCCGAATCAATTCCGATAAAGGGTCCTCTACAGCCGGTTGGTCCCGGTACAGTTCATTACTATGTCTAACTTTCTTCAGAATTAAGATAAATATAATATTTGATATATAAACTAATCAGGAAGGAGGAAATTTGAGTGTATTCACAAATGTCTGTTCATTACATTTAACATTTTTATAAATATGCATTCCTACTATTTTGTTTTGTGTATATCAATCATGGCGTCATTATGTAATTGTTACTTTTTCTGTGCTCATTCTCAAACTCCTCATGTTGGATATGCAGGATGTAGTCCAGAGGATGGAATGTGTTGTGTCATGGCTTACAGCACAGCTGTGAGAACTAAGATTTGACGCGAAACATCGGACTTTATCGTGGTTGTTAGGTTGCTTTGACTTATTGGATATGTCAGCTAGATCCTTTTCCATACTTGTTTAATCGCCTCTTGCTCTATGCATTCCATGTGTCGTTGTTGCTAAAAGTGGATCACGGTTCTGCCACGATAACACACACATAACTCCTTTTATACGATGTAATTATATATGTATTGCACTTGCAGCGGGTGCGTTCAATAAACTACGCAACATCTGGACGTCAAACACACTAAGAAACACCACAAAACTCAAGTTGTTTAACTCCAACATCATCCCTATTCTATCATATGGGTGCGAAAGTTGGAAAGCCACAAAAGCCACATATAAGAGACTCGACTCTTTTGAAAACAAATGCCTACATACCATTCTGAATGTTAAGTGGAGTGACTTTAAATCTAACACTACTATAAGAGAGGAAAACAAACAAACCTATATATCTTCCTACATTAGACAAAGGCGTTGGACTTATATCGGCCATGTTCTCAGAATGAACAGCCTAAGAATTCCCCAACAGTCACTATATTGGGTGCCACCAGGAGTAAGAAGAAGAGGGAGACCTAGAGAAACTCTACGAAGAACCATTAATAGAGAAGGCATGTCAATGAACCTAAACAACACGCAACAATTGAACGACCTGGCAATACAAAGACAGAAATGGAAAGCTATGGTTTCTGCCCTATGCGCCGCCTATGGCCCTGGAGGAACATAACATAACAATTATATATGCATGCCTAGACTTTCGCGTCTCCGAAGATGGCCATTTCGCAAAAAGAACCAGTCCGCAGAATATTTTCTTAGGAATGTAAAAATTTCATTAGATAATATCACAGCAACGGAAGATTTTTGTTTGCGTCTTTCTATTTTTTTCTTTCATATGTTTACACATTCGTATTAGCACACAGTCAAACAGGTCTCGAACGCATCATAAACTCCATAAAGCAGCATAAACAGAACCTGTTTCTAAATGAAAAGAAGACCAATATTATGACAAGCAACGAATACCAAGTTCTCAGTCAATATAAACAAAAGAAAATTAGAAATAAACCGGTTCTGATTACCTTGGTTCTCTTATCAACATTAACGGGATAATTAGTTGATTAGTTAGTTTGTTTGAATGTTCAATTATGGGATTGTTAGGTTGTTGGTTATTGTGTTGGTTGGATGGTGAGTTACTTGTTTAGATTGATAGTTTGTTGGTTGGTTGGTGTTTTAATTATTTAGATGTATAGCTTGTTGATCGGATGATTGATCTGTTAATTTAGATTGTTAGTACATTACTCATGAGATCTATATCAATGTACATAAGCCTCGTCTAAAGATACTCAATTAAGTGTATGATACAAATAGTAAGATGTGACAGTTATGTTTCTATTGGCTGACAAGGAGCTGGTGAAATTATGGACAGCGTTAATATCATAAACACTTTTATAGAGATTGCTTGGTGGAATAAATGATGTCATTTCAGTATTGACACCGATATATCGTATTCATGATTAATGTGGGAAATTAGGGTGATGAGATTCCCGTATGTATCCGAAATCTGAAATGTGAGTCAGTATAGCAACACTGAGATCTGACATGTATGTCGTATGTAAATATAAGTAAGAATATGTTAGAAAGAAGCTGAATGACTCGACTCATACATAACGTTACCACAAGTCATTCTAGAGGAAACATATACCACAGGTAAACTGTCAACAATCACTGCTAAATTGTAAACCATCACGAATAAACTGTAAACCATCACAAAGAAACTGTAAACCATCACAGATAAACTGTAAACCATCACAGAGAAACTGTAAACCATCACAGATAAACTGTGAACAATCACAGCTAATATGGAAGTAATCACACAGCGCATTTCATGCGGAAGACTATATCCTGCTAACACATCGGATTATGAGAACGAACGCAGAACAAACAATAATGAGCACGGTGCACGAGGAAAGTATCCCAACTAGAACACAAGTAAGACGATATTTGTAAGCATTTCTTTCATGATTAGTTTTGGGCTGTTGTTGGCTATCCCATCCCATAATAGGGTCTAGTGACACAGGAGCCATGCTGAAACCGGATATCCGAAAAGAGTAGATATTGAAGAAAAGCTTTACAACAATGACACAACGTTTTCTGCTCTTCTAACACATCCTGCCAACCTGCAAGCTAAAGGTGGTATGGATCCCCTAAAGTACTAGCTCCTTCTACACTAAAGGTGTCCTGACCCACCTATAAACATGACGTGTTTTTTTGCCGTAGTACAGCCTCGTTTGGAAATGCACATAAACTGGGACATGCGCAGATGAAGCCTATTCCATTTCTACGTCCGCCACCATCTTTGCCACACAAATCTTGTAGAATAGAGAGGAGTAGTTCGTTTTTTCCTACAGACATCCAAGCAATCAAGTTTGTTCATCATGGATTCAATTTTCTTCGAGTTTATTATGGATGACTATTCCGATGAGGAGGAAATTGTGCTGTTCCTAGAAGCAGATATCGCTCCAGTAGATGATGTGGTGTTAGATAGTGATAATTCTAGTGATACTGATTCTGTTGGCAGCGTGGGTGAAGAAATTTTCGAGGATGAAATTGTAGAAAATTTGCAATTCCCTTCTGCATATAGCCATGAATGGCGTAGCGACTTCGATGAAATTGTTGGAGATATAGGCCTAGCTGATAACGTTAGTGTGTTAGACGTGTTTTGAGAGGTAAGTTGATTTTTATAATATAATATAGTATTGTCCATTGATCACGCTGCTTTCATGATTTAGATGGTGAATCACTGAATATCGACTGTGTTGGAGCGATAAAAAATGACTAGGTCTATCTTTCAGATAACGATTTATGGCAAATCTATGAGGTTCATTCATTCTTACCAGTGACATTATGATGATTTGACAATGAAACCACACAAATACTATTTGAATTAGGATTATTTTACAGGGTTCCCACTTCAGAAAATATAAAAACTATAGATAAGTAATTTTTAAATAATTTTTTCCCTTTTATCTGTTATAATTTCTTTATTTTTTGGTGAAAAATCATCTTTACTACTTTCTAATACGTCTGGTATCACATACACACGTAAATAAATTACACCAATATATGCAGTATTCAATTCTTTATTTATATGTACACATATTAATTAATTATCTCTAACAACAAAAAAGTTATTGAATTTTTAAAACAGCCACAATCAATAACACAAATTCTCAAAAAAGAATTCAGTGGCAGGGGAAGTTTTTGGATTTGTAAACACAGCTTGCTAAAGGTTAAGAGCGAACGTACAAGAATACGAAAAATTAGTTGCTGAATGAATGCATGTTGAGATACGACAAAGAAGCCTCCTACTGAGTTGCACAGAATATGGGATAAGACACAGCAGACTCCTACTGTCGTGCCCAGAATATGGGATACGATATAATAGCCTCATACTGACGTGCCCAGAATATGGGATACGACATAGTAGCCTCCTACTGGCGTGCCCAGAATATGGGATACGACATAGTAGCCTCCTACTGGCGTGCCCTGAATATGGGATAAGACTTAGCAGCCTCCTACTGACGTGCCCTGAACATGCAGACAATCGTCAAGGAACATAAATCAGCACGCATACATATTACACGACATTGCTCTATCAGATACACTAAACCATTGATAATGACATCTTGCGTTTTTACAGACAATCAGTTAGCAGGCAAGCGTAAATTACATAGGAACAGTCAATACGATTCAAGCATGACTGGTTAGCATCCATGGAGGAAGGCGCGTGTCGATGTTCACGGGCACCTTCTCGGTTCTGTTGTTTAGATAAAATTGGAAAGGCAGTGTCAATAAGCTTGGAAACAAACACAACTACAGAATATACTAGAAGTTGCTGTAATACATCATTCACTGACGACTAAGATCAAGTGCCCTGGGGAACTCTTGTTCTAGTCCTCACACTTGTAGGGATTTCCTGTACAGGTTGACTGACTCCTTTATCCTAAGACACTCCTGTGAAACCACTTATCCTCATGTTTCCTACTTGAATTTTCCTGTGTAACCAGTAATTCAAAGGGTGAATAAGTAATATAAGACAAAAGTAAGAAATTAAGATACAACACGAAGTGAACATGATTTATTTCACTGTTGACAGGTTGTCAGCCTATCCCTGAGTCTCCTCTTATGACATATCTGGAAAGAAAACATCAGTACTAACCGAACAATTAGTTCACTCAATCTCTCCTCATTGAGACGATTACTCACTGGTTTTGTATTGTATTCGATTACATGTAAAGATATATTTTGTCTTAATCCACAGCACAACCATGCCCAGATGTACCAAGAGTGGATTTGTGCTTGGTACTAGACAGTTCAAACAGCATCTATGAAATTGGCTGGAACAGATCGGTCAATTTTACATGTGACCTAATCCGGAAATTAAACGTTGGAAATGGCGTCGTTAGGGTTTCACTAATCAATTTCAGCACTGATGTTAAACTTGTTTTTACTTTTGCTGAAAATCTATCAGCAGATCAGATTTGTAAGGTAATTGACATTGTTAGTTACACTGTCGTAGATCATCATCAGGTGCCATGCCGGGTGACGTAGGCGGTCATGGCTCTCCACAGCTCTCTGTCCACAGTATTATGTATCAAAGTCGTTGCTGTTTCTTTGCCGTGCCAGGTTGTCAAACTGTCTAATATTTTCTCACGTTGTCGTCCTCTGTCTCTGGTGCCTTCGATCGTGCCTGTTGTGATTATGTTCTCTAAACCTGCCTGTCTCATGAAGTGGCCAAAAAAAAGAAGATTGTCTTTTTCTTATATTGTTGATTAAGGTCCGTTTTGCATGTAACTCTTTCAACGCCACTACATTAGTTTTTCTGGCAGTCCATGGTATTCTCAGCATGCTTCCGTAGAACCACATCTCTGTTGCCTCTAATCTCCCACTTTCCAGTTTGTTTATTGTCCAAGACTTGCACCCATATGGTAGTATAGGGAGAACATAGTCACAACAGGAAAAGTGAAAGTACCAGAGATAGAGGGCGACAACGTGAGAAAATATTACACAGTTTGACAATCTGGCACGGCAGGAAAACAACAACTATCTTGATACATGATTAATACTGTGGACAGAGAGCTGTGGAGACCCATGACGGCCTACGCCAGCCGGCATGGCATCTGATGATGATGATGACGTTGATCAATGTGTTGCTTCCTTCTTTATTCAGTGTATGGTAACATACCACCACCAGTCATATGACCAGTGATTATAAATTGATAAAACGGCTTACCATACAAACAGCAAAATCTCTATTAGAGACATGTATATATATATATATATATATAACTATCTGTCTGTCTATCTATCTATCTATCTAACTATTTATCTATCTATCTACATATATCTATCTATCTACCTACCTGCCTACCTATCTACCTAGGTACCTGCATATCTATCTACGTTCTTTCAGCTTTGAGTACACTGCTAGGGCAGAAACCCCAATTTAAGCGATATGATGCTACTGTGTGTAATTCTAGTTTGTTGTTGAGACTCAGTCATCCCATTGTTGATGGTTGTTCTGCGAATAGTCTTTCTTTGTCTTTCTCTTGAATTTTTTCTTTTGCCATCTGGTACCAACTTCACTCTCAATAGCTGGTAATATATATTTTTTTTAAATAATAAAAAGAAATCCCTAATTGTAGCCATCTCATAGCAATTATCCCACAACATCATAGCACAAAACATCACGTAGTAGCCGTTATCTGCAGTGCTATATAACCCCTATACTAACATATGGGTGCGAGTCTTGGACAATAAACAAACTGGAAAGTGGGAAATTAGAGGCAACAGAGATGTGGTTCTACAGAGGAATGCTGAGAATAGCATGGACTGCCAGAAGAACTAATGTAGAGGTGTTGAAAGAGTCAAATGCGAAACGGAACTTAATCAATAATTTAAGAATAAGGCAATATTCTTTTTTTGGCTACTTCATGAGACAGTCAGGTTTAGAGAACATAGTCACAACATGCAAAATTGAGGGCACCAGAGACAGAAGACGACAACGTGAGAAAATATTGGACAGTTTGACAACCTGGCACGGCAAGGAAACAACAACAACTTTGATACATAATACTGTGGACAGAGAGCTGTGGAGAGCCATGACCACCTACGTCACCCGGCATGGCACCTGATGATGATGATGAGTAGCCATTAAGAATATATTTATTAATTTTTTCTCTGTTTCATGAAAAAATTAAGGAAATTTTACTTGATGAAATTTTAATTGCCAAACACGTATGCGAGTGTGGGGGTTTAGCAACCTTGTAGCTAAGTTTCTCGTTTGAAATGTCATGTTCTGATTTTCTAAGGGCGTGGTTTGAACTCCCACCCACCCCCTACGCCCCCTCAACTCATCCCTTATCTGCGAGTCATAAGGTATTAAATTTTGAAGGCATATACTTACAGTATGTACAATGATATAATACACGCTTGTAATTATCAAGAGTTTGTTTTGAATTGTAATTTTGTAAAATGTTTATATTGAACCTTGTTATAAGTGTTCTTCAATACGTTTTTCATAAATCTAGATATGTATTATAGGTAATCTTCAATACAACATAGATGTTCATTACAAGTAATTTCTAATATGTTTCAATTCAACCTACATCATTTTAACAGGTAACATTCAATATGTCTCTTCCCAAACTAGATCTTCATTACATGTAATCTTCAATATGTCTCTTCCCAAACTAGATCTTCATTATAGGTAATCTTCAATATGTCTCTTCCCAAACTAGATCTTCATTACATGTAATCTTCAATATGTCTCTTCCCAAACTAGATCTTCATTACAGGTAATCTTCAATATGTCTCACTCCAAACTAGATCTTGATTACATGTAATCTTCAATGTGTCTCACCCCAAACTGTATCTTCATTACATGTAACCTTCAATGTGTCTCACACAACCTAGATCTTCATTACATGTAACCTTCAATGTGTCTCACACAACCTAGATCTTCATTACATGTAACCTTCAATGTGTCTCACACAATCTAGATCTTCATTACATGTAATATTCAATGTGTCTCACACAACCTAGATCTTCATTACATGTAACCTTCAATATGTCTCACTTCAAGCCTGTTTTATTTACAGATACTCTTAGCTTTGAAGCAACTGCGTCAAAATACGAACACAAAAGGTGCATATAAATTAATTATAAATGAGGGTGTGTTTACAAGACAGAAAGGTGCCAGGGTAGATGATCCTTGCGTGTGCCGCGCGATGATTACTTTAACAGATGGTAAACCAGACGATGTTCCTGGAGGTAAACAAATGCGTCATTGATTTTTTGAATTTTTTTTATGTTATACTTTTGATTGTTGGTATAGAAATGTATTGGCATTTGATTAGAATTAATGCTTGAATATTACTGATGTTTGAATAATATTAATGTTAGACTATTATTGGTGTATGAATATTATTGATTTTAGAATATTATTGTTTTATGAATATTATTTATTTTAGACTACTATTTCTGTATGAATAATTTTGATGTTAGAATATTATTGATGTTATAATATTATTGATGATATAATATTATTGATGTTAATAATATTGATGAATACTATTTAAATTTGATTATTACTCACTCCTAAGACGGATGTGTCTGGCAATTGGAGCAAATATATCGCCGACATAACACATTTATATTTTCAGCACTACGTCCAGCTAGAAATATAGTAGGACCATTGTCCTACGGGAGATCCATCGGGACGTTCAGAATGAACACTGAAGAAGAAGAATATTGCTGATGCTGAAATATTATTGGTTGTTCAATATTATTGATATTTGAATAATATTTATATATTATTATTGATCTTTGGTTATTATTGATCGTTGATTACTATTGATCTTTAAGTATTATTGATCTTTGATTATTATTGATCTTTGATTATTATTGATCTTTGATTATTATTGCTGTTTAATTATTATTGATCTTTGATTATTATTGATTGTTGAATATTATTGATGTTGAAACTTTAATGATATTTAAATAATATTATTATTGGGAATCTTATTGGTGCTAGTATATTTTGGATGATACAATATTATTAATGCTTCACTATTATTACATTAATGATACTGCGATTGTCTTAGCAGCAATATTATGTTCATATACTTTATTATGTTGCTGTTTTCTAATATTCTGCAAATCAATGAATCAGTCATTATATTGGATACAATTGGTTCAGTAAACATCATCGGTTGCGTAGTATAGATTACATATTAAGAACCTGAAAGTTGCATTGTTTTCACAAACATCGAGAAATCACATTGGTCAACTATTCCGATCTTAAAAAAATATCAGACACTTTTCTGGTCATGAAGTTAGACATATCGAAAGCGCCGATGAGATTTTCTTGCCTTGAATTTAGCCCGATGCATTTTCAGATAACGTTAAAATCGATGTTGCCGTAAAATAATGAAATAGTTTGGGGTGGTTTTTTTCGACAGGAGTGAGTTTCACAGACAATCAACAGAACACAATTTTAAATGCAGGCACATGTCTTATGGAGATGTACTTTAAGGCTGCTACTAACTGCAATTAGGGGTGTTATTTTTTTATACCAGGATATGCTTGTTTCGGTGATTTAGTATGAAACAAGGTCAGAAGATCCTAAAAGAGACGATGAGTATCATGCTTGGGTGCACAAGAGGCACGTCGAGACATGCCATTTGATTCTTTCCCAATTGACTAACTACGGATAACATAATTATTTTTCACAACAAGAGACAACCACATAATCACATCTCATCAATATTATCCACAGCTACATAAATATTACCCACAACTGTATACATATTGCCAACAGCTGTACAAATATTACCCACAGCTGTATAAATATTACCCACATCTGTATAAATATTACCCACAGCTGTATAAATATTACCCGCAGATGTATACAATTTAGACAGTAAAAATGGTAAACTAAAGGGAGGAATGTAATGATTGGGGACAAATTACAAAGTGTGTATCTTTTGGAAGACTTAATAGCTGGTGCGTTGATTTTATCACTGTTATGTTTATGTTCTAGTTTGTACATGCTTCCAGACTACTATCAGATAGTGACCCTCAAAAAGGATTGCAGTTCAGACACGATTGGTACACACCGAGAGGCAGCCGAGACAATATATGGATTAGAGAGATAAAACAGCCAACGAAAACAAAACATATATGAAGCACAAAAAATATCGCCTTTAGAAAACTCTCCTACTACTGACGCTGGAAGGCATATCTGGGAGTAATCCTAAAAGAAAGAAGGCACCTGGTGTGCAATGGATCAACTTCACAATATATTCCCAGATTGCCATAATTTCGAGTAATAGTAACTCTCAACATAAAATGCAAGGAGTGGTGCCTTACTATTGTAGAGTTTTGTGGACATGCATTGATCAGTGAGAATACTAGGGAAGACGGCACGATTATAGAGTCGGAGTGTGCTGTTCTTCGACATGCGTATAGTCAGTGTATAGGGAAGACCACTACATAAACAAATGCAATATTTGCTGTGTCTACAAGCAGCATGACTATGGAGACTATGGCAGCGACCAATGTCGAGAACGTCAGGAGCGCACAGAAGGCAACTCGTATCTGCATTATCAGTGACCCAATGAGCATAATCAGTCATATATACGTTAGCTGCGTTCATGAACACTGGTACTTGGGGTCTCTGTTACCTCTAATATGTTATGGTAGTGTGTCCTGATATAACCTAATTGGACTTTTTCCGCTGGTTGAAAGGGGCACGACTCTCCAAAGGAGAGGCAAACTCATTAACTACCTACTACTACCTACCATGAACACTGGTTTGAGGAGTGACCAATCTCCATTATAATACTTGTGCTGACTGGAATGAAACCTTCTGACTCACTTGATTTTCATTGGCCACTAGAATGTCACTGTCTAAAAAATTTGATTCCAGGGAGGTAATCTTGAAGAAATTTGATTCCAGGGAGGTAATCTTGAAGAAATTTGATTCCAGGGAGGTAATCTTGAAGAAATTTGATTACCTTGTGCTAATGATAATACCTGGACGTCGCCAGACGGAAAGACAAGAAACCAAATAGATTACATATTAATAGATCAAAGATGGAAAACAAACATTCTTCAATGCAAGACACTACCAGGCGCAGACTGCGACACTGATCATGAGTTACTCATCGCAAAGTTCAAGGTAAAGATAAAAAAGACAACAAAAATTTCAATGATTACTAGATACGATATGACGTCAATACCGAAAGAATACAACATCAAAATTCAAAACAGATTCGAAAAATTACTAGAAATACAAGAAGAATACTCTCCAAATGAACTTGAAAACAACATAAGTGACATTTTCAATGACTGTGCAAAAAACATGCTACACAAAAAGAGCAGGAAGAAGAAAGAGTATATATCAGAAGAAACTATGAGCATTATCAAAGAAAGAAGGCACATAAAAAATAGTTGTAAAAACAGAACAAATTATAGAATCCTGTCAAGAGATAAACAAAGAAGAATTAGACAAGACAAGCAAAACTACATAAACAAAATATGCCTGGAAATAGAAGGGCAGAAAGGCTAAGGTAACAGTAAAACGATGTTCGAAAATGTACGACACCTAAGAGACAGCAAACCTCAACCAGCATTAAAAGTGCTGAAAGATAAACAAGGAAACATACTAACAGAAGGGAAGCATATCTTACATAGATGGAAGGAATACTGCAGTAAGATGTATAATGACCCAAGAAAAACCAAAAACAGAACAATAAACGAATATGAAAAGGAGCCAGAACCCACAAAGGAAGAAGTAAGATACGCAATAGAAAGTTTAAAGAAAGGTAAAGCCCCAGGCAATGATGGCTTAACAACTGAAATGATACACGCAGGCGGCGAGGCCGGAATCAAGATTTACCACAAACTCTGCTGCAAAATATGGGAAAGCGGTACATGGCCGGATAAATGGAAAAAATCATTATATATATACCCCTCCCAAAAAAAGGCGACCTTCAGATTTGCTCTAACTACCGAACTATAGCACTTATAAGTCAAGCAAGTAAAATAATGCTAAACATCATAATGCAAAGAATCAAACAGAAATTAGAGATGGAGATAAATGAAACACAGGCTGGTTTCAGATCGGGCAGAGGAACAAGAGATCACATTCTTAACATGAGATTGATCATAGAAAAGTGTAGGGAATTTTCAACTGACCTGCACATGTGTTTCAACACCAGCAACTATGGGAGATAATGAACAGCATGGGTTTCCCAAGACATCTGTTCATGTAATAGAGGAACTTTACCAAGATCAAAAGGCTGCAGTGAAGTTAGAGGACGATCTCTCAGAGTGGTTTGAGGTACAGAGTGGAGTAAGGCAAAGTTGCACACTCTCCCCATACCTGTTCAACGTCTACGCTGAAAGTATAGTGAGGAACGTGAGAGAAGACATACACAACACTGACTACCACGCTTTAAACATAGGTGGATTCCTAATCCCGGAACTACGCTACCAGACGACACAGTACTGCTTTCAAACGATATAAAGGGATTGTAACAACTAATCAAGAACACAAAGAAATATAGCGAAGCACAAAATTTGTATTTAAACAAGCAGAAAGCAAAAATCATCTCAACAGATATAACAACACAACAACCAAATATCAGAATAGACAATACCGAGATAGAGTGTGTGGATAAATTTGAATACTTAGCGGCAAAGAAGATCAACGCCTTCGAGCTGAAATGCTACAGAAAGATACTTAGAATATCATGGAAGGATAAAATCAGAAACTCAGATATTATAAACACACTGAACTTTCCAGAGTGTTGGTTACTAAACACAATAACAAAAAGAAAACTACGCCTATTTGGTCATATAAAGAGACACAACTGTTTAGAGAGACAAATAATGGAGGGAAGAGTACCTGGGTAGAGGAGAAGGGGCAGACCAAGAAGACGATGGACTGACGACATTAAAGATAACATAAATACATCGCTAGAAAATGCAAGCCACATCGCCCAAGACAGATAGAGGTTCAGAGAGTTCATTGGGAAGACAACGTTCTGGAAGGAATACGTCACATGACACAATGATAACAAATTAATCTCTCCTGATACAACAGTGTATTTAAACGTCTGTGGCTTATGCCTCGGACAACGCACTGTATCGTATACAAATTCCAGCTACAATCACACGAAATATATCTGATTTAACAATTATTTTGTATTTATGCTATTTTGACTGGCAAGACGATAATGGCAATTGCATTATATTCATCAGCGGTGGCTGCTGCCGATGAAGTTAAGGCTTTACCTGTGAAGTCATATGTAGTAGGAGTTGGCTCTACCAATGGGACTGTGCTACAGGAATTGGCTTCTGGACCCAATAGTGTCTTCAGCGTGCATAGCTTTGCCGACCTCAACACGATCCTTGCAGAGCTATCTGCTAAAATGTGTAGAAGTAAGAATATCGTTGTATTGTTTATTTAACATTGTATATGGGTATGTGACGTATCCTTTACACAGCGTTGTCATCACTGCCATTCTGTACATTCCTCTGTTCCAGCTGTCCAACCTCTTCCAGTGCAATATTCAGAAGGTATTCAATATCTGCGTCCAGCATATTCTTGGACTATCTCTTCTTCTCTTACCTGGAACTTTTCTCTCCAAATGTAATTATTCTAGACCAGTAAGTCTTTTATTTATTTGTCTATTTGTTTGCTCAGGATTTCAAAAAATTGTTTTGAGAAGTCAGTCTCCTTTATTGTTCATATCATTGTGAACGTCAGTGTTGTTTTGTCTTTCTGTCCTTGATATTTTGAGGTCCTTTCTATAACATTTGATTTCTATAACATTTGATTTCTATAAAATTTTATTTCTATAACATTTTATTTCTATAACATTTTATTTCTATAAAATTTTATTTCTATAACATTTTATTTCTATAACATTTCATTTCGAACGTTGATATTTTCTTTTCTTATTCTGGATGTCATTATCCATGTTGTACAACCATATGTTGCTATCAGTGCAGGATTTACCTATAAGCCAAACAAGCTATAGCTGAGGATACCCAACACTTTATTTTCACTATCTATATATTCTTAATCGCTAAAGGGCCCCATATATCAAATAGCTTTAGGGCCTTATATCTCAAATAGCTTAGGGCCCTATCAAGTCCGGCCCTGGTTGTCACTGAATACACATGGCTCTATAGCTAGCAGTAACTTTGTTTTTCTCTTTAACCGTTGTTAGAAATTTTCCATTCTTGATAATTTTTTTTAGAGCCTTTGCTAGTTTTTTTTTCCATCTCTACTGAGAAATCTCCTATTTGTGTTCATGTTTGATCGAATATATTCCTATTTGTTGCCATGTTCAAGTTGTTCTTTGTAATGACTTGTAGTTGGTGCTCATTTCTGATGATATGCATTGTTTTTTGTCTCCATTGAGGAACACATTGTGTATTAAGATATATTATTTGTCTAACACAATTCTGTGCTATAAACGTCATAAGGGGGCGGTGGGGCGGGGGCGCTCATGATATTAAGATTTTACATTTTACATATTATGTGAGATTTATTAGGCTACATATTATGTGAGATTTATTAGGCTACATATTATGTGAGATGCATAAAGATGTTTATTGATGTTTGGCACATCATCATAAATACCATATTAAAATGTTTGCGGTTAGTGGCAGAAAAAAAATTACATTGCTTCATAACCTTAGTGTAGACAGCGGCTTAGTGTAGACAGTTGCTTAGTGTAGACAGTTGCTTAGTGTAGACAGCGGCTTAGTGTAGACAGTTGCTTAATGTAGACAGTTGCTTAGTGTAGACAGCGGGTTAGTGTAGACAGTTGCTTAGTGTAGACAGTTGCTTAGTGTAGACAGCGGCTTAGTGTAGACAGTTGCTTAGTGTAGACAGTTGCTTAGTGTAGACAGTTGCTTAGTGTAGACAGTTGCTTAGTGTAGACAGTTGCTTAGTGTAGACAGCGGCTTAGTGTAGACAGTTGCTTAATGTAGACAGTTGCTTAGTGTAGACAGCGGGTTAGTGTAGACAGTTGCTTAGTGTAGACAGTTGCTTAGTGTAGACAGCGGCTTAGTGTAGACAGTTGCTTAGTGTAGACAGTTGCTTAGTGTAGACAGCGGCTTAGTGTAGACAGTTACTTAGTGTAGACAGTTGCTTAGTGTAGACAGTTACTTAGTGTAGACAGTTACTTAGTGTAGACAGTTGCTTAGTGTAGACAGTTGCTTAGTGTAGACAGTTACTTAGTGTAGACAGTTGCTTACTGTAGACAATTGCTTAGTGTAGACAGTTGCTTAGTGTAGACAGTTACTTAGTGTAGACAGTTGCTTAGTGTAGACAGTTGCTTAATGTAGACAACGGCTTAGTGTAGACAGTTGCTTATTGTAGACAGTTGCTTAGTGTAGACAGCTGCTTAGTGTAGACAGCGGCTTAATGTAGATATCTGCTTAGGTGACAGTTCTGAATGTTTTCACATTTTAAAAAAATGTACATATTCGATTCGCAAATGGATCATATTTGTAAATTTATCTGTTTTGTGCATTTTAAATTGAGTACAAAAAATTGCCAAGCTTAAAACAGAGTTGTGCGTTTTTAATGTTTGTGGGTATATAATGCCAAGCTTAAAACAGAGTTGTGCGTTTTTTAATATTTGTGGGTATATAATGCTATATTTGTATCTACTGTTTGAGGAATACAAAGGGTTTTGCATTGCTCGCATGGGGAAAAATATAAATGAGCAGATAAGTGAGATCCTAAATCTACCTCCTCGTGGCTGACCCTGGAAACATACATACAGCTGATATTCCTGTAATCCTGGCCAACACTTTCAGGCTCTTGTCCGGGGATGTGGAGGCTGTAGATGAAATAAGAATTGCTTGCAAAAAGACAAGAACTACACATGAGATCTATGCGCCAACACACACAGCAGCACTGTCGTTACACAGTGACGTAAGACACATGTGCATTCCATCTCGGTCTGCAAAAAACTACAGAAGATTGGAGGGACGGACAGTGTCAATGTCACGATCTGGGTAGATCTCGCTAAGATATTGTGATTCTAAGAGTACATATTGAATCTGTAAAAAGCAGCACACGATAGAAGACAGGGTTGTGCATGTGGAACGATATAGTGGCAACGAAGCCCTTCCACAACTCGGCTCATACAGGGAGAATTGGGTTCAGTACCAAGTGCGTAGAGGTGTGATGTTTTTCTTACACGATAATTGTTCGCCGACTGCAAAACTCATCTTCCGGGATAAGTGCAATCTACCTACTTCTTTGGGTGATAAACGCAATTTCGGAGAGTGAAAACACATGCAGCGTGACAGGATGTATTGAAGGATGTACTACAGACGAGTGAGTGAGAAATACACAGATTTTATCCCTGACCCGGAAGTAATTAGCAAAGTAGTAGCTCGTCTAGGAAGGTGTACCAACCCTGCCTTTAATTCGACCGTCGCCGTTACCCACCATCGCTCACAGCGAAGAAATTAAGTCATTAACCTAGAACACATAGGGTGGTAATGGTATGGTCTTCCTACACGAAGAATATCTCGCTTGCTGCGAAGTGCTTCGTCGTCGGAAAACACACAATGGGTGACCCAGGCAAACTACCCGCTCGTCTCGTGACATATACCCCCTTTTAATAGAACGTTCCTTCAACTTGCATTGCAGTAATCTGAAACCGAAATCTTCTGGTATAAAAGTAAGTTCTGAGAGACCATACTTCAGCAAATTGGAAATAAGAGCACATAGGTCAGAATTTATGGAGATAGCAACCAACCAACCAATCATCTACTGTTTGACATTTCACATCAGGATAATGTTCTTTTTTTTCAGTTTCCCCGTAGATTATCGGTTTACCCGTAATCTTCTCCCATTACAGTTCTGATGGATAATATAAAAGGGAATTAACCGTTTAAAATGAATGTATTTTTATTTAACGTGTTAACTACCATATACAATGTATACACCTACTACACCTGTAACTGTCATCAATGGTGACCGAGAGGCTGCTTTGATAGAACGAATACTTCATACTTGTGATCAATACATCTCATATTATTATTGTTATTGTTATTGTTGTTATTATTATATCAATATTGTTTATTGCATATTTTTAATTAATTCACCTCATTTTTTCCATGCGTTGAAATCAATACTAATTTGTTAATCATCGTTTTTTTTCAGGTTGGTAAACCAACATCAGGTATTGTTTCATTTTTTACCAATTTTATATTTTATATTTTGCTGTGGTGTTCTTTTGTGATTCATATTGAAATTAATTTGAATGTTATTTCCTGACCATAAAATAATATAAGACGCGTTGGCTCATTAGGAATCATCCTCCTAAACTGATGCATTTTTCTGTTCAAGTATTGTTCATTGGTCACCTTGCATACAGTATACATTTCGTCGACATCCAAGGAATATCAGGAAATTGTCAAATGCTTGTCTTCAAGGCAATGATTTCTAATTATGTCCACAGATCGATTACCGATGGCAACTGAAGACCTACTAGCCAATAAAAAATCATTGATTCTTAACAATACATTTGACTATTCCAGTTTAGTTTCATAACTCACTCCTAGGATATTTTATGTTACAGCGAATTAAAATCAAGCGACTAGTTAAAATAGTAATTTTAAAATGATTGATTTCATATAATCTATTCGGTCTTATAATGTAGAAGGTCATGGATCAGACAACCATGACTATAAAATAATGGATCACAGTGTTATTCAAACAGTGTTACTCACACATTGCTGTCCAAATAGTGTTAATCACACATTGCTATCCAAACAGTGTTACTCACACGTTGCTATCCAAACAGTGTTACTCACACGTTGCTATCGATGAGACAGCAAAAGAGCTGCTGTTACAGTTTTGCCAACACACACATTCTCATATGAATTGTCTTTTTTCCATGATGATTATAATGCCAGCGCACAAATGGAGCTCAGCACATACAATGACTTTGATGTGAATAGTGGAGGTATACTTAGTCGTGTAACACCCCCCCCCCCCTGCGCTCTTCAGTATCTCATTTTCTGTACTACTTGACCACACCTTCATGAATTTTCGTGGTGACGTTTTCATCCGTACTGTATATGATGTAATAATAATAGCACACCCCGTAGCCCTTCAAGATCGTAAGGATGTCACATTGAGACCTTTAGTACATAAAGATATCCAAGCATCTCTAATCTCTCTCATCATGATAAGATTGGAATCTTCACACCCGTCCCAGTCATTGATATTATCCAGCCATTTCTTCTACTTGTCACCTAGTTTCTCACCCCCTTCCGCCTCACACTAACTTGAAGAAAATCTTTTGTCATCGACTTTTGTCTCATCATGTTCCTGTACCTCCATATTTTGTCTCATCATGTGCCTGTACCACCATATTTTGTCTCATCATGTGCCTGTACCTCCATATTTTGTCTCATCATATTCCTGTACCTCCATATTTTGTCTCATCATGTTCCTGTACCTCCATATTTTGTCTCATCATGTTCCTGTACCTCCATATTTTGTCTCATCATGTGCCTGTACCACCATATTTTGTCTCATCATGTGCCTGTACCTCTATATTTTGTCTCGTCATGTGCCTGTACCATCATATTTTGTCTCATCATGTGCCTTTATCTCCATATTTTGTCTCATAATGTGCCTGTACCACCATATTTTGTCTCATCATGTTCCTGTACCTCCATATTTTGTCTCATCATATTCCTGTATCTCCATATTGTGTCTCATCATGTGCCTGTACCACCATATTTTGTCTCATCATGTGCCTTTATCTCCATATTTTGTCTCATAATGTGCCTGTACCACCATATTTTGTCTCATCATATTCCTGTATCTCCATATTGTGTCTCATCATGTGCCTGTACCACCATATTTTGTCTCATCATGTGCCTGTACCACCATATTTTGTTTCATCATGTGCCTGTACCTCCATATTTTGTCTTATCATGTGCCTGTACCTCCATATTTTGCGAAGTTTCACGTTTATTAACAGCGAATATTATAATTCAATCACGCACACACACATTGACATTATGTTCTAGGTTACACACACACATTGGGCTTATGTTCTAGGTAACAGACACACACATATTGGAATTTTGTTCTAGGTAACCAATAACCATCATACTTCTATAGCATTTGCTTGTAAAACTGTAAAAATATGTAACATATTACTTACCTAAATTTCCCGTTATATCAGCTTTACAATAACACAACAGGTTCTTGTGTACAGGTATGCGAGAAATGCAAGATTACTTCAATCGTAAGGTCTTGTTCAAGAGATTAGAGATATATATGAATGTTATATACATTTATATATATATATATATATATATTTAAATGAAAACCAAATATATGCATGTAAATGTCTGAGGTCTGATGCATTTGTTCTACTGTCTTTATGTTACCTGATTTTACTGTTTGTTCACTGTTTTTCTTGTACTCTCTTGTAAAGGAACTTAATGTTGACACGTTGAAACGTATACTTGTATCTGTATTTTTTCATACAAGCATACATGAGTCTAATAATATGTGCGTTCATTGTAAACCTAAGCGACCGTGTGTTTTATGTAAATAATATTATTAACATTTAACAACTATTTAATATATCCATGTTATTTATCCACATAACAAATCTACATCAGATTAAGGACGTGTGACATAAATCCAGATGGCAAAGGTACAGAAAATTGAAATATTTTCAAAGACCTCGTACTTTTGGAAAAATTGCTTGTGATTTTTTATCGATCTGTCATTACTAGAATATCAATACAGAAATAAAGATCACTGCATTTATCTTATTGGGTTGTGATTTATATTAGTGCATGCGAAATCACATTGTTATATTTTTTTTGAAACATTGAAACATTTTTTTGTATCTGAAACCGAAACATAATAAAGGACAAAATTCTAAAGGAATGGACAGTAAAATGGGACAACAGTGCAAAAGGAAGACATGTACATGCCCTGCTAAAGGGACCCACTAGGACCACTCAAATCAAGAAAGAGCTTAAATACCTGCCAATAGAAAACTATTACGAATTAGACTGGAACAAGCATTACATTATATACTTGAATCAATATGTGAAGACTGTGAAGAGGAAAATACATTTCTTCTTGTAAATACATTTGATCATTTCTTACTCCATTGTCATAAATACAACCATCATAGGCAAGACCTAAAAGATTACTACCTAAACAATAAAATCCCCTATAAACTAGAACAGGTTCTTGACCATGATGTACCAACTGATAGACTTAAACTAGTAAAACAATTGATGACCAGGGCTAAAGCCCTAATTTAAAACTTTTAAACAATCAAACCAATTCATAGACAGAAAATGTAAGTGATAGTCGACATGACGGTGAAAACCAATCTCAAAGTTCCATTAGTGTAACAAGACCGTTTCAGGACTCCTCAACACTTTTATCTACAGGTCTCTCTCCACAGCTTTTCAACAACTACAGAGGAACGCTCACCACAGGAAACGACTGGAACTATGGACAATCTTTGGCAATAATAGCACGCATAGTTGTCGATCTTCCCCAGACCTTAGGGTCACACATAGACAAAAGGCAATGCAGCCATTAATAAACAGCATACACCCCAACTAACAACATAAAATTATTTGGCAATAATAGCGCGAACGGTATTTACATTTTCCCAGACCATAGGGTCACACTTAGATAAAAGACATCACCACCAGAAATAACAATGAACTCCACCTAATAATTTATAATTTTGCAATAGCACGCACGGCACTAGAATTTCCCAGACTATTAGGTCACACCTAGGTAAAAGCTAACACGCCCTGATATAACCAAAATATAATTCTGTCTTCTGTTGAAAGTGTCGTGCCTCGGCTAAGAGGCTTTTATCCCCCATGTAACAAACAAACAATAATACCACTATAATACGTGATTATATTGTTAGCATTTGATCTTTGTACTATTACATAAACAAGCTTTCCTGCTGTGTTGAGGATACGCTTTTGTTTATCAGTTCTGAAACAGTTCGCATCATAATTTGTGTTACATTGCAAGAAATTGTGCGATGTTCTCCACAATACACAATGTATAGCACAATGGTTGCTTTGGTAGTGCTGTCAAGATAGATCTAAATCTTCTTCTCTCTCTCTCTCTCTATGTATATATATATATATATATATATATATATATATATATATATATATATATATATATATATATATATATATATATATATATATATATATATATATATATATATATATATATATATATATATATATGTATACTGTTATAGATGCCATTCAGCAGTGTTGATTTCACTTCCATATCCAATTCTCCAACAGCTTTAATTTATTCAAGGTGATAATATCTGGCTCTGGGGATTCTTTTTTCATATGTGGTATTGCTTCCTCTAATTCTTCTTTTAATATTCATGGTATCGCCGACCCAAGCGGTGCGGTACTTTAAAGAGGGCGTTTACGCTTTCTTTTCCCTTTATGCACCTTTGTGCCTTGCAGCGTCAGGAGTACAAGAGTTCTCTGGTGATGGCTTTTGTGTGTGCTTCCTATATGTGTTTGTTGACTCTTTTATATCTGTAATCCATCGTTTGCAAGATATAGTCTAGCGCTGAAACTATCGTGTCTGTATAGTAATGAATTTGAGGGACATCGTCTGGCGGTAGTCTGATTTTATCTGTTATTGTTACGTCAAGGGTACTATGTAGACAAGTCTTTTCTGTTGTACCAAGATTACTTTTGACTTCTATTTTCTGTCGGTGTTTAGGCTACACAATTTAATCCATGCGCCATTGAGATCGTGGTCAAAATGTTATTCAAGAGCGCGGACACAAAGTAAAACAGTTACCAAAAGTGGTCCAAACATGCTATTCAACGAAAGGCAATGCTGTTCGTCCGGCGTAATCGACGATGACCAAAAATTCAACCATAATAATAATAGCAATAAGTAATAACAAATAATAAAGTTAATAGTGCGTTTTTAAATGACTAACAAGTCCAATGCGCGCACAAAATATTCTTCTACAGAATTGACAACTGTAGAGGGTTAAGAAAGGCAATAGTTTAAATGCAAAACAAGTGAAGAACGTAAGGGAACGTAAACAAGTGCCATTCCGAGTGGCGTAGTCGATCATTCTTTGCACAACGCTATGTCTCTTGTGTTGTTAATAAGTTCAGTTAGTGACTTCTTTCTGTGTCACAGTGACAACTCATCAATAAATGTCTCTCTTTGTTGTCCTCTGTCTCCTCTCCTTGATCTTTTCGGTGGTTACTAAGTTTTCAATTTTTACTTTTCTCATCATGACAAATATCAGACTTCAAGGATTGATTGATCGCAGAAAAGAATAAGTGTGTAACATTTCTTCAAGAACATGACATTTTTCGTTGTTTTCGTATGTATTCAATGTAAGACTGCGCAAGAATGTGTAAATATGTAAAAGAATTATACAAAGAGGAACGTTTATAAGAAGGTTTACAAGATATCTCCTTTCTAAAATGTTCCGAACGAAGAATCCATACATAACAAATGACCTTTAGAGTGAACTAACTCGCTCTTGAAGAAATAATGGTTGTTTGGTTGGCTTCTGAACCAGGGGTCCATGAGCTAATGTCTTTTGACCCAAGAAGACAAAATAATGAAATATATAGCCAAGTGGTTCTAGGAATGTCACATGGTCATATTGCTGGTGTCTAATACAATATCAGAAATCTGGATGTGAAAATGATTATCAATTTTTCAGATTGTTGAATATAATCTAAACGATAGAGGAATTAAAGACATAAAACACACTCTGCAGGAGAAATCAATCTCTTATCTTTCAAATTCGAACATGACATGCAAGGATCAATGTTGTCATTGTTTCAATGTATCCATGTAAACCGTATCAAACCCCAGCAACTACCCACTTGTAGACACAGCTCTCATCCTAATGAAACAGTTGAACAGTTCCTTATTGACTGTCCTTACATTTCAACTGCCAGAAAAAAAGAAAACAGCTTCTACAGACCACCTTAACAGTCGCAAACTTACTGTATGGATCACAAGTCAACTTCAGAAGACATCAACTTGTGTAAGAATGGATTGTGCTGACAAGAGCATATTTACTCCTCAACATTTGGATATCTACAACAACAACGACAGCAACATACCAATCGGCGGCAATTAATGGAATAACAACCAAAGTAATACAGGCATGTGGAGAGACTGAAGTAACTTGATTACTTCACCTCTACAGAAAGGCTTGGAAAGAAAGAACTGTACTAATAGATTGCCAAAGACCAACCATAGTACCAATATAGAAGAAAAAAAGGTTAGCAAGTAAGATTGTGTGAGGTATCTCCCTGATATATTAGTCCTGCTTGTATAGCTAAGATTATTAAGAAAATAATAAGACATATTGTGGACCCAATTCTTAGTTAGGAACAGTTCGGGTTCAGAAAAGGAAGAGGATGTAAAGAAGCAATATTTTCTCTACTACACAATAGTAAAAATAATAGAATATAAAAGCTAAATTAATATTGTCTTTATAGATCAAGAGAAAGCTTTCGCTCAAAAAATACAGTACAATTCTGGAGTATTCCAGAAAAGTATGGAATAAAATGAAGATTATTAGACTGTGTAAGACCCATAGACAAAGATAGTAAAAGTGCCGTTAGAACAAGTACTGGACATACAGAGTGGTTTTCAGTAACATCAGGAGTTAGACAGATGTTTATCTTATCATTATTATTGTTTGCCATATAAATTGATATATTACAAAAGCAGGTGATATTCCACCTTAAGCTTGCCATCCACATGACCTAATTGAGGTACTCTTTGCTGACTATCAGTGTCTACTTCACAATTGAAGAGCTGCAAGATCACATAAACCTACTTCACAATTCAAGTGAAGAGCTGCAAGATCACATAAACCTACTTCACAATTTAAGTGAAGAGCTGCAAGATCACATAAACCTACTTCACAATTCAAGTGAAGAGCTGCAAGATCACATAAACCTACTTCACAATTTAAGTGAAGAGCTGCAAGATCACATAAACCTACTCAACCAAAGCTGCCTCACTGACAATAGGAAGATCAAACAGAAAAAAATGAAGTAATGTCTACAGCCAGAAAACAAAATACAATCAACCTAAAGATAAATTATCAACTACTGAAACAAGTGCAGGAATTTAAACATCTTGGAGCATTTTTGCTGACGACGGAAGAATTGGGCAGAACAGAATTAAAAAACGCAACTACGTAAATTATAAAAATTGTAAAGTTACACCAATTTTTAAACAGATATCTATCCAAAGAAAACGAAAAGACAATTTTTGAATTCAATATTCAACCCAACATTGTATTATGAATATCAGACATGGACACTAACTAAATAACAAGAAATAAAGCTTACTACGTGTGAAATGAGATGTCTGAGAAAAGCGCCAAACATAACCATAAGAGCGCATGCTAGAAATGAGGAGATTACAAGAACTTTTGGAACAACATCAGTGATCAAATATATTGAAAAACAGAGACTGTAATGGTTCGACTTCCTAATGATGATGGACCCTTTTTGCCAGCGGCAAGAGCATACAACACAAATAGAGACAGCAGGATACAGAGGAAGGTCAAGAAGAAATGGAGTGAGGAAGTTACCAACATTCTGACACGGAACACTATTACTGCATACCAAGAGACCAAACGTGTAACAGCCCAAAAACCAATCGTTATTCAATCCTGCTGCGCCTCACAGCAAAAACAAAGAAAAGACAAATAAAAAGATAGATTTGTTTACATAAAATAAACATGAAATGAAAGGTTGATTTTGTATTATTATCGTACATTTCTTTGGGCGGAATTGACATTTTGTGACACACAACAAATATATAAGCAGATACATATGTATAAATGAAAAACACATTAATCAAAAACGTAACAAACGAAGTCATGTTTACTTTCTCTTCAAAGATCTAAATGTCGACGGTCTCGTCTCGGGGGGGGGGGGGGGGGTCATTGTAATTTTTATTAAGAACAATGAGTAAAGAGTGAATGCTGAGTCTGCTGGTCAGCGGACGAATGACTTACCATTACACTAGCACGTTTCCCGCATATTCAAATTATGCAGAAAGAAGGATTCAGGATTTGCAAAAGAAAAATATTTCTACAGACGGTTGTTAAGAATGAGTTATATAGAACAAAAGTAAATATTTCTACAGACGGTTGTTAAGACTCAGTTATATAGAACAAAAGTAAATATTTCTACAGACGTTTGTTAATACTGAGTTATATAGAAAAAAAGTAAATATACCTACAGACGGTTGTTAAGAATGAGTTATATAGAACAAACGACAGCCATATTTATCCAGAATCAAATAAACGCCCCTTCATAACTTCATAACTTTCTTTTATACAAATAATAAAAGTAGGAAGCATGAGGATAAATGAAAATAATTCTTACAGCTGACAGGAATTGAACATTGCCTGTTCTAGCGCCACCAAATCGCCTTGCAACTCTAATAAATAGGTTTCCGTACTTGACAACCACATCCCCTCTCCCTGCCACCCCCCCCCCCCAAAAAAAAAAATGTTCTCTGTGATTTCAGTACATAGGTTGAATGTCTTGAATAGATCACATCTTTTTGGGGGGATGTGGTTTGTCAAGTACGGAAAACCGGGTTAATTAAATTGCAAGTCGTTTCGGTGCCGCTAGAAAAGACCGTGTTCAATTCCTGCAAGCTGAAACAATTATAACCTTCTCTTGCAGGTTATAAAAAACCATATTTGGCAGTGTTGAAACGGCGTAAACTTATTTGGTTTGACCTGTCTGTAAACCCTTAACCAGTCAGGACCGTAGGAGTATATTTGATGTATCAATAAATATCTCCTGCAATTTATATCTGCAACAATGGAGACGAGTGAGGAATCACTGTACCTGACCTTTTCCTGATGTTTTCGGCAGACTTAGAGACAGACCACGAAAACAATGGGCCACCGAAATAAAAGAGGCGACAAATTCCACAAAATACTCATCACACACGAAGGCAATCTCCAGAAACTTCTACCCCTGACGCTGAAAGACTACAAAGGCTTTAGCCAATAGATAGAAGTCAATACTAGACTAGCTTTCGAGCAAGGAATTGAATCTATGGGCAATAATAATCACAATATTATCCTTATGATCACATCAGCCACTGCTTAACTACATCTGCAATAGGCTCAAGAGGCTAAAGATATTTTCTTCTGAGACAAAGTTGATAGATAATGAAGAAAGAATCGGCAACTAATATATAGAAACACAACGTGATATACTTACTTTTCCACAGTAAGACTTGGTGTCTGAGTGAAGTCAAGAAGACTGCCTAGGGTAATTCAACAACTCAATGATACTTCCTTATATTTACAGGTTGTATTATCAGCAACGCGAATAAACACATACACTCGTATAATACTCAGCACACACGAGGACTATCTCCAGAAAACTCTTCTACCCTGACGTTGAAAGACAATAAAGGGTTTAGCGAATATATTTTTTTTAAAATTATTATTATTATTATTATTATTATTATTATTATTATTATTATTATTATTATTATTATTATTATTATTATTATTATTATTATTATTATTAACATTACACTACAGGGCTCACACATAGTCAAAATTGCAAAAATAATCTAATACCGCCTTAGTTTCAATAAATCATCCGGTTGGGACATCGCCCTATAGAAAAGTGCCGTATACAAGAAACATACACACAAGCAGAATAAATCACTTACTCAAACGTAACATGTTAGAAATAACAAATGCAAACAGTATTCACGTAATCGTGGACAACGTTTGAGAAATCATATATCTACTACGTAATCACATTGATCAAGAGGTTGGCAATTGAAAAGCAGACGACATACTAATTTGATGGATGACTAGATAATCAGCTCACACATTCAAGCTCTTAAACCCCTACCCCACCCTAAAACAAAAATATGTATCTTAAGCACGACCATAAATAAGGGGGGGGGGGGGGTTCCAATCTCCAATAGCACATCAGAACACGAATGGTACTGTAACTGAGGCAAAAGATGGGGCAAAAAGATCTCACCAACCGACGTATCGATTTTATTTCAGAAAACGGTAATAAAATATTTCGCTAATCTGTAAACAGGAAAAACGAAAACGGTAATAAAATATTTCGCTAGAATTTTTCTCTTTAGGACATAATTTCGGCATAAATGTTTTAAGTTATTACGGATAAGAAATACATAAATTTAAGTATCATAGTACACGATCATTATGTTATGTTATGTTATGTTATGTTATGTTATGTTATGTTATGTTATGTTATTTTATGTTTTGTTATGATCCTCCAGGGCTATAGGCGGCGCATAGGGCAGACACCATAGCTTTCCATTTCTGTCTTTGTGTTGCCAGGTCTTTCAATTGTTGCGTGTTGTTTAGGTTCATTGACATGCCTTCTCTATTAATGGTTCTTCGTAGAGTTTCTCTAGGTCTCCCTCTTCTTCTTACTTCAGGTGGCACCCAATATAGTGACTGATTGGGAATTCTTAGGCTGTTCATTCTGAGAAAATAGCCTATGTAAGTCCATCGCCTTTGTCTAATGAAGGAAGATATATAGGTTTGTTTGCTTTCCTCTCTTATAGTAGTGTTAGATTTAAAGTCACTCCACTTAACGTTCAGAATGGTACGTAGACTTCTGTTTTCAAAGGTGTTTATTCTCTTCTCTGACTTGTATCAACTAGTATCTCCTACCGCTCTTGCTCAGTAGCTTGTGCCATTTCTCTACATTGCCAGAGCTTGAGTTCCTGCGTGCAAGTAACTGAACATAGTGCTTCCGCGTCTCCCAACAGAACTGAAATAGAATAAGAGAAACTAGGAAACATCGTGATAATGGTTTGCTAGTCCTTGGAAACGAACATGATAGCACACGAAAATCGACGTTTCGATGAAAAGGCATTTCTCAAGACAACATTCACAGAATATTACAACCAGTAGGAATAACATTGTTCACGATTGCATGACATGGCTAGCAATTGAACGGCAGAGCCTGAATTAACATAATTATGTAGACATGTTCAACGGTTCATACGGCGAAAGAAAAAAGTGTGTGGCGCACAAGAGACAAGTTCAGGGCATAACAATGAATGTTGGCTGGCCACCGTAGAAAACACTGGGACCTTACCACGTACACCCCAAAGCCAAACAACGGACCAACAAAATCTGAAGATTAGGAAACAATATATTAGAATAGGAACATGAAATGTTAGAACACTGCACCAGTCAGGGAAGCTAGAAAACGTAATATTGGAGGCAGAAGAATTAGATGTAGATATTCTAGGAATAGCAGATACAAGATGCAAAGATGCTGGGTACACAAGAAAGGAAAATTTTAGTTTTATATATTCAGGAGGACATTACCATGAACGCATAGTATGAATATTGATCAAGAAAGAAAGAGAAAAATACACCAGCCAGTAATGGATATATAACGACAGAATGATGTTGTTAAAGAACAAAACAAAACCTCTTGATCTAGCCATTATACAAACATATGCACCAACTACAGATTACACTGAAGAAGAAATAGAACAGTACTATGAAGACCTACAACAACTATTAAAACCAGTAAAATCAACAGACATTTTAATAGTCATGGGAGAAATGAATGCAAAAATAGGCAAATGAAGACACAAGAACATTGAAGTGCAATTTGGACTAGGGACAAGAAGCGACAGACGATAAAAACTTATACTGTTCTGTGAGGAGAACAACATGATCATATGTAATACATTCTTTGAACATGAAAATATAAGATTATATACATGGAAAAGTTCTGGAGACAGAAAGAGGAATTAAATAGACTATATTATTATCAACAATAGATTTAGAAAGTGTCAAGAACACTAAAACATATCCAGGTTCAGATATCAGCTCTGACCACAAATAATGATGTGCAAAATAAATGTCAAACTTAAATAGATAGAACATAGAAGAATTCCAGATAAACAGATAGATGTATCATCACAAAAACAACCAGAAATACAACATACATACCTTGTAGATGTAAGGAAAAGATATGAACATCTAATGATAGAATGCATGGAACAATACAGAAGGGAAAATCCAGAAGAGAAAATAGACAATAAATGGGACAGCCTAAGGAAAAGTATTCAAACATCAAATGAACATTTACCAATAAGACAAGCTAAGAACAAACAAACATTGATGACAAATGAAATATTTGAGAAAATGTCAGAAATAAAGAAAGCTAAAAATACTCCAAAATACTCAATTATAGACAAGGAGATACGTAACATGTGCAGAACAGCGAAAAACCAATGGCTAGAAACAAAATGCAGATATATTTAGAGGAGATGTCCATACAATAAAAGACAAAATTAATGCATAAGGAGATAAGGCAGATCACAAATAAGAAAAATCATATAAATGAAGTGGCTGCATTAAAGAAAAAAACGGAAAAATAATATTTGATAAAACAGAAGTACTTTCAAGATGGGCAAATTATGTGAAAGAACTGTTTGACGACCAACGGAACAAAAAAACCAACAATACATAACAATAATGGACCAGCAATACTGAAAGCAGAAGTAGAAAATGCCATAAAATCAATTAGACGTACGTAAAACAGAGGTTTATATAATCGCTTCAATCAGACACGACAGGCTATAACTAAAACTAGCGAGTAATGATTCGCACACAAGAAAACATACAAATGACAATACACAAATCATATTCAACGTTTCAACAAATAGGTCTTTATCAAGATACACATAAAACATAAAAAGACGACGAATGGAAAAATTATCACAACAAACAAACGTATCCAACGGAAATATGGAAATGAGATGTATCATTACCCACTAGTTTTAGTTATATAGTCTTTCGTGTCTGATTATATAAACCTGTGTTTTACGTAAGTCTAATTGTTGTTACTTTTCATGCAGTTACATTGTATTGATTGTCATAAAATCAATAAAAGGTAGAAAGGCTGCAGTCTCCGACAATATAACAGCAGACATAATACAAAATATAAATGAATTTGGAGTGGATATTATCACAGAACTGTACAATTACATATATGAAACAGGGAAGCCCAGGGCTGTGGACTCTACAGAATATAGAACTGTACAATTACATATATGAAACAGGGAAGCCCAGGACTGTGGACTATAAAGAATATAGAACCGATGATAATGGTAGCGAAGATGATCATGACATGAAAAACAATAAATGCGATCGAAAAAGAAATAACCAAAAATTGGTAATTGTCTAATTTGGTTTATGAGTTCGTAGGTGTCCGATGAGTCCGATTCGTGCACGGGAAGTTCTATTCCAGTGCATGCAGAAGTGCTGAAGGTTCGGGGTAGGAGAATTTTCGGATTTTTTTCTGCTTCTTGTGGTTGTGGATTGCCCGCAGTGTTCTTTCTTTTTCAAATTTCGTGATGCCAGCAGTGATCTGGGTGTGCCAGGCTGAGCGATCAAGTGATGTATCAGCTAGAATCGATGCATCAGTGCTTGAGAAAGCTTTCTAGGTGATCCTTGAAGCGTTGTTTTTTTCTGCCCTCCGTTTGAACGTTTACCTTCGCACAACTCTCCATAGAATAATCTCTTTCGAAGGTGCTTGTCTGGCATGCGGACGATATGGTCAGTCCAGCGAAGTTGGGACCTAGTCAGCAGTGCATGGATGCTTTGCATATGGGACTTCTGAAAGATTTTTGAGTCTGGTACTCGATCCTGCCAACGTACTCATATGAGGTTTCGTAGGCACCGAAGGTGAAAGAAGTAAGCTGTCGAGTGTGTCTCGCATAGACAGTCCAGCAAGATGCAGCATAAAGCAGTGTTGGTAGAACCACTGCACGGTACACGTCCAACTTAGTTGTCAGACTGAGACCACGCCTGACCCAGACGTTGGCACGACGGCTCCCGACTGCTGCACTGGCGCGAGCAATACGCAGTGCAACATCCTCATAAATTGTCGCAGTTTGTGATAGTGTGCTGCCAAGATATACAAACTTATTGTCAGTATTAAGTTTTTGTCCCTTTACTATGATCACTGGTGCTGTGTAGCGGACTTCTTGCACTGGATATAGAGCTATACGTCTAATGAGTTACATAACTAAAATACTCCTTAAGAAATACAAGAAAGAATTAAAAACAAGATATACACGGAGGTCGGTGAAGAACATTTCGGTTTTAGAAAAAACAAAGGAACCAGAAAATATATACTTAGTATCCGACTAGTGATAGATAAATATATAAAAGTCCAAAACAATATCTATATTTGCTTCATAGACTACAGCAAGGCTTTTGACGGAGTCCAACACAAAAATTAATCAAATGTCTTTAAAAAAAGTATAGATGGAAAAGACATCAGACTGATTAGAAATATATATTGGGAACAAACTGCATCAATAAGGTGTGAAAACGGCTACTCTCCATACATAGAAATAAGAAGAGGGGTAAGACAAGGCTGCATTTTATCACTAAGCCTATTTAATATATACACAGAGAATATCTTTAAAAATATAGAAGAAATACCAGGACTCAAGATCAGAAGTAAAATAATAAACAATTTGAGATATGCAGATGCCACTGTTCATTTAGCAGAAAGTGAACATGAACTGCAAAGACTAATAGATCAAGTCAATAAATCAAATAAAGAATATGGGCTGGATATAAATATCCAAAAAACATAAACCATGATAATCAGCAAAGACACAGAAAAGCAAGACATAAACTTATACATACAGGGAGACAAACTGCAACAAGTAAAACAGTATCAATATCTTGGACACATAGTCACAAATGATGGCAGAAGTGAAACAAAAGTTAAAAAAGGAATAGGAATGGCAATAAGTAGCTTCAATGACATGAGGAAAATATTAACATCTAAACAAATTACAAACAAGTTTAAAATTAAAATTATAAAATGCAATATTTATTCTATATTATTGTATGGCTCAGAAGCATGGGCACTAAATAAATAGTTAGAAGACATAATTTGTGCCGTTGCGATGTTGGTGTATAGGAAAATAGGGAGAACACCATGAAAGGAGAAGACAACAAACAAAGAGTTTCTAAAATCACTTAATATGATAGAACTACTAAGAGAAATAAAGATAAGGAAATAAAATATTTTATATACATTAAAAGGCATAACACCTTATTGAAGACCTTACTTGAGAAGTCAAAGGGAAACGAACAAAAGGTAGGCAGAGATACAAATGGGAGAGTAACATCACACGATGGACAGAATACAGTCTAGCAGAGTGCACTACTAAGACAAGAGACAGGAGATGTTGGATTTCTGTTGCAGCCAACCTTCGTTGCGGAGACGGCACTTAATGATGATGACTGAAATGTTCATTACAAAACATACTAATATAGACATATTCACAATAAAACAACATAATTTAGACATATTGTTTATAAATCCGACTAATATAGATGTATTAGCTAAAACAAAACAAAATCGAAAGTATCTTCAACAAATAACATTAATGCAAAAGAACTTACTATGACTTGCTTCATGAAGTATGAGAGTCTATATAAATTACGCTGTTCTCAGTTTTAATATTTTGCTACAGTTTGATTCATATGCGTTATATTATCTCAAACGACCGTTATATTATCTCAAACGTCCGTTATATTATCTCAAACGTCCGTTATATTATCGTACAAATATACCAAAGAACCAAAGAACGTACAAATAACTTCGTACAAATGTCGCAGTGATTACATTAATCTCATGTTTGTACAAATGTCGCAGTGATTACATTAATCTCATGTTTGTACAAATGTCGCAGTGATTACATTAATCTCATGTTTGGATAAACTATATTCACTTTCTTATTTACGTACACTCGGGGCATAACATAAAATATCGTACGTAATATAATAGAATATATAGTTTTGTATCTACTTAATTTATAAATTAGCCGTGCGACTACCATCTGTGATGTATCGACCAGGCCATCTAATCTTAACGTAGCGTTCACCACGTAGAAATCAATTACTAGAAGATTATTGAAAAGGTCCAGTACAATACGAGGCGGTGACAGAAAAACATGTCTTTTCTTAACTCTGATATGCGTTAGAGTCTTTGAAGTGACAAAATATTGAAATATGAATCAGATATATGAAATAAATATCATATCCATTTTCTGTAATCGCTTAATAAGTTCGACCCTTTTTCGTAAAGGTGTTCCCTTCCAACAAGGAAGTTCACAACAGGATAAATACTTTTAGTCTTTTCAAAGATCCAAGCTGTGACATCTGACGTCGTCTCATTGCTGTTTGTTCACGCCACATTCATGTATAGAAACTATTAGTTTATTCTGTGTACATCTAAATGAGAACATTGAGTGTTTCCAATAGCTTGATCCAGTAAACATTTTTATAGATATTAGATATACAAAATTGGTGGACGAAGACGGCCCGCGGGCAGAATGTGACTCGCTAAGCCATTTTTGTTCGTGACTCCCAAGCAGATCTAAAGGTGGTATATGTGCAGGTCTGACAGCTCAGAAAGTACATACTGAGAAACATCGAAACAAAAACAAATAAAAAAAAACTAAAAACTATGTTTGTTTCCAAAACAAACGACAAATGATCAATATATACTATTCCAGGAACCTCACAGAACATTACGTAGGAAAACAGAGTATAGAGTAGAGTTGTGATTTCATTGTGACAGGAGAATCTACAAGATGCATGACTTAGAAGATCGTTACGGTTACCACGACTTCAGCTGCATTAGAACACAGAGTGTAACTCGTGTTTGAATTCCTAGTGATTCAACGATTATAATTCAACGATTTGAATTCCTAGTGATTCAATAGTTCCTAGTGATTCAATAGTTCCTAGTGATTCAATAGCTCCTAGTGATTTAAAAAGAGAATAGGAATGGCTAAAGTAGCTTCAATGACATGAGGAAATTATTAATATCTAAACAAATTACAAACAAGTTAAAAATGAGAATTATAAAATGCTACATCTATTCCATATTAATGTATGGCGCAGAAACATGGACACTAAATAAACAATTAGAAGACAAAATTGATGCCTTTGAAATGTGGGTATATAGAAGAATAGGGAGAACATCATGGAAAGAGAAGAAAACACATAAAGAGGTGCTAAAGACACTTAATATGAAGAAAGATCTACTAAGAGAAATAAAGATCAGGCAAATAAAATACTTTGGACACATTAAAAGACATGACACCCTATTGAAGACCTTACTTGAGGGTAGAGTCAAAGGGAAGCGAGCAAGAGATAGGCAGAGATACAAGTGGGAGAGTAACATTACACGATGGACAGGTTACAGTCTAGCAGAGTGCACCACCAAAACAAGAGACATGAGATGTTGGAGATACGTTGCAGCCAACCTTCGTTGCGGAGACGGCACTTGATGATGATGAGTGATTCAATAATTCATATTAATTCAACGATTTGAATTCCTGGTGATTCAATAATTCATATTAATTCAACGATTTGAATTCCTGGTGATTCAATAGTTCCCAGTGATTCAATAATTCATATTAATTCAACGATTTGAATTCCTAGTGATTCAATAATTCATATTAATTCAACGATTATAACAGTACAAGCATGGAATGTTCAAAAAGAATGAATTAATTATTTATGCTCGTTACGTTTTGCTTCCATGTCGTAGTGCAATTAGAAGTAACTATAACAATGGAGACCATAACTATAACTATAACAAGAGAGACACTTCGCAGAACAACCATCAGAGATGGTATAACTATGGGTCTCAACAACATACAAGAATTACAAAAGTAGCATCACATCGCTCGAACTGGAGAGTTCTGGTTTCTGTCATATGTACCGTGTTCGGCGCTGAAGGAACATAGATACATAAAAATAGAGATTGTAGCTGCTTACTTGATGTAGGGGTTTGTTGAAGTGACTGCTTTAGTGGTTTGTTGAAGTGACTGCTTTAGTGGTTTGTTGAAGTGACTGCTTTAGTGGTTTGTTGAAGTGACTGCTTTAGTGGTTTGTTGAAGTGACTGCTTTAGTGGTTTGTTGAAGTGACTGCTTTAGTGGTTTGTTGAAGTGACTGCTTTAGTGGTTTGTTGAAGTGACTGCTTTAGTGGTTTGTTGAAGTGACTGCTTTAGTGGTTTGTTGAAGTGACTGCTTTAGTGGTTTGTTGAAGTGACTGCTTTAGTGGTTTGTTGAAGTGACTGCTTTAGTGGTTTGTTGAAGTGACTGCTTTAGTGGTTTGTTGAAGTGACTGCTTTAGTGGTTTGTTGAAGTGACTGCTTTAGTGGTTTGACGGATGTATGGAGTTACGGCTGTTGGTGAAGTGGGGGTGTAAGTTTGAAATAGTCACAATCACTTGTGTGTCTAGTTACTAGGGTGTTCACGACAACGACAGAGCAGACAGCTTGGCAAGTTCTGTCAATATATCATGCGGCAAATGAATGCGCTTGTGTCTACACATTGAACATCTTGCGAAAAACTGCACAGTCTAACGAAATTAATGAGGATGAAAATTATTGTGTTTTCTTATATCCAGAATAAAGGATCTGGGTTTTAAACGTCACTTTGCCATAAATGGAAGTCACTAAGTAAAGATAGATCCAATGATAACAATCTGCATTTGGGAATAAAGATAAATCTTCATATACTATTTGGCATAAACTATTTGGTAAACTATTTGGCATGTTCCCATTTTTTCTGTCTTTACCTTACCTAACCCACGCGTCTGGTATCCATTTTTGCTGTCTTTACCTTACCTAACCCATGCGTCTGGTACCCATTTGCATTATGATGATAAGCGTGGTTGAAAAAACCATAGTTTAAAATTGAATTTGTGGTTAGTCTCTGGTAATTGTGTCCCTTATTGCATCGATTAGATGAGGCATGTCCATTTTCACAGTCGGACAATCTATAAAAATCCATCTAAGATGTAAATAAGAAAGATTTCGGATAGAAGTTGGGAACTACAACGTAAAATAAATTATGCCAACTATATGGCACTAGAACGGAGAAATTGTTCGTGTGTGCAACCAGGACCTGAATTTCTAGTTCAGCGTTCAAATAAAAGGACCACTGTCTTATAACCATGTACGTTGTAGAAGACGGGTAAGGAAAGCAATTGATGGATATACTGATAACCTGCCATTTGTTGAAAACATCATTTCATCACATCTTTTCTCAATGTTCAACTTTTGGCTTTTAGTAAGTTATCCTCAAGGATAACGACAAGATGCTGGCCAGTGAACAGTGTATCTCTGTCCGTTTATGGCAGGCTCCTAGGTGACAGGGAATGCTAGATGTATCATCACTGCCAATGGATCAACAAATATGACATCAGAATGATGAGTCAGCTGGTCCATAAGCGTTTGATGTGCTCCCGACCGGAAGTGTTAATTACGTGATACTGGGGTACTTGAATTGGTACTAAACATTCATTTATATGTCCCTCTCCCCCACTTAAACAGCCATGTCTTTTAGAAGACTGTGTATGCGTCCGGGTGTCGCCTAAGTTACACATCTGAGAATAACCCGTGCTTTTGTCAGAACAAATGTCAAGAGTGATCTGCTTACCTCTAAATGAAAGTTTTCATCATCGTCGTCGTAATGTATCCCTGGACAACAGAATCTAGCAGGAAATAAAGCAGCATACAGACGTGTAAAATATGTTTCATAACAGGAAATAACGCACGTGTCTTGTCGGGGCCCGAAAGGGGAGCAACGAATAGCAACACTGTTTACCTTCCATCATGTCGTAAAAGGCGACTAAGAAGGTTATGGGATGGAGTTGACTATACAATCCCATATAGGGTCAGTGATCCAAAGCCATGCTGAAGTCGGATGTATCAGGCAAAAAGGCGCAGATATCGCAGCAGTGCTGTAAATCATGACACAACGCTTTCCGTTCTCCGGACTACATCCTACTAAGCTGCAGGAGTTTGAGAACGAACGCAGAAAAAGAAGACAGGAAATAAAGCAGCATACAGACGTGTAAAATATGTGTTTCATAACAACAAAAAGAAAGACATTTACAATATGAAAATAAATTAAACAAATTCTCAGAAATTCATTCATTCATTGATTCATTTTCCTTTTGCGCTGAAGTTAGCGCATAGGACAGAGGTCAGATCTCTCCAATTCTGTCTGTTCAAAGCTATTCTGTGCAGTTCTTGAATAATATGAACATTGGTGGAAATAACACCAGAAATAACACCAGGAAAATCTGGCTGAACAGATGAGAAATAGCGCTGACTGATCTAAATATATGAAAGCACGATAACAGGATCAAAAAACAATAGCAGCATAAACATACAGTGCAGATAAGACGAATCCCTTATCTTTCAGTTTCGAACAGAGTAGACTAGTTAATAGTCAATTAAAACATATTATGCCTCAGAAACTGCTCTTATCTCAAGGAAACAACAGACACCTTCTTATTTACTGCCCTTCCTTCTCAACTGACTTAACAAAAAACATTTAGGCACCTTTAACAAGTCACTAACACACTGTATGGATCACTTATATTTTTAAAAACCTGCAGGTTCTTTTAAGAAAACCACTCTGCTGCCAAGAGTAGAATTACTGTACCGCATTTGGACATCGGCAACTAGACTAGGAGGGGGGGAACTGTCAGCACATACTTTTATTTTGTTGCTGCACTGACTAGGGGGGAGGGGACTGTCAGCACATACTTGAATTTTGTTGTTGTACTGACTGGGGGGGGAGAACTGTCAGCACATACTTGTATTATGTTGTTGCACTGACTAGGGGGAGGGGGAACTGTCAGCAATGTTTTCCTATGGCTGATGTCCATCATGAAGAAATAGTGTCTCTGTACGTGACAAACCTTTTGCCGTGAACATTTGGTTTGCATGTCTGGAGCAATAGAGACGTTCGGCATACCTAGTAGACAATTGGTGACGGGAAATGAGCACAGTGAACCTAACTTGGCTGCAGAGGCTCAGATCAGCGCATAGTTAGAAATCTACTTTACTGGTTGTGTGTTAGTTATTTTCTGACTCTGACCTGGGATTGGCCGAAAATCCACAGATGTGACATCACTATAATACAATTACAACTACAATTAATTACAAACAAGATGAGACGTCGCCTCGGGTTATCAAATTCCGCGGCAGGCAGTGGGTAACCAGAATTAAAATTAAAACACAGACTGATTGAACGCATAAAAAGAAACACCGTGAACACCAACATACAAAATATATAGAAAACAACAACAACAATGTCAACATCTACACAAGCACCAACAAATTAAATTATGGAAACCTTGGAGAGAGAACCAGTAGTTCCAAGATTGGCATAAATCCAAGTCTTCGCTTAATATTCTATAACTAAACATTTTTGGTATAAGAAACAACAAAATTAGAACTTGTTAATTTACTACACACTCATAAGATACAAGTGTCCCTCTCACAGGAGACTATACACAAAGATACTGATCCGCATATGTCAAGATGTACCAGCTATTCCTGTAAGTGTACCAAAATCCGTGGCATAATTATATATATATATCAGGAATGTTATTCAGGGACATGTCTCACCGCTAAAAGCCAACCCAACAGTTATGCAGAAGTGACTATCTGGCACACTGGATGAAAATGCAAAATCTACAACATATACATCCCACCTCAGTCAATATGCAGCTTACCGGAAATCCTTACAACCAGTTTCTCAAAACAGTTCTTTCTGTTGATTTAATGACCATGTAACCATCTTCATGCCATCAAGCACAGAACACCTACTCCTGTGGCCGCACTCTTCACCAGCGATGATCATCATGGTGCTCCCGATATTCAGGTGACTGCCATCAGATCCTGCACCACCGATGATAGATCTAGGTACGCTCTAGAAAATCGTCTTATTTTTTAATTTGGTAACCCCCAAGCCTTGTGGACTAAATTCCAACCACTCTTTTGTCTAGTACTGGGTCGGTGTGTTCTTTGTCTTTATTCATTGTGTTCCGTCATTTACGTCATTTTTATTTGTTCGTTTAGTTTTCATATTTAAGTTTTTTATATACTTCCTGTCTTACGGGCATCTCATTTCCATATTTCTGTTGGATTCGTTTGTGTGTTCTAAGAATTTCCATTCGTCATAATTTGGTGTTTTGTGCTTATCAAGACCTTTTAGTTGAAACGTTGATATGTTTTGTGTATTGTAATGTGTATGTCTTTTTGTGTACAGATCATTACCCATTAGTTTCAGTGATAGTCCGTCTTGTCTGAGTGAAACTATTATAAGAACCTGTGTTTTACGTGAGTACAATTGTTGTTAAAATTGAATTGAGGAAACCACCACGTGACATACTGAAGAATAGTATAGCCAAACTTGAATTGAAATAAATCTGCAGCGTGTGACATAGTGAACAAATGTTGATGAACATTAAACTGAAGTAGCCTTCCACTACGTGACACAGTGAACACAAGTGTCACTAGTTTAACTGCAGTGAACCTCCACGACGTGACGCAGTAAACACAAGTGTCACTATTTTAACTGCAGTGAACCTCCACTACGTGACACAGTGAACACACGTGTCACTAGTTTAACTGCAGTGAACCTCCACGACGTGACGCAGTAAACACAAGTGTCACTATTTTAACTGCAGTGAACCTCCACTACGTGACACAGTGAACACAAGTGTCACTAGTTTAACTGCAGTGAACCTCCACGACGTGACGCAGTAAACACAAGTGTCACTATTTTAACTGCAGTGAACCTCCACTACGTGACACAGTGAACACAGGTGTCACTATTTTAACTGCAGTGAACCTCCACTACGTGACACAGTGAACACAAGTGTCACTATTTTAACTGCAGTGAACCTCCACTACGTGACACAGTGAACACAGGTGTCACTATTTTAACTGCAGTGAACCTCCACTACGTGACACAGTGAACACAGGTGTCTCTATTTTAACTGCAGTGAACCTCCACTACGTGACACAGTGAACACAGGTGTCCACATCGTACTTCTTCGGGATTCTGTCAACATTATTATTATCATCGTAATCGTCATCATTATTGACATCTTCGTTACCATAAATAATCATTGAATGCATGGTTTATGTTCTACAATCATCATCATCAGGTGCCATGCCTGGTGGCGTAGGCGGTCATGGCTCTCCACAGCTCTCTATCCACAGTATTATGTATCAAAGTCGTTGTTGTTTCTTTGCCGTGCCAGGTTGTCAAACTGTCTAATATTTTCTCACGTTGTCGCCCTCTGTCTCTGGTGCCTTCAATCTTGCCTGTTGTGATTATGTTTTCTAAACCTGCCTGTCTCATGAAGTGGCCAAAAAAAGAATATTGCCTTTTTCTTATATTCTTGATTAAGGTCCGTTTCGCATTTAACTCTTTTAACACATCTAAATTAGTTTTTCTGGCAGTCCATGGTATCCACTAGGCCTACAGTTAGTGTTCTACAATACGCATATAATACGTCTATAATACGTCTACGATGCGTTTATAATCTGTGTATAATACACATATAATACGTCTATAATCTGTGTATACTACACATATAATACTTCTAAAATACGCATATAATACATATATAATACACATATAATACATATATAATACGTCTATAATACGTCTATAATACGTCTATAATACGTCTATGATACGTCTTTAATCTGCGCATAATACATATATACTACGCATATACTACGTCCCAAAAGCATTTTTTCGTCCCATGATCGAATCATTTCCGTGATTCTTTTTAACAACAGTTGAACTAAAAATATCCGCGTATGTCAGCTGTCAATTGTATTAACTAAAAAAAGACTCCTTACGTGAAATGGAGTGATTGAATCTATGTATATCTTCACAACTGCTGCGCATTGGAATACTGTTTGAATTTAGTAGCAATTTCCACATCAATTGTAGATGAAAGAAAGAAATTTGACAATTAATAGATGACTACAAGATATTTGCTGAGTTTTATGAAAGTGTTGCGTCAAAAAATAATAATAATGTATCGATGAAAATGGCGAGAAAATTTTCGCTACGAAGACATTTGATATGTCTATTGAGACGTAGGGCGTATAGTTTGATCTGTCAACCGTATATAGGAACTAGACATGAACACAAAAAGGTTGGGCATGTAACAATTAATTTAATTTCTTATTTGTATATGTTTATTTACGATGCTGATGATACAAGCTGTGTATATAAGGCATTATCTTTGAGCTGTTGAATTACCTTAGGCAGCCTTCTTGACTTCAGTCAGACACCAAGTCTTACTGTGGAAAAGTAAGTATATCACGTTATGTTTCTATATATTAGTTGCCGATTCTTTCTTCATTATCTATCGACTTTGTCTCAGAAGAAAATATCTTTAGCATCTTGTGGCTATTGCAGATGTAGTTAAGCAGTGGCTGATGTGATCGTACAGATCGAATTGAAATTATCATTGGTTATGGATTCAATTCATTGCTCGAAACCTAACCACCGATCCTTTCTTGTGGTTAGGTTTGAGATTAGTGACCACCGTGCATTAATGTTGTCCGATTCTTTCTTGTGGTTAGGTTTTAGATTAGTGACCAGCCTGCAGTAATGTGGACCGATCCTTTCTTGTGGTTTATTAGTAACCAGCATGCAGTAATGTGGACCGATCCTTTCGTGTAGTTAGGTTTGAGATTAGTGACCAGCGTGCATTAATGTTGTTCGATCCTTTCTTGTGGTTAGGTTTGAGATTAGTGACCAGCATGCAGTAATGTGGTCCGATCCTTTATTGTGGTTAGGTTTGAGATTAGTAACCAGCCTGCAGTAATGTGGTCCGATCCTTTCTTGTGGTTAGGTTTGAGATTAGTGACCAGCCTGCAGTAATGTGGACCGATCCTTTCTTGTGGTTTATTAGTGACCAGCATGCAGTAATGTGGACCGATCCTTTCTATAGCTGGCCCACTAACAATATGACTATAGACGTCCACCATTTAGTGGCAAGCGGCAAAACACTGAAATTATTAGTTACCACGGCAGAAAACAAACGCTCCTGTCGCAAACAAATCGACGACACATTGAATTACTGTTCTCTATATTGTATACAACTGTTAAGAATAATAATTATAAGACCCCTTATAAGACCCATAGCCCGTCATGGTCGCATTGGTGTCGCACTGGAGACATCAGCACAAACAAGATGTCACGGCATCTCTATCCCTAGCCATCGCCTTTTCCAGTAAAGTGCCTGGGCGTTTAATAAAATTGTACCCAGTTCGTGACATTTTCTATTATTCTTGTGCATCTCCTTGGTCAATATTTATATTTTTGTAGTCGCATGCCAAAAAATAGCCTAGGCCTAGGACGACCAAAAGATTTCAAGGAAATTGGCGCTAATTAGCTCATGTTTACGTTTTAGCTAGCAGGCGTTTACCGGAGCAAGAAGCGTCTCAGACATTCGGGAGAATGTAGAAAACTCATTCGTAGTTTAAATTTTAATAAAAATAATACATTAATGTTAACAAGTGAGTCGTGTTTAGTTACATGTCCAACAACAACCAAGTTTATGCCGTTTCATCACTGCTAAAAGTGGTTACTTTTGAGTGACTTTCAAACGCAGATAACATTCTACTGAAAATCCAGCACGGGCGTTATTCTGTTGTAAGAGAGATTTAGTGAGAGTTTGAGAGCAGGCGCTAAACATAATTGGTTCTGTAGATTGCAGTTGAGTTCTGAACGGTCCCGATGCACAGTTGACTGCAGCGGTGATTAAACAATATTTATATTGGCTGTCCTAGATGCGCTCTACCTCTCAACCAAGGAGTAGGATAACATGTGATATGCAGGTGCAATTAATCGATTCGATACTAGATGGTATATAACCATATATTTAGTGTAATACGTGATATCGCTAATGCGATTTGTTTCATCTTCTGTCCTGGTTTGTGGCTAGGTGTTGTTTTTTTACTTTACATCTGCATGTCTAATTCGAAAACCTGTGTGGAATGTTATTTTACTTTACATCTGGAAGTCTAATTAAAAAGACGTATTTATATTATTATCTTTTAGCTTAAGTTCGATGATTGCTTATTGAATTACCGGCATAAGGATACACTAAGTATTTTGATTTTATCTTATATTTTAATTATGAAAATCTGGCCAGCGGTTTATAATTAGTTTGAAAACTGTCCATCTACCGAAATTATTGCTGATAATTTCCATCCCTGATACGATAACCTGTTCAAAGATTATGAAACACACTCATTATTCTTCAGCCACGTCGTAGTAAGTCGTCGTCCTGCATATTGTTATAATAATTATATTACCTATATAAAAATAATGAATGCATTTTGATGAATAATTATGTAGTATAATATTGAATGTATTCGCCGTATATCTGGACAGAGAAATGAAGTGCTACAGAAAGATCATACGAATATCATGGACAGAGAGATGAAGTGCTACAGAAAGATCATACGAATATCATGGACAGAGAAATGAAGTGCTACAGAAAGATCTTACGAATATCATGGACAGAGAAATGAAGTGCTACAGAAAGTTCATACGAATATCATGGACAGAGAGATGAAGTGCTACAGAAAGATCATACGAATATCATGGACAGAGAGATGAAGTGCTACAGAAAAATCATACGAATATCATGGACAGAGAAAACGAAGAGTATTGCAATTTTAAAGTTACTGAAACTAAATGAAGGATGACTTCTAAATACAATCATTAGAAGGAAGCTGTATTTTGTGGACACTTAAAGAGAGATGATAATATCAAAAGTCTGATTATAGAGGACAGAGTACCAGACGAGAGAAGAAGAGGAAGATGAAGATGGACAAGAGATATCGAAGAATGTATGCACATGTCTCTGGTCACAAGCAGGCATGCTTGCCTGGGACAGAGTCGTTCACAGTATCCACGACGAAGAGAACATTCTGGAATGTATATGTGACTTTATATATATATATCCGGACTGATTTCATTTTTTTATAGAACATTCTTATGATCTAGACTAATGTAAGCAAATGTTGACAGATTATTTTGTGAACAACATATTGATATGAAAATTCTACTTTCTCTTAGAGTGATACATGATTGAGAGCTCCAGATTTACCTATAAGCTAAACAAGCTATAGCTTACGTCCTTTTATCATACAATCTACTTCAAATCTTCGAGTACTTTTTCACACAAGCCACTTCACACATTCGTGCACTTTTCAACACAAGCCACTAGAAACCTCCCGGCACTTTTTCATACAGGCCACTAGAAACCTCCCGGCACTTTTTCATACAGGCCACTAGAAACCTCCCGGCACTTTTTCATACAGGCCACTAGAAACCTCCCTGCAATTTATCAAACAAGCTAGTAGAGACCTCCTGCACTTTTCAACACAAGCCACTAGAAACCTCCCTGCAATTTATCACACACGCCAGTCGAAACCTTCTTGCAATTGCTTAAGTAACTGAAGAAATGCTTTAATAGTAATAAGTGTTTTAGTTACGTTTCAGTTGTTGAAGATGTACAATACTCTATACCACCAGGAGTCGCAACCCACAAGTTGGAAGTCGCGGTTTAGTGTCTCATCACCTACCTGAAATACATGTTTGTTCATGAAGATGACCATATTGTTCATAACCGATTACTGTTTTCATTTTATTTTCTACAGAGACAGCAATCATGCAGATCTTATCAGCGTTCAATTTGTTGCTACTGTTGTCATGTGTTGTTCTGTTCGGTGAGTATACCATCAAGAAACATGCCCTAGTGTCGCATATTGCTCGTTGAATACATATTTTTAATCATCTTTAGAATTCAGATTTTTAAAATAATTTTTATCATCTTTACAATTTAGATGATTAATTATCTCTAGAATTTGGATGTTTAATCATCATGTGAATGCTGATGTTTACTCATCTCTAGCAGGTATGAATTACTAAACAAACTGTCAACCGACAGGTGAATAGTGAGAAAGGGTAAATCCCCTTTTCTAATCATTGGATTATACTTTTCTTACTTTGAAATGGTGATCCGCGTATCGCAGTGGTTAACCCACTGGTTTCGCATATGAGTGGTTCTGGGTTCATCCCCCAGTTGAGGTGGAAATGTTTCTCAGATCACAACGGCTCCCAGGTCGACCCAGCCTTAAATGGGTACCCGATTAATCCGGAAAGTAAAGACTGCGAGGGAGAGGAGATGTCTACCGCCCTCATTTGCAGAGCCTCTGAAATGTGAGATCGCTAACATCACACACCCCTACGGCATTAATAAATGATATGGGTTGCTTTACCTTTTTTTTACTTACTTTTCTCACTCATACTGTGTCATGTTCTTGATAAAACATTTTAGTCGACACGTCAATCAGTATGTACTGTCACATGTTTTACAAGTTGCTAACACAACTGAATTGACATTTTCCTAGTATCACTAAGTGTCTTTTGAGATATTCTTCTTTTAAAGAAATGTAACTTTTAAAAAAACCGCTCGCTCGCATTGGACACATCTTGTGAATTGGCTTTCAAGATTTGCGGAAGAACATGATGTGAAGGGAAGGCTCATTTAAGGAGGATGTTTAGCACGTTGGGTTATTGGATGGAATAAATCAGTATTGGTGATGATTGGTTGTAGACACTGAATGTGTAAATTTGCAGAGATGATACCTACACAGATGGTATTCACACACATGACATTCACACAGATGGCATTCACACAGATGGCATTCACACAGATGGCATTCACACAGATGGTATTCACACAGATGGTATTCCTATAGATGACATTCACACAGATGGTATTCACACAGATGGTATTCACACAGATGGTATTCACACATATGGTATTCAATGAGATGGTTTTCATAAAGATGGTATTCACAGAGATGGTATTCACAGAGATGGTATTCACAGAGATGTTATTCACACAGATGGTATTCACAGACATGGTATTCACACAGATGGTATTCAATTATATGGTATTCACAGATATGATATTCACAGAGATGGTATTGAAGTCAATCAGCATCGTCTGTAAGACTATTACGTATACACATGTTATATATAGGGTGTTATTTGCAAAAAAATGTATGCCCATACTTCCACTCCGTAATTCCTTCGGTTCTCTACAAGTTTATGCGCTCTCTCCGGTGTGATCTTGAAAGTGGTCCAATATCATTTATCCAGTGATACATTCAATAATGTCTATTTTTCTGAGGAAGAAGAGGAGGAGGCAAGAAGAAGACATGGCTGTATGATATCGAGGACTGGACAGGGAATGAAATTTCCAAACTTATCAGAATGATAGAACATAGAGATTGGTGGAGATCATTCTACATTAGATGTCTCAATAATATACCCCTGCGACTCTGGCAAGTTATAGATAAATAACCCACACCTTCAGAGGATACCCATGCAAGAATACTAGATGAATACTAGATCAATGTAAAATTGTTACTAGATAATCTAACTACCAAACAGTAAATACAATGTAAAAGAAAAAATAACAATAACCAAAGCAATACAAACATACAATGCGTTACGGTCTAACAGGGACCTTTATCAAGCAACAAAAAACAATAAGGACATAAATCCACACAATATGTATATTGTAAATGCACAGATATGGTCTCAGTATTGCATCTCCGTGCACCATAATTTTTTTTAAAGATAACGTTTACGCAAAATATTACGAATTGCGTATATCAAGAATTAATACAAGGTAACTGCGTGAAACGTAACAACAATTAGACTTAAGTAACACGCAAGTTTATGTATCGCTTCAATGAGACATGACAGACTATAGCTAAAACTAGTAGGTAATGATGCGCACACAAGACATCATACAATTTACAATACACAAATCACATTCAACGTTTCACCCAAAAGGTCTTTATCAAGACACAAACAAAACATCAAAAGACGACGAATGTTTTTCTCAAGAGAACACATACTTTTTAAAGATGTGGTTGGTCAAGTAAACGGAAAACCTGTTTACTTGAGATGCAATTCGGTGAGGCGATTAATTGAGGCGATTCGGTGCCGCTAGAACAGACTTGGTTTAATTACAGTCAGTTTTAAGAATTATTTGCATTAATCCTCATGCTTTTTTACTTGAATTTGCAACAAACGTCCAGAAAGAAGGCTGACTTCTGAACAATATATTAATGAAAAAGTGAGTTTTTTTCGGTCACATTAAGACGGCATGAAGAGAGTGTAACTGGAGGGGATAATAGAAGATAACAGGGGCATAGGCCGCCCAAGACGTCGTTGGCCATAAGACATTCATGAATGCCTGCGTATAACACTAAAAGAGGCAGGATAACTTGTTCAAGACCGCGGAGAATTCAAGAGATACACAGGGAAGACTAGGTTCTGAAAAGCCTATATCACCTGATGATGATTTTATCCTGGATTATGTATTTAAAATATACCGACCCAGAAATAATGTGACTGATAGTCCCGCTTATTTATTTGAAATAGAAAAAGACTAGGCAAGATCTTGGTATCCAGGATTCTTCTAGACACAAAGATTCCTAGTGGAGACACTTCATTGTACTCAGGTTTGCCCATATTTCTTCTCCCTCTCAATGATGCTGCACACCACTCGCAAAGAGCTTGTAACGCCGTAGCTTAAAATGATCACCATAACATGAGTTTGACTCGAACTCGCGACGCCTTGAGCACAAGGCGCACTGTTACAATCATTACTCTAAAGAGAGAAAAATAAACCTCTCTAATTCACACCAGTAATAGAGTTTTCTGATAAGGACCTTTCATTACACCTCCATATATAGCTAACAGGCTTCCCGTAAACTACGTCAGTTTTTGTTGTTCCATTTAACCTCATCCCCTTTAGCAGGTGTGCAGTCTCCAGTCTTCCTAATCATGTAAACATGAACTTATATATATATAACAAAAAAAAACAGTTGTGTATTAAAGAATATCATTGTTTGTTTCAGATTTTTAGAAAAAATTATTCAATTCAACTAATTCTTTTGGTACATAAAATACAATATCATAGATGTGAAGTATGGACCCCTGCCCTTCCACCCTTGTCAATAGCTGTCAAGCAATTTCTGGCCTTTTCCCCATAACGGTTACCGTAATATACGGACATCTCATAGCTATTATGTAGAAACACCCCTGAAACTGAGAGACAAAATAAATAACCTCACAATTCACTTAATGTTATATTTTTATGTTTGTATGTTGTTTTTGGAGGTTTTTTTGCAGCATCGTAATGTGTTAATTCTTTTGCTTTTTCAGCTTCTGTGTCACGTGCAGATAGTACAGGTAAAATAAATAATTGTACTATGTAAACTATCTTGTATATTTTGAAACCATTTCGAACAAATAATGTCTCTGTACAGTAATTCTACCCTTGTACTGTCACAATCCGGAGAGAAACAAATAATTTCAATGTCCATATGAGACAGTTATGTCATACTGCCGATAGATAAAAAAAATTAAGACAAATTATAAAGCATAAAACAGCGTATTCGTGTGGCTGGACTACAACCTGTTAATAAGTAAATATTTGTTGAGAATACTTGCAGAAGATGAATAAGATATTTTATTTAAACCGCTTCTTATGTTTACATGTATTTCCATCTCTCGTGCCCAGCTTCTCTCGTATATTGACTGTACCTCAGTCTTGTACATAGTATATTGGGTTTAAAAGATGAACAACAACAAAGACTGCTTAATTCTGAAATAATATATACAGTATAACATTAGACAAGGTAGCACAAGAAAGTGAAAACAAAGGCCTCGTTCTAAACAAGAAGACAACAAGTAATGGTTGTTTAAAAGAAACACGCACCGCCAAAAACACAGTATTACTATCAATGATGCAAAATTCAATCAAGCGGATAAAGTCAAGTATCTTGGTGCTATTTAACATCAGATGGCAGGTGCTCCAATGAGATTAAGAACAGGATAGCATAGGCCAAATCAACATATTTCACAACATTATAAACATTCCATGCAATGGAGTAATATCAATGCATACACGAGTTCGAGTGCTAGGATGTTATATTGAGCCAATCCTTATATTCTGCTCGCAGAATTTCAGAATTGCGAAAGATAAGCTGGAAGCAAATGAGATATGGCATTTAAGAAGAATGATGTAAATTCCATGGACAGCCAAGACAACTAATGAAGCCGTTCTCATAGATGCTGGAGTAAAACGATAAATTATAGCGAAATTTAGAAATGGACAATTTATATTTTTAGGGCATGTGATGAGAAAAGTAAAACTTGAATATATAGTGTCACAGGGAAAGAGCAAAGGGAGAAGAGATAGAGGAAGACAAATAGAGAAATTTCTGGATGTATTATCACTGTGACATAAAAAAGTCACCAAATGAACTTATTAACAACAAGAGATAGAGAGTTGCGTAGAAGCATGATCGCCTACGCCACTCGGCATGTCACTTGATTGATAAATAATTTATCTCTCACCATCGTTCGGTCTCCGTAAAGAAATGTTGACTCAACAAATCTCCAATATGTTCTGATTCTTGCATTTGGATGTGCACTCTGCCAGATTGTATTCTATTCATCGTATGATGTTCCCTTCCAACTTGGATCTCTCCGACTGCATCTTGCTCACCAACACTTGACTGTACCCTCCATTTCGTTCTTCAACAAGATGGTATGTCTTTGAATGTATCCAAAATATGTTGTTTTTTCCAGAACCTCTTCGTCCGTTTTCTTTCTTTTCCATGAAGTTCTTCCCATTCTTCTATATATCCACAACACAAAAATGCATGAATTATGTCTTTTGTTCGTTCATTTATCTATGATGACGAGCCCATCAATGAAGAATAGATGTAGTATTCTATAAATCTCGTTTTTATTCTGTGAGTGATTTGTTTTGATGTTCGTAGTTATTTTGTCATTGAAATTACGTATATCATTCTAGATTCTCCTAGATTGTGTTCGCATCTACTATTATTTGTTTGCACATATTCAGCCTGCGCTTATTTTAGTGTTCTGTAAAAATTCATTCTTACTTCCTCAAATGTAGCACACACGGGGTCAGCCCATCTTGTAAATGTTATCTAAATAAGATTGCAGTAAAATGTATCATACGCCATTTTCAATGAAATTGTAAAGATTGTGTGACTATGCTTAACGTGATTGACTAACTTTTGTAGCATTAAATTTACACAAGTAAACAATACAGATACCTACAAAATATCAATATTAAATATCAAATATCTCAATATCACAGTTTGTGATGAACAATAACTTGAAAAACACAATCTGGTAACGCAAAACTTTTTAGTGCATCACAATCATCATCATCAGGTGCCATGCCGGCTGGCGTAGGCGGTCATGGCTCTCCACAGCTCTCTGTCCACAGTATTATTTATCAAAGTCGTTGTTGTTTCATTGCCGTGCCAGGTTGTCAAACTGTCTAATATTTTCTCACGTTGTCGCCCTCTGTCTCCGTTGACTTCAGTCTTGCCTGTTGTGACTATGTTCTCTAAACCTGCCTGTCTCATGAAGTGGCCAAACAAAGAAGACTGTCTTTTTCTTATATTATTGATTAAGGTCCGTTTCGCATTAGACTCTTTCAATACCTCTACATTAGTTTTTCTGGTATATATATCACAATATATAAAATTATTTCTGGATATAATGTTTATTAATTGTTCAGATAAGAGTAAGAAAAGTATTCACTAGAAATTGTTCAGTAATCAACTACTGTACATTTATATAGAAAGTTAAATTTAAACCAAAAATATTTACTACACATCAAAAGATCACAGTGAGTGCGAATTAGTCACAACGGCTTACTTTTCTATCAAAACGGTTTACTTTTCTATCAAAACGGCTTACTTTTCTATCAAAACGGCTTACTTTTCTATCAAAACGGCTTACTTTTCTATCAAAACGGCTTACTTTTCTATCAAAACGGTTTACTTTTCTATCAAAACGTCTTACTTTTCTATCAAAACGGTTTACGTTTCTATCAAAACAGTTTACTTTTCTATCAAAACAGTTTACTTTTCTATCAAAACGTCTTACTTTTCTATCAAAACAGTTTACTTTTCTATCAAAACGGTTTACTTTTCTATCAAAACGGTTTACTTTTCTATCAAAACGGTTTACTTTTCTATCAAAACGGTTTACTTTTCTATCAAAAATCACAATGCAAAGTTAAAACAAAATTACGGTGTTTCGTAGCACATCAATACGTTAGTATTGTGTATAACACCGCCTTTACTGTTCCTCTGTAGTATGCGATGTCTACACTGAAACAACTCTCATATATATGCAAAATAAATATTATAATGCATTCATATTATTCATATAATTTTTTTTCTGTTTTTTTCAGAATGCACTACGCCACCACCAAGTTAGTAATTTCTTTAGTTGACTATGTGGCGTTCTTTACGTTGGATGTTTGTTCGCTAACATCCTCAAATATCGATGATTTATTGTTTCATATGCGCAGTTGGAGGGGTGGTTAGTTTAGCTCTTACAATATACCACGTATGAAGTGATACGGTATTTTCAGTCGCTGGCGATGGTCCAATTTGGATATATTAGAGTTCTAAAATTATAAACAAATAAATAGTGTAGGAGGTCGGAGTTCTTTCAATCCAACTACTCGCAGCAGTAGAAAGAGGTGCGTGGGCGTTCAACGGTAGATAAGGGGGTTCGTTAGAAAATTGAAACTTTAATTTTAGAACTAGAAATGTAGCCGAAGAAGGGATTAATTCCAAGGACCAAGCTTTTAAATGTGTTTTTATATAAAACATCGATTAACGGAAGCGTATCTGCGTTCCGTCAACCACTACGATCTCCGGAAAAGTTCAGTATTCCAGAGTAGTGAGATTGTTCTTCTGAGCTTCATTTTACACCCAGAAGATTTCTGCCGTCGGTCTGGCGCATATCTTAGTGAAGAAAACTTAGAACGTTCTGTGTCACAAGACGAGCTCGTATTTTGTTTTGTTCGCCCAGCGCACATCTATCTTCGGAAAGAGCGCTTAGTTAGTTGCAAATTATCGCCAGTGTCGAAATACGATTTTCTTGAACACACACAAATCTATCACGATTGAAATCAAAAGAGAAATCATAAATTCACTCTTCTTCCAACATTGTGTTATCAATGTCAAACATGGACACTGAAAAAAAGAACATGAAATAAAACTTGCTGCCTGTTAAATAAGATTTCTAAGAACAGCAGTAAACAGAACAATAAGATATTATGTGAGGAATGAAGAGATTACATGAAGTGTTAGAACAACACCAGTACTTAAAAATATTGAAAGAGATTGAAATGTCTCGGTCACTTAATGATAATGAACCCTTATTGACAAGCGTCAAGAGCATACAATATGAAAATTGAAACAGCACGATGCAGGGGAAGACAAAGAAGAAGGTGGATTGAATGAGTTACCAAGATAATGAGGTGGCACAATATTACAACATACCAAGGGACCAGACTTGCAATAGTTCGATAACTGATGGTCGTTCAATCCTGCGATGCCTTACAGCATAAGCAGAGGAAAGACAAGTGATAGACACTCCCAGTGAGTCGACGTTTTCCACAGGCAAGCCACCATTTAAATATAAATGGTTGCATTATATTAACATTTGAAAGACGTTTGGAGAAAAAAAGCTATTGTAATCAATTGGTGGTGTGGAATGAGCGCAGCGACAATATCTTGGCTGAAGTGGCTCGGAGCAGTGCATAGGTTGCAATCTACCTTCCTGGTGGTGTGATAGTTATTCCATGGCTCTGGTCTGGGGTGGACCGAAAAACCACATAATTCCCATAAATGGAATGTCATTTTAATGGCATTGGGTCAACGAGCATTAGTCTATGGACCTCTGGATTGTCCACCAACCAACCAAGATTATCTGCGACAAAAATGATTAATATTCTTTCTCCAATCTTGGTTTTGCAATTTGCTATACTGTATCTTGCCCGTCTTATGATGGCTCCATCCCACGTGTATATCTGCCTACCTAGTGATCACCGCAGGAATTATTCTCAGATCGCAACGGCATTTGCGTCGACCCAGACTTAATTGAGTACCGGATTAATCCAGGGAGTAAAGACTGCGAGGGAGAGGAGATGGCAACTGTCCTCATATAGCAGCGTCACTGAAATATGAGATCGTAACATCTCACACCCCTGCGGCATTAATATATTCTATGGGTTAACTTTCCTTTTTTTTTTTAGCTTTAAGTAATCTATTCCAAACGGTTGCATGTCTTTTATAATATTTAAACTACTTTGCTTGTTTAAGAACGTTTTTCTTTAATTCTGAGCGTGTAACACTCGCAACATCACGTAATACTTATCTACTTATCACCATGTATCTTTGTAGTTTACATCTTTCCCAGAAGTATTCCATTTTTCATATTATGTGGCCACTGGTGTTAATGCATTTAGTTATTTCACATCGTCCTTGTGTGCCGATAAAAGTGGATTTTGAACCGCAATTTGTTTCTAGCATATGGCAGTCCTCTCGTCCGTGTTTGTCAGATCGTGAAAGGTGATCAACGAATAGCGGAACTGTTATCTGTGAATCATGTGATGTTGCTATTGCGGTTTTGGAGAGGATTCTTTACTTCATCCCATATAGTATTCCAAAAAAATAGTATTCCATGTAGAAATCCAAAAACTCTGATTAAGTCGGATGTGTAGTACCCTAAGGTGCAGATAACGCAGCAAAGATGTACACTACGACACAACGTATTTAATTCTCTGAACTACGTCTGATTTTCAGGAGTTTAACAAGGAAGCGGGAGAAATCATTCGAACACCGACCAGCAGACTTGCGCCAAATTCACTCATTATTCGTTGTTTAAAAGAAGCATTGATTTAAATAATAACCTCGCGAGCAGAATTCTACCTCTTGAGTAGAAATAAAATGGAGTAACCAATAGGCGGAAAAAATGGACCGATAAAATACCCCAATGTAACTATTTCTAAAGATAGTGAAAAGTCAATCACTTATATAAAGAGTTAATACGTTCTGATGCTAGTTTATTATACAATTCAAATATAGCATACTCTCTTCTATCTACAGATGTTGTTTGCAGGAACGAAAGCTTTGCTGATGTTCTCTTCATAATAGACTCGTCAAACAGCATCAACTATATTGGTTGGGGAAGACTACAGAACTTTATATGCAACTTTGTCCGTGCTCTGATTATTGGACCCAAAAATATTCAGATCGCAGCTATGCAATTCAGTAGTGCAATTCAACATCTCTTTTATTTCAACGCACTCAATACAGCGGACGCGATCTGTCAGGTAATGGAATTTTACCATTTTTGTTGTATGAAAGAGATGATGCGGTTCCTCATTTACAAGCAAGACTTTGCAGGGCAGTAAAAGTAAATTTAATTAGGAAGCGTGAGGATAAATGAAGCAACAATGTTCTGTCTCTATGTTTGTTATTTATGTCTATAAACATTCATATAGGTCTTGTAGTACGAATACAGATGTTCTATGTTTCTGTTCCTGTGGATGATTTAATAGGTATAAAAGTTCTAGTGTCAGATATTAGCCCTAAACAGGAAATGGGTGGCTAGTGTAATATAGGACAAATTTTACGAAGAGTGACAGACGACGTTTCGACTAAAAAAACGTTCATCAGGAGAGATAAAAGACCACATTAAACACCATAGAGACACATATGGTGGTGATAGAAAGGAAACATTGAAGGAAAGTGAAGGAAAGTAGCGGAGGGACGATTGAGAAAGCAAAGATATGGCAGCATGACAGGAGAGAAAAGGGTGTGGGGGAAGAAGAAAGTAGTACGTAAGGTGTGAAAGTGAACAGAAAATGTTGAAATAAATGATATATGATGCAATTAAAATAAACATGTACTTAGCTCGATCTAGGTCCGCAGTCAAAAAGGAATATGTAGTAGCATGTAACAAATAGTAGCCTGCTGCCTCACGTTCAAATGATGCAGAGGGAGACGAAAGCGAGAAAGACTTTCTTCGGGCAATTAGAGGAAATAAAATCGAGCTAAGTATCAAGAAAGGAAATGAGAAAAGAAGTTTGCAATATAAATAATAAAAACTGTCCTGACAATACAATTGTGATTGAAGGTAGCATACATGATATTCAAGCCCTGTTAGACATGGTAGCATAGGAAAGCGAAATCAAAGGCCTCAATCTAAACAAGACGGAAACAGAAGTAATGGTTTTCAAAGACATAAACATCGCAAAAATTCAGTATTACAGTCAATGATATAAAATTAAATCACGTGGATTGATTAAAGTGTATTGACAACATTTTAACATCAGGTGAAGTCAAGTGTATTGGCAACAGTGTAACATCAGGTGAAGTCAAGTGTATTGGCAACATTTTAATATCAGATAACGTCAAGTGTATTGGCAACATTGTAACATCAAATAACGTCAAGTGTATTGGCAACATTGTAACATCAGATAACGTCAAGTGTATTGGCAACATTTTAATATCAGATAACGTCAAGTGTATTGGCAACATTGTAACATCAGATAAAGTCAAGTGTATTGGCAACATTGTAACATCAGATAAAGTCAAGTGTATTGGCAACATTTTAACATCAGATAAAGTCAAGTGTATTGGCAACATTGTAACATCAGATAACGTCAAGTGTATTGGCAACATTGTAACATCAGATAACGTCAAGTGTATTGGCAACATTGTAACATCAGATAACGTCAAGTGTATTGGCAACATTGTAACATCAGATAACGTCAAGTGTATTGGCAACATTGTAACATCAGATAACGTCAAGTGTATTGGCAACATTGTAACATCAGATAAAGTCAAGTGTATTGGCAACATTGTAACATCAGATAACGTCAAGTGTATTGGCAACATTGTAACATCAGGTGGTAGGTGTTCCAATGAGATCAAGAACAGGATATAACAAGCCAACAAATCAACATTTCAAAAAATACGAAACATTCTATGAAAAGGAAGTAATATCAATGCATACACGAGTTGAACTACTAGGATGTTATATTGAGTCAATGCCTTTTTATGGAAATGAAGCATGGACAGTAAAAATATGTGTCCAAGATATTCTGGAGACAACTGAAATAAGATTTTTAAAGAATAATGAAAATTATATGGACAGCCAAGAAAACTAATGTGGACGTTCTCAGAGATAATGGGGTAAAATGACAAATTATAGCGAAAATAATAAGCAGATAGCCAAGATTTTTATGGTATGAGATGAAAAAAGTAAAACGAACATTTAGTAACCAATAGAAAGAAATATCAAGGGGATTTGTGAAAATATTTTGAGCCATCCTTTAATGTTCCCATTTGTGAATACATCCTTTAATCTTGCCATTTGTGAATACATTCTTAGTCCACTCTTTAATCTTGCCATTTGTGAATACATTCTTAGTCCACTCTTTAATCTTGCCATTTGTGAATACATTCTTAGTCCACCCTTTAATCTTGCCATTTGTGAATACATTCTTAGTCCACTCTTTAATCTTGCCATTTGTGAATACATTCTTAGTCCACCCTTTAATTTTGACATTTGTGAATACATTCTTAGTCCACCCTTTAATCTTGCCATTTGTAAATACGTTCTGAGAACATTTCCTTTCAGGTTGTCTCTCATACTATTATTATTTATACTATTCAAGAACTGCGCAGAATAGCTTTGAACAGGCAGAATTGGAGAGATCTGACCTCTGCCCTATGCGCTAACTTCAGCACAAAAGGAAAATGAATGAATGAATGTCTCTTTCTCATGTTAGTAACCTCCTCGCCCCACAACTAATTCTTTTTTATTATCAGCACATTCTCACGCATTTCTTTTATATCTATGAGACTCTGAATATTCATTTAAACTAGACTAAGGAAATGATAGGTGAATAACATCAAATACCGGACCGGCAAGATCTTTCCACACTCATCCGCATCCCTGAAGTTAGAAATCGGTTTAGAATGTCTTTGTTGATGTATCCAATGTAGTACAATTACTCCCTGACCGGTTGTGGGTTTTATGTATGCGTGTATGTGTATATATATATACACACACTCTCCACACACATATACATATTTAAGTGTGTGTGTGTATTTGTTTATTTGGAGTATTGCATAACTCCATACTGGCTCCCGCGATGCAGAAGATCAAAAGAAGCGTTTTAATGATCCTCTTAAGACATAACCAAGTACAAAATGACCACACATTCATGGGAGAATATTGCAAAAGAAAGATTCAACCTGGCGTCGCGGAATCAATTGTAGAGCTGCAGAGAACCTCAGACATCGTGTTGCACATGAGAAACGCGCTAGAAGGACAGAAGCTGATTACTCTATAAACTCCTCCCACACATGATCAGATCGGGGTAGACAATCCCAGGAACGAATGCGACTCATTAGTCACCGGCAGACACACCGCAAACATCTTCATCATCATTCCAGTTAAGCAGAATGGTCATAGTTGACAACGACAGCCGAACACCATGCATATCGTGATGTTTGTATATGTAAGTATATAAACAGTTAGTTTTGGATAGGGAAAGCGTGTTCACTCAAACTTCAGGTCAGACATAATTCATTTGAACTGTATCTACAGTACTAGACTTGGCTGAACACACTTTCAGAATCCATTGGTGCAAGCAACTCATTGTATGTATATTTTGTTAAGTCGATCCAATGAAAACTGTGGATAAATATAAAGTGCAACCACTGATAATGTTGTAATAATCTGGAGAAAGCCAATATTCCATACAGTAAATCCTTGTTTATAACCAAAACGTACGGTAGTATTGCACATTCTGCAATGCATCCATAGCCAACCATTGATAGAAGCGGTGATAGAAGCACTATGATATGGTCATTCACGATGCTTGACCTGTGGTCTCATAGGCAATACAAAATATACATAGAATGACTAAGGAAAATCGAATGGAGATCATGGATCAACTTTAATTAGACAGGACGTCTGAGAATGATGTATCAACAGTCAGTCGTGGGAACATCCTACTTGAGAAATAGGTAACTTTGGACAGCATTACTGATGTTATTTGATGCGATATACCAGATCATTTAATTGGCTACTCCGTGTACACTTTATGTCGCAAGCCTATGATAAGTATGTTACAGTCGGTTTAGTTGAGATATAAGCGATGAACTCACCATGTTCTATAAACAGTCGGTTTAGTTGAGATATAAGCGATGAACTCACCATGTTCTATAAACAGTCGGTTTAGTTGAGATATAAGCGATGAACTCACCATGTTCTATACCTCAATTTGGGTTTGATGTTATAATCAGGTCCATAGAATGCAAGTGACACTGAATTATAACTGAATGTTTCTCTAACTTGAATATCTTCACAGTTTATTTTCAGTATTCCCCACTTGCAACAAAACACGGACACCACCGGGGCTCTACGTTATGTTATTGACAATGGATATTTTAACATTGCAAATGGAGCCAGAATTGGTGCCTCGTCAATAGCAGTGCTAATTACAGATGGGGTACCAGACAATGCACCATCAGGTAGGATAACACGTCATATATTATTTACATATCTCACAGGCTGAGAAACTGTATTCTAGTAGCTACCCCATTTTATAGAAACAAAGAGACCCAATTTGATATAAACATATAAAACCGCAACCAATTTCATTTAAAGAAATGGCCAGCGATACGGAAGAATTTTTGAAAACATGCAAATACGTAGGTTTACTAAACATATCAAAAAAATGTTTCTGTAAGTATACTATAATTCAGTATACTTTGAGAGTTGGAAACTACCAGTTTTATACCTTTCTAAGCATTTAAATGTCAAATGTTTTAGGGGTTCAATACAAGAAGACGTACCTACATTTAAAAGATATCAATCTCAAACTTGAGTATAACAAATTCTTCATTATTTAACGGAACGAAATATCAATAAAGACGATCTTTATAGTCGATAGACACATCGATAGTCTGCCGGATCCATTGATCTGCATGATACACACAGAAATCTCCCCCTGCCCACTTTGGATGATCATGGTGGGGCGGAGGAGGAGAGCTCTGAGTGCGTAGTGCACAGATCGTCTCACCCAACATAGTTTCAGCGACTTTTTAATCTCCGGTTACCCATGTGGTTGCGTCTGTCGGTCTCACCAATGGCCCACTATACAAACCACAAATGCAACTGAAAACCTTAGTAGATGACATGCCGTTATATTGAGGTTATCTTCTTAGAGAAGCTTCATGACACGTCATCTATACAATTATGTTTATCAGGCTGTTATTTTGTTGTTGAAATGTGTTTCATGTTTGCTTGAATATATGTATGCACCCTCTGTGGTTGGGAGGAAGCCAGTGATGTACTGTGCGGCACTGGGGAGGAGGAAACTGACAACACTGTTTTTTTCCTATGGCTGAGACCCATCATAGAGTCACACTGACTCAGGACGTGACAATCCTTTTGACTTGATCATTTTGTTGCATGCCTGGAGCAATAGAGAAATTCGGCATAACCAGTAGTCAATTGGTGACGGGGAATGAGCACAGTGAACCCTATCTTGGCTACAGTGACTAGGAGCAGTGCATAGGTTGAAACCTACCTTCATGGAGGTGTGATAGTTATTCTCTGGATCTGTCCCGGGGTGGAACGAAAATCCACAGACTTCTCATCAATATAATGTCATTTAATGACATTGGGTCAAATGTCATGAGCCCATGGGCCGCTGGATCAGCAACCAACCATCTCCGATTAAATTAACCTCTGTGTCTTTGTTTTCCCATCCCTCCTGGAACTTATTACATCATGTGTGTGTTTTAATTTTGTCTTCATGTTTCATATACACTTCTACATATTTGATATATTGCATTGTTTAGACATGGTATTTTTAATACATGTTCAACATATACTGGAACACCATTTTTATAGCACGTTTCACCAGCTTTGCTAAACTTTAAACTGATGTATCTCAGCACATATACAACACATATACAACACATATATAATTGCAATTTTGTGAATTTGACAAATTCCAAAATATACGCAGCACACACGAGGGTCATCTTTAGAGAAATCTTCTACCCCTGATGCTGAAAGGCAATAAAGGGTTTAGCGACTAGGCAGACATACGCAATGGATTAATTGTTCTCATTAAAATTCAGAAGTTGATTTCAATTTTCACTTATATGCGATATAGATCAAAAGTCCAATTGTTAACACACATCTATAACATGTATATATGTACATATCATATTATATATTATATTATATATCAAATCATATTATATATGTACACATGTACATATCATATTATATATTATATTATATATCAAATCATATTATATATGTACACATGTACATATCATATTATATATTATATTATATATCAAATCATATTATATATGTACACATGTACATAATATAATATGATTTACAGTAATTTAGAAGACATCATGTCTACATGATTTACTATACAATTGATTTCAGCGTGCACGGTTTTGTATTCTCGAACATAAGACAGACGGTGTTTAAAAGTTGAATCCGGTGGCATGGCTCAATGTCTCCGTCATATGTATCTCACCATAAAGTTAGTAGGAAAAACGAGTCTGCGAATAACGTTTATGCCATTAGAGCAGATCACAGATAAGACATTTAAGCGTTTCTGCAATGAAGCCAGTCGAGGAAAAATATATCATTCCATTTCAAACGCATAAATCATTTTCAAGAGGTATTATATCCAAACATAGTGGGCACTTATTGCAATAGTAGACACTCCTGTGCCTAATAAACTCACATAATCTATATCTGAAGCGGTAAATTTTCTTTTCTTGCTACACATTCTTCTTCTTCTTCTTGATTCTTGATTAGAAACTGGCCTCACAGCACGTGGGGCATTCCCCTACGTGATCCGCCCTCTGTTCCAGCAGCCATCCGACTCGATGGTGTTTCGAGTCTAATGACGCGAAAAACAGACGTCGCCATCAGGGCATAACTCTGGCCCTTGAGACACGTTTCTTTGTTGTTTCACCCACAAACGCTGTGCCCGTAACTAGTTCAAGCACAACGTCGGCCTGTCGGAACAACATGGTAACTCTTATCGAAGGTTACTACTACGGGATTGTATAGATGACGTGCCATGAATCTTCTATAAGAAGATAACCTCAATATAAAGGCATGTCATCTACTAAGGGGTTCTGTTGCATGTTTGGTTTGTCTAGTTAGCCATTCGTGAGACTCAAAGACGCAACAGCATGCGCAAGTAATAATTATTGCTACAGAATAATTAGTATGTTGATAAAGATTAAAGTATTTGTTTCATGTATAAAATCTTGATATGATACAAAAATGTAAAACATATATTTATTGGGTGTAACCACATATAACATCATATGAAAAAATGGCATTAGATGGTTATTCAGATAATTACATATATTTGAGGGAAAAGCTAGTGACAAGTGCTCTTTCTCTCTTTAAAAATTCTCTTTCTACTAAATAAAAAATCCAGACAGTAGAAGGGGTTCGAATTAGTTCATTCAGCTGGTAGGTATTCGACTCTCAAGTCTCATATTTTTCATATTCGACTACTCGTATCTCTCTAAATAAAGATTCGATTTTAGTGAACATTGTGTAGGCCTATATTATCATTACTATGCAGTTGGGCATGTCGATCGACACTCAGACAATAACAACACACCGCATTGATACAGGTATGTAAAATTCTCGAGGACCACATACATTTCACCGTAGTATGTACCATCAGACTTCAATAATACACGAATCATAATGCATGCGTCTAAACATAAATAACATAAAAGAACGCATGTCTGACATTATTAACTCCATCACCAGAGACAACAGAAAATAATATCATTACTTTAGCTTGTTACTTTCATGTAGGTTTCCCTATACTTTCTTTATATACGATTTTCAAATAAATAAAGATTGGAGCTGTATTGGCTTGCCGGAATGTTGAATATGTCTATGTAGAGGTTGTATCTTATTCCCAGAGAAAAAGAGCAGAAAACAGCCACAAGGTAGATACATATTGACCAAATAAATATATTTAAAATAATTTCTTGTATGTAACTCCTAATGTGCTACAAGTCTATTGTATAGGCGCTGGGAAGTTATTTAGTTCGACTGCAAACCTACTGAATATCTAAGAGAAGAGTTAAATATGTGTAAAAGGAAAATATGAATATAACATGTTGTAAAATGTATAACAAACAGAAGACTGGAGAAATATGATCGTCTACGCTGGAAGGCATGGTACAAATGAATGAATGAATGAATGAATGAATGAATGAATGAATGAATGAATAGAAAAACTGTATTCTGTAATGCTTGAAGATGAATTTTTTCCACCTTCGTATGAAAAACTGAATGTTCATTTTGCTTCATTTTATCAGCTATAGAGGCGTCCGAAGTCTTAAGATACTATAAAATCGACACAAAGTGCGTAGCTGTTGGTTCTGTGGATTACACGACCATTACCGCTCTGGCAGGAGGAGTTCAAAACGTGTACAACATTAAAAGCTATGCCGACCTAGAAAGCCTCACAGGAACGTTAGTCAAAGTTGTTTGTGAATGTAAGATTGACATTTCTTTATTTGTTTATATAAATACTAGAAGTTTTTATACTTACGAATACTTTATATATATTTTCTATGTACCTTCAGATAAATCTGGTAAATGTAAAGATTAAGTCTTCACTGTGCTATAAATAGCACACTGTTTACATTTTGAACTAGCTGACGTCATAGATTTCCCAGGAACATCAATAATCCGTATTTGAATAAATCTAAACACTCACCTTATTCAGTATTTGCAGCAGGATACACTTTTTTTTAATTCCTGAAACAAATTCTATGAACATTCCCGCTATTGTATATACTAATAATTTACCCTAATACTAAAAGCTAATTCTAATCCTTAACCCCTAACCCTAAACACTAATTCTAATGCAATCTTTTTCAATTAATAATATATCATTCGACCTCGCACGCTTTCTTCTCCATATATGAATTTATAACAAAAGTAAGGCCACAACTACCAACACCCGCCATAGCTGTTATAGAACAATGCTGAGAATACTATCAGAAAACTGATGTGGAAGTGTTGAAAAGGTCAAATGCGAAACGGACCTTAATCAATATTATAAGAAAAAGACCATTTTGATTTTTTGGTCACTTCATGAGAGAGGCAGGTTTGGAGAACATAGTCACAACAGGAAAAATTGAAAGCAACGGAGACAGAGGGCGACAACGTGAGAAAATATTAGATTATACAACATCCTGGCACGGCAAGGAAACAATAACGACTTTGATACATAATACTGTGGACAGAGAGCTATGGGTGGCCATGACCGCGTACGCCAGTCGGCATGGCACCTGATGATGATGATGAATTATTTAGATTGTTAACTAGTTGGTTAGTTGGTTTGTTTGAATGTTCAATTGTTTGATTGTTAGGTTGTTGGTTATTTTCTTGGTTGGTTGGTGTCTTAATTAGTTATATTGATAGATTATTGGTTTGATGGTTGGTGTGTTAATATCGATTTTTAGTGCATTAATCATGTGATCTATATCATATCACACAAGCTTCGTCTGATTATGCTCAGCTGAGTGCATGATACAATGGAAAAGACAATTGACAGTTCTGTTTCTATTGGCTGACGATGAATTGGTGAAACTATGTACAACGTTAATATCAAGAACACTTTTAGAAGGCTTGTTTGGTGGAATAAACGACGTTTTTCAGTATTGACACGGATATATCGAATTCATGATTATTGTGGAAAATTAGGGTGCTGAGATACACGTGTGTATCCGGAACACAAAATGGGGGTCAGTATAGCGACACTGATATATGCTGTGAATATCGTCTGTAAAGACACCTAAGAATATGTTAGGAAGGAGCTGAATAACTCGACTCGTACATAACAGTTACAACTTGTCATTCGGTGGAAACAGATACCACAACTAAACTGTAAACCATAACAGCTAAACTGTAAGCCATCACAACTAAACTGTAAACCATCACAGCTAAACTGTAAGCCATCATAGCTAAACTGTAAGCCATCATAGCTAAACTGTAAGCCATCACAGCTAAACTGTAAGCCATCACAGCTAAACTGTAAGCCATCACTCATCGTATTTGATTCACAAGACTATATTATGCTAACAGATCGAATTATGAGGACGAACGTAGAACAAATAAAAATGAGATCAGTGCACGAGAAAGGTATACAAACTAGAACACAAGTAAGATGATAATTGTAAGCATTTCTTTCATGATTGGTTTCGGAGTGTAGTTGGCTATCCCATCCAATAATAGGGTCTAGTTTCACAGAAGTCATACTGAAATTCGATAGTTGAAAGGCGCAGATATTGAAGTCAAGATTTACAACAATGGCACAATGCATTCTGTTCTTCGGACTACATGCTGCTAATCTGCAGGAGTTTGAGAACGAATGTAGACGAATACGAAGAATTAGTTGTTGGGATGCTTGTTGGGATAAGACACAGTAGTCTCCTACTGAGGTGCCCAGAATGTGGTACGAGACACAGTAGCCTCCTACTGAGGTGCCCAGAATGTGGTACGAGACACAGTAGCCTCCTACTGAGATTCCCAGAATATGGTACGAGACACAGTAGCCTCCTACTGAGATTCCCAGAATATGGTACGAGACACAGTACCCTCCTACTGAGGTACCCAGCATATGGTACGAGATACAGTAGCCTCCTACTGAGGTACCCAGAATATGCTGACAATCGTCAAGGAACTCAAATCAGTACACATACATATTTCACGACATTGATCTTTCAGAGACGCTTTTTTTTAATAATGACATCTTGCGTTTTTACAATCAGTTATCAGGCAAGACACTCCCGTGTAACCATTTATCCTAATGTTTCCTACTTGAAGTATCATGAGTAATCAGTAAGTCAGCGGGTGAATAAGTAATACAAGACACAAAGAAATTAAGATAAAACACGCAAAGAAAATGATTTGATGGACTCGCTTATTGGAACTGGCATATTATCTATGTCGTGACGAAACATAATATAATCTAGGGATATTTACAGTAGTAGTTTCCCCGGGCTTTCTACAGGTTTATTAATGGTATTCTCCACTAGCCATGGACTAAATAGCCTGAACTACAGGACAGCAATAGTTTGATTTTAGAGTGGTCTTCTCTTAAAGGAATTGTCCTCTTGCAACTAACGAACTTCTTCTATCCAGAAAAAAAATGAGAACGATTTTGTGCAATGAATGACTATCGAGTGCTCAGATGTTATATCGAACCAATTCTTTTTTATGGATATGAAGCATGGACTGCAAACAAAAAATTTCAAAGCGAATTAGAGGCTACAGAAATGTGGATTCTGAGAAGAATGATGGCAATACCATGGACAGCTTAGAAACCTAATGCAGAGGTTGTCTTTGATGCTGGTGTAAAAAAAAAAGAGAAATCAAACTTTAGGGGCAGACAGTGAAGGTTTCTAGGGCATATGCTGAAAAGACCACAGCTTGAAAACTTAATTACCACTGGAAAGATAAAAAAGAGAAGAAATGGGGGACGACAAAAAGAAAAGTTGCTAGATGGACTAGTATTTTGGCAAGGTAGAAGATCGCCAAGCGTGCTTATTGACAACACAAGAAACATAAAGTCGGGGAGAAACATAATCGCCTACGCCATTCGTTATGGCACCTAATTAATTTATTGCTTAATTGAAAATGATGTATTTCACTGTTGACATAGTGTCAGCACATCCCTAAGTCTCTTCTTATGACATGTCTGGAAAGAAGACATCAGCACTAACAGAACAATTAGTTTACTGCATCTCTCGTCATTGAGACGATTATTGACTCGTTATTTTATTGTATTTGATGACATGTAAAGATATTTATTGTCTTAATCCACAGCACAAATATGCAAAAATGAAACCAAAGTGGATTTAATCATCTGTCTAGACGGTTCAAACAGCATCAATGACATTGGTTGGGGCAGAGCGACAAACGCCACATGCAACCTAGTCCGAAAACTAAACGTTGGAAATGGCAACGTGCTGGTTACACTAATCCACTTCAGCACTGATGTCAATCTTGTATTTAATTTTGCTGCCCGTAAAACAGCAGATCAGATTTGTCAGGTAATTTACATTGTTCGTTACAGCGTCGTAGATACTTCTTATTAAGCAGGGTGTGGGTAGGTCGACAAACCTGTCATTTACGGTAAATTCGTATTTCCTAAAGGTGGGAGTGGGAGTTTCAACACGCTTCTCCACCCCCCCCCCCTATCCTTAACTACGGTATTGATTTGTAGTGTTTGTACCAAATACGCTGTTTTTTTCTTCATTCAGTGTATGATAACCTACCACTAACGGTCATACTACCAGAGAATAAATGTTGGCAAAACGGTCTACCATACCAACAGCTAAATCTACAGAAAACAACATGCCCGCATGCATCTAATCATATCTAAACTAATCTAAACTAAACTAATCTAAACTAATCTAATCGAAACTAATCTAATCTAAACTAATATAATCTAAACAAATCTAATCGAAACTAATCTAAACTAATCTAATCTAAACTAACCTAATCTAAACTAATCTAATCTAAATTAATCGAATCTAAACTAATCTAATCTAAACTTTTTAAACTAGTCTAATCTAATATAATCAAAACTAATATAATCTAATCTAAGTTGTTTCTTTATCTCTATCTATCTATCTATCTATTTATCTATCTATCTATCTATCTATCTATCTATCTATCTATCTATCTATCTATCTATCTATCTATCTATCTATCTATCTATCTATCTATCTATCTATCTATCTATCTATCTATCTATCTATCTATCTATCTATCTATCTATCTATCTATCTATCTATCTATCTATCTATCTATCTATCAATCTTTCTATCTATATATATATCTATCTATCTATCTACCTAATCAACCTATCTACCTTCCTATCTATCTATCTATCTATCTATCTATCTATCTATCTATCTATCTATCTATCTATCTATCTATCTATCTATCTATCTATCTATCTATCTATCTATCTATCTATCTATCTATCTATCTATCTATCTACCTAATCTACCTATCTACCTACCTACCTATCTATCTATCTATCTATCTACCTAATCTACCTATCTACCTACCTATCTATCTATCTATCTATCTACCTACCTGCATATCTATCTATCTGTCTACGTTCCTTCAGCACCGAGTATGCTTCTAGGGCAGAAAGCAAAGTTTGAGCGATGTGATGCTACTGTGTGTAATTTATGTATGTTGTTGATACTCAGTCATACCTTCTTTGATGATTGTTCTGCGAAGAGTCTCTTTATCTTTTTTACTCATGTTTATTTATTTTGCCATGTGGTACCAAATTAATGCCTGTAGTTACATCCTGTTTTTATTAATTCTATTTACATGTCCGATATACGTAACTCGTGTTCGTCTTACTGTTATAGAAACATATTGCTGTTTGGTGTCTTCTCGTATTTATTTGGCTTGACTTGAATTCCTCCCAAACAATTTTTAAGTTCTCTAAGAGATTTATTTTCACGTGAATTTATTTTTTATTCTCAGTCTCTGTTATTGTCCAACTTACGCGAGTATATGCTTTTAAGGACATTGCTACAGTCGTAGTTTCCTATATTTATTTATTGTCTTTAAATTCCAGATGTGTGTTATGTGGTTAAATGCACTTAATTCCAACGCAATTCTGGTAGCAATATCTTTTTTTTTTATATAGCCCAACTTGTGTCATTTTTCTGCCTAATTAGGAACAGTTTCCAAAATTATGACAGTACATCGCTTGTCTGCGACAAGGGTTCCAAATGATCAACCTCCACATTGCATCATCCCCTAGTATATTGCACGCCTCTAGTAGATAACATGCCTCGAGTGGTTAACATGTCCCTAGTAGAAAACATGCCACTAGTAGATAACATTACACTAGTAGAATAACATGCCCCTAGTAGAAAACATGTCACTAGTAGATAACAATACCCTAGTAGATAACATTACACTAATAGATAACAATACCCTAGTAGATAACAATACCCTAGTAGATAACATTACACTAGTAGAATAACATGCCCCTAGTAGAAAACATGTCACTAGTAGATAACAATACCCTAGTAGAAAACATGTCACTAGTAGATAACATTACCCTAGTAGAAAACATGTCACTAGTAGATAACATTACACTAGTAGAAAATATGTCACTAGTAGATAACATTACACTAGTAGAAAATATGTCACTAGTAGATAACATTACACTAGTAGAAAATATGTCACTAGTAGATAACATTACACTAGTAGAAAATATGTCACTAGTAGATAACATTACACTAGTAGAAAATATGTCACTAGTAGATAACATTACACTAGTAGAATAACATGCCCCTAGTAGAGAACATGTCACTAGTAGATAACAATACCCTAGTAGATAACAATACCCTAGTAGATAACAATACCCTAGTAGATAACATTACACTAGTAGAATAACATGCCCCTAGTAGAAAACATGTCACTAGTAGATAACAATACCCTAGTAGAAAACATGTCACTAGTAGATAACATTACCCTAGTAGAAAACATGTCACTAGTAGATAACATTACACTAGTAGAAAATATGTCACTAGTAGATAACATTACACTAGTAGAAAACATGTCACTAGTAGATAACATTACACTAGTAGAAAATATGTCACTAGTAGATAACATTACACTAGTAGAAAATATGTCACTAGTAGATAACATTACACTAGTAGAAAACATGTCACTAGTAGATAACATCACCCTAGTAGAAAACATGTCACTAGTAGATAACATTACCCTAGTAGAAAACATGTCACTAGTAGATAACATTACACTAGTAGAAAATATGTCACTAGTAGATAACATTACACTAGTAGAAAATATGTCACTAGTAGATAACATTACACTAGTAGAAAACATGTCACTAGTAGATAACATTACCCTAGTAGAAAACATGTCACTAGTAGATAACATTACACTAGTAGAAAATATGTCACTAGTAGATAACATTACACTAGTAGAAATTATGTCACTAGTAGATAACATTACACTAGTAGAAAATATGTCACTAGTAGATAACATTACACTAGTAGAATAACATGCCCCTAGTAGACAACATACCACTAGTAGATAACATTACCCTAGTAGAATAACATTCCCCTAGTAGATAACATGCCCCTAGTGGTTAACATGCCCCTAGTACATAACTTGCCCCTAGTAGATAACAGGCCCCTAGTAGATATCATGTCCCTAGTAGATTATATGCCCCTAGTAGATAACAGGCCCCTAGTGGATATCATGTCCCTAGTACCTATTAGAAAACATTCCCCTAGTGGATAACATGCCTCTAGTAGATAGCATGCCCATATTACCTAGTAGATGACATGCCCCTAGTAGATAACATGCCCCTAGTATATAAAATGCAAAAAATAGATACCATGCCAATAGTAGATAACATGCCCCTATTACCTAGTAGATACCATGCCACGAGTAGATAACATGCCCATAGTGGATAAAATACACCTAGTAGATAACATGCCCTCCGTAGATAACATCTACCTAATGGGTACAATTCCCTAGTAGATAACATATCTCTAGTAGATAACATGCCCCTATTTTATAATATGCCTCCAGTAGATAGCATGCCCCTATTGGATAATATGCCTCTAGTAGATAGCATGCCCCTATTAACTAGTAGCTAACATGCCCCTAGTACATAACATGCCCCTAGTAGATAACTTGCCCCTAGTGGATACAATGCAACTAGTGGATAACATGCCCACAGTAAATAACATGAACCTATTGGGTAAAATGCCCCTAGTTGATAATATATCCCTACTACCTATTAGATAAAATTCCCCTAGTAGATAACATGTCACTAGTAGATAACATGCCACTAGTATATAAAATGCAACTAATAGATAACATGCCCGTAGTAGATAACATGTCTCTAGTAGATAGCATGTCTCTTGAACCTAGTAGATAACATTCCCCCAGTAGATAACATTTCCCCAGTAGATAACATGTCCCCAGTAGATAACATGTCCCAATTGCCTAGTAGATAACATGCCGTAGAAGATAAAATGCAACTAGTAGACACCATGCCCGCAGTAAATAACATGAACCTATTTCGAAATATTCACCTTGTGGATAACATGTCTCTAGTTCCTAGTAGATAACATTCCCCTAGTAGATAACATACCCCTAATAGATAACAGGCCCCTAATAGATAAATGCCCCTAGTATATATCATGCCCTAGTAGATAACAGGCTCCTAGTAGATATCATGTCCCTAGTAAATAACAGACCCCTAGTGGACATCATGTCCCTAGTACCTAGTAGAAAACATTCCCATAGTAGATAACATGCCCCTAGTGGATACAATGCAACTAGTAGATACCATTCCCGCAGAAGATAGCATATCCCTATTACCTAGTAGATAACATGCCCCTAGTAGATAACATGTCCATAGTGGATAAAATACACCTTGTAGATAACATAACCGCAGTAGATAACATGCCCATAGTGGATAAAATACACCTTGTAGATAACATGAACTTATTGGATAAAATGCTCCTAGTAGATAACATTCCCCAAATAGGTAAGATGCCCCTAGTAGATAAAATGCCCCTAGTGGATAAAATACAACTAATGGATAGCATGCCTGCAGTAAATAACATGAACCTATTCGATAAAATGCCCCTAGAGGATAACATGTCCCTATTACCTTGTAGATAAAATTCCCTAGTAGATAACATGCCTCTAGTATATAAAATGCACATAATAGATAACATGCCCATAGTAGATAACATGCCCCTAGTAGATAACATGCCCCTAGTATAAAATGCAACTAATAGATAACATGTCCATAGTAGATAACATGCCCCTAGTATATAAAATGCAACTAATAGATAACACGCCCATAGTAGATAACATTCCTCCTGTAGATAACATGCCCCTAGTAGATAAAATGCAACTAATAGATAACACGCCCATAGTAGATAACATTCCTCCTGTAGACAACATGCCCGCAGTAAATAAAATGATCCTTTTGGGTAAAATTCCCCTAGTTATGTCCCTATTACCTAGTAGATAAAATAATCCTAGTAGATAACATGTCTCTAGTAGATAACATGTCTCTAGTAGCTAGTAGATAACATTCCCCTAGTAGATAACATTCTCCTAGTAGATAACATGATCCTAGTAGATAACATTCTCCTAGTAGATAACATGATCCTAGTAGATAACATGATCCTAGTAGATAACATTCTCCTAGTAGATAACATGATCCTAGTAGATAACATGATCCTAGTAGATAACATTCTCCTAGTAGATAACATGATCCTAGTAGATAACATGATCCTAGTAGATAACATTCTCCTAGTAGATAACATGATCCTAGTAGATAAGATGCAACTAGTAGATAACATGTCTCTAGTAGATAACATGTCTCTAGTACCTAGTAGATAACATTCCTCTAATAGATAACCTGCTCCTAGTAGATAACATGATCCTAGTGGATAACATCATCCTAGTGGATATAATGCAAATAGTAGATAACATGCCCTAGTAGATAGAATGCCCCTATTACCTAGTAGATAACATGCTCCTAATAGATAACATGCCCCTAGTAGATAACATTCCCCTAGTAGATAACATGTCCTTAGTAGATACCATGTCCCTAGTAGATAACATGTCCCTAGTACCTAATAGATAAGATGCCCCTAGTTGATAACATGCCTCTAGTAGATAGTATGCCCCTATTGCCTAGTAGATAACATGCCCCTAGTAGATAACATGATCGTAGTGGATAACATGATCCTAGTGGATATAATGCAACTAGTAGATAACATGCCCGCAGTAGATAGAATGCCCCTATTACCTAGTAGATAACATGCCCTTAGTAGATAGCATTCCCCTAGTAGATAACATGCCCCTAGTAGATAACATGTCCCTTGTAAATAGTAGATAAGATGCCCCTATTGGATAACATGCGTTTAGTAGATAGTATGCCCCTATTGCCTAGTAGATAACATGCCCCTAGTGGAGACAATACAACTAGTAGATAACATGCCCGCAGTAGATAGCATGAACCTATTGGGTAAAATGCCCCTAGTGGATACCATGTCCCTATTACCTAGTAGATAACATTCCCCTAGTAGATGACATGTCACTAGTAGATAACATACCACTAGTAGATACCATGTCCCTAGTAGATAACATACCACTAGTAGATACCATGTCCCTAGTAGATAACATGCCCTTAGTAGATAAAATGCAACTAGTAGATAACATGTCCCTACATCACGATTTTCCTTATCTCAACATCAAGATTTTCTTATCCTCTTTATGTATGCAGTTTTTTTCTCAAAACATTTCTCCGACTTAGTATCAAAAACAGATTTGCAGCAATTGTTAATTTAATCAATGCGCACGCACTATTGCTCGCAATAGCTGGGGATAGAAACAAAAAAAAACAAAAAAAAAACCGTTCCTTAATTGTAGCCATTAATCAATCAATCAAGTGCCATGCCGAATGGCGTAGGCGATCATGTTTCTCCACGACTCTCTGTCTCTGGTGTTGCAAATAAGCTCGGTTGGTGATCTTCTACCGTGCCACAATACAAGTCCATCTAGTAACTTCTCTCTTTGTCGTCCCCTATCTCTTCTATTCTTGATCTTTCCAGTGGTTATTATGTGTTCACGCTGTGTTCTTCTCATCACACGTCCTAGAAACCTGGACTGTCTGCCCCTAATGTTTGATATAATTGATCTTGTTACGCCAGCATCAATGAGAACCACTGCATTATATTTCTTTCCATTGTATTGTCACTATTCTTCTCAGAAACCACATTTCTGTAGCCTCTAATTCGCTTTGAATTTTTTTTTTTTACAGACCATGCTTCACATCCATAAAAAAGAATTGGTTCGATATAACACCTGAGCACTCGAAATCGGGTCTGCATTGATAGTCTACCATTTCACAAAATGGTTCTCATTTCTTTAAATTATTTCTTCTTCTTTCGTTCGCTTGAAACATGTCTATATCTGTAATTCTTTCTCCTGAATAAAACTCACTGTCTTTTGTAGTTCATACAGTGTCCCATAGAGCTTTGATTCCAGTGTTGTTTCTTCTGGCCAATATGTTTGCCTCAGCGTTTTATGTTCAGAACACTCTTGAAGTATATGTTTGGCACTCTGTCCACATGTACACATGGCCGTGTTGCCAATCTTGAAATTTGTATACATGTGAATGCGGAGTCGGTTGTGTCCGGTTTTGAGGCGTAGAATTACAACTTTTTCTGATCTGTTCATAATGTGATAGTCATCTTGTGTTGGTGTTTGTGGCTTTCTTATTGACTTGATCATCTGTTTTTTTCTGATGGTATGTGATTATGTGATTGGTATATCTGGTTGGACTTCAGCAGCATCTTCCTTAGCCAGTTGGTCTGCCTTTTCATTTCCTAGTATTCCACAGTTAGAAGGTATCCACTGCATGGTTACCCTATACTGGTAAGACAATTCATTAAGTAGTTTTTGCATGTTTGTTTTCCAGACTGTAGAGCTTGAAGCACTGACATATTCTGACATCTGTCAGAAATACCATAGACTGTAGGCCAGAGTTGGAGTTCAGCAGTTTTTTAGTTGCCATACTAATTGCCTGGATTTCTGCATCATAATTATTGCAGAATTTTCCTGTCGGTGTTCTGATTGTATATCTAGGCTTGTCTGGATATTCTATATATACACCGTGTATATATATATATATATATATATATATATATATATATATATATGTATACCTCCGTTCCTCACTGCATTCTCTGCTGACCCATCTGTGTATACTCTGACCCATATATCTTGTGGATATTCCTCATCCAGGAAACTGAGTGTGACTGTCATTCGCTGCACACTGTTCTGTTCGTCCTAGCTTAGTATTCCTTTCACCTGAGTATGAATGTATATTGACATTCCATGTCTTTTACTCCAAGGGGTTTGTTTGGTATAGACCTTAAGGGGTTGTCAACTTCAGGTAGTTCTGCAAGTTGTTAACGGAGTCGTTTAGCTTGATGGATAAAGCTGCTTCTTTTCAGTCGCCCCATTGCTAGAATTTTGAATCTTTCCTTCATTGGATGTCTTGGCATACACTGAAACTTTTCTGTTTGAATTAGTACTGTTGTGTCTCTGCGCTCGCCAAATGTTTGCATTCTTCCCATTTTCTGCATCTCTGCTATGGGTGTTGATTTCATTGCTCCCAATATTATTTTAAGTTCCTGGTTTTGCACTTTATCTAGATCTTGTAATGTGGTGTTTGATGCAGGACACCACACAACTGAACCATATTCCATGTGTGGTCTTATGCCTTGCTGGTAAACTTTACGGAGTATATTCCCATTGGCTCCCCATGTGGTTCCACTTAGTTTTCTCAGGAAAGGTAACTTCGTCCTGGCTTTTGTTGTTGCATTTTTGGAATGATGATTTGGCTTGTGCTGTTCGGCTCTTTATCTCACTTGAGCATCTACCTTCTGATGTTAACAGTTTACAAAGATATTTCTCTTTTTCAACTTGTGTCATTATTATGTTGAATCTTGGTGGTGTATGTCGCTTCGAGACAATCATTATTTCTGTTTTCTTGTTTAAAATTAAGCCTTTGTTTTCACTTTCATTCACTAGTTTATCTAATAGAAATATATTATTATTAAATAAGACTTTATTGATATTATCAAGTTCTACTTACAATTGTGTGTAACTTTTGTTTCTGTGCGATATGTGCTTGTGGACTATCAAATGCCCGAGTTTGTTAGTGTGACACAGTAGTTCGAAATATTGTGACTGGCGATGGTTTTCATTGTGTATTCCGGATAGATGATGTCGTTAATTGCGGGAGGGCAATGCATCTTAGAGAATGCTACTCTAAAATGAAACCAATACTGCCTTTTTGCTATTTAGTCAAAGGCTAATGGAGAACATCATAAATAACCTGGTAGAAAGACAGGGGAAACTACTACTGTAAATATCCTTAGATTATGTTATGTTTCGTCACGACTTAGATCCAATTCCAATTGTAGGCATAGTACTGCATTTTCCTTAACATTACAGAACAAATATCCCTAACATAGCACAAACATCTCGTAGTAGCCATTAAGAATAGTTTCATTTATCTGTCTCTGTTTCGTGAACAATTTGATTAAATTTTAATTGACATATCATTGATGCGAGTTTGGTGTTTATCGACCTTGTACCTAAGGTCCTAGTGCGAAATGTCGTGTTCTCATTTTCTAAAGGGGTGGTTTGAAAACCCCAAATCCACCCCTTAATAACCACAAGTTATTAGATTTGGAAGCTCATACGTACTTTCTGTCCACTGATACAATACACGCATGTAATCTTCACGAGTTTGCTTTGAATAGTAATTTGGGAAACCGTTGTATACCTTGAACCTTGTTATAGGTGTTCGTCAATACATCTCTATTGAATCTTGTATCATAGGTAATCTGTAATATGCTTCAATTCAAGCTAGATCATTATAACAGGTAACATTCTATATGTCTTACTGCAACTTAAATATGTGTTACACGTAATATTAAATACCACTCTAACCTAGATCTTGATTACATGTAATCTTCAATTTGTCTCACACCAGCCTAGATCTTCATTACATGTAATCTTCAATTTGTCTTACACCAGCCTAGATCTTCATTACATGTAATCTTCAATTTGTCTCACACCAGCCTAGATCTTCATTACATGTAATCTTCAATTTGTCTTACACCAGCCTAGATCTTCATTACATGTAATCTTCAATTTGTCTTACACCAGCCTAGATCTTCATTACATGTAATCTTCAATTTGTCTCACACCAGCCTAGATCTTCATTACATGTAATCTTCAATTTGTCTTACACCAGCCTAGATCTTCATTACATGTAATCTTCAATTTGTCTTACACCAGCCTAGATCTTCATTACATGTAATCTTCAATTTGTCTCACACCAGCCTAGATCTTCATTACATGTAATCTTCAATTTGTCTTACACCAGCCTAGATCTTCATTACATGTAATCTTCAATTTGTCTCACACCAGCCTAGATCTTCATTACACGTAATGTTCAATATGTCTCACGACATCCTAGATATTTTTCATAACCTTTAGTGTGTCTCACTCAAAACGTGATTTTTAATCACATGTCAATATGTCTAGCTACAATATGCACTGGGTTCGCATATGAGTGGTCCTGAGTGGCCCCAGCTGAGGCAGACATTTTTTCAGATCTCAACGGCTTCCAGGTCGACCCAGCCTTAAATGGGTACCGGATTAATCCGGGAAGTAAAGACTGCGAGGGAGAAGAGATGGCTACCGCCCTCATTTGCAGATCCTGTGAAATGTGAGATCGCTAACATCTCACACCCCTACGGCATTAATACATTCTATGGGTTACTTTACTTACTTTACTATGTCTAGCTAAAATATATATGTATTTATCACAGGTAACTTTCAATATGTCTCACATTCCAAATGAGAACTTTATCACTAGTAACCTTCAATTTGTCACACTATCAACTAGATATTTATCACAGGTAACCTTCAATTTGTTTCACTCCAAACTAGCTATTTATCACAGGTAACCATCAATTTCTCTCACTTCAAACTAGATATTTATCACAGTTATACTTCAATTAATCATACTCCAAACTGGGTATTTATCACAGGTATTCTTCAATTTTTCTTACTCCAAACTAGATTTATGTCACAAGAAACTTTCAATTTTTCTTACTCCAAACTAGATCTTTATCAGAGGTAACCTTCATTGTGTCTCACTTCAAGCGTGTCTTTGTTGCAGAAACTTCAATGTGTCTCACTTCAAGCGTGTCTTTGTTTAAGAAACTTCAATGTGTCTCACTTCAAGAGAGTCTTTGTTACAGAAACTTCAATGTGTCTCACTTCAAGCGTGTCTTTGTTCTAGAAATTTCAATGTGTCCTCCCTCAAGCGTGTCTTTATTACAGAAACTTCAATGTGTCTCACTTCAAGCGTGTCTTTATTACAGAAACTTCAATGTGTCTCACTTCAAGCGTGTCTTTATTACAGAAACTTCAATGTGTCTCACTTCAAGCGTGTCTTTATTACAGAAACTTCAATGTGTCTCACTTCAAGCGTGTCCTTATTACAGAAACTTCAATGTGTCTCACTTCAAGCGTGTCTTTATTACAGAAACTGCAATGTGTCTCACTTCAAGCGTGTCTTTATTACAGAAACTTCAATGTGTCTCACTTCAAGCGTGTCTTTGTTACAGAAACTTCAATGTGTCTCACTTTAAGCGTGTCTTTATTACAGAAACTTCAATGTGTCTCACTTCAAGCGTGTCTTTATTACAGAAACTTCAATGTGTCTCACTTAAAGCGTGTCTTTGTTGCAGAAACTTCAATGTGTCTCACTTTAAGCGTGTCTTTATTACAGAAACATCAATGTGTCTCACTTTAAGCGTGTCTTTATTACAGAAACTTCAATGTGTCTCACTTTAAGCGTGTCTTTGTTGCAGAAACTTCATTGTGTCTCACTTTAAGCGTGTCTTTGTTGCAGATACTCTTCACTTTGAAGCAACTGAAACAGAATACGAACACAGCAGGTGCATATCAATTGATTACAGCTCAGGGCTTGTTTACAGCAGCACAAGGTGCCAGGGAAGGTGATCCTCAAGTACAAAAAGTGGTATTAACTCCAACAGATGGTCGACCAGACAATGTAGATACAGGTAAACCATACTGATGTGTGAATATTATTGATGTTTGAATATTATTGATGCTATAATAGTAATGTCATTTGAATAGTATTAGCATGTAAATATTATTGATGCTATAATTGTAATGTCATTTGAAAAGTATTGATGATTGAATAGTATTGATGTTTGAATTTTATTGATGTGTGAATATTCTTGATGCTTGAATATTATTGATGCTATAATTGTAATGCCATTTGAAAGGTATTGATGTTTGAATATTATTGTTGCATGAATGAATGTTGTATGTGACGTTTTAGTATTGTTGACGCTACATTAGTAGTAATGCACGAATATTATTGATGCTTGAATATTATTGATGTTAAAATAGTATTGACGTCTGAATATGATGTTAGAGTACTAGTGATGTTAGAATAGTATTGATGTTTGTATTATTGATGTTGTTATACTGTTAACGTTTTAATATTACTCCTGCCGAGGACGGATGTGTCTGGCAATTGGCGCAAATAGATCGACAACGCAAAATATTTATATTTTCTGCATGCTACAAATCTAGTAGAACCATTTCCCTGCGGGAGTTCCACCAGGAGCTTTAGAATGAACACTGAAGAAGAAGAATATTAGTGATGCTTCAATATTATTGATATTTGAATACTACTTATATTTGAAAATTATTGATCTTTAATTATTATTGATATTTGAGTATTATTGATTGTTGAATATTATTCCTGTTGAAACTCGTTTGATATTTACATATTTTTGTTTTGAGTTGTATTGGTGCTAGAATTTAGTTGTATTGGAGTATTTTTGATGATACAATATTATTGATGTTTAATAGTATTGATACTTAGGATAGTATTGATGATTCACTATTATTACCTTAATGGTACTGCTCTTGTTCTTAGCAGCAATATTATGTACATATATTTGTTTATGTTGCTGTTCTCTAAGATTCTATAAACCAATTAATCAGTCATTATCTTGAACACAATTGGTTTAGTAAACATCATCGGCTGCGTAGTATAGATTACATACTTAAAAAGAAACGAGTTTGGACATTTTATTCACAAACGCCGAGAAAATATTCATATTGATCAATTGTTAAGGACATGAAATCAGAGATCAGAAAAAGTATCACATTGATCAATTGTTCAGAACATGAAGTCAGAGATCAGAAAAAGTATCACATTGATCAATTGTTCAGAACATGAAGTCAGAGATCAGAAAAAGTATTACATTAATCAATTGTTCAGAACATGAAGTCAGAGATCAGAAAAAGTATCACATTGATCAATTGTTCAGGACATGAAATCAGGGATGACAAAAAAATATCCCACACTGTTCAGGTCATGAAGTAACGAAAGATAACGAATGGATCGATGAACTTTTCAGGAGATGAAGTCAGAGATAACAATCTTATCGATAAACGATTCAGGAGATGAAGTCAGAGATAACAATCTTATCGATAAACGATTCAGGTCTTGAAGTCAGAGATAATAATCGTATCGATAAACGATTCAGGACATGAAGTCAGAGATAGCAATCTTATCGATATACGATTCAGAGATAACAATCTTATCGATAAACGATTCAGGACATGAAGTCAGAGATAACAATTTTATGGATAAACGATTCAGGACATGAAGTCAGAGATAACAATCTTATCGATAAACGATTCAGGACATGAAGTCAGAGATAACAATCTTATTGATAAACGATTCCGGACATGAAGTCAGAGATAACAATCTTATTGATAAACGATTCAGGACATGAAGTCAGAGATAATCTTATCGATAAACGATTCAGGACATGAAGTCAGAGATAACAATCTTATCGATAAACGATTCAGGACATGAAGTCAGAGATAACAATCTTATTGATAAACGATTCCGGACATGAAGTCAGAGATAACAATCTTATCGATGAACGATTCAGGACATGAAGTCTGAGATAACAATCTTATCGATAAACGATTCAGGACATGAAGTCAGAGATAACAATCTTATTGATAAACGATTCCGGACATGAAGTCAGAGATAACAATCTTATTGATAAACGATTCAGGACATGAAGTCAGAGATAATCTTATCGATAAACGATTCAGGACATGAAGTCAGAGATAACAATCTTATCGATAAACGATTCAGGACATGAAGTCAGAGATAACAATCTTATCGATAAACGATTCAGGACATGAAGTCAGAGACAACAATCTAATCGATAAATGATTCAGGACATGAAGTCAGAGACAACAATCTAATCGATAAATGATTCAGGACATGAAGTCAGAGTCAACAATCTTATCTTTAAACGATTCAGGACATGAAGTCAGAGATAAAAATCTTATCGATAAACGATTCAGGACATGAAGTCTCAGATAACAATCTTATCGATAAACGATTCAGGACATGAAGTCTCAGATAACAATTTTATCGATAAACGATTCAGGACATGAAGTCAGAGATAACAATCTTATCGATAAACGATTCAGGACATGACGTCAGAGATAACAATCTTATCGATAAACGATTCAGGACAGGATTATAGACACGGATTGTGTAGCTCTTCGACTTGAGTATAGTCATGGTCTCAGTGTCTAGGGAGGTACGATTATAGAAACGGATTGTGCGGTTCCTCGACATGAGTATAGTCATGGGCTCAGTGTCTAGGGAAGACTACCGCAGACGAAAATGACACATTTGCTGTTGCTACAACCAGCATGACTATAGAGGTTATGGAAGTGACCAATGACTAGAGCAGGATGAGTACACAGATGGCAACTCGTGTCTGCATTATCAGTGACTCAATTAGCATAATCAACACCATATACCTTATCTGCGTCATGACGCATGGTTTGAGGCGTGACCAACCGCCAATATAATACCTGGGCTGATTTGGAATGAGACCTTCTGGCTCATGTGATTTTTTCCTTGATTTTTATTTTCCACTAGAATGTCACTTTAAAAAAATATGTGCTTACATGGAAGTAATCTTGAAGACATTTGATTACGTTGTGGTAATGATAACAAATTAATCTCTCCTGATACAAAATTGTATCTATACGTCCGTGGCTTATGCCTCGGGCAACGCACTGTATCGCTAGATTTAGTTAACAAGTTCCAGGTAGAATCACACGACATATATCTGATCTAACAATTATTGTGTATGTATGATGTTCTGACTGGCAACACGATAATGTTAATGGCATTATATTCATTAGCGTTTGCTGCTATCAGTACGGTCAAGGGAGCAGGTGCGCGGTCTATTGTATTAGGAGTCGGTTCTATTGATACGAATGTCTTAAATCAAATTGCAACTTCACCGCAGGACGTTTTCAGCGTGCATGGCTATGGCGACATCGACGCCATCCTTGGACTACTAGTTCAGACCATCTGTACAAGTAAGAATAACGTTATATTGTGTATTTGACTGTATATGTTTATGTGACGTATTCTGTACAGAACGTTGTCATTACTGCTATTATGTAAACTCCTCGGTTCTTTTCCAGCTGTCCAACCTTCTGAGTGTTATGTTCAGAAGGTCTTCAATATCATGCGTCCATCATAATCTTGGACACCCTCTTGTTCTCTTACCTGGAACTTTTCTTTCCGTATGTAATCATTCAAAATCAGTGCAGTATGTAATTTTTTAGTTCAGGCTGCGGTAATTAACGATTAATTAGTCGATTAATGTCTAAATTTTTTAACCTTTACATTTTGGATTAACGATTAATCGAATTCCAATTTTCTGCCCATTACTAACAAATGTACCGGAAGTCAGGAAGCAATAATTACAGTAAACAGTGTAAGATGGCGGCAAAGATTAATCGAGGTATTAGATATAAACCTATAGCAGGGCGATTACATGAACGTTTTGAATTTAAGTTGTCGATTGACCGAAATATAGAAAATGCTGATAATTTGTAATTGCATTCATTGCGATAAACCATTCACATATCATGGATCTAACTTATCGCTTACTTATCATCTTCAAAACAAACACCCGCTACAGTACCAGAAACTTCAGCTTGCACAGTCGGCTTCATCTAGTTAGTTGATAGCGGCATTGTCATCTACTTCTAAGCAGACTAATCTCAGTCAGTTTTGTATCCCAGTCTGATCGTCCGGTGAGTGCTACCGTTAAGTGTGACATTAAAATATCGCTTGCAAATTGGATAGCTAGTAGTGACAGACCAATATCGATAGTAGAAGATGGCGGCCTTCAGCAAGTAGTCGCTAAATCTTTAAGTTCTTGTACGATGATTCGGAAGACCTATAATTCTTACAGCTGACGGGAATGAACCAGGTCTGTTCTAGCAGCACCGAATCGCTTTGCACACAACAGGTTTTCCGTACTAGACCAACCACATCCCCTAAAATAGATGTGGCGTGGTCAAGACTTTCACCCTGAGTACTCAAGTCATTGAGAACAGACCAATCGAAACAAGGACTATTACAACATTAACGAACATCCCGTACAAGTATTAAAGTATCATCAGGAAAACAAACACAGAACATGCATATTCGTACACAAGGACATAAAGGCCTTCTTGTAAACATAAATAAGATAGAGACAGAACAATGTTGCTTCAAATAATATCTTACACAAATAAATTCAAGTAGGAAGCATGAGGATAAATGAAAATAATTCTTACAGCTGACGGGAATTGAACCAGGTCTGTTCTAGCAGCACCGAATCGCTTTGCAACACAAGTAAACAGGTTTTTCGTACTAGACCAAGCACATCCCCTAAAAAAGACCGCGCCACATCTTTTTCTGAATGATGATCTGTAGCAGACTAATGATGAAACTGACAGTGCCAATGAAACCATGTGCGAACCTAAATCAAAGCTCGTTACGCTGATGGAGTCGTACTCAGACGAAGGCGTTAAAACTGAAAGTGCTGCTGATGAAATACACCGCTATAAAAACGAGAAAAAGGTTGATGAATCAGTTGATCGACTACAATGATGGAAGCTTAATGAACATAGATATCCGAAGTTGACATTATTAGCCAAGACTTGTCTGTGCGTACCAGGTACCTCAGTTCCGTGTGAACGTTTATTTAGCTCTGCTGGTTACATTGTCAATAAGACACGCTCATTACTCGAACTAAATACCGTTAATATGCTGGTGTGCTTGCGTAGTTGGTTATCTGATGATGACATATGAACGAGATAAAAGCTTGTGTTATTTTGTTAAATAAATCTCAAATATTTTGTCCATATCTGTAACTACAAACCTTTTGGGTTACGTGGAATTAACTATTAATTAATCGTTAATTTTATAAAAGTTAGCTATTAAAATTAAATTAATCGTTAACAGTACCTAATTATTTTAGTAAAGCAAAATAAATTAAACTGGTTACTAAAAACACTTACTTTGCCTATGAATACAAATATATAAAAAGTATATATATAAAAAAAAATGCAATAAAACTACACAGGACAAATCTCAACGTATCGGTCCAAATGGGACCTTTTTCAAGAGACAAATAAACAAATAAACTCCACAATAATAAACAAAATAGATGACTGTAAATCAGGATTAGTTATTTGTCTCTTGAAAAAGGTCCCATTTGGACCTATACGTTGATTTGTCCTGTGTAGTTTTATTGTATGTTTTTTATATATACATTTTTATATATTTTCATTCACAGACAAGGTAAGTGTTTTTAGTAACCAGTTTAATTCATTTTTCTTTACTATTTGTTCGTTCGGTTACTGGGGCAACCTCCACTTTGTCGGACACCTTCCGACCATTTGGTTACCTAATTTTTTATGTGTCTATGTATTTGCTTAGGGTTTTTAAAAATTGTTGTGTAATGTCAGTCTCCTTTATTGTTCAGGTCCTGGTGGAAGTTTGTATTGGTTGTCTTTTTGTACAAGATATTTTCAGGATTTCTCAATATATTATATTTCGAATGCTGATATTTTCTTTACTATTATAGATGTCAATGTCCACGTCTTACAACCATATGTTACCAATGAATACACATAGCTTCATAGCTTCATAGCTAGTAGTAACTTTGTTTTTCTCTTTAACCGTTGCCATAGATTTTACATCCGTGATAAAGTTTGTAAAGCCATTGCTAGCCTCTTGTACATCTCTACTGATAAATCTTCTATGTTGTTCATCCTTAATCAAAGATATTCAAAGTTATTGCCATGTTCAAGTTGTTCTTTCTCAATGACTATTGTAGGAGGTGCCCATTTCTGATGATTTGCGTTGTTTTGTTTTCTTTTGTTATGCTTTTTTTTTTACATTGAGGAAAATATTGTGTATTAAGCTATGGTGTTTGTCTAACACAATCCTGTGTTATAAATCTCATGGGGGACATTATACTATTAAATTTTTACATTTTACAAGACTTGTTATATACAATTACAGAAAAATATAGGTGGTTAAATGTATGTTATATTTATAAATATATTTATTAATGTTCTTTTAAAAATACAACATTGGCGAAAATTTAACCATAAGCTAAAGGAAAGCTGAGTTATGAACCAGCGTCATTGCATACGGTTTCCCATTAGTGCTCAGATTCCTAGTCAGTGAATGATAAGAAACCGTCTGACTATAGTTGCAATCGCACTTGCTTTACTGCGATAACGCCATTCATCGCTTTCATAGAAATGGGTACCATACTTCCTGGTTATTAGGTGGACGGCGCGATTCATGTTGTTATGTTATAAAGAAATATGTAACCATAACATTTTCAATATAAATGCGCGTGTGATTGGTTAGAGTGAAACAATATTCACATAATATGAACACAAACTCAACCATTTTCACTACATCAACGGTTCTCAGCTTATTTACCAGTGGCTCCATAATTGAACAATATAACACTATTCTCTACCACCCCCTGTTTGCTAAAAAAACACAACCTTTCAATACTATTCGCCAATGTCGTTCATTCTTTATAGCTATAATTCTTGTAGTTATCATTCAAGGGGTTACCTTCTATTGCCTGCCCCCCCCCCCATGGCTGGCTCTACGGCTTGTATTTTTCTCCATGCACACCTTCTCCGAGCTAAGCCTTCGTGGCCTCACAATATGTTATGTAGACTAAGTTCAGAACCGCTGGGCTAGATATCATTCTTTCAAATTATAAAACATGATTTCTTTCCCCAGAATTGTGTGATTCATATTAGTGCATTTTGTTCCTTGAAGTTTTAAACGTACACTACTTACATTACATTATATACATTACATTATATACATTACATTATATACATTACATTTCATACATTACATTATATACATGAGATAGCATACATTATATAGATTACAGAAGGCTCCTATGTGTTTTATCTATTACATTACATGCATAATATACATTATATTACATGCTTTAAATACAATTCAACTTCTTCTTTTTCAGATGTTACGGTTCCAGGTAATGATACGTATTTTAGTTAATGGTAAACGTTCTGTATAGAACAATATATACACCCATCTATCCATAACACCATAATCCTTCAGGATTATTTTGTCGTGTCAACAACTATGGCTCTATTGTTCACACGTGTCACCTAATAGGACTGAAACCTACGCTGTTTGTTTGAATTGAACTAGTCCTATCAACGGCACTAAATCGCCCAGCAACTCGCGTACACGGGTTTTTCTGTACTAGACTAACCACATCTCCAAAAAAGATGCAAGACATTCAAACTGTGCACTCAAGTCACTGAGAACTAATACGGATAGTATGTTATATGCTTGTTGTTACTGTGGATACTTCAATATATGTACGGGATGTCCGTTGTTGTTTTAATATTCCTTGTCTCGATTGGTCAGTTCGCAGTGAACAGTTTGAATATCTTGACGAAATCGCATCTTATTTTTTTATTTTTTTTTTAGATGCGGTTCGTCAAGCACAGAAATACCCGTGTACGATAATTGCTAGGCGATTTGGTGCCGTTGACCGAACTGGTTCAATTCCCGTTAGTCTCAAGAATTTTTAGTTTATTCTCTGGCTTCCTACTTTGAATTTACTTGTACGTGGCTTAAGTATACTTCACTATTGTGCCGAAGCCTAATTCTGAAGTCTTGTAACCATGTTAATCTGTATGCCAGCCACGAGGAGTAACGTACGCGGCAGCGTTATGAAACATCTACGAAATGTAAATATGTATGTGGTCAACAATCATAATCGTACACTGTGCTTTACAGCAGTTTGAATGTCCTTATTACTGTTAATCACAATAACATAATTTTATGCATACTATCTTGCAGTAGATATGTCCTGATAATTTTATCATTCTTAATTCAGAGGTTATTAGTGTTACTTATTTAATTTTATGTTATTAATAAATATAACAATTAATGGAAACCATATAATGTGTAATGTGTGTGTCTACAATTTTCTTGCACACAAATGCATCGTGGCAGTTACTGTAATGTGTGCCGAACAGATAACAATAATGGAGCTACCTATCTATGTGAAGCGTCATTGACAGAACACTATCATCACTGCAACTCTGTAAGCCTCAAGATTCCGTGCATGCTGCCCAGCCTCTTCCTATGTCATTTGTTCAGATGGTCTTCGATATCCTGTTGTCATCGCAATCGTGTTCTGCCTCGTGTCTCTTTCTTGAAACGTGTCCCTCTATGATTAACTTTCTAAACCATTTTGTGTTTTTATATATCCAAAATATGTTAGCTTGAATTTTTAATAGTTTTCTGCAACTTTCGTTATTTTACACATTATGCAGAAATGTTCCCAGAAAGTCGATAATTTACAATAATTTTTTAACCGCTCGACAAATTACAATAGTCTAGTAGATATATACACATTATATAGTAATACATTGCATAAGAAACCACAACGTTGAGATAAGGTAAACATACTACTTTTTAGTACAATCAGGCAATTGTATTTGTTGCATACAATTCATCTGGGATTATTTCGATCACATTTACCAGAAATATTATATTTGAGAACATTATAATTTTGATGATTCTGAGAAATATATAGAACAATAGGGAGTAATTCAAGGAAAGAGACGAGCAGGAACACGAAAAAGTGGCTCAGATAACACTAATTATTTTTTTAAACTAGTAAATGAAATAAAAACCATACGGATTAAATATGATTGACATATAATAAATGACACTTTGTTAAGTCCATATTTGAAGACAGTATAGCCAGTTTAGTTAGAGATGTAAGGTATGGAGAGATCATAAGATGGGCAGGATAGAATTTAGCACAGTAAACTACAAAGGCAAGAGACAGACAATGGTGTGGATCCACTGAAGACACAGGCAAGAGACAGAAGATGGTGAGGATCCGCTGGACAGAGGCAAGAGACAGAAGGTGTGGATCCACTGAAGACAAAGGTAAGAGACAGAAGGTGTGGATCCACTGAAGACAAAGGTAAGAGACAGAAGATGGTGTGGATCCACTGAAGACAAATGTAAGAGACAGAAGGTGTGGATCCACTAAAGACAAAGGTAAGAGACAGAAGATGGTGTGGATCCACTGAAGACAAAGGCAAGACACAGAAGATGGTGTGGATCCACTGAAGACAAAGGTAAGAGACAGAAGATGGTGTGGATCCACTGAAGACAAAGGTAAGAGAAAGAAGATGGTGTGGATCCACTGAAGACAAAGGCAAGAGACAGAAGATGGTGTGGATCCACTGAAGACAAAGGTAAGAGACAGAAGGTGTGGATCCACTGAAGACAAAGGTAAGAGAAGAATGTGTGGATCCACTGAAGACAAAGGTAAGAGACAGAAGATGGTGTGGATCTACTGAAGACACAGGCAAGAGACAGAAGATGGTGTGGATCCACTGAAGACAAAGGTAAGAGACAGAAGGTGTGGATCCACTGAAGACAAAGGCAAGAGACATAAGATGGTGTGGATCCACTGAAGTCAAAGGCAAGAGACAGAAGATGGTGTGGATCCACTGAAGACAAAGGCAAGAGACAGAAGATGGTGTGGATCCACTGAAGACAAAGGTAAGAGACAGAAGGTGTGGATCCACTGAAGACAAAGGTAAGAGACAGAAGGTGTGGATCCACTGAAGACAAAGGTAAGAGACAGAAGATGGTGTGGATCCACTGAAGACAAAGGTAAGAGACAGAAGATGGTGTGGATCCGCAGAAGACAATTTTCGATGAGGAGACGGCATCCGATGATAATGTATACAAATATGCACAGAAAATTGCGTGACAAAAACACACACAAAATATTTACTTTTACATTTGTTTGAACATGTGTTAAAATCTTTGAAAATAATTACATGCATTTATTTTTTGTGTGAGATCTTTAATTGTATGTTAATGTGTGTATCTTTATTCTCTTTCAGCGACAACAACAACAACCACAACAACGACAACAACAACCCCGACAACGACAACTACAACGCCCACCACGACAACAACAACACCAACCACGACAACAACTACCCCAACAACGACAACTACAACGCCAACCACGACAACAACAACTACAACTACAACAACAACGCGTAAGTATTGTATTTATTCTTAGTCGAAAGCCATCTATATTGTTATTATTAAGCGTATACTATGCACACATATATAATTATCTCCCCCATGAAGATCTGAAAGTCTGACCAGCGGTTTACAAGGTCAACTCTCGCGTAACACTAATCTCCTAGCAGATGACAATAAAGTGAAGTCTCTCTCTTGTGGAAGTTCTACTTCACTTTATATGTATACATACATTTCCCTTTATGATGTTAACAGAAGAATATCTTACACTGCACATAAGAATGAGGGAACCAGATAAGCAGTGTACATCACGATTACCTCAACTTCTAGATAATACTTAGAGCTCCAACTTTGAAAATGATCATAACCCCGGCTTTAGGCTAATATTGGATGCCTCGACTGTGAACATGACCATCGCTCAATCTTTCGGCTAGTACTGGATGCCACGACTGTGAACATGACCATCGCCCCAGCTTTCGGCTAATACTGGATGCCCAATGTGAACATGATATCGCCCCAGTTTTCGGCTAATACTGGATGCCCCCAATGTGAACATGACAATCGCCCCAGCTTTCGGCTAATACTGGATTCCCCACTGTGAAAATCATACTAGATATGGTGTATAGTGAAAAGAAACCCTTTGCGAGATGCGATAATTCTTTATTAGAGGCAGAAATCGTTATCTCTTCATAATTCATTCATTTTCATTGAACGCTGAAGTTAGCGCATGAGGCAGAAGTCAGATCTCTCTAATCTTCATAATTGGATAGTTCATAGTGATTGCTGCAAATACATAAATGACTGCCCAACCGAAACTAGTGACAGTGGAATACTACGATCATACATGACATGAGAGTACAAGTGAATACGACTAGCAGTTTGCGGAAGGATACAATATTTTTTTTTTAAACCACAAATTAAAATTATTCCAAGCACAATCATATCCTTTGTTTCGTCCACAACTATCACAAACACTGTTAGCAGCACAACATGATAGTTACAAAACACTATCGGATTACTGGATGTGCTGGACGAGAGATAGGTTATTGATGCATTTTCAGTCCCCAAAGGGAAACATTCAAGCGCGGCTGTATCCCTTGTTGATCACGTCCTGCCAGAGATGCAGCATAAGCATCGTGGCTAACTATCTCGTCATTTGTTCTGTCAGATTTGTTGACACATCTGCAGTGATAGCTCATCTAACATTCACGGTTATCTAGGAGTATTCCACTAACAGACACAGGTACACACTCCATTGGTCTGAATCTCTTCGGCATCCATGACGTTTATTTGATAGAAGACAACAGTTAGACATTGAGACAAAATAGTACAATGATATTTCACATTTGACAAGTTGTTACTCAATCTCCCAACTTTCCTTAGTCGGCTCTCGACATACCTGAACAGAACCATGGTGTTCTTTTCATGTGCATCCTGTACCAGAAATTCAGGCGCTGGCTGCCACAAAGGCAAATAGAGGCAGATAATACGTTATTTGTTAATACATTTACAGGCTCATTTCTCCAGCTCTTTGTACTGATATCTTCACTAATTCCCAGTTGCTTCAGTGATGTTTCTATTGTCAAATGCCAAGAGTATAGTATATTCATAATTGTAATAGTTTTACATGAAAATAGCATTATTGTTCTTTCAGTGTGACTTGTTTTTATCATGATAAAGTTATTTCGCACAAACGTTGACACACTCGGTTTTGAGAACCGTTAGCTAAAGTTTGTCGTGTTACGTATAATATTCTATGATACTGTACAACCGTGACCATCAACAATACTATATGACCTGACTGCAAAATGTAAACAGGTTTTCATTTTGTACGTTGTTTATGATTGTCACGTTTTCGATTGGATACTATTTTTATGCTTGGAGTAGCCTTGGCTATTTGTGGCATGCGATTCCAAGTACATGAATATTGACCAATGACGTGTACTGGAATAATCAAGAAAAGGAACAAGAAAAGGCGTAATTAATTCATAGAACATGTCTTCTAATTTCGATCGATCCCGGTACAGCTCATTACTACGTCTTAATTGCCCTTACAATTAGGATAAAGATAATATTTGATGATTTCTAAACAAATCAGGAAGGAGAAATTTTGAGCGAATTCACATACGAATATTTACTACATTTATCATTTCTATAAATTTGTATTCCTACTATTTATTTTGTTTATTTCAATCATAACGTCATTATGTATCTGTTAATTTCTCTGTGTGCTCTTTCTCAAACTCCTCATGTTGGATATGCAGGATGTAGTCCAGAAGATGGAATATGTTGTGTCATGGTTTACAACTTAGCTGTGAGAGCTGCGTTTTTCACGCAAAACATCCGAATCTATCTTGGCTGTTAGGTAGCTTTCACATATTGAGTATGTCAGGTAGTTCATCTTCCATGCTTGCTTAATCACCTCTTATATACATTCCAAGTGACTGTGTTTCTAAACGTAACTCATCGTTCCTGTTGCAATAACACACATATAACACTCTATATACGTTGTATGTATATAGTCTTTCACGTCTTCCAGACGGTCATCACGCAAAAAGGAGCAATCAGCAGAATATTTTCTCAGAAATGGAAACTTTTGAATGGATCATATCACAACAACGAAAGATTTTTCTTTGCGTCTTTCTATTTTTTTCTTCCATATGTTTAAACATTGTTATTGGCACACGGTCAAACAGGCCTCGAAAGTGTCTTAAACTTCATTAAGGAACATTTTGAAAAGCGAAACCTATTTCTGAATGGAAACAAGACCATGATTATTGACAAGGGACAAAACCACTAGCAAGTTCTTCCATTATCAACAAAAGCAAATTAGAAAGTCACCAGTATTGAATACCTGGCTCTCTTATCAACGGTAATGGTGATTGTTATGAAGAAGTTAGAAGGCTGACTATCGCGTCAAAGAAGATGTTACTAATGAAAAACATGTGGCTGAACTGCTGCAAAACAACAAAGCTAACATTTCTAATACCTCGCATTTGTCCAATGGCAAAATATTTTGATGTGAATCCTGGACAATCACCAACAAAGTGAAAAATAAAATAGCGGCATTTGAAACGAAGTCGCAGAAAATGTTTCATTAAATCATGGTCCAAAAATATCACCAATATCGTCAACCTGAAAGAAATGAATATAACATAAAACTAGCTAAACAGCGTTGTTCTTTCCAGAAAATTACAATATTTTGAACATATCAAACGATATGACAGCCTAGAGAAGACCATAATGGAAGGTATAATATCAAGATCACGAACAAGAGGCAGAACTTGAAGAAGATAAGTGCTAGACATCAAAGACCACCTGAACATGCCAGTAACAGAAGAAGTAAGACTTGCTCAAGATTGACAAAAGTTTTGAATGGCTGTGATGATCGCTACATTCTGTTCAGTATATGATATCTGATGATGAACTTTATACGTATTATTTCTGAACAATACTGCTCCCGGACACTGGTTCTGGTCCAGACACGCTAAACATAGACTTATATATCATCATCATCACATGACATATTCTTTCCAAACCGTAGTCTTTGCAAATGATGTCCTGAACCCGACTCTATTCTTTGCCAATCTGAATGCCTCTTCCAATGATATCATTATACAGTCTTTGGTGTCATCTGTCCATCTACCTCTATCTCTACCTATTCTTCTGCTTCCCGAAACTCTGTCTTCTAATATGCGTCTTTCCATGCCATTTTGCCTTTTTATATGTCCGAAATATATCAGTTTTCTATGTAAAAAATGAATGAATATACGCTAAATATATACTAATTGCTTAATTTTTCGTCGCATTTTTGTATATTTGCTATAATACTTGTCTTCTTATTCTTCTTCTGCGTTCGTTCTCAAACTCCTGCAGATCAGCAGGATGTAGTCCGGACAACGGAATGCGTTGTGTCATAGTTTACAGCATTGCTACGATATCTGCGCCTTTCGGCCTGACACATCCGACTACAGCATGGTGGGGACTGACCCTATATGGGATGGGACAGTCAACTGCATCCCATAACCTCCTTAGTCGCCTCGTACGACATGAATGGAAGGTATACAGTGTTGCTATTCTGTGCTCCCCTTTCGGGCCCCTAGAACACACGGGCGAATACTTGTCTAATCTCTTTCTCTTCCACCGTGATTCTCGCCAATATGACATCTACTTACAAACTAAAACAGTCATACGTGACACAGTTTATGTTTGAAGACTTTTCGTTTGTTTGTTGCTGTTCACTAACCCCAGGGATTGCGAACTACCTGCTCTTACTTCATATGTGCAGTAAGGTCGTTTCTTTGAGGTTCCTTTCATACCCAGGAGACTTTAACTTTGGGCTTAGCACAATGTCCATTTAAGAAGCAATCTCCTCGGAGGGGATAATTGAATTTTATAATTATACTTTGTGTCTCCTACCAACCCCGACTAACGAAATGCAGGGAAACAATCGTAAACATGGCATAATAACATTTGTTTAAATTCTGCTTAAATATCTTCTAATGGCGGGAGTCACTCTCTCTCTCTATCTCTCGTCTCTCTCTCTCTCTCTCTCTATATATATATATATATATATATATAATATCATACCAGACAACTCATTTAAAATGTACATGTTATTTCTTGTTTTCAGCAACCACTACTCCACGTAAGTATATTCTGTTGTGTACAGATATTCTGTCTTAGAAAGCGTGATTACATTTGATAACGCTAATGATACCGTAGTATTGTCACTGATTACTACCACAAGTAAATAACAAAAATATCCAATACTAGCACAAGTAAATAGCACAAATATCCAACACTAGCACAAGTAAATAACAAAAATATCCATTACTAGCACAAGTAAATAGCACAAATATCCAATACTAGCACAAGTAAATAGCACAAATATCCAAAACTAGCACAAGTAAATAGCACAAATATCCAATACTATAAATAGCACAAATATCCAATACTAGCACAAGTAAATAGCACAAATACCCAATACTATAAATAGCACAAATATCCAATACTAGCACAAGTAAATAGCACAAATATCCAATACTAGCACAAGTAAATAGCACAAATATCCAATGTAAAAATTGTGAATGAAAATAAAGTACTTTTTTCCATGTTACGGTCCCAGATGAGATCTTTACGAAGTCACGACCGCGAATTAGAAATAAATTTAAAAAAACAATACGGTCAATAAAATGGAACGTTCTCACAACCGCTGTCCACGGTATTGAAAGAAAAGTGAATTAGTGTTATCATTGTTGTCAATGACATGTGTGTATATAAATATGTATATATGTGTGTGTGTGTATGTGGTGTGTATGTGCTAGACGTGAGAATTCTGGATGAGAGAGATTGAAGTAGTTTAGAATTTTATTGGAAGATAATAGAGAAGATTAACTGAAGAACAAGGAAACTATACAATCAAAGAGTCATGGGGACTATCAGCACACATACTATAACCATTATCTGAATGATCCGAAACTTCTAAGGGCATGCCAGGAGCATGCCTCTGTCAGTGTGGATAATAAATAAAATCACTAATATAACCATCCATATAACTGAATGTATATGTTCAATTATCAAAACTTACTGATATAATATAACTGAATGTATATGTACAATTATCAAAACTTACTGATATAATATAACTGAATGTATATGTGCAATTATCAAAACTTACTGATATAATATAACTGAATGTATATGTTCAATTATCAAAACTTACTGATATAATATAACTGAATGTATATGTGCAATTATCAAAACTTACTGATATAATATAACTGAATGTATATGTGCAATTATCAAAACTTACTGATATAATATAACTGAATGTATATGTTCAATTATCAAAACTTACTGATATAATATAACTGAATGTATATGTTCAATTATCAAAACTTACTGATATAATATAACTGAATGTATATGTGCAATTATCAAAACTTACTGATATAATATAACTGAATGTATATGTGCAATTATCAAAACTACTCATATAATATAACTGAATGTATATGTGCAATTATCAAAACTACTCATATAATATACATATACATAGCAAGGACGGAGACACATTAATGCCTTGCTAATATTTCGTCGATCCTTAACCAAAACTCTCATGTGGCCAGATTCCAACTAGTGCCATACATAACCTGATCCGAGTCGTGAATTATTGTAAACGTTGTGTATGTATGTGGCGCATGGCCGAGAGGTTAGAACGCTAGTCTCACACGAGTGAGTTCTAGAGTTAGATCCTAGGTAAGGACTGGGATTTTTCTGTCGGAGGGTAAATTAAAAGACACATGACGTTGCGACAGCAAGAGCATGCGGCCTTTACCACACAGCTATTCAATCGTCTACCTGCAAAGCCTGAACTGGTAAAATGCAGTATTGACAGTTTTTTGGTTATTTTTGACAGCTGTGTTTGCGACAAAATTAAAATCTCGGACAAATTCCTGAGCAGTTAAGAGAAGTGATGGTGTCTAGGATATGGAGGCATATTATAGCCTACTCTCGTCCACTGTACCGCTGAAATCTACATTGTGGAGACCCGATATGCCAAAAGCCGCTTAAATCTACATTGTGTAGACCCGATATGCCAAAAGCCGCTTAAATCTACATTTAGGAGACCCGATATGTCAAAAGCCGCGTAAATCTACATTTAGGAGACCCGATATGCCAAAAGCCGCTGAAATCTACATTTAGGAGACCCGATATGCCAAAAGCCGCTGAAATCTACATTGTAGAAACCCGATATGCCAAAAGCCGCTGAAATCTACATTTTGGAGACCCGATATGCCAAAAGCCGCTGTAATCTACATTGTGGAAACCCGATATGCCAAAAGTCAGTGAAATCTACGTTTTGGAGGCCCGATATGCCAAAAGCCGCTTAAATCTACATTTAGGAGACCCGATATGCCAAAAGCCGCGTAAATCTATATTTAGGAGACCCGATATGTCAAAAGCCGCGTAAATCTACATTTAGGAGACCCGATATGCCAAAAGCCGCTGAAATCTACATTTAGGAGACCCGATATGTCAAAAGCCGCTGAAATCTACATAGTGGAAACCCGATATGCCAAAAGCCGATGAAATCTACATTTTGGAGACCCGATATGCCAAAAGCCGCTGAAATCTACATTGTGGAAACCCGATATGCCAAAAGTCAGTGAAATCTACGTTTTGGAGGCCCGATATGCCAAAGGCCGCTGAAATCTACATTTTTTTACGAATTTACTATCTCGAATTATAAACAATCACGATGTCCGTAAAATCAAATGAACCATTCCTATTTGCTATACTTCCGTTCCAGAGATAATTTATTTAGAAAGGCATGCGACCTTAGAAATACTAATGAATATATTTGATATAAATACTAATTTCATATAAATAAGTGTGTTTACATTTTCAATTTGTGTAACCCATTAATATAGTATTTGAAGCAATGAAATCTAGACTTCCTTGATGTTTTACAGCTAGTTAGGCTTTTGAAATGTATCAAAATACTTTTCGTAACTAGTAATCTGAAACAAAACAATGATGTACCTTAATTTAGCGGGGAAAGCGGTAGTGGGGAACACTCTATCATGTGACAAATGGGGGGGGGGGTTTGGCTCAATTCTTGACAGCTGATACTTGACGGCAGAGGGTCAAAATATGAAGACAAAATTGGTCATTTATGAACACCGTTTAATGTCTATTCAATGCCCTTACTATAACTCCTTAACGGGAAAATACAGTATTTGCAGGTTTTTTTTATTGTTGACAGTGTATTGTCAGAAATCGTCTTTATTTTGTATTTATGTTGTGCAACTGTTGAAGACCATTGTTAATACGGAAAAGATGTAAGGAAAGAAGAACAGGGAGTGACGGAGTAAGACTATTTAATTTACATGGTTGGATAACTGATACTCAAAAGCGATCCTGATACGACATACTGAAGTCAGATGATTGTGGCCATATATGGTCGCCTATGATAGTCGGCGAGACATTTGATGATTGTGATTGTTATTGGTGGTTTCTTTTTCAGGACATTTGAATAATCAATATTTTTTTTCTTGTTTATCCTCAGCTATAGTCTGCCGAGTTAAGGCGGATATCTATATCACTATAGACTCTTCGGCCAGCATCAACAATATAGGCTGGGGACGATTAATAACATTCATCATTTCCCTTATACGTGCAGTCAAGGTTGGACTTGATGGGGTACTATTCTCATTCCTGCAGTTCAGTACTTACTCTCAGCATTTGTGTTACCTGAAGGACTTCACCAGCGCTGATGAATTGGTCAATGTAATATTTACTGTTGTTTGTTTGTGTAACTTTATGTTACCCTCTTCCTATGTCTCATTCAGTGCATGCTTTTGATTTTGTCAAATCTACACATTACGAATACTCCCAAAGACAACTGTCAATTATTTCCTCCAATTTTAAGGCCAACCTCTTGCTGTGATGTGTTCTCTATCAACTTTTAGAGTACATCTAATCTAAGTATATCAGAGATTATGATACCAATAATATACGAGAATTGTAAATATATTATAGTTTATTATATCAAGAATATACGAATATTTAAGTATATCATAACTTATAACATAGGTATTACGAAAATTTAAGTATATCAGAGATTATGATATAAAGAATATACGAAAATTTAGGTCTATCATAACTTATGACATCAAGAATATATGAATATTTAAGTATATCATAACCTATGACATCAATGATATACGAAAAACTGAAACATCATTAATATACTGTGCATGTTAAGCAAATATGATTATAGCTAATAATAATAATAATATAATAATAATAATAATATAATAATAATAATAACAATAATAATAATAATAATATAATAATAATAATAATAATAATAATAATAATAATAATAATAATAATAATATAATAATAATAATAATAATAATAATAATAATAATAATAATAATAATAATAATAAAAATAATATAATAATAATAATAATATAATAATAATAATAATAATAATACAATAATAATAATAATATCAATAATAATAATAATAATAATAATAATAATATAATAATAATAATAATAATATAATAATATAATAATAATAATATAATAATAATAATATAATAATAATAATATAATAATAATAATAATAATAATAAGACACACTTAGCAAGGTCAGTGTCGTAGAGGTGCCACACTGGAGACATCAGATTATAATTTCTCCCCTCACCCCCAATATCTCTATCCTCAGCTATTCGGAGGGGTATAGACAAATCATGCAAATGACATTCCTTGATATTATCAATCAATGATTATCTTTGTCCCTTTGTCTCCCTATTCTTAATCTGTTACTTGCTAAATACTTTTAGAAAGTGAGTCGTGATTCGTCACATGTCACAAACAAACAGGTTTACGCCGTTTCACCACTGTCAAAAGTAGTTCTGACAATCTTAAATTGTTTTCATTTGCTGTTGGAGGAATATATTTATAATACAGATGATGTATTAAACCGCCCGTGTGTTGTCGTGGCCCGAAAGGGGAGCGAAGAATAACAACACTGTTTACCTTCCACGCATGTTGTAAAAGGCAACTAAGACGGTTATGGGATGGAGTTGGCTGTCCCATTCCATATAGGTTCAGTGACCCAAAGCCATGCTGAAGTCGGATGTGTCAGGCCAAAAGGCGCAGATATCGCAGCCATATTGTAAACCATGACACAACGCATTTCGTTCTCCGGACTACATCCTGCTAATCTGCACGAATATGAGAACGAACGCAAAAAAAAGAAGAAGACGATGCATTAAATCAAGAAAGACTCCATCAAATAAACACTGATACATTCGTGACTAGGAAAAAACTTAAAATTGACAACAATAGTCATTGCATACATATTCCACAGCTGTGGTTACATGTGTAGACTATTGTTTAATCCACAGCTGTGGTTACATGTGTAGACTATTGTTTAATCCACAGCTGTGGTTACATGTGTAGACTATTGTTTAATCCACAGCTGTGGTTACATGTGTAGACTATTGTTTAATCCACAGCTGTGGTTACATGTGTAGACTATTGTTTAATCCACAGCTGTGGTTACATGTGTAGACTATTGTTTAATCCACAGCTGTGGTTACATGTGTAGACTATTGCTTATATTATTGATTAAGGTCTGTTTCGCATTTGACTCTTTCATCCCCTCTACATTAGTTTTTCTGGCAGTCCATGATATTCTCAGCATTCTTCTATAGAACCACATCTCTACTTCTTCTAATTTCCAACTTTCCTGTATGTTTCAGAAAACCACAAGAAGTAAATATTAAAAACAGAGACTCGTGATATAAGAGTTGAACATAAACAGATGATACTGGAGATAGGACGAGAGAAAGAAAAAGGAGACAAACATGGATGTTGACTTAAAAAAACCGTTGTGCACTACTATATCATAAAACTTGAACTCATAGACCCACGCCCGTAGCCACTTGAAATTGACAGCATATATGTATATATATCACATCAAAATTTCATCACAGATGTTATCAGAACACGTCGTTGGTCCTACATCGGGCATGTCCTACGCGCAGACACCAACAGAATACACCATTAATCTCTTTAATGGATACCTACAGGCAAAAGAGCAAGTGGTAGACCAAAAGAAACACTCAGAAGAACAATACTTAGAGAAAGTAAAACAACCAATATTCATACTATTCAAAACTGCACAGAATAGCTTTGAACAGACAGAATTAGAGAGATCTGACCTCTGCCCTATGCGCTAACGTCAGCACAGAAGGAAAATGAATGAATGAATTATATATATATATATATGAGCCTTCATACATTTGCCATTTAGCTCCAGTGTCCAGCTCTGATGTGGTACAGATGAAATCAGTGACGGCCAGTCCAGTGGAAGGCAAATGTGCATCCGGGTCCTACAAAAAGCAATGAAACACTACTAAAAGTATTTATGTGGTCTAGAATATCACTATATACTTAAAACTGGCACACTACAGCCTGGATTTCTAATTCAGGGAGAACAAAATATGATCACTGTCTTCTTTCCAGACATATCGTAGGATGCTAATAAGAAAGGTTGGGTGATAGGCTGACAATCTGTCATCTGTGGACAAAAATTATCATGGTTACTTCATGCTATGTCTGAATTTATGTATGATTCTGTCAAATTTCCTCATGGATAACGAAGTAAGGCAGGCTAACGGACATTGCACATGTCTCTGTGGCAGACTATTAGTTAGTCGACAACATTGGATGAGTCACCACTACAGATGCTGAACGAATCCGATAAAACAATGATGAAACAATTGGTACACAGTATGTGTATCGTTCATGGAAGGATTTGATGATACGGGTATATTACCACGCTGGAATATTTCTCTTTGATTACTAAACAAGTATCGATAAACCTCCCTTACACATCCATGACATTCAGACCTTATATTGAGCCCCTGCTTCACCTCAGTCACACAACTGATGTGAATACTTTTTTGTTCATAACGGTTATTGGCTGTCATGAGCTATCTGTTCACATCTAAACGGATTATTTCATCATCATTATCTCTTGGTATATCCATGGTGTGATGTGCTAGCCGCTTGCATACTGGTCATCAGATCACGGGATCTACCCTCGTGATGTTCTAGCCGCTAGCCGCTTGCATGCTGGTCATCAGATCACGGGATCTACCCTTGTGATGTTCTAGCTGCTAGCAGCTTGCATACTGGTCATCAGATCACGGGATCTACCCTTGTGATGTTCTAGCTGCTAGCCGCTTGCATACTGGTCATCAGATCACGGGATCTACCCTTGTGATGTTCTAGCTGCTAGCAGCTTGCATACTGGTCATCAGATCACGGGATCTACCCTCGTGATGTTCTAGCCGCTAGCCGCTTGCATACTGGTCATCATATCACGAAATCTACCCTGACATATTTTTATAATTACATTTTGTCAGAGCGTCTAGTTATTATTACATTAAACTGCAGACTAAGTGTTCTTGACACCAATTTCAAAAAAGCGTTTTGGAGATGAATGGGGTTATGTGTACATAATTCTAGAACCATAACGTCAATCCAGTGCGTTATTGCTAGTTCTTGTGGATACTCTCTTCTCAATGTTATGATCCATGCTATGTGGCGTTGGTTATCATGTCTATCTACAATATTTCATTTTCTTGTGATGTTATTTACTTCTAATTCCGATCTCATCCCATTCCACTATGCTAGGTTGTCCAATATATTCTCTCTTGGTCTTCCTTTACTCCTCTGTTCCTTCAACTTGACTTGTTACAATATGTTCAATGTTTCTTCTTCTGATGATATGACCACTGAATATTGACTGTTTCTTTCTGATGTGGGAAAGCAGATCTCTTTTTTTTTAAAATTACTTCTTTCAAGATATTTTCGTTACGCTTTTTATCTGTCCATTGGTTCGTAAAATACCTCTATAAAACCACATCTACTCTGTTAAATCATTTATTTCAGGGATACGCTGTGTTTTAATTCACGATATTTTTTCCAACTCCATTCCTGTTCCAGTTTGTTCAAACTATACCGCATCTAAATGGAGTCACAAATACAACTGGCGCATTCCAAACTTTCTCGACTGGTGGGTACACTAATCCAGAAAACGGAGCAAGACCAGGTGTCCCCTCATCATACATTCAAATTACAGACGGTGCGGCAGACAACCAGGCCACAGGTAAGGCAGAATTTATTAAAAAAACATACAAATAATACCTGTAACCTGTTGACAGACAAACAATAACTGAAGTGTTCACAGACACATACTAATTATAATGTGTTAACAGTCGAACAATAACTATGATGTGCTGACAGCTGAACAATAACTGTGAAGTTGACGGCTAAACAATAAAAGATGTGTTGACAGACAGACAATAATTGCTGTGTTCGTAGTTAAACAATAACATATATATATTGACCGCTGAACAATAAGGTATATGTTGACAGACTAACGATAACATATGTATTAACAGCTGAGCAATAACATATGTATTGACAGACAAACAAAAACTGATGTATTAAAAGCTGAACAATAACACGCGTTGACAGATAAATAATAACATATGTGTTAATAGAGAAACAATAGCTGATTAGTTGACAGATAAATATTAACAAATCTATCGATATACACCATAAAAATAACATATTTTGAAGACGGAAGAACTATGATGTGTTCATGCACAAAAAATAGCTGGTGTGTTGACAGACTAGCGATAATTTAAATATTGTCTAACACAAGATATGTAATGTGTTGACAGACACACAATAACATATGTGTTGACAGACACACAATAACATATGTGTTGACAGACACACAATAACATATGTGTTGATAAACACAATAACTTATGTGTTGACAGACACACAATAACATATGTGTTGACAGACACACAATAACATATGTGTTGACAGACACACAATAACATATGTGTTTGCAGACACACAATAACATATGTGTTGGCAGACACACAATAACATATGTGTTGGCAGACACACAATAACATATGTGTTGACAGACACACAATAACGTATGTCTTGACACACACAATAACATATGTGTTGGCAGACACACAATAACATATGTGTTGACAGACACACAATAATATATGTGTTGACAGACACACAATAACGTATGTCTTGACAGACACACAATAACATATGTGTTGACAGACACACAATAACATATGTGTTGACAGACACACAATAACATATGTGTTGACAGACACACAATAACGTATGTCTTGACAGACACACAATAACATATGTGTTGACAGACACACAATAACATATGTGTTGACAGACACACAATAACATATGTGTTGACAGACACACAATAACATATGTGTTGACAGACACACAATGATTATAATGTGTTTACAGACAATCAATTATCCGTGTAAATAGCCGATATGGAAATGCTAACGATTTTGTCTATTTCCTATACTCAGTTGAATGATTGCCAGAATATCCACACGTGCTGTTAAACGTAGGGATGATGAATACGAACTTTACATGTCTACACAAGGCAGATGTGTCAACTTGTCTCCGTTAAATCCATATTTGTTCAGTTATCTTAATAGTACCTATATAAATTCTTCTGGGTCGTTCTCTGGCCTTGTATCTAGATTTTCATGTTATATATTGTTTTTTCTTCTTCTTTTTCTGCTTCAGTTCTAAAATTCCTGCAGATTAGCAGGATGTAGTCCGAAGAACGGAATGCGTTGTGCCATAGTTTACAGCATTGCTGGGATATCTACGTCTTTCGGCCTGACACATCCGACTTCAGCATGGCTTTGGGTCACTGACCCTATATGGGATGGGACAGCCAACTCCATCCCATAACCTCCTTAGTCGTCTTTTACGATATGCGTGGAAGGTAAACAGTGGTGTTATTCTTTGCTTCCTTTTCGGGCCCCGGCAATACACGGGCGATATTGTTTTCTATAATTGGTTACATTTTATTTGTGTCCAAAATATTAAATCTGTTGTTTCTCGATGTATTTCAGTGCATTATCTTATTCTTCTCCTGATTTTGCAATTTCTTAATTTGTCTAGCATGGACAAATTTGTGCTGCTAAACATTGACATCCTTTGGGCAGAATAGGTAACATACTGAATCGGCAAGCTACGGGAACTCCAGCATACCCATTACCGGGCTCCAGTATATATCTCTGTACCGAAAGTAGCAAGACTTCATTCGTGCAGATTTTTTAATTTTTGTTTTTTGTTTTTGTTTAAAATCATTTTGTTTTTCATTATTTATGTACTTAAAGTCGCATGCCAAAATAAAAACCAAAACCGACAACGAAATTCACGATAATAATACAATAAATCAGCCGCTTATATCTTCTTTATCTTCTGTTCAAAGGTCTTCTAGTAAAGCGACGGTCATGGCCTACTCTTCAAAATGTACTGGGTAAGATCAAGCACTGATTGGTCAGTTGGGAAATATCAGTTATGTCGCTTCAAAACTTAAATGAAATTTTTAGTATAATAACTAAATAGCGTTATCATTGTGTTCTTCAGCAATCGCTGCCGCTCAGGATGTCAGACAGAAAGTTGATAATTTTATTATAGTAACTGTTGGAAGTGTCGATGAAAATTTCGCCAACCAAGTTGCAGGAGGTCCGCAAAATGTCGTTAACGTAAAGAGTTACGGCACCATAAACACAGTTCTTGACAGAATATTGGCCACGATCTGTGCAGGTAAAATTAGCATATCTTAATTGATAATAATTTCTTATCTCACTATATGTGATGGTACAATTAAAATACGTTTGAAATATGAATCTATATATTAAAATATATGTCCTGGTACAGTTAACATACGTTTGACATATGAATATATTTATATGTTAAAATATATGTCCTGGTACAGTTAACATACGTTTGACATATGAATATATTTATATGTTAAAGTATATTCGCTGGTACAATTCAAATACGTTTTACATATCAAAATATATGTGCTGGTATAGTTTATATACGATTGACATATAAAGCTAAATGTTAACATGTAAGTGCAGGTACAGTTTAGATACGTATTATATATAAACATATTTGTATATATATGTGCTCGTACAGTATACCTATGTTGGACATATGAATGTATATGTTAAAATATAAATGATGGTACATTTTACATACGTTTCACATATCATTATGTGTGTAAACATAAATGTGCTGGTAAAATCTACATGCGGTTCACATATCTATATGTGTGTAAACATAAATTTGCTGGTACATTTTAAATACGTTTCACAGCTTCTGAGCCGAGTGTTTATAAGCTTCTGAGCCGAGTGTTTATACGCTTCTGAGCCGAGTGTTTATACGCTTCTGAGCCGAGTGTTTATAAGCTTCTGAGCCGAGTGTTTATACGCTTCTGAGCCGAGTGTTTATAAGCTTCTGAGCCGAGTGTTTATAAGCTTTAGAGCCGAGTGTTTATAAGCTTCTGAGCCGAGTGTTTATACGCTTCTGAGCCGAGTGGTGCGAGTTCAGCCTAAAATTGAAGTTATGAGTGACACTGTCAATAAATTGCTATCCACAATTAGAGTGGGGGTAATAGGGGTGGCTAGAATCTGAAAGGCTTGACAGTTGTAGGAAATAGAAAAGGGGTTGGGGTTTCACGCATTTAACTTTAAAAATATTGTTGTTTTAGAAAGTAATTCAACTTTGAATATGACACATTTTCAAACTGAAAAGATTAACCGAATCATGCATTATTTCATGTGATTACTGCCAAAATAATAGAAGTGGTAACCTTGTTTCACATAATTATACAAGTTAGTATTGAATTCTTAACAATTTTTGATAAATGGAAGGGATTCCAATAAATGGCAGAATAATAGTTTACGTAATTTATTGATGTCAGTTTGTTTTGCATGTTTACTCAAATCTGATCGTATGGTTTGTGATTGTGTATACTTGTTCTTGTAAGTAGGTGTATTGTCTAATGGAAAACACGCTGTATTCAATACATTGTATCTAGCTACGTTTTCCTTTGAGTAATATGCTTTTAAGCAAATTTATGTCTCAGTATACAATAAGAGTAGGAAATCATTTGGCCCTTTTCAACAAATAAAACAAGGAGTCAGACAGGGATGCGTGCTTTCACCAGACCTGTTCTCTCTATACAGTGAAAACATATTGCGTGCAATAGTAGATATCCAAGGAATATCAGTGGGAGGACATAACATAAATAATTTGAGATATGCGGATGATACTGTTCTGATTGTAAAAAGTGAGGAAGACCTTCAAAACTTAATTAAAATAGTAGTCACAGAAAGCAAAGAGAAAGGCCTCTTCCTAAATATCAAGAAAACAGAAGTAATGGTTATTTCAAAGAAAGAAAATAACACACCTTGCAAGATCATAGTGAATGATATAGTATTAAAACAGGTCCACCAATTCAAATATCTAGGTACAATTATTACAGCAGATGGAAGAAGTTCAACAGAAATAAGATGCAGAATAGGACAGGCAAAAACAACATTCAGAAAAATGAAAAATATACTGTGTAATATGACCTTGTCATTAGAGGTGAGAAAGAGAGTTCTGCAGTGCTATATAACCCCTATACTAACATATGGGTACGAGTCTTGGACAATAAACAAACTGGAAAGTGGGAGATTGGAGGCAACAGAGATGTTGTTCTACAGAAGAATGCTGAGAATACAATGGACTGCCAGAAAAACTAATTTAGAGGTGTTAAAAGAGTTAAATGCGAAACGGACCTTAATCAAGAATATAAGAAAAAGGCAATCTTCTTTTTTTGGCCACTTCATGAGACAGGCAGGTTTAGAGAACATAGTCACAACAGGCAAGATTGAATGCACCAGAGACAGAGGGCGACAACGTGAGAAAATATTAGACAGTTTGACAACCTGGCACGGCAAAGAAACAACAACGACTTTGATACATAATACTGTGGGCAGAGAGCTGTGGAGAGCCATGACCGCCTACGCCACCCGGCATGACACCTGATGATGATGATGTCTCATCACAAATATGCGGTAGGACAATAATTGCATAATTTCATACAAATTCGAATATTCTTAAAACGGCTGCGTGAGCAATGTTTTGAATTCGTGCGCAAAATTGCCAGAAAACGAAACTGATAATATACCAGCAATCATTAAAAAACGCACCACAAGCCTTGAATTGTTTATTTCCTTAAGAAAATTGTTTATTTCAAATCACGTGAATGTGTACAGGTTAATGTTAATTATTTTTTTTTAAATTGCTGATGTCATGGTTTATTCATATTTTTCGTGTTTCACATTCACAACCTACGTTTGCTGAAGTCTGGCCATATTACTGGTCGAATTAAGTTGAACTGTGGTATACACATTAGTACAGATTCAGAGAGTAAACCGCCGTTTTTTTGTGTTCATCGAAAACAAGCTTGATTTTGTGTTTGTGAGGCCTTGGCTTACGTCACGAGCGATGCAGGCTGCTGAACGCTTAGTAGTGGTATGGTGACCAGAGAAGCTGTCAGAAATTTTAATTGTGACCATTACACTATAGAGACGGTTAAATGTAAGATTTCTGGCTACAGGTACGACCAATGACCATCCAAAGCTTGTCCGATCTCGTGTAACAACGGTAGCTCAAGATCGCTAAATTCAATCGATGCATCTGCACGACCGCTACTTAGCAGCAACTCAGACAGCAGCTGTTACACCCGGTACTAGACGACTTGTCAGCGCAAGCACGGTATGACGAGGACTTCACTCCGCTGTCGTGCAAAACAGACATCCCAGCATCAGCATTATCTTTACTAGACGTCAACCCCCCCCCCCCCTTACCGGGCCGATAGACTTGCTTGGGTACAACATAATATCCCAGCATTCGCAGTATACTTACTAGACATTATCCCCGGGCCGATAGACTTGCTTGGGTACAACATAATATCCCAGCATTCGCAGTATACTTACTAGACATTATCCCCGGGCCGATAGACTTGCTTGGGTACAACATAATATCCCAGCATTCGCAGTATACTTACTAGACATTATCCCCGGGCCGATAGACTTGCTTGGGTACAACATAATATCCCAGCATTCGCAGTATACTTACTAGACATTATCCCCGGGCCGATAGACTTGCTTGGGTACAACATAATATCCCAGCATTCGCAGTATACTTACTAGACATTATCCCCGGGCCGATAGACTTGCTTGGGTACAACATAATATCCCAGCATTCGCAGTATACTTACTAGACATTATCCCCGGGCCGATAGACTTGCTTGGGTACAACATAATATCCCAGCATTCGCAGTATACTTACTAGACATTATCCCCGGGCCGATAGACTTGCTTGGGTACAACATAATATCCCAGCATTCGCAGTATACTTACTAGACATTATCCCCGGGCCGATAGACTTGCTTGGGTACAACATAATATCCCAGCATTCGCAGTATACTTACTAGACATTATCCCCGGGCCGATAGACTTGCTTGGGTACAACATAATATCCCAGCATTCGCAGTATACTTACTAGACATTATCCCCGGGCCGATAGACTTGCTTGGGTACAACATAATATCCCAGCATTCGCAGTATACTTACTAGACATTATCCCCGGGCCGATAGACTTGCTTGGGTACAACATAATATCCCAGCATTCGCAGTATACTTACTAGACATTATCCCCGGGCCGATAGACTTGCTTGGGTACAACATAATATCCCAGCATTCGCAGTATACTTACTAGACATTATCCCCGGGCCGATAGACTTGCTTGGGTACAACATAATATCCCAGCATTCGCAGTATACTTACTAGACATTATCCCCGGGCCGATAGACTTGCTTGGGTACAACATAATATCCCAGCATTCGCAGTATACTTACTAGACATTATCCCCGGGCCGATAGACTTGCTTGGGTACAACATAATATCCCAGCATTCGCAGTATACTTACTAGACATTATCCCCGGGCCGATAGACTTGCTTGAACTCTATCCTGACGTGAATCCGATTAAGAGCGTGTTGGATGAACTGAACAGAAGTGTCCGCTGGCATGTCATCAACGATGTCCATGATCTTGAGAGAGCAATCATTGCAGAATGTGATCTCATAGGCCAACATGTGTTCCAGACACTGTGCAATAGGATGACATGTTGATGCCAAACTTGTATTGATGCTACAGAGAAGTGGGGGGGGGGGTCATACACGGTATAAATGATGTCCCTGACTAACTAATAGTGAGTGAGATTCTTTTTAACCTTAGTGAACAGCTGCTTAGTGAACAGCTGATTAGTGAACAGCTGCTTAGTGAACAGCTGCTTAGTGAACAGCTGCTTAGTGAACAGCTGCTTAATGAACAGCTGCTTAGTGAACAGCTGCTTAGTGAACAGCTGCTTAGTGAACAGCTGCTTAGTGAACAGCTGCTTAGTGAACAGCTGCTTAGTGAACAGCTGCTTAGTGAACAGCTGCCTAGTGAACAGCTGCCTAGTGAACAGCTGCTTAGTGAACAGCTGCTTAGTGAACAGCTGCTTAGTGAACAGCTGCTTAGTGAACAGCTGCTTAGTGAATAGCTGCTTAGGAGACGGTCGTCAATTTTTTGATATGTAAGAAAATGCACATTTGGCTCCGTAAATTGATCATGTGTGTACATTTACTTGTTTTGTAATTTTTAAATTCAGTACAAAATACTGCTAAGCTTAAAACAAACTGGTGCGTTTTTTATCGATTATGGGTATACAATGCTATGTTTGTATCTACTATTTGATGGATACAAAGGATTTCACATTGCTCTTCTGTGGGCATAGGTTTCGTAACCAAGATCCTGTAAGTATCTCCTCACTGTGTGCCCTGGAAACAAAAATACAGCTGATCTTGCTGTATTCTTGACCAACACTTTTAGACTGGTGTCCGTGGATGTGATGGACTGAGAATTTCTTGCAAAAGGACAAAAGATATTCCCGTGACCTTTATGCCAACACCCAACAGCACTGTCGGCACAGTCACGTAAGACATATGTGCATTTCGTCTCGGTCAGCATAATATGCAGACCATTTGAGTGGCGGCCAATGTCAATGTCCTTATATGGGTATATCTTGCTAAGATATGGTGATCCTAAGAGTTAACATGAAGTCTGGAAAAGAAAACATGCTAGAGGGCAGGGTTGTGCATGTGAAACGATATAGTGTGCGCCGAAGACGAATGTGTCGGGCTAATGGCGTAAATAAAACAGCGACACAACGCATTTCCATTCTCTGGACTACATCCTTCTGGAAATCTAATAGGACCGTGGTCCTGCTACAAGAGATATCCAGTGGGAGTTTGAGAATGAACACTAATAAAGAAGAAGAAACGATTTAGTGACAACGAAACCCTTGCCCAACACGGCTCATACAGGGAGAATTAGGTTGAGTACCATGGGCATAGTTGGGCGTTGTCTTTCCTACACGAGATTTGTTTGCCGACTGCAAAGCTCCTCGTCTGGAATAAATGCAATCTATCTACTTTTTTGTGTGATAAACGCAATGGCAGAGAGTCAAAACATATTCCGAGTCAGGTGATGTATTGACCGGCTATCACACACGGGCGAGAAAATGTGCTTAGAAATGTAGCGCCTCATCTAGGACGGTGTTTTAAATATGAGTCTAATTCAACCGTGGCCGTTACCCAACATGGCTCACACAGAAGAAATTAGGCCTTGGGCCTATGGTCACATGGTGGTAATGGAATGGTCTTCATACATGAGAAATAGCTCACTGGCTGTGAAGTGCCTCGTCGAAGGGAAAACACACAATTGTTGACCCAGGCAAACTATCAGCTCCTCTCGTGACATATACCCACTCTTAATAGAAGTCTCCTTCAACCAGCATTGCAGTATTCTGAAAGTTGAAGTCTACTGGGTATGAAAGAAATCTCTGACAGACCACACCACAGCATATTGGAAGTAAGAGCAAACAGCTAGCAATTCCTAGAAATAGCAACCAACCAACCAATCATCTACTGTTTGACATTTCACAGCATTATTTCGTTCTTTCTTTTTAGTTTCCCCGTAGATGTAGATTTACCTGCAGTCCTCTCATATTACGGTTGAGATGGATAATCTAAAGGGGAGTTAGCCTTCAAAATGAACATATTTTTATTTATAGCGTTAACTCCCTTTTATAATTTACACATACTGAACTTGTAATGATCACCAACATTTACCGAGAGGCTGCTATGACAGAACAAAGATTTCGTACTTTTTATCTAATATCTCATATTATTAATATACATATTTATCAGGAAATAATATTGTTCATTACATATTTATAATTAGTTCACCTCACTTTCTTCTTGAGTTGAAAATCAAAACTAATGTGTAAATCATTGTTTCTTTTCTCAGCGGAGTAAACCAACACCAGGTATTGTTTCATTTATTTCCAATTTTAAATTTTATATTTGGTTTTGGGTGTTCTTTTGTGATTTATACTGATGTTCCTTTGAGTGTTGTTTCGTGACCACAAAATTGTATAAGACGTGTTGGCTCATTAGGAATCATCCTCCTAAACTGATGCATTTGTCTTTTCCAGTAGTGTTCATTGGTCATTATGTATACTGTATACATTACGTCGACATCCAAGGAATATCAGGAAATTGACAAATGTTTGTCTTCATAGCGATGATTTCTAATTATGTTCACAGATCGATTACCGATGGTAACTGAAGACCTACTAGCCAATAGGAAATCATTGATTCTTAACAATCCATTTAACTACTACCTACCTACCAAATCAAGCGACTAGTTAAAACAATAATTATAAAATGATTTATTTCATATTATCCATTCGGCCTTATAATGTAGAAGGTCATGGATCAGACTATAATCACTATAAAATAATGAATCACAGTGTTACCAGAACAGTGTTACCCACAGAGTTGTCTAAATAGTGTTACCCACATTGTGTTACCCAAACAGTGTTACCCACATAGTTGTCTAAATAGTGTTACCCACATAGTGTTACACAAACAGTGTTACCCACATAGTGTTACCGAGACAGTGTTACCCACATAGTGTTACACAAACAGTGTTACCCACATAGTGTTACGGAGACAGTGTTACCCACATAGTGTTACACAAACAGTGTTTCCCACATAGTGTTACCGAGACAGTGTTACCCACACTACCGTGAAAAAAATCTTTTGTCATCGAATATTGTCTCATCATGTTCCTGTAACACCATATTTTACTAAGTATCACGTTTTTTAGCAGCGGCTCTTATAATTCCATCACGTACACACACACATTGGGCTTATGTTCTAGGTAACATACACACACACACACATTGGGCGTATGTTCTAGGTAACATACACACACACATTGGGCTTATGTTCTAGGTAACATACACACACACACTGGTCGTATGTTCTAGGTAATCGATAACCATCATACGTCTATAGCATTTATGTGTAAAACTGTAAAAATGTATAACCTAATACTTACCTAAAACACCCGATGTGTAAGCTATGCAACGCAGACTATTATGAACGGGTATGAGAATAATGAAGGTGACAATATACAAGATAGCTTCAACCTTAAGGTCTTTTTCAAGAGAATACAGGGCAACCATATTTCTGCATGTAAATGTCGGAGTTCTGATGTATTTGTTACACTGTCTTTATTGTTACTGATTTTCCTGTGTTCACTGTTTCTTTTGTATTCTCTTGAAAATGAACTTAAGGTTGAAACGTTAAAACGTATACTGTTATCTGTTTTGTTTTCATACAAGCATCCGTGAGTCTAATAGTCTTGCATTCGTTGTAACGCTGATCCACCGTGTGTTTTATGTAAATAATATTGTCAACATTTAACAACTATTTAATATATCCATGTTATTTATCCACATAACAAATCTGCATCAGATTCAGGACGTGTGACATAAATCCAGATGGCAAAGGGACAGAAAATAGAAATATTTTCAAAAACCTCGAACTCATGGAAAAATTAATTGTGATTTTTTATCGATCTGTAATTACTTGAATATCAATACAGAAATAAAGATCACTGCATTTATCTCATTGAGTTCTGATTTATATTAGTGCATGTGAAATCACATTGTTGTGGGTTTTTTAATGAAAATTTACAGCATCTGATGTTGACAAAGGTATTGCTGTACTTGTTAAAGATATTGTGGCTATGTTCCCAACCATGTTCCCATCTATGTTCCCAGCCATGTTCCCAGACATGTTGTAGTATGTAGTCGTTGTAATGAAATGTGTATTTGTCGAACACAGAACTGCTGCCCGCTGTACGACACCACGAGAAGAACTGTATGGCCATCTGAAACAGCTGGGACGGATACTGTCTACGGCCCTGTTAAACAACTGGGAAGTATAGGGTTTACGGCCCTGTCTCGGGGTTGGTGAACACAGTTCATTCATGAAACCTATATCAACATCTGACTGATTGAATAACGGTCTTCTTCTTCTTTCTCTTCTCATGTACATTTCGGTGTTGAGAGGAGAGTGAGTGTACGGTCTTTTGCTCTTCTATTTGCCTATTCTGCTGTTATATTTCCGAGTGTCTCTAATATACTATCTATCCACGTTTTACACGGGCGTACAATTGGTTCAATAACGATGAATAAGAAACATATAACAACAGTCGTCAATATCAGCATAATAATATTCTAATACTGATGTAGTCTAATGTAGGTACATTAGTCCACGACCAAACAAAAATAATCAATATCAGCATTACAAAATTCTAATATGATAACTTGTAAAAAGACACGAAGAAACCTTTTGTCTGTTTCTTGGATAAGCTAGATAAAATAAGACACATTTACTTACCCAGTTGATCAGTCAAACACCTAGTCCTTTGTGACAACCAGATATCAAACGCCCATCTGGCATATTTCGAAAGACAACACATGTTTTAAAGTAGGCCAGGGGTGGGCAAACTTTTTGTGCAGAGGGCCGCATTGAAAATTGTAAAGCTATTGGAGGGCCGCATATAATATTATGTATATTTGGCAATATATATATATATATATATATATATATATATATATATATATATTTAAATAATGTCAAATTGGGAAAAATATTGAACATATAATATATAAGGAAGTCGAATTAAAATTCCAATAGATTTCTCTGTAATATTAATGGAAAAAAAATCATTTTTGACGATCGTCCGTTTATTTAAAAATGTGTTTGAGGGCCGCAAAATATCCAATGAAGGGCCGAATACGGCCCGTGGGCCCTAGTTTGCCCACCCCTGAAGTAGGCGATATAAGATTTTAAACGCCTACAATTCCAAATTCCTAATGATTTCGTAAACAATGACAAACTGGCAAATGCTATTTCGCAACTATTTTCCAACATGTTTGAATAAACTGTATTCTCCTATTATATTTGGAACACAGAACACAGACACAGAACACAGAACACAATTTCTTAATTATTAGAATTGATATATTTCATGTCAACTGTATTTACAAATTCCTTGATCGCGTGTTATTTGTGGCTTATTGGCTATGTGAACCTGGCACATAAGGAACACGTCTCCGCTTCAACAAGTAACGCAATTACAATCATACTGATGATTCGTTCCAGGACAAAAGGATGACATGTTTAGCGTATAAATATATTTCTTTATCAACCATAAGGGGGTGCAACGGGAACGCATTGCTCTAGGCGGACCCAGGGTTAGCAGATAATCAAGATCCTAAATGTACCTCCTCGCAGTGCACCCTGGAAACAGAAATACAGCAGCTCGAGCTGATTCTGACAAAATCATTTGGGGATCGTGTCCGAGAATGTGGAGGTAGCGGATGGAAAGAGATTTCACTGCATAAGAGACAGACAATATCTCCGACACCACCAGCAGCACCACATATAGCGACACTGTCGACATACAGTGAAGCTAGTCAGTCCAGTCCGAACATTGGAGGAGCGGCCAATGTAAAATGCACGTAAAGGTAGATGCATGGCGAGAAACAAATAGATTTCATTCGGAGTACAATGAAACAATGAAAGGGCAGAACAGCGCTAGAGGGCAGCGCGAACTGCAAATAGAAAGTGACAAGTTTCTAGGAAAGGGTAACTATAAGCTCCGTCAGCTCGAGGCGAGCTTCTAGTTACCTGTGCTCCGAACAGACAGAGACCCAATCATTAGCGTTCGGAAAAGCAAGAAGTCCTAACCCAACTAATGTCGAGTCTTCCTAAACCGGAAATATGCTCGCGAAGAGAAAGGGTCCCGTACCCGATAGGCTTAGGCAAGAAAGGGACAACGATGGCAGTCCTGGCTCAACTCTACTGTCAAGTTTTCCTATACCGGAAATACAGTTGCAGAGAGAAAGGGTTCCGTACCCGATGGGCTCAGGCACAAAAGAGACAACGATTTTAGCCCTGACCCAACTCTAATGTCAGGTTTTCCTATACCGGAAATACACTTGCAGAGAGAAAGGGTTCAGTACCTGATGTGCTCAGGCGCTATTGGGACAAGGTCGCTCAGCTCGAGAACGCCTTGCTCTCAAACGCGTGGTGTGAGACTCGAACTTGGACAAGGGGTACACGATGTCGGTGAATGACACCTCGGCTAAGAGGGCGAAAGAGCCAGGGTCCAACTCTTCCGATAAGTTCTTCCCCTTAAGGAACCAGGCTCACGGTTGAGAAATGGTTCAGTACCCGATCGGCACAGGCACATTACGTCCAATTACACGAGGCAAGTTCATAGACAGTGAAACACCTTGTGCAAGACAGACGAGAGCAAAAATCTTCTTGGCGAAGAGTCACCACATACACGCATGCCTGGAGACAGATATTGAGGCTGTCACAGGCTATGGTAGCCCACCCGAATTGTTAAGGCATGCTGAAATCGGATGTGCTAGGCCTACAAGGTGCATAACGGTGGCACAACGTAACCCCGCTCCCGGCGGAAATCGCACGGATATCCGTGCTGGTTACAATGGAGCGAACGCAAAACAAACAATCATCAACCATAATTAACTTCAAGCTCTTTAAAAGATGACAATATATTATGTCATGATAAGGGATGTCAAACAAATATAGCCTAGCGTCTATTTGTGATCGGAAAATCCTCTTCCGTACCTCTCATGCTCCATATTTCTAGTTCTAGGAACATATACCCCAGGGGATCTTTATCTAGGGTTGAAAGAAGTGTCTTCAAAAGAGGGCTGTAATCGCTCATTGAACCAAAATATATGACCAATCGAGGATGATTGCATCGTGAATGGCAGATTTTTCATACAATAAGGTCTGTGGACTGTGTCATTCTTGACTGATACTATTTATCCTTGCGTCATTCTTGACTGATGCTACTTATCGCCGCGGTCCAATGGCTCGATACATAGTTATACACAAAGTAGCATATATATAAGGCCGACACATCAATCTAAGAAGAAGTTTACAGTCCGCAGTTCCTAATATCTTAAGAAGGTTATTAAAATATATGACCTTATTCGTCCTGACAGACGAGATGAAGCAAGTCTGCATCAGATGGAGTTGAAGTGGTACGAGCAGGGTAGGATTTCTCATGACTAAATATGCCTTTCCATCGGGGCTTTTAAGGCTATTCATGATGCGGTTCAATAAGATGTGTCTAAACACCTTCACATATCATCTATGAACAATACCTGATCCGTGCTCACTCGCAGTTTCAAAATATCAACACATATTTCCGTGTGGTATCAGAAAAAAAAAACCAATCAGAAAAAAGCAGGTTAATTTAGAGAAGGTCTATTGAATCACATAATGCCTGAAACAAATTAACAGAAATACAGGAATATGGGCAGATCTTACACAAGTTAATTTAAACAATTAACACATAATCGTATTTATGTCATATAAACAGAAATGGGTTATTTTTTGGAACACGAGGCGACCGCCATATTTTAGGGGTGTGTCATGTGACGTATTCCTTCCAGAACGTTGTCTTCCCAATGAACTCTCTGAACCTCTCTCTGTCTTGGGCGATGTGGCTTGCATTTTCTAGCGATGTATTCATGTTATCTTTAATGTCGTCAGTCCATCGTCTTCTTGGTCTGCCCCTTCTCCTCATCCCAGGTACTCTTCCCTCCATTATTTGTCTTTCTAAACAGTTATGTCTCTTTATATAACCAAACAGGCGTAGTTTTCTTTTTGTTATTGTGTTTAGTAACCAACACTCTGGAATATTCAGTGTGATTATAATATCTGAGTTTCTGATATTGTCCTTCCATGATATTCTAAGTATCTTTCTGTAGCATTCAGCTCGAAGGCGTTGATCTTCTTTGCCGCTGTTTTACTTAGAGTCCATGTTTCACAGCCGTATGTTGCAACCGGAAATCTAAAGGTTCGTATCATTAGCACTTTCGTTTCTATTTTGTTGTTTTTCCATATGTTTTTCAGCCGTGTTATTTTGCAATATGCCATTGCCAATCTCTTCCTTATTTCTGCCATGCATAGAACGAATGTGTTCTCTTTAAGGTGCTCGATTAACGGTTGTTCCTTCCCGAAAGTAATGGCAACCTACGGGAATATTGTGCCTAGAAATTTTAGGGGTAACTTATCTAAATAGTATACCCACAATTAATCAATAATTACATTGAATATTAATTATTTCAGAATTATGGGTTAGGAGAGTTGTGATTTCAATAACTAACCTAAATAAATTTATATTTAAATTAATAAATAATAAACATAAACTGATAAACATAGCTAAGAAAATAATCAAACAGGTAGGCACTCGTTCCAACCAACACAAGAAAACATGATCAAAAGTAAACGTGATTGCCTACGCTATTCGACATGACACTTGAGTGATTGATTGATTGATTGAGAATTTGAATAAACTTTTGGGAATAATACATTTTAAAAAAACCACTTGAAAGTTGTTACATCAATGTATATACATAATCAATGTTGCTCATACATTGTATCGATAGCTAAATTTCATGAATTCTGATCTATAAAGGTATAACATAAGAGAGGAACTACTGTTTACATAATGTGTGTGATTCACAGACATCAGAAGACAACAGATTAAGGTATAAAGGGATAAAAGTGAAAAGAAAAGACAAAACAGGAATCCAAAAACAAAAATAACATTGAAGCAGCAGATATGTAGTGTTACAGAGGAATGTTAAGAACACATTGGACAGATAAAAAGGGTAATGAAGATCTCTTGAAAGAAGTCAGACAAAGAGACAGTCCATATTTTGCGATGAGGAGAAAGCATTGAGCACATTGTAACAACAGGCAATTTGAAGCGCAAAAGAAGTATGGGAAGAATAAGAGCGAAGATGCTTGATAACGTGGTAGTGTTGCATGGGAGAACATAAGTATAGGCAATTATTGACAGCACATGAAAAAGTAAAGGTATGTCACATGGCAGCAACCTGCCGTCGGGGATGAAGATAACTCTTCATGTACTAAGCTTAAGTAACTATTAGGTGGGGTGGTCAGTTCCTTTCCCTGCTGTCTTTACCTTCCCTAACTCATGCGTCAGGTACTCATTTACAACTGAGTCGACTGGAGGAGTGGTCGTGTCAAGCAAGAAATCACAACCCGGATTTTTGTGTGTCCTGACGTGGTTTCAAATGTGGCACGCTGCAACCCGGTGATAGCAAGCAAGCTCACTATGAACTAGGCTACTGCGCTCCCCACATGGAGGGAGCTCCCACACAGGGCTATAATAATCAGCAGACATAATAATCAGCGACACGCGGCATAGACTGCAAGAAGACGGTAACCCTTATTCGCATATGCATGAAGCACTCTGTTCTGGTTTTGAATTGAATTTGAGAAATGAAGCATGGACTAAATCATGAGCTAGATTTCCTGTACAACTGGTGAAACTGGACGTTTTATTTCCCAGTGTTAATTGGCTATCTTCATTATTGTTTACAATGTATTGTTATTCTCATTTTTTTTCACACTATAAGACCTAAGACATTATTGTGTTTGTGTCTAGAAAGTGAACCGGTGAATTGTTTGTCACATGTGGTGTGTCCTGTTCATGTAGGATTGAGATCGTGCGCCGTATTATTAAACATTATTTCACAATTGGTGCGTAACATCCATTCAACGCAATCATTGTTGACATACGATAGATCCATAGTGTTCTCCATCACCTTACCGTTAGCTGGACTACTAAAGAATGATAATTTGTGAAGCGGAAAATTCTCTAGGCGTCTTATTCTAAATAGTGAGATAACATTCGAATATACGATATTGATAACTGCCAACACGCGTTCTGTTCAATGAAATACGATATTGATAACTGCCAACACGCGTTCTGTTCAATGAAATACGATATTAAGAGGGGTGTTTCAAACGAAAGCCTTAAATATATATTTTTTTCCATGCGAATATCAATCTATCAGTAAAGTGTCAGGTTGAGTGGTGTAGGTGATGATATTAAAAGACACGACACCTTATTGAAGACCTTACTTGAGGGTAAAGTCAAAGGAAAGCTAGCAAGAGGTAAACAGAGATAAAAATGGGAGAGTAACATCACATGATGGACAGGTTACAGTCTAGCAGAGTGCACCACCAAGACAAGAGACAGTGGATGTTGGAAATACGTTTCAGCCAACCTTCGTTGCGGAGACGGCACTTAATGACGATGATACAGTGTCAATCCATCCAGAAACTTGTTTCTTTGTCTTTCTCTGTTTCTGTTCCAATAATCTTTCTGGTGATTACTAAATAGAGGGTTTCATTTTCTTAAACCATTAAATCGGAGTTCTATATTTTTTTTCTAAGCAGTCAGCGTTCAACGTGGGTCGATACAACTTCTCAAGACTTATAAACGCATTAGATCCAAGTGTTAGGATGTTATATTATAAGATAAGCTGGAGGCAACTGATGATATGGTGTTTTAAGAAGAATGATGATAATTCTGTTTTAAGAAGAATGATGATAATTCTGTTTTAAGAAGAATGATGATAATTCTGTTTTAAGAAGAATGATGATAATTCTGTTTTAAGAAGAATGATGATAATTCTGTTTTAAGAAGAATGATGATAATTCCATGGACAGTGAAGAAAATGAATGTAGAGGTTCTCAGAGATGCTGGAGTAAATTGACAAACTGTAGCAAAAATTAAAAACAGAGAATCTAGGTTTTTAGAGCATGTGATGAGAAAAGTAAAACTTGAACATTTAGTAACCACCGGAAAAATCAAGTGGAGAAGAGATAAAGAGAGAAATTTCTAGATGTGTTGTCACTGTGACACACAAAGATGTCACCAACTGAACTTATTAACAACACAAGTAACAGATAGTTGTGGAGAAGTGTGATCACCTACGCCACTCGGCATGGAACTTGATTGATTGATTGATTAGTTAATTGATTGATGAAATTATTGATTGATTGATTGATTGATTGATTGATTGATTGATTGATTGATTGATTGATTGATTGATTGATTGATTGATTGATTGATTGATTGATTGATTGATTGATTGATTGATTGATTGATTGAACGAGAAAACAATTCCTTGGTCGCATGTATGGACACGAACGCACCACCTAACAAAAGTCCACCTCCAATGTGAAAGTCTTTTCTGCTAATGACTCTTCGGGTCATCCAAACAGAAGAACATTACTTGGTTTCAGAATTTGTGTGCAACGGATGTGGGGGGAATTCAAAGTAGAGGTTCTCGATGGGGCAGCTGGTGCTCTGGCATTGTAATGTGCGGGTGTGAAGTAACATGCAGAATTGTCATTCCACTCTCCCCCACATTAACTACCGTTTTCTTTCATGAGACATTTAATAACATTTCTGTGAAAAAATATTTAGGACTCGAGGGTGTGGAGACTTCCATAAATTCCTAGTGTTAATGTTAAGTTCAGATTTCAAAGTAATCCTAGGAGTACGTGGTGACTGGATCTGAGGCCTTGACTGATGTTGATTGTTGCAAAGCTCTAATATAACTAAATTGAAGTAACGACCGTGGTTGAAAGGTGCCAACCTCAACATAAGAGGTACAATTTACTTAACCAAATAATGTTCTGATCTTCAGGGAAAAGGGGGGGGGGTAGGGTAATTTGAACCTCCAATCCCCCTTATATGCGGGTTTGATTTGAACTATTAACCATTATATGAAACTGCGAGCATAAGTCTATGTTGGAGAAAAGTTCCGTTTCATTCTGAAATGTTATTCCACCTTATTATTTGCAATCTCTTAACACAGTAAACAATTATCATTGCATCGCTTATTGTGATTAAAGATAATGATGAAGCGTGTTCAAGCACGCGGCAGAGTAATGTTGCATAAGAAAAGATACTATTAACTATACAATGAAGGGCGGAATATTAAATAAAAAATACAATAGATATCGACTTGGAAAATACTATCATTAACTTCATTATTTTATTGAGTGCAGGTCAACAGAGTGTAGTAGATTGTCTGATAGATGTTTTCATTAATGGTTGATCTATATGTGAAGCGTAAATTAATTAGGAAGAAGAAGACAGAGAGAGAGAGAGAGAGAGAAGAAGAAGAAGAAGAGGAACAACAACACAATTATTAACAATAGGAAGGAAATAGGCAAATAATTATATGTTGAATTGAGATAGATTGGAGAGAAAAGTGAGAAAATCTGAAAACACAGTACGGAAAGGAAAAAAATGACAACGAAAGAAAAGGAAAATGTGTTTATGTGATAATAAAGAGGCATGAGGGAGATACGTACTCATTGAACTTAATAAGTGATTAAGTAAACATGATCCGATACATTTAAGGGGAAGTAGTCCACCACCAATGGCACATTTTTGGCACATTCTGTTGTAAAACTATTAACTTTATTTTCGTGCCAAGACATGCGGGTGTTGAGAGTAATTTGCTAGGGAATTCACTGACGAGTATGACCACAGTGCTAACATGTGCATCATTAGATGGACGTGACATAGGTATTATGTAACTAATTGGACCTTGTCCGTTCATACGATATTCTAACGTGTAAATCATGATAACCTGCTTAGAGTTTCTGTAGACAACACAACTCCTAGCACTTTTATTTGTGTTACTCTTAACGGGGCCATTTGTGTATATAATTATGTCTTCTGGTTTCGAGTGTAACTGGGCAAGTTCATGCACTGTAATATGGGCCCTGACTGCCGTCCATTTTCGACACGCTTTACCTAGTTGTATTATTACTTTAGTCAAGTGATTTCTTCTTAGTGTCTACCTCCACCCATACACTGCCCTTTCATATTTCTTCAATTCATATATTCTTCACGGTGTGTCTTCAGCGTCTGCAATCCATGATCTGACATGCTTGATTCGTTTTCCCTTTGACTCATCTAGACGTTGGTATAATTGGTGGTGGTTGTATTCAGTCACTTTAAGGTACGACCTAACTTGTGCTACCTGATGTCGCACTCTAATGCTGGGATCAAGCAGAAATCACATAGCAGAGATGAGTGTATCCCTAGTACACCTCAGCACCGCTCTCATTACCTGAATGTGGACTTTTCCAGTATATCAACGTGTGTCTGTGACCGTGTTAGTAGGCCGAGAAATAATCTATGACAGATAGCACCATCACTTGTAGAAGCAGAAACAGTACCCATTCCTGAATGTGGAAGGTCGCCATAATCTTGATAGAATTTATCACAATAGTGCAGCAATTACATGACAGAGTGCAAGCTAGAGGTCAGGATGATGGTGAGTTATCTGAAACGTTTTCTATCTCAAATGGCGTAAAACAGGGATGTGTATTAGCACCTACCCTATTTAGCATCATGTACTCTGATCTATGTTAGACGTTCAGAGATCTAGATTTGGGAGTAAACATATATTGAATAGATGAAAAATTATTCAACCTGCGGCGGCTCCAAGAAAAAAACAAAGTCAAATCACACACAATCAGGAATCTCTTATTTGCTGATGACTGTGCCCTAAATGCCAACTCAGATGCTGACCTACAAATTATTATAGATAGATTCTCCAAAGCATGTACCAACTTTGAACTTACTAGTAACACAGCGAAAACAGCAGTCATGCTACAACCAGCAACTGGCAAAAGCTATCTCAAGCCCTGCATAAAGGTAAATGGTGTAGCACTGAATGTTGTGAATAGTTTCATACCCAGGTAGTAAGTTATCACAAAATGCCAACGTTGATGATGAAGTGCATGCAAGGATCGCCAAAGCAAGCAGTACTTTCGGCAGATTGTATCTATTGTTTGGCGTAGAAATGGCAAAAAACCTACAGACTAAGCTGAAAGTCTACTGAACAGTGGTACTTCCAGTGCTGTTATACGCTAGTGAAACATGGACTATGTATAGACGTCATGTGAGGAAACGCAATCACTTTCATACAACTTGTCTCAGAAAAGTTATGAATATCAGATGGCAGGACAAGATTCCAGAAACAACTGTCCTTGATAGAACTAGTATCCCCAGCATTGACACGATCCTGATGCAGACACATATTCGTTGGGCAGGTCATTTGTGCGTATGCCAGACCATCGCCTGCCAAAGATACTTCTCTATGGTGAGCTGAAGAAGAGTACGCTATCTCAAGGTGCCCAAAATAAGCGCTACAAGGACTCGTTACACACCTTACTAAAAGCGTTTGAAATAAATCAATATGGAAAATCTTGCACAAAATAGATCTACATGGCGCTCTATAATCAAAATAAAAAAGTGCGCATCATGTTGTGAGAAGAGAAGAAATGCAGCAGCTCAACATGGTAGAGTAGCTAGAAAGTCACGGATAGACCAAGATCCTTCTACAGTGGTTATTCCATGCCCGAACTATTCAAGAACATTTACAGCTCGAATTGGGCTCATTAGTCATCTACATGCAACTACAGAGTCTTCTCTTTATTTTGAAAACCTTCATAAATTTCCTATGCCAGAACTGCTGCATGTGTGACTGTGTCTCTTCTGGGTCTGTATGCACCTAGGTTATTTGAGAGAATGTCTTTGATCTTCAGTTCCATGATTATGCGTCTAGCAACAATTATTTCCAGAACCTTACTGTACATATTCTACAGTGTGATGATACGATTACCTTATATGTCCATATAATCTTTTCATGGTTTTGGCACGGGTATAAAATAGCTATAAAATGAGACAGGCAGGTTTAGAGAACATAGTCACAACAGGCAAAATTCAAGGCAAAAGAAACAGAGGGCGACAACATGAGAAAATATTATACAGTTTGACAACCTGGCACAACAAGTAAACATCAACGACCTTGATACATAATACTGTGGACAGAGAGCTGTGGAGAGCCATGATCGACTACGCCAGCCGGCATGGCACATGATGATGATGATGATGATGAGATAGCTATGTAGCCACTTCTCTGGTACTACTCCTGTTTTCAGACTCACATTATAATCATCTATCATCTTAAATAGCATAGTCTCCACAATGTCCTTGAGTAAGCTGTACCTGATTCCACCCGTGCCAGGACCGCCTCCAGATGTATTCTTAATAGCCAGTTGCACATCGTCAACACCTGCAAACTGGTCTTCTTTGGCCCTAATATCCGTGACGGATGTCATGGTATGCAACATTTCTTTGCGTTTATCAGTCACCCTGATTAGTTTGTTGAAGATATCTGTCAAAGACGACTGCCTTTCATCTCATCTGATGTCATTGTCTGCCCTGAGTTTTCCCTCACTCTTGTGCTGGGTTTCGTTTCTGTACTCCGCTTCATTGACCTATGTAGCTTCCATAACTTGTGTAATGCTTTGTTCTCCGTGATCTCCTCAGTATAAAATTTTCCAACATATGTTCTTTATATAAATATATATTCTTCTTCTTCAGGGTTCATTTTCATACTCCCGTTGGATCTCTCTTGTAGCAAGACGATGGTCCTACTAGATTCCTACAGGATGTAGTCCAGAGAATGGAAATGCATTGTGTCGTCCATTTTATTTGCGTCATGGCCTGACACATTTGTCTTCGGCACCATACATGCATACTTCATACTTTCCTAATGAGTCAGATCGTTAGCGCAGTGTGGTAAATTATTAACTGGAAAGTGGGAAATTAGAGGCAACAGAGATGTGGTTCTACAGAGGAATGTTGAGAATGCCATGGACTGCCAGAAAATCTAATGTAGAGGTGTTGAAAGAGTCAAATGCGAAATCAACCTTAATCAACAAAAATAAGAAAAAGGCAATCTTCTTTTTTTTTGGCTACTTCATGAGACAGGCAGATTTAGCGAACATAGTCACAACAGGCAAAATTGAAGGCAATGGAGACAGAGGGTGACAACGTGAGAAAATATTAGACAGTTTGACAACCTGGCACAGCAAGAAAACAACAACGATCTTGATACATAATACTTTGGACAGAGAGCTGTGGAGAGCCATGACCTCCTACGCCAGTGGGCATTGTACCTGATGATGATGATGATGATGATGAATGATTCTCTGTTTCCATTCTTACTGTGATGCCATCATGTGCAGTGACGTAGCTTATGTAACGTGTATTATTCTTCGTTCACGATAAAGACATTCTTGTTGACTTGTGTAGGTCTTCATATATGTTTCCAATGTTCACGTAACAGACCGTCTTGTTGATTTGGGTAGATAGAACTTCATGTATGCTTATAATGTTCACGATAAAGAACATCTTTTTGATTTGAGAAGATAGATCTTCATGCATGGTTCAAATGTGCAGATGAAGAACTTCTTGTTCATTTGTGTAGATAGATCTTCATGTATGTTTCCAATGTTCAAGGTAAAACCATCGTGTTGATTTGGGTAGATAGATCTTCATAGTTAGTTAGTTAGTTAGTTAGTCGTCGGATCATCATCACTGCAAACCGGACACATCCATAGTTGCTCCGATCTCTCCTTGAGTGTATCCGCCATCACACTTCTGCTGACAGTACCGGTCCTATGCTGGTTGACCATCATTCTTCTGCGCCCTCCAAAATGTTCACCTCTAGCAACACCGCATCTCAATCCCTGATCCTCAATCCCAGCCATTGAAAAGGAATCATCATCCACATTCGTCTCACTCTCGCGTGTTATATCTCTTAAGGAGTTCAAAACGTCAGCGCGATCCATTGCCCCATCGCCCTTTGCCACAATCGCACACGATGCCAGTTGATCCGCTCTTTCATTGCCTCGAACGCCCACATGTCCCGGCACGAAAATAAATGTAACCGTCTTCAAGCTCGCATTTCTCAAGGCCTCAATCCACTGTTCGCGAACGAGACCCACTTGTACCTTCTTAATCATACTCATAGAGTCACTCAAGATGCAGACCTGCATTACTTTCTGTGTGCGTAGCCACTCAAATGCCTTGGTCACCGCCATAGTCTCCATGATCATACTACTCGTAGTGACCGCAAAGGCACCACTTTCCTCCTTGATCGTTTTACCTGCGCACTGAGCTGTAAAGGCCCAAGCACTGCGAAAATGCCTAATTACAGATCCATCAGTGTATATAATCACATCCCCCTCTTTGGTATTCTCACTGATTAAAGCCTGCACTTCTTTCTCCACAGCTGTGGGACACCATTCTCTGCATTCCCTGCTAAGTGATATTACTACTCTCAAACAAGTTTCGAAATCTGTGGGTAGACCTATCCATTCCGCACCAACTGCCACATCCTGTAATCGGCACACGCTTTGTATTACATCTTCAGCACGTCCCATCCACGACCTTCCTCTCTTGAGTCTGCTGCCTTTAACTTTCTGTATTTCGGAATGCAACGGGTGTTCCTTATCTGCATTTATTTGAAGGTACGCCCGTGCACGGCAATACTGTAATCTATGCTCAGCTGTTGGGCAGTCAAGTAGGTATCGCATAGCTCTTGTCGATGTGTCTCTTGTGCATCCCAGAATGATACGCATTGCTGCATTCTGGACTCTATCCAGTCTTTCGATCTGAGTTTGGCTAAGAGTCAGAATTGCCAGTGCAAATTCCACCACAGCCACTACCAAACCCTGGTACAAAAGAAATAACAATCTTTGCTCACATTGCGCAGCAGCCATAACCTTCATTGCTGCTAAGCCTTTGCCTGCCCTTATGATAATGTGGTCAACATGTTCCCTGAAACTCAGGCTTCTGTCAAAAAACACACCCAGATATCTCATTGTGCTAGTTCTTTCTAAACTTTTCCCGGACAACGAAACTTGTGGCATGGGTGTCTTTACCATGTGATTGTTCAAGGAAAACCACGTCACGAATGCCTTAGACGGATTAACCACTGCTCCCGTATCTCGACACCAATTTGTCAGTCTGTCCAGCTCCTTCTGTAGTTCCACGACGCACTCTTCTCGATTTCTGCCCTGTCTATACACCAGGATATCATCGGCATATGACATCGTTCTGCCAACACCTGTGATTTGATTGCCAGCGATATGTACTGTGTATACATTGAAAAGTACAGGAGATAGAGGCGATCCCTGTGGCAGGCCAGGGCTAATAACCGTTGGTGTAGATATCCAGTTACCACACTTAAGAACTACAACCCTGTGCATCAGGGCGGCGCCAACCCAACGCACGACAAAAGGATTAACTGCAAGATTTAACAGCTGGTGCATCAAGATATCCAAGGACACCCTATTGTACGCATCCTCAAGGTCTATTGCGACCGCACATGTCTCCATGCGCGAATCGAACCCCTCAAAAACATCCTGCGCAAATATGGCTGCATTTTGCCATGTCTTCTTTCCTGGACGATATCCTCCTAACAATGTTGGTAAACACTTATTTCTTTCAAGATAACACGATACCTTCCGGGCCACAATTTTTCCCAAAAGCTTGCCAATCGTATTCTGCATAGTTATTATTCTGTAGCCATGTATCCTGGTGTGGTCCTTCCCAGGTTTGTGTAGTGGAACTAAATAGCTGTGCAACCAGTCTTCTTTCACTGCCCTTTAGAAGGCTATTATTGAACATGTCCACCAACTCTCCCAACTCCTCATCCGTTCTTCGACTAATGTCATCGTATCTAATGCCATCTGGCCCTGGTGCTGTATTTTTTGTACTTTTCAATGCCTTCCTGATTTCTTCAACTGTGATTAGCATATGGTTTTCCATGCTCAAGTTCTTACACGTGTCTGTGAGCGTTTTCCTGATTTCTTGATATGCCTCCACATTTCTCTGACCAATTTGTGCGGTGTAGTGTGCCAGCAATGCCGCACCTTTTGTCTCGTCTGTCTTCAGCCAGCCGGTATCGTCGCTCTGGAAATCGGCAATAGTCACGCGTCTTGTGAGACCATTCATGGATTTGTGTAACCGCCAGAACAATTTTAGTGACTTTTCGCGTGTTATCTCTTTGCAAAATTCGTCCCATTTTGACGCCTTTGCTGACTTTGATCTTCCGGTCAAAATGGTGGATAGCAACGCAAGTGTTTTTGTTTGTCACCAACAGTTTCACTTGAACAATGGATATATTCGTTGTTTTCATTTAGGAGATTGTGTGGTGATGTGTTGTTATTCTCTGACCAGGAGGTCCACTCATTAAGATCTTCGCCGGTGCTAACGGAGTGCGTGCATCTGAGCTGAAGTCTTCGTGAGTGTAATCGTTGTCACACTGTTTGAAAAATGGCAGCCAATATCAAGCGGTCTAAACGAGGTGGCTCAAAAAGGAAAAGTCACCGGGCGGGTGCTAGAAGAACGAGATCGAAAACAACTAGGCTAGGAATTAAAAACGTGCGTGTGCTGTTTTGGAATGTGGCCAGTGTACACAAGCGTAGAACAGAGCTATAAAAGATGTGTTATGAGGCTGACGTCATTGCATTGCAAGAAACACAGCTAGGTGAAAGTGGTAATATCAGGATAGCCGGATTTCAGTGTTTCTACAACAGGCGACATCTTGGACAGGCAATCTTAGTACGCGAGGGTTTTAGTGTATGCGAGGTTGATATGTCCAAGTGGGATAGTGACAATATCCAGTTACAGGCAGTGAGGGTCCAGAGGGTCCAGCACCCAATCATGATTGTAAATGTGTATGCCTGCAACACGAGCATTGATCTTCAGGGTTGGAAGATCCTAGGGGAGATAATGGAACAGGAAAAGCAGATCCTCTTTTGTGGTGACTTCAATGCGAAAGGTACATCATGGGGCAATAGTGCTTCGAACAAACAGGGAAGAGAACTTGAGGAGGCCCTGACAGATACGGACCTGGTGTGCCTTAACGATGGCCGTATAACACGGATGGCAAGCAGGGATGGTGATGATGATAGCGCTATCGACCTGGCATTGGTGTCATCAGCTGCTGTGGCTATCTGCAAATGGGACGTGCTGGGGCATCATGGCAGTGACCACCTCCCATGTGTTGTTCTCTTAAAAAATGACAAAAGTAAGCAGATAAGGCCAAAGGTAAGATCCTTTAAATATGATCGAAGAGGAGTGGATGTTGTGAGCATAATTCGACAAGACAAACGTAAGGCTCAAGTAGTGGGAAATCTGGTGTGGGATAGGCCCTCCTGGTGGAACGAAGAGGTTCAAAGGGCATGGAGCGAGAAACGGAAAGCAGTATCACTATGGCAAAGGGCACGGAAACGTGTTGCGGCTCAGCCCATGGAGGTCGCACAATGGAAACGGAAGAAAGATATCTTAGTCCAAACATTCAAAGATAGATCTTCATGTATGTTTCCAATGTTCAGGGTAAAACCATCGGATTGATTTGGGTAGATAGATCTTCATGTATGTTTCCAATGTTCAGATGAAGTACTTCTTGTTGATTTGGGTAGATAGATCTTCATGTATGTTTCCAATGTTCAGGGTAAAACCATCGTGTTGATTTGGGTAGATAGATCTTCATGTATGTTTCCAATGTTCAGATGAAGAACTTCTTGTTGATTTGGGTAGATAGATCTTCATGTATATTTCCAATGTTCACGTAACAGACCGTCTTGTTGATTTGGGTAGATAGAACTTCATGTATGTTTCCAATGTGCACGTAACAGACCGTCGTGTTGATTTGGGTAGATAGATCTTCATGTATGTTTCCAATGTTCAGATGAAGAACTTCTTGTTGATTTGTGTAGGTAGATTTTCATGCCTGTCTCCAATGACTGACAAAAGGTACTTACCATGAGTTTTCATTTTGTTTATCTGTTTTATCGGATTCAATTTTTTCTGCAGCTCTACCAGTTACAGATGTACTCACACACGACTTTCCTCGATGAATACCTTTTTATGCTCTGACCTTCTATATTTTTATACGATATTCAACCGGTGTGTTGTGGGAGACCGAAAGGGAGAAAAGTCTAACAATACTGTTACCTCTCATGAATGCCGTAAGACGCGTTTAAGAATCAGGGCCGTCGAGGCGAGGTTTCTCTCATAAAGGGTGGGTGGGAGTTATCTATAGAAAAAAAAAGTCATTTCTTCATTTTCGTGTGTCAGCGATACATTTTATTTAAATGTTGATGCCTCTTATGTGACAAATTACTAGGGAGGAATGGGAAGGTGATGGTTCTTCTTTTGTTCCAACTTGTGGCTCATTTCCTAGTGTCAAAAGTCATGTATTGGTTTTTTATTTTTGCGAGGGGGTGGGGTTACCTGCTTGTTAGTATTAAGTTTTAACCTCCCAAAATCCCCATTCCATTGTATAGGGACCTGTTAATGAACCGTTAGAGGTACATTTGGATGTTACCTTCCGTAGAGAATAAAATTTACACATGAACCATACTGAAGTCAGTTGTGTCGGGCCGACAGTCGGCTAAATATTGCAACTAAGCTGTAAGGTATGAAACAACTCAATCAGTTAGATTGACTATATTCTGATAATCTGCAGAGGTTTGTGAATGAACGAAGAAGAAGTAGCATATACCAAATGTTTGTGTGTTACAAATATTCAATCTCTCAACAATCCTCCATTCCATCTTATACCCTACAAAAGGTACCCGCGTTCCAAATGTGTCCTTGGACCAGGGCCGGCCTTAGGCCACTGCAACCTATGCGGCCGCAGTGGGCCCCGCACTTTCATAGGCCTCGCGCTAATTCTAGGTGTAAATTATTAAATTAAACCATTATAACTTATAATCATGTAAAGGTCAGCGTGTTTATTCTGTTTTTTTTGTTTTTACAGTGTTGTTTAATCTGTTACGTCGTTGTTGCAAGTGATTACAACAAGTAAATAAAATTGAAAAACAATTGTAGCTACTCGGGAGCTTTATCTCTAAAATCGTCATATAGAGGAACTTGGGGTAAGATGAAACAGACACCTTTCTTAACCTTATGATGGCTCAGCAGATGTCATTAACTATCCGGTATGTATCAGATGGGGTTAATGTGAAAGACCCTGTGGTTGTACATTAACGTTTTATTAATTTCTTCCTGTGGAAAGTACTACCTGGCATGACTTATGCAATGTACTAGTGAATGAGCTGTAGAAGCTTGACTTAAATGTAACAAATATTCGTTGACAAGGTTATGATAATGGTGCGAACATGAAAGGCGTCCATTCTGAAGTTCAAAAACGGCTTTTAAATATTAACAGCAGTGCATTTTTTTTTTACTCCATGTGCGTGTCATAATTACAATCTGGTGGTAGCAAACATGGTCAAAACATGCCCCGATGCGTTAACCTTTTTTGGAATTATACAACGCGTGTACACTATCTTATCAGCATCTACAAAGAGATGGTCATTATTCATAAAGCATGTTTCTAATCTGTCTGTAAAACCTCTGTGAGAAACAAGGTGGGAATGTAGAATAGATAGTGTCAAAGCACTTCGTTATCAATTGCCTGTAATTTGTGACGCACTCGATGAATTAGCTGAAGAGACTAATGATGCGATAATTAAAAGTGAAGCAGAAACACTGTATGAAACATTGAAACAGAAACACTGTATGAAACAGTGAAACATAAACACTGTATGAAACATTGAAGCAGAAACACTGTATGAAACAGTGAAACAGAAACACTGTATGAAACATTGAAGCAGAAACACTGTATGAAACATTGAAACAGAAACACTGTATGAAACATTGAAACAGAAACACTGTATGAAACATTGAAGCAGAAACACTGTATGAAACAGTGAAACAGAAACACTGTATGAAACATTGAAACAGAAACACTGTATGAAACATTGAAACATAAACACTGTATGAAACAGTGAAACATAAACACTGTATGAAACAGTGAAACAGAAACACTGTATGAAACATTGAAACAGAAACACTGTATGAAACATTGAAACAGAAACACTGTATGAAACAGTGAAACAGAAACACTGTATGAAACAGTGAAACAGAAACACTGTATGAAACAGTGAAACAGAAACACTGTATGAAACATTGAAGCAGAAACACTGTATGGAACAGTGAAACAGAAACACTGTATGAAACAGTGAAACAGAAACACTGTATGAAACAGTGAAACAGTACAAATTCTTTGTGGCACTTGTGTTATGGTACGACGTGCTCTTCCAAGTCAATTTTGTGAGTAAAAAACTGCAAGGTGAAACAGTAGATTTGAGCACTGCAATGAATTCGTACAACAACTTGATGACTTGGCTAAGGACACTGAGAGTTGATGGGTTTGTTCAGATTCTTGTTACAGCAAAGGAATTGGCTAAAACATGAAAGTTGTTGCAATATTTCCAGCCAAACATCAAAGGAGAAGACAGTATGATAAATCTGGGGAAAACGTCACACCTGGAAATGCTGAAGATGACTACAGGATGAATTGCTTTAACAGAATTGTGGACACTGCAATTCAATCCTTGCAGCCAAGATTTGAACAGCTGAAATCAAACCACAATCTATTTGGGTTTCTTGTCAGCTTTAAGAGACTTCAGCGTGATGACATACGAAAGTTTACAGCGAGCCTCGAGCAAGCATTGACGTCATCAACAGACCAGTCAGCAGATATATGTGGGCGAGAATTAGCAGATGAAATTGAATCTTTAAGGCATATTCTCCCAAATACCGCCAAAACCCCGGTAGAAATTGTGGCTTATCTGTCCACTAATAAAAGATGCACTGCTTTCCCAAACTCCTTTGTTGCACTCCAAATATTTTTAACAATACCCGTACCTGTGGCATCTGGTGAAAGAAGCTTCTCGCACCTCACACTAATCACGAATTACTTGAGGTCAACAATTCACGAACATAGATTGAACAATGTAGCAATTCTTGCTATTGAGCGTGATCTATGTAGGAAACAGAATTTTGATGATAAACTCTATGATTTCGCTACACGCAAGGCTCGTATAGTAAAGTTGATTTGATCGTGATTTTGTACTTAGTAAAGAATGAATAAAATGCAAAGACAAATTTATTTTCTAATACAAAATCTTAATTTTCATTTATTATCCTTATCCCTACCCAGACTGGGCCCCACGCAATCCGCATTAGGCCCCACAATTGTTAGGGCCGGCCCTGCCTAGGACCACTTGTTAAAAAGAACTGTTTTAAATGAATATTGCAGGAAGGGATGATCTGTCATAAAGCTTTCACAAACATAATTTAAATTTTCTTACCTAAATGAGCTTATGTTGACGAGCAGTCGTTCTCAAACTATTTAGTATCGGGGATCGTCAAACTGTTTCTCAAATTTTCTTAGAACAAGCACGATTACTCTAAGACAAATGCATTATACGATAATTATAATATCTTACATTAATGGCTTACAAACTAGCTGACCGTCCAATGATAGATGGCAGACCGACACCGGACCACAGACCACCATTTTGAGAGGCATTATACTGTACAGAAAGCCAATGCGACAAATATCAATATTATTGTAAGCAGTAACAATTGTAACAGAGCTACGATACATTAACTACAGAATACGTAACAATAAAGGATTTACGAATACACAACATAATTCTTACATATTAAATTGGAGGGAAATTTATATAGAACAGTCTAGAATTCGTGCATACAGACATATCCGTCGCTAACAGCCATTGGTGCAACCTGGGTTCATGAACAGAAATGTCGACTTCTGCTCCTAATAGAAACTTATTGAATTAGTTATCAAAGCAGCATATTGTTAGATAATCCTGATGAGTATTATTTGACTTGCGTATACCGCCTGCGCAGTAAGTCAACCAACAGTGAGAATTGTGTATAAAAAGGTGTGTGTTGAAAGGGATTTTGGCAGAAAGTAATCACATCCCATATCATTTGGAGTATTATCTTTCGCTGTTTAAATTAGTAAGTAATATGTTTTGTTTTCTTCCCTTACGCTGTGTATTCTTCCCTTACTCTGTGTATTCTTCCCTTACTATGTGGTAATTACTGTTATTTATTATTTGTAAAAGTCGTTGAGTCATGACAATGGTTAGGACGATGGTGATGATTATTGCAATGATGATAATAATTACGCTGATAACAATGATGACGTTCATGATAATGATGACGATGATGATGGTAGGTAGGTAGTTAATGAGTCTGTCTCTCTTTTGGAGAGGCGTGCCCCTTTCAACCAGCAGACAACTTAGTCCAATTAGGTTATATCAGGACACAATACCAAAAAATATTAGAGGTAACAAAGACCCCCAAAGTTATATAATAGACATAAACGATAATAATAACAAGAATGATAATGATGCTTGAATATGATGTTTACTGCGATGATGGTGATTGCAACGATGATGATTTCAGTGATTGTTATAATGATGTTGCTGATTATGAAATTGATGTGTTTGTTGTTGATGATGTTGTTGTTGATGACGTTGTTGTTGATGTTGTTATTGTTGATGTTGTTAATGATGTTGTTGTTGATAACGTTGTTGATGTTGTTATTGTTGATGTTGTTATTGTTGATGTTGTTATTGTTGATGTTGTTAATGATGTTGTTGTTGATAACGTTGTTGATGTTGTTGTTGATGTTGTTGTTGATTTTGCAAACTGACATAAGCGAGCATGGCTCTCCACAGCTCTCTATCTCCAGCATTATGTATCAAGATCGTTGTTGTTTCCCTTCTGTGCCACTTTGCTAAACTATATAAATTTTCTCATGTTGTCGTCATCTCTCTCTCTATTGTGCCTATGTTCTCGAAACCTCCCTGTCTCATGACAATGCCAAAAAAGGAAAGATTGTCTTTTTCTTATATTAATTTTGAAGGTGAGTTTCGAATTTTACTATTTCAGCACTTCCAAATTAGTTTAACTGGCAGCCCATGGTATTCTTAGCACTCTACTCTAGAACCACATCTCTATTGCCTATAAATTCCCCCTTTCCAGTTTGTTTATTGTCCAAGACTCGCACCCATATGTCAGTATAGGTGTTATATAGCACTGCAGAACTCTCTTCCTCACCTCTAATGACAAGGTGAATGTTGTTTTCTGAATGTTGTTTTTGCATGTCCTATTCTGCTTCTTATTTCTGTTGAACTTCTTCCATCTGCTGTAATCGTTGAATCTAAATATTTGAATTGGTGGACCTGTTTTAATACAATATCATTCTCTTTGATCTTCCAAGGTGTGTTATTTTGTTTCCTTGAAATAATATTTTTTTCTGTTTTCATTATATTTAGCAAGAAGCATTTCTCTTTTTTTTTCTGTGACTACTACATTAATTAAATCTTGGTCGTCCTCACTTTACCAATCAGGACAACATCATCCTCAGCATATCTCAAATTAGTTATGTTATGTCCTCCCTTTGTTATTTCTGGGATATCTACTATTCTAAGCATTTTATTTTCACTGTATAAAAAGAACAGGTCTGGTGAATAAAGAAATCCCTGTGTAACTCCTTGTTTTATTTGTTAAAAAACGGCCAAAATGAATTCCTACTCTTATTGCTCCTGTTTGCTGCTAGTACATGTTCTTTATAATTCTTAAATCTTTACTATTAATTTTAAAATTCTCTAGCATGTGTATTGTTTTCTTCTTCTTGAACCCCATCAATTGAGAGCGATTAGTTTTTACATCCTAGGTTTCTCGGAATGTTCTTTCATATTCCATACTAATCTTTCAGCTTGTTATCAGCTTTCGCTTCGTAGCCAACGAGCTGTTCCTGTTGTAGAAACATCAACCCAGTACCATACTTTGTGTACATAGGTCCCAGATCTAATTCCTTCTATATGAGCCGTGTTGGGTAACGGTGTTTGGTCGAATTAGACTCAGAGTTGATACACCTTCAATACGGAATATGATGAAAAGAGACGAAGTGTGAACAAACGTAGTTGTTGACTCTTATGTACTGAGTTGCCCATTATGTACACCACATCTTACCGGTATGCGAAGATTACAACTCATATCGCAGAAACCCGTAGCTTAATTAAAAGACTATATCTCCCTAATGATTTTCCTGCCCTACAGTTATGGGTTTAAGAGGCATCTATACAAATTACTGTTTAAGCAGTTTACCAGCAGAAGGAGTCTACTTAACTGACTTTCTTAGCGGCTTGCTGGACATAAGTACAGCGAAATTGTCAGTAAAAGTCGACTTTGTAAACAAGATAATAGAAGGGGATTCAACCCTGCGGCTTCTTGAGTACAAAACGAACGGGTTAACATCTACGCCACTTCCATTCTGGCAAAAAGATTACTATACGAAAGCAAGATATATCCCGATTAATTGAGATTTGAGCGAATATCGTGTAGAGGATTATGGAAGACATAAAATGGAAAAAGTTGAAACTCTATTGATTCCCACTAATAATTGCACGATAGAAGGAAATTACAACATTAAAAATATACAGGTTGATTAAATATAACTACGTTTCGATCAATACTTTTTCATCAGGAAACAAGCAGACATATACTGTGAATTATATGCAATTCAATACAACATAGCCAGCAAATACTGAAAATAACTGCCAATAGAACAGATAGAAGATTTGATACAATGTCCTTAAATGAACTTCATCGACTAAATATTTATAAAAATGGAATATAACTCCACTTACTTATGCAGCCAAATAGAGGATGTTATCCACAGTCTTGGAATAAAGGAACTAACAATCTTTATCATATTGGGAACATATCTAACAGACTCAAATAGCACATGTTAGGAAAGTGTGACGTTGGTGACGCGGAGTTGTTCTCAAGTGGATAATCTCCAGACAAATAAACATAACATATTTTACATTACTGCCCACTGTACCGCACTACAAGAATATAGTTAACTAAAACAGCCCTGACGGATAATCTCTACGTCCGTGACTCAGAACTGTTGACCATAGTCCAGTTCATGTATGACATCTATATCAGAATCAGACTTCGGCTGGAGAACGAGGAAAAAGGAAACAGAAGAAAAATAGAACTTAAATAGAATACTGAAAATGACAAATAGATAACTATATGAGAGAATGTGATGGGCGAAGAGCAGGGTAAGTAGCTAGCTATATACGAAAATATGATAAGGGAAAAAGTAGATAGTAGCTAGCTTTATAGGAAAATCTGATAAGGGAAAAAGTAGATAGTAGCTAGCTTTATAGGAAAATCTGATAAGGGAAAAAGTAGATAGTAGCTAGCTTTATAGGAAAATCTGATAAGGGAAAAAGTAGATAGTAGCTAGCTTTATAGGAAAATCTGATAAGGGAAAAAGTAGATAGTAGCTAGCTGTATGAGAAATTTGATAGGGTATACATCAGGATGGTGACATATTATATGAAGTTCACAACATTATTAATCATTAAACAATAACAATTATAGTATATAGATTATCTTGTCTTGCCATATCCATGTGTGCCGCTAGCCGTCATGGGGAGCCGAAGTCTTGTCTTGTCTTATCAATGTGTGCCGCTAGCCGTCATGGGGAGCCGAAGTCTTGTCTTGTCATATCCATGTGTGCCGATAGTCGTCATGGGGAGCCGAAGTCTTGTCTTGTCTTGTCATATCCATGTGTGCCGCTAGCCGTCATGGGGAGCCGAAGTCTTGTCTTGTCTTGTCATATCCATGTGTGCCGCTAGCCGTCATGGGGAGACGAAGTCTTGTCTTGTCTTGTCATCTCCATGTGTGCCAATAGCCGTCATGGGGAGACGACGTTTTGTCTTGTCCTGTCCTGTCCATATGTGCCACTACTCGTCATGGGAAGCCGACGTCTTCTTATTTTCGCTAAACTGCGATGCTGCTGCCATAGTGTAGCCGTGGTATTCTAGTATTTCTCTGATGTCATCTATTCATCATCGTCTGCATCTTCCTTGTTTCTCTTTTCAGATGATCTTCTATGAAAAGCTATCGATGGAGTGTGATCTTGTTCCATTCTGATTAGGTGATCGAGCCATTTGAAGTTATGTGTGTCTATGAACGCTTCGCACGGTATTGTTTTCAATAGATTTCCTATTGGGTCTACATTTAACTACATACAATATATGACTAAATGGCTGCGATTCGGACTGTCATGAATAGAGACAGAAATGAAACATGTAAATGTTAGAAATAGATTCTCTAACATGTTTAAAATTATATTCACAAAAGATATATTGATCGTAGATGTATAGTGTTGAGTCTGTGTCTAGGTATGTAAATACGCTTTTTTACAATAGAAACGTGTTAGACCGTTGATCAACAATGACATAATAAACTCGTATCTATTGGTTAGGAAGAATTCCAATTAAACAAACAAGTAATAGAAAACACCAAACAGAATTTTCAACAATAAGAAGAAAACAATGGTCGGTATTGGTTAAGCAGATGTGGCATCATCACATCGATATTTCGGTTCGTTAAATAATGTAAATATTTGTTTCGTTAAACATAGGCCAAATTTGCTTAACCTTTACCAAATGGATTTATATCAGATATGTACATAGAATGAATGACAACAGACTGCCACTACTAGCACTAACATTGAAACCAGATGTTAAAATGGCGAAGACTAAGAGAGACTATTCACATAATAACCATCAAAGAGGGTATTGTATCCTGACTGTGTAGTCTGTACCCTGACTGTGTACTCTGTACCCTGACTGTAGGTTTCAACAACATACAAGAATACCACAGAATAGAATTCCATCGCTCGAACTGGAGAACTGTGGTCTCTGCCCTATGCACCCTATTCGGCGCTGATGAAACAAGAAGATATATATAGTTAGAATACATTTAATGACATCGACAGAACAATATGCACGACCGGGATTCTAATCATAAGCGTGTTCGATAGAACGTGTTTATGAAACGGACTACTAATACCAGCAAGTCGACTACGTAACCATGTGCAGGATAAAACAAATCACTGCACAGTTAGTTAAATTAAACATTTACTGGTAGCTTTTCCTTCTTCTTCTTCTTCTGCGTTCGTTCTCAAACTCCTGCATATTACCAGGATGTAATCTGGAGAACGGAATGAGTTGTGTCATGGTTTACAGCATTGCTGCGATATCAGCGTCTTACGATCTAACACATCCGACTTCAGCATGGCTTTGGTTCCCTGACCCTATATGGGATGGGACAGTCAACTCATTCCCATAATCTCCTTAGTCGCATCTTACGACATGCATGGAAGGTAAAACGTGACACTGCATATCTGTTTTCTCTGGTGAGATCTTCATTAAAAAAATCCCAAAGACATTGAGCAGACATATCTAAGAAAGGAGAATATACATTACCGGATTTACTGTACCGTCTACTATCCAGGCAGAAATGGTGATGGGGGGAAATTTTATATATATATATATATATATATATATATGTCTATTCGATATGCCAATAATTCGGCTTTGTAACAAACAGTTCGAGAAATTAATCTTGTTGACCGAGCGAGTTAACGTTACGCATCTGTTAAAAATCTAGCATTCTGAATCGTATTTGTGGTGTGTTTGTTAAATAAGAGACTTCTATCGAAGGTGATCCAAAGATATTTAAGTTCATGTTCTCTTTCAATGGGTGAGCCTATGAAACTGACAGCTGGCAGTGTGCTATTGACCAGATAATTACTCAAGGAGAACCAGACGACCTTTTCTTTATAGGGATTGATTACAGCGTTGTATGTTCTGCACCATATCGACAATTGATCTAGTCCACTCTGTACCCTGTCAGCGATATCTGTTCTATTTCTGTCCATGTTGTGTAGTAGGATAACATCAGCGTATGTTAGAACTCTACAATGGCTAGAGGTTTCCAATAGAGCATTTTTAAAGGTTTTATCTATACGATGTGACCCTTGTTTGGCCTTCTTGCGTGATGTTTCCAATCTTGTTTCTGTGGCTTCTTTGATTTCTGTGATCCATCTTTTTCATAGATGTCCTGCCCTGGCTTTATAGCCGTGATGTCTATGTGTCATGGACATATGTGGAATGCTGTCTGTTAATAGTCTGGAAGTGTGTGAAAGCCACTCGATCTGAATTCTTTTGATGTGTTAAAATACTGGTATTGTTTTGGTTATGTGTCTGATGTTATCGTTTCTAATTCTATCTCTTACTGACATTCAGAGTATTCTTCGTAGGTATGTCATTTCTGCTGTCACTATCTTTCTGTTGTTTGTGATTTCAATGTCCAGGTTTGGCACTGGTAGCACAGTGATGGGAATAATAGTCTTGTATAATGCAATTTTAGTGCCCATGTTCACATTTTTGTTCTTAAAAATACGTGTCATCTTACCTAGGCCTAGATTCTAACAGATCCTATCTCTTTACTGTTTTTCCTTTCACTAGATATACTGCTTCCTAATTAAGTATGTAAGTTATTATTATGTATAATTTCAGTGAGGCGTGTATGTAAGTTATTATTATGTATAATATCAGTGAGGCGTGTATGTAAGTTATTATTATGGTTAACATTTTAGTGGGAGTGTATGTAAGTTATTATTATGGTTAACTTTAGTGAGGCGTGTATCTACGTTATTATTATGCCTAACTTTAGTGAGGCGTGTATGTAAGTTATTATTATGTTTAATTTTAGTGAGGCGTGTATGTAAGTTATTATTATGTCTAACTTTAGTGAGGCATGTATGTAAGTTATTGTTATGTCTAACTTTAGTGAGGCGTGTATGTAAGTTATTGTTATGTCTAACTTTAGTGAGGCGTGTATGTAAGTTATTGTTATGTCTAACTTTAGTGAGGCATGTATGTAAGTTATTGTTATGTCTAACTTTAGTGAGGCATGTATGTAAGTTATTGTTATGTCTAACTTTAGTGAGGCGTGTATGTAAGTTATTATTATGTTTAACTTTAGTGAGGCGTGCATGTAAGTTGTTATTATTATGCCTAACTTTAGTGAGGCGTGTGTGTAAGTTATTGTTATGTCTAACTCTAGTGAGTCGTGTATGTAAGTTATTATTATGTTTAATTTTAGTGCGGCGTGTATGTAAGTTATTATTATGTCTAAATTTAGTGAGGCGTGTGTGTAAGTTAATGTTATTTCTAACTTTAGTGAGGCGTGTATGTAAGTTATTATTATGTCTAACTTTAGTGAGGCATGTATGTAAGTTATTATTATGTTTAACTTTAGTGAGGCGTGTATGTAAGTTGTTATTATTATGTCTAACTTTAGTGAGGCGTGTGTGTAAGTTATTGTTATGTCTAACTCTAGTGAGGCGTGTATGTAAGTTATTATTATGATTCACTTAATATAAATGTATGGTGTTATGGAACACGTGTGTCATGTGATGTATTCTTTCCAGAACGTAGTCTTTCTTATGAGTCTCCTGAAATCCCCGCGGTCTCTGGCAAGTTACCCCGCCTCTTCTATCGATAGGTGCATGCATTCATGAATATCTATTGTCCAGCGCAGTCTTGATCGATCGCATGTCATTGGCTATACTGCCTTTTATCATCTCCTCCAACAATAGTCATTCCATGCCATCGTGTATTTCACGTGACCGCCAACACTAATTTCCTTCTTAATATGGTGTTTAAAGCTAGTCTTCATGGACGTCGATTTTTCTTAGCATGTCTTGGTTGATTTTCCTTGCTGTCCATGGTAATCTCATGACTTCTCTATACCACTTCATTTCGGAAGTCTTTCTTCTTCTTCTTCTTCTTCGTTCATTCTCAAACTCCTGCAGATTAGCAGGATGTAGTCCGGAGAACGGAATGCGTTGTGTAATGGTTTACAGCATTCCTGCAATATCTGCGCCTTTCGATCTGACACATCAGACTTCAGCATGTCTTTGGGTCACTGACCGTATATGGGATGGGAAAGCCAACTCCATCCTATAACCTCCTTAGTCGTCTTTTACGATATGCGTAGATGGTAAACAGTGTTGCTATTCTTTGCTCCGCTTTCAGGCCCTGACAACACACGGGCGATGAGATGTGGTTTATAGAGGTATTTTACGAACCAATGGACAGGTAAAAAGCATAACAAACACAGCAACACACGGGCCACAAGTCTCTATTATCTTGGCTGTATATTTATTTATTGTCCACGTTTCGCAGCTGTAGGTCGCCACTGGGAACACACATGTACGATATAAACATGCCTTAGTTCCCGTGGGACAATACCATATATTTATCGAATATTTAATCTAGCATTGGTTGCGGTTGGCGGACCACAGCAAACTTGCAACGTGCCATTTATTGTCCGAGTGCCAAATGACCCCCAACTCTCACTTAAACACTACATATAGAAAGATCCTCACCCCGGTTACTTCGGCATTAACAGTATAATCTTATATTTTCATCATTTCAATATCATCATTACACTATTGCCGTTTATCCTCAGATCAGACATGTCCAACACGAGAACTCCAGCTCTACTCGTATGTTGCATGTTGTTGGCGTACCTAAAATGTGCTGGTGAGTTGCAGTAATTAAATCTGAGTTACTTAACAAGTTTTAATAAATGTATATTCTTGCAAGTGTCAAATGCGAGACGAAGCTTAGTCAATAATATACGAAAAAGACAATGCTCATTTTTTGGTCACGTTATAAGACACGAAGCTTTGAAGAACGTAGTCACAACAGGTACGATTGAAGACAACAGAGACAGATGGCAAAAACGTAAGAAAGTTTTAAACAGTTTAACGACCTGGCGCGGCAAGGAAAGAACAACGATTCGGACACATAATACTGGAGACTGAGAGAAAGGCGAGGCTGAAAGTGGTTACATTTATTATCGTGCCGGGACATATAGGTGTTGGAAGCAATGAAAGAGCAGATAAACTGGCATCATGCGCGATTGTGGCACAGAGAGATAGGGCAATGGATCGCGCTGACGTTTTGAACTCCATAAGAGATATAGCACGCCAGAGTGAGACTAATGTGGATGATGATTCCTTTTCAATTGCAAGGATTCAAGATCAGGGATTGAAATGCGATAAGGTTGCTGGAAGTGTATATTATGGAGGGCGCGGAAAAATGATGGTCAACCAGCATAGGACCGGTGCTATCAGCAGAAGTGCAATAGCGGATACACTCAAGGAGAAATCGGAACAACTATGGATGTGTCCAGTTTGCAGTGATGATGATCCGACGACTAACTAACTAACTAACTTATATCATAAGTAGGTCTAAACATTCGATTCATGGAATACATTATTCTCCCTAATTTCTCTATATTTTCAGATTCTGCATCTGATCTGGATCAAGCAAGTAAGTTTTATCGAAATAATCCAGACATTTGTTTTTCCATTTTTTTTTTATTATTGTGAAACAAAAACTAATATATTAACTAACACACAAATATTGATCATATTATATGAAAATAACAATGTGAGATATGGCTGTCAACGTGTGAATGAAAATAACAATGTGAGATATGGCTGTCAACGTGTGAATGAAAATAACAATGTGAGATATGGCTGTCAACGTGTGAATGAAAATAACAATGTGAGATATGGTTGTCAACGTGTGAATGAAAATATCAATGGAGATATGGTTGTCAACGTGTGAATGAAAATAACAATGTGAGATATGGCTGTCAACGTGTGAATGAAAATAACAATGTGAGATATGGTTGTCAACGTGTGAATGACTATAACAATGTGATATATGGTTGTCAACGTGTGAATGAAAATAACAATGTGAGATATGGTTGTCAACGTGTGAATGACTATAACAATGTGAGATATGGTTGTCAACGTTTGAATGAAAATACCATAAAAATATATGTCAATATTCGAATATATTATATTGGACCTGCGAAAAGGTGAAATAAAACGAAAACTATAATACACTGTGTGTATCAGAAGTGTATACATACTTCTCTGTGTGTATCATAAGTGTATACATACTTCTCTGTGTGTATCAGAAGTGTACACATACTTCTCTGTGTGCATCAGAAGTGTACACATACTTCTCTGTGTGCATCAGAAGTGTACACATACTTCTCTGTGTGTATCAGAATTAGACACATATTTTTCTGTGTATAAGAAATGTACACATACCTGTCTGTGTGTATAAGAAATGTACACATACCTGTCTGTGTGTATAAGAAATGTACACAAATTTCGCTATTCTACATTTAGACTATTACATTTTCTCGATTCTCCTTGTTTTAGATTTGTGTTTCTGCTCTATTTCTGCTTCCTTTCTCGTATCGTGTTTGATTTGTCTTCCTTCCTTATGTTCTCATTCTTATACAGTTCATATTGCATGCATCATACTTTCCTGCAATATATTCTTGTACATCACATATCCCTCGCAGGGTTTATTATTGCGCTTAATTATATCCACGCTGTATGTGTGGGTTTCGATGTATAATTCGATTACTATCTTTTTATCCCGATGATGGTTTCTTTGTTGAAACGTCGTCTTTCTTTATGCATTTTCGCTATTATTTCGTTTCTATAAACATATGCAATACTTGTACTTATTCCAGTTTTTTTTCCTTGTATTGCCCTGTGTTGCTCTAATCCTTATATTTCCAGCGCACAGTATGTTCTCGAACACTGTTTATCATATATCAATGAGAGATTAATATTGTTCTTATTTATAAATATATATATATATATATAGCCGGTAAAACATCTAAGGGACAAACATTAAAAGAAAGTTACAATTACTAAGAAGCTTTCTTCGCATTGACAAAGTATGGAAGTGAAATTTGGGCAAAGACATCTACAATGGAAAGAAAACATCACCATTTGACTTCAAGTGCCATAGAGAAGTTCTAACAATTCCATAGGCTAGGAGAAAGACAGACTTGAACATAAAACAAGATTCCTTCTCTAAACCATACAAAGAAGCATTGTGTGAGTACAAAACGAAATAATGGCTTAATCATGTTGGGAAAATATGCACGACAAAGAAAAACGCCGCAGATGTTAATGTACACCGATATATATATATATATATATATATATATATATATATATATATATATATATATATATATATATATATATATATATATATATATATATATATATATATATATATATCAATATACCCATAACCCTTCAGGGTCGCAGGGGTACCACATTGGATGCTTCAGCACACAGAGTCCTCCAGCGAATTCTATCCTCAGCGATGCGGATGAGTGTGGAAATATCTAGCCCTATCCATTCCTTGATGTCTGTCCATGTCTTTATTTGTCCTCCTCTGCTTCTTCCACCCTCGACAGTTCCCTGCAGTATTGTTTTTGTCAAGGAATCGTGCCTGCATACATGTCCGAACCATGCTAGTTTTCGTCCATTGTAGTATTTCAGTGGGCAAAAGGTTTAGCTAGTGGTGCCCATCTCCTCTCCAGCTGTCCTTCTGATGTGGTTATATGGATGTGTCTTCACTCTCCATCTCCATTGCACTTTGCTGATGTTGACACTACATCACATTTGAACTTCGCGCTGAGCGCATCACTACCAATTCACTAGGTCTCAACCTTACTTCGTACGCATTATATATATATATCAAACATTGAACATGACACAGTAAGACGTAGTACTGCTTGCACAGAACCGAGAGACTTACAGAGTGGCCGTGAGGACAACACTCAGAATAGTACAATTCGCAATGCTTGCACAGAACCGAGAGACTTACAGAGTGGCAGTGAGGACGATACTCAGCATAGTACAATTCGCATGGAAGACCAATCACAAATTTAAAGTAGCAACATTTGTTCACAACCTAATAACGGTTGTTCAATATGTTTTTTACATTTTTTACGCTAAAAGGTTGTGCCGTAAAAGGGAATACATACACCCATTCAACCAACATAACTCACAATAATGGATGTGGTTTTTCTGAGTGCCAGTATGGTCAAATAGTCACTGTCCATGAAGGTACGTTTTTACTAGACCTTGTTTAATATTTTGCTAAACTAATGCAACTCAGTTTTGAACTTCATATTAACCCTTTATCGTCGTTGAGACTCTTTAACCGCTTATCATTTTGACATCCACTTTTCCGATAAGCCAGAAATCCTGGTAAAAATGACCTTCAAGTTTTATACGGCTTCTTCGTATCTTGATACATGCCGTGTGGAGTTGATTACCATGTCTTTCCACAGCCTTCTATCTCGTGTTCTTTCACTCATTTCTTTTTATGATAAATGCCATGTGGTGTTGGTTGCCATGTCTTTTCATAGCCTTCTATTTCGTGTGATGTCATTAATATCTAACATCGATGTTCTACCACGCCACCAATGTCAGAAATCAAAAATCTTCTCTCTTTGTCTTCTACTACACCTCTTGCTCTTCAACTTTTCTGCTGTTGCAATGTGTTCCATCTTTCCTCTTCTTACAATGTGCCCCAAAATATGCGAACTGTCTCTTTCTGATGCTGGTAAGCAGCTTTCTTTTTAAATGAACTTCTTTTGAAATATGTTCATTATGTTTTTTATAGTATCTTTAGGGCAGGGCATTACAATTCATTAGGTAAATGTGGGGTTATTATACTGTGTGTTAAGTGTTCATTCAATTTAATGAAAAGCCAAATTATATACATCAAGCAATTTTCATATTGTTCTGTATTGTTTATGTTTGCAAACGTACTGTTTTAACTTGTCCAAAGTTTCAACCAGAAGTGGCAGATTGTTGGAATTTTTTTTTTACAGATAAAATTTCAGGTAACATGCGAAATAACAGACCAAAAAAAAACCAAACATATTTCATTTACAATGAGTACACATAGCAGAATTTGTTTTTGATGAAATGGCAAAGTTTATGGCAACACTGGTTTCAACCCTATGCGCATAATGCATAAGCAGGAAACTGCATTAAAATTATGCGCCATATGGTCAGTGAATATTACATACATTACCTGAACCATTTTAGCAGACGTTTAGACGGAACAATTTCGGTTCAGTGTGATATATGTATACATTGAAAAGATGTAAAACCTATTTTTATTTCTGTGCACATAAGAAGTCAGAGTTAATCGCTTGTAATTCCTGGGGATTCAAACATCAATAAATAAAAATTCTACTTGTGCAATACAGACACATATTGAATGCATTTTTATTGCAGGTCTACCTCACGACTTTAGGTCAGCGAGTCAGTTGACTCACGACTGTTAGGTCAGCGAGTTAGTTGACTCACGACTGTTAGGTCAGCGAGTTAGTTGACTCACGACTGTTAGGTCAGCGAGTTAGTTGACTCACGACTGTTAGGTCAGCGAGTTAGTTGACTCACGACTGTTAGGTCAGCGAGTTAGTTGACTCACGACTGTTAGGTCAGCGAGTCAGTTGACTCACGACTGTTAGGTCAGCACGTTAATTGACATTTTCTCGAACATACTATCATACTCCTACTCTGTCGTAATCCTACTCTTTCATACTCCTACTCTGTCACACTCCTACTCTGTCACACACCTACTCTTTCACACTCCTACTCTTTCATACTCCTACTCTTTCACACTCCTACTCTTTCACACTCCTACTCTTTCATACTCCTACTCCTTCATACTCCTACTCTTTCACACTCCTACTCTTTCATACTCCTACTCTTTCACACTCCTACTCTTTCACACTCCTACTCTTTCATACTCCTACTCTTTCACACTCCTACTCTTTCACACTCCTACTCTTTCATACTCCTACTCTGTCACACTCCTACTCTGTCATACTCCTACTCTTTCATATTCCTACTCTATCACACGCCTACTCTATCATACACCTACGCTATCATATGCCTACGCTATCATATGCCTACGCTATCATATGCCTACTCTATCATATGCTACTCTATCATATGCTTACTCTATCATATGCCTACTCTATCATATGCCTACTCTATCATATGCTTACTCTATCATATGCCTACGCTATCATATGCCTACTCTATCATATGCCTACGCTATCATATGCCTACTCTATCATACACCTACGCTAGCATATGCCTTCTCTATCATATGCCTACGCTATCATACTCCTACGCTATCATATGCCTACTCTATCATATGCCTACTCTATCATATGCCTACTCTATCATATGTCTACTCTATCATATGCCTACTCTATCATATGCCTACTCTATCATATGCCTACTCTATCATATTTCTACTCTATCATATGCCTACTCTATCATATGCCTACGCTATCATATTTCTACTCTACCACGCGTCTACTCTGTGATATGTCTACTCTAACACACATCGACAATGAGGTAAACAATAAAATAGCAAAAGCTATTGCCACATTTCGAAAATTGCGAAAAAAGGTATGGAACAAAAAGGGAAAATCAACTACCAACAAAATCATAGTTTATCAGGCAGCAGCAATATCAGCACTCCTTTATGCTTATGAAACATGGACAGCATATGCTAGACACTCTAGGAGACTCATCTATTTCTAAGCTGCCTTTGTACGATACTCAACATACATCGGTGGGATAAAAATACCAGACGCTGAAGTACCGATGATTCTAAGTCTGTAAGTATACATACAATGTTGATGGCGCAGACACACTAAACAGGAGACACAGTCCGCAGGAAAGATCATAGTCTCCCACAACACCTGTTATTTGGAGAGCACCAGACTATCTCCCCCAAGGCCGGAGGACAAAGGAGCGTTTTAAAGACACTCTTAAGATATAACTGACTCACTTCAAAACAGACGCAAAACTCATGGGAGAATCTTCTAAAACACAGATCTAACTGGCCTCACAAAATCAAGAGTGGTGCAGCCACTGCAGACAATCTCAGACATCAAGCTGTGAAACATAAAACGCGCTAGAAGGCAAGGACTACTCAGTGTCACACAGACTCCTCCCACACATGCTTAGAGTGCGGTAAACAGTTCCCTGCACGCATAGTAAATCAGTAGTCACTATCGGACGCACCACACACATCATTACATTCATTACCATCATCTTCATCATGAACCAAGTTGGACAGAATGACCATCTTCATCATGAACCAAGTTCAACAGAATGACCATCTTCATCATGAACCAAGTTCAACAGAATGACCATCTTCATCATGAACCAAGTTGGACAGAATGACCATCTTCATCATGAACCAAGTTGGACAGAATGACCATCTTCATCATGAACCAAGTTGGACAGAATGACCATCTTCATCATGAACCAAGTTGGACAGAATGACCATCTTCATCATGAACCAAGTTGGACAGAATGACCATCTTCATCATGAACCAAGTTGGACAGAATGACCATCTTCATCATGAACCAAGTTGGACAGAATGACCATCTTCATCATGAACCAAGTTGGACAGAATGGCCATCTTCATCATGAACCAAGTTGGACAGAATGATCATCTTCATCATGAACCAAGTTGGACAGAATGACCATCTTCATCATGAACCAAGTTGGACAGAATGACCATCTTCATCATGAACCAAGTTGGACAGAATGACCATCTTCATCATGAACCAAGTTGGACAGAATGACCATCTTCATCATGAACCAAGTTGGACAGAATGACCATCTTCATCATGAACCAAGTTCAACAGAATGACCATCTTCATCATCAACCAAGTTGGACAGAATAACCATCTTCGACTTTGACGAACGAACAACACTAATTACTGCAGTAATTTGAGTAAAAGTGTATTACGGAATATTTACCTCTAATTTGGTTTTCACTGTACACGCTTTCCACAGCAATTATTTCTATAAGAACAAATTCTACTCTGATTATCAACAGATACTGCTTATCGTGGGGGGGGGGGGTTGAAGGTATACTGTAAATGTCTTTCGGAATGTTTACTGAATTTCCACCAGATGTGTTTTACCGATATGTACTGAAAATATTCTACTAAATTACCACTACAAATGTTTCATGAAAGTAACAGTAAAATATTCCACTAATTGTCTACAAGAATACATTTACTAAATTTATAAATACTAAATGTATGTTTACTTATTAACAATATCAGATATGAACACTAACTAAAGAACAAAAGCGAAATCTTATCAAGTGCGAAATGAGATGTCTAAGAAAAGCAACACAGAACACGAAGAGATCATGTGAGGAATAAAGAGTTTACAGGAATTGTTCAAACAACGTCTGTGGTCAAATATCGTAAAAAACATAGCAACGTGGTATGGCCACTTAGTGAGATTGAACCATTATTGGTCAACGGCAAGAGCATGAAAAATGAAAATGGAAACGTAAGATACAGAAGGGAAACAAAAAGAAGGTGGATCGAAGGAGTTACCAACATTCTGGGATGTCACAATATTATTGCATAACAAGTGACCACACGAACCATTCAAAGACCATTCGTCATTCAATCCTGTGTCGAAGTACAGTAAATACAGAGAAAAGACAATATCTAGATATATAGATGTTACGTTACTTGAAGTGCTATCATGACTGAATAACTACTGAACGTTATACAATGAATATCTACTGTACATGATGCACTGAATATCTGCTACACGTAACATTGCAATTCTACTGTACGCGACAGAATGCATATCTACTAAACTTGATACAATGAATATCTACTGTACATGAACAAATGAATATATACTTAAGATGACACAATGAATATCTACTCAAGGTGATGCAAGTAATATCAACTAAATGTGATGCAATGAACATCTACTGAACGTGAAACAATTAATATGTGTTAACGTCATTCATTTCATTTCATTATATTTCCACTATTGTTCCCTGATTATTACATGATTAATGCCTACCAAATATATTTCATTAAATATAACAGACAAACCTTGGATCAGGGTAATGAAGTTTTATTAAATATAACTGACAAGCCTTGGATCAGGGTAATGAAGTTTTATTAAATATAATAGACAAACCTTGGATCAGGGTAACGAAGTATTATTAAATATAACAGACACACCTTGGATCAGGGTAACGAAGTTTTATTAAATATATCAGACAAAGTTTGGATCAGGGTAATGAAGTTTCGTTCAATATCTTTGTTAAGTATATCCATGATCACGTTGTATTTGGAATGTATTTCATTGGCTTGCACCTCCTGCCTGAATAGTCATTTGTGTTTCTGTTTCGAAAACAGCTTGCGGAAAAGAAATAGACAAACAATGCCACCCACTCAATGAAATATTTATATTCGAGAAGAAGGAGTATCAGTGCACAAAAAAACTCAACAATGGACAACCAGTTTACTACTACAACTTACAACGTGTGAAATCTGGCGCTGGCTGTAGCTTCAACAGCAAACAATACAAACATCTGGAAAACATCGCCAGTGACAACGCATGCAGTGTAAGACAGTGCCAGGACGGACGTGTGCCATATACTGTGATTGGTAAATTACTGTGATAGGTTACGTTATATTTATAAATTGTTGCATTGTGACAGGTAATTTACTTTATATCGATACATTGTTGTATTGTGATAGTAACTTACTTTCTATTGATACATTGTTGTATTATGTATCTACTTTTGTTACATGATGTAACATGTTATGCAGAGTAGTAAATAAGGGGAACCAGTTACACCTTCGTTTTCTAGATGCCATTATGAAAAGAAATACGAATTAAAGTATTACCAATGCTTCACACCATGTCTGTTTGTTGTTGTTTGTTTGCGAACCCCATGAGAACCCCTGCGAGATATTAATTCTTACTTCCTATTTGTAGTGGTGTGGTTTTTCTGAGCTTTCCTTCAGACCCAGGTAACTTCAGCTTTCGGCTTAGTCCAATGCCGAATGAAGAGGCCTTCTACTCAGAGGTGATCTATAATTATAAATATGACATGTGACAAAACGTACATAAGAAAGCCTCAGAATAAAGGCATATCATCTGCTAAGGTCTTCTGTTGCATTGGTGGTTTGTCTAGTGTGCCATTAGTGAGACCCACACACACAACCACATGTTTCAGTACACACCATAAACTGTGCTATAAACTGAACACCGAGACATTCGACGTTTCGAATAAACAGCCTTCATGACGATGTAAATTAACATACTATCAGCGGTGAACATGCTTAGCACATACAGTAAGATTCTTCTTTGTGTCGTAGTTGTATTAGGTAAAGACAATGGCATTTTAAACGTTATGTGCTCACATATTCCGTAAACAGTCTAACTATATATCTATCTATCTATCTATCTATCTATCTATCTATCTATCTATCTATCTATCTATCTATCTATCCATCCATCCATCCATCCATCCATCCATCCATCCATCCATCCATCCATCCATCCATCCATCCATCCATCTATCTATCTATCTATCTATCTATCTATCTATCTATCTATCTATCTATCTATCTATCTATCCTATCTATTCTATCTATCTATCTATCTATCTATCTAACTATCTATCTATACGCTGTGGCCCTTGTTTCCCTTGCGGCGTCAGGGGTGGAAAAGTTCTCTGGAGATGGCCTTCTTGTGCGCTGTTTGTAAGCTTGTTCCTGTGGCTTCTTCCGTATATAATATGGTATGTTAATGTCAGTTCTTGTTAGATGTAGCTGGGCTACCGTATAACAGTAGTCGTTACAACAATCTTCTGCTATAAATATAGGCCGAAAGAAATCTTCTTATCCTAACAATCCATACTGTGTCATTCGCTTCTGGCGGAGGAGCACCCATAGGAGAATAAAAGCCTCACCATATGACTAAAAATTACAAAGTAACACCAAATAGTGTGGAAAGGCAGAAAATGTCCTTATACCTGGTTGGCAGTTGGTCTATTTTGGGAGAAGAGATGGAAAATTGCAGAATACGGGAGACCAACTTTATTAAGAATTACAGCCTCAGAAATAATCTCTAGGTACATCTATATTTCAGTACAGAAACGTGTGCAAGTGCGCTGTACATGGTACAGAAACGTGTGCAAGTGCGCTTTACATGGTATAGACATTGATGCAAATCATGGAAACAGAATGCTTGGAGCGGAGAGATCAGGAATGGTATAAAGACAAAGAAGAAAGTAATATCTGCAGGTTATCATTAATATTAAATCTCCTCTACCTCAGTGTTCATTCTCAAACTCCCGCTGTATCTCCTTTGTAGCAGGACCATGGTCCTACTAGATTTTCAGTCGGATTTTGTCCAGAGAATGGGCATGCGTTATATCGCCGTTTGATTTGCGCCACTGGCCCGACACATCCGTCTTCGGCGAGGTCATCAATACAGGAATTCAATGTTTTGAGTTATGTCTGCAGGTTATATCAAGGCTCAAAAATAATAAATTTCAGAATATGCAAGTGCTGATAGCAATAAGCGAGTAGATACACTTGCAAGCACGCCTACAGCGAGTAGATACACTTGCAAGCACGCCTACATCCAGTAGATACACTTGCAAGCACGCCTACAGCGAGTAGATACACTTGCAAGCACGCATACAGCGAGTAGATACACTTGCAAGCACGCCTACATCCAGTAGATACACTTGCAAGCACGCCTACATCCAGTAGATACACTTGCAAGCACGCATACAGCGAGTAGATACACTTGCAAGCACGCCTACAGCGAGTAGATACACTTGCAAGCACGCCTACAGCGAGTAGATACACTTGCAATCATGCCTATAGCGTTAAAGTGTCTATTAATTAATGCATCTAATATAGTTAAGGAGTTGAGTTACGGACCCTCGCAAGCACAGATTTTCACAATTGTGAGTAATGGGCGATTTCAAGACTGCGCGAGACCATCAACAAGTTGTCAATTTAGCCCCCTTCCCTCCCGCCCCCATAATAATGCTTAATTATCTTAATTATATCAAATTCTGAGACGCTCCCCCCACCATAAATTCTTAGTTTTGTTTAATAATGAGACCCCCTCCCCCTCCACAACTTGAAAATTGCGTAACGAGTTACGGTGTCGATATTCTGTACTCGTTGTTTGAGCCACCCAACACGTGGCATGCAATATTGGCAGAATTCTATAAGACATACGAACATTCAAAAACATCTCAAATAGATGTATAGACAAATCAAACATAGAAATATTCTTCTTATCTTCGGCGTTCGTTCTCAAACTCCTGCTGGATTTCTCTTGTAACAGGACACTGGTCCTACAAGATTTCCAGTTGACTGGAATCCAGATAATGGAAAGCGTTGTGTTGCCGTTTTATTTGCGCTAATGGCCCAGCACATCCGTATTCGGCGATAGAAATATTCAGAAATGTATAGACAAATGAAACATAGAAATATTCAGAAATGATTAGATATATTGCGTCACTAAATATATATCAAATTACAATCGGGGGGGGGGGGTGCTATCAGCAAATTGCGGCAGCGATGTTTTGGCACTTTTTCAACCCAAATCATCAACACCACCCCTGTTGAAAACGTATCATGAAATCATGGTAAACTACTTGCTTAAATATACCATACCACCCCTCCCCACATAAATTATTGTTTTGCAGAAAAGTACGAAAAACCTATATACGCCATTGTTTTCGAATTCTCTCATTCATTGAAAGAGAACACGACCTTAAATATCTTGGGATAATCTTTGATAGAAGTCTCTCATTCAACAAACACGTCACAAATATGATTCAGAAGGCTAGAAGAGGGATCAGTGTTATCAAGTGTTATGTAGTTATGCTACACAGATACAGCGAAGGCAGACCTAGAGGCCGACCACGAACACGATGAACCACTGAAATAAAAGATGCGACATATTCCACAATATACTCAGCACATAAGAGGACCGTTTCCAGAAAATTCTTCTACCCCTGACGCCGAAAGGTAACAAAGGGCTTCAGCGAATACATAGATAGACAGTGTTATCAAGGTTATGGCGGTCTTCGACATACAGCAATGGGTACTATATCTGATTCTACAAGTGATGGTGCTATCTGTCATAGATTATGACCTCGGCCTACTACACTGTCACAGACACAAGTCAATAGAATGGAAAAGTCCAACATCAGGCAATGAGCGCGGTACTGGGGTGTACTAAAGATACACCCATCTCTCCTATGAGATTTCTGCTTGATCTCCCCAGCACTAGAGTGCAACATCAGGTAGCACAAGTTAGGTTTACCTTAAAGTGACAGAATGCCACTCATTACACCAAACTCTAGATGACTCAAAGGAAAACGAATCAAGCGTGGCAGATCATGGATGGCAGAGCCTGAAGACACACTACAAACAGTTTGTGAATTTGAAAATATAGGAGAGAACAGTGAATGGGTGGAGGTAGATGATGAGAAGAAATCACTGACTAAATTACTACAACTAGATAAAGCTTGTCGATAATGGACGGGCATCATGGCCCAGGTTACAGTGCATGAACTCGCCCAGCTACACTCTAAACCACAAGACATAAGTATATACATAGATAGCTATATACGGAAACACAAATAAAAGCGGTTGGGGTTTTGTTGCCTACAGAAACGGCGTGAAGTTGGTTGAGAAATCTTCAGCATATTCTACTGTCACATCGAGTATGAGGATGGAGATAGAGGGAGTTACAGCAGCTCTTAATTGGTTGATAACTGATACATCAACACACGCGGTAATACTCACAGACTCTCAAAGCATGCTGCGCAAGATAGAAAAGTAGATACTGAGAAAATAATTGTGAGATTTATTGAACAATACAATTGTCCAGAGCATTACATGGATATATTGCCCTGGTCATGCTGGGTCAGAGGAAACGAGAGAGCAGACTTATTGGTAGGCAATGCGGCGATAGACGGCACAATGCTGAGAATAGATAAAAGAGACTTAATCAAAGCAGTAATGAATTCATTTCAAGATGAAGATGATGTCAATGATCCAGAGGACGTACACATACAGAGAATGTTAGATATGGCAGTATCTAGAGGTGAGGGAAGGAAAAGTACATTTTTGGAAAGTCTCAAAGATCACACAATCAACACCTGAACTCTGAGACATACACTGGGAATGCTGCTAGAACGGAGGGCGGAGCACTTATGGGAATGATCCCCGTGCTGTGAAGCCAGTTTATAATCAAGAATCAATGAACAATTGTTTGCCGATGATCAAAGTCAAATATACAAAGCTGAGGACAATTTGAAAAATCACATAAATGCATTGCTATTAGCACGTCAGAAGTACAACATGAAAATTAACGTAAAAAAATCAGAAGTTATGAAAATTAGCAAGTCAGTAACACCAATGAATATAACAATAGAAAGCACGAAAGTGAAACAAGCGAAAGAATTTCAATATCTAGGCAGAATTTATTTAGAAAATGGAAGACTAGACAGAGAAATAGAAACAAGGTGCCAGAAAGTAAACACAGTGACATTCAAATTTCCCCATTACTTCTTTACCCAAAGATCAAGATGGAAATCAAAACAGAAATAATATATACAATTTGTATACCAACAATCTGCTACACATGTCATGCATGGTCTTCAACAGTCTCGCAGCAGAGATAAATCGTTACATGTGAAATGAAGTGTCTGAGAAAAGATGAAATTGTTACCAAACTAGATAAAATAAGAAATGAAGAAATCAGGAAACGAGTTGGTATAATATCATGTATTGAACAAATTGAGAGACAGCAAGTAAAATGGTTCGGTCATTTTATGAGAATTAACCAAAACCAAATGCCAACAAGAGCATATAACAAAAGAATATCCGGGCGTAAAGTCAAAGGTAGACCAAGAAAACCGTTGATAGAAAACATCAAGATAACCTTAAACAAACATGGACTACATGCAACCACAGCGACACATCTGGCCTAGGAACGACAGCGGCGTAAGCTCCTACCCTTACGCTTAACGGAAAGTGTGAATACGATCAACTATCATTCACCTGGGGACAGACATTATGCAACAGACAATTGGGCGATTCTTCACTCCCGAACACAAGAGAGACTGTGTTTAAATTTATATCCGGTGTAATGTCTGAAGTGGTAAAGCTTCTTTTTTTCTCGAAACACAATTAGCATACCAACCAAGATCAAAGTATTTCATTCGTGCATAAATACTGGACATGACGCACAACCATAAAGTACACATTTGTTGAGCCTAACCAATAATAACATCGTATGAAATAATATTATTAATACGTCGTTATACAGTTACTCAGATAATTATATTTGTTTGAAGGTAAAGCTAAGAAAATGTGTTATAATTACATTTGTTTGAGGGTAGAGCTAGGGAAAATATGTTATAATTAAATTTTCTTTAGGGTAAAGCTAGGAAAATGTGTTATAAATACATTTGTTTGAGGGTAAAGCTACGGAAAATGTGTTATAATTACATATGTTTGAGGGTAAAGATAGGAAAATGTGTTATAATTACATTAGTTTGAGGGTAAAGCTAGGGAAAATGTGTTATAATTACATTTGTTTGAGGGTAAAGCTAGGGAAATGTGTTATAATTACATTTGTTTGAGGGTAAAGCTAGGGAAATGTGTTATAATTACATTTGCTTGAGGGTAAAGCTAGGGAAAATGTGTTATAATTACATTTGTTTGAGGGTAAAGCTAGGTAAACGCGATATCTTAAAATTACACAGCTAATTAATGATTTCATCTTCATTATGATTTCTGTAGCTTGCTGGGGAAATGATGATAAATGTCATCATGTCAACAGTATATGGACACATAGGGGCGTTACTTACATATGTACCGTGGCAGATGATTATACGCTCAAGATCAATACTCATATTCGTAAGTTAATTTCTGGATAATTTTGATACATTTTTGACGTCTACTTTTCAAATAGAAGTTACACGTTTCCAGACTACCGACATATAGCATGTCACAATTGGCCATGACACATAGACATAACGGTTATAAAGCCTGAGGCAGACCATGTAAAAGATGGATCACAGAAATCAAAGAAGCCACAGAAACAAGCTTACAAACAGCGCACAAGAATGCCATCTCCAGATAGATAGATAGATAGATAGATAGATAGATAGATAGATAGATAGATAGATAGATAGATAGATAGATAGATAGATAGATAGATAGATAGATAGATAGATAGATAGATAGATAGATAGATAGATAGATAGATAGATAGATAGATAGATAGATAGATAGATAGATAGATAGATAGATAGATAGATAGATAGATAGATAGATAGATAGATAGATAGATAGATAGATAGATAGATAGATAGATAGATAGATAGATAGATAGATAGATAGATAGATTAGATAGATAGATAGATAGATAGATAGATAGATAGATAGATAGATAGATAGATAGATAGATAGATAGATAGATAGATAGATAGATAGATAGATAGATAGATAGATAGATAGATAGATAGATAGATAGATAGATAGATAGATAGATAGATAGATAGATAGATAGATAGATAGATAGATAGATAGATAGATAGATATAGATAGATAGATAGATAGATAGATAGACTTTTAAAATATATTCTTTTTACATTCTAGTCTAATCTAGGACATATCTCCAATATTTGAACACATTTATAACAGCAGATGGAAGATTTATTAGATAGATCGAATGTAAATGTGAGAAGAGTGAAGATGGGGGATATCGTGAGAAGAGTGAAGGTGGGAGACATAGTGAGATGAGGAAGATTGGGGGCATAGTGAAAATAGGAATAATGACACACATTTGCACAATATACTTATAATTCATATAACGTGTTGTCATCACTAATGTAAATTTGTAGATACCTCAAGTAAATAAACATACAATAATTTGTTTTATCTTCTACATTTCCAGCTCCACTACCGCCCGCAGGTACGTTTTGCTTGTTTGTATGTATCTATTTTTCGTTCATATATTTTTATTATATTACTATTTATTTGTAGAAGCGCGGCTTAGAAAACGGTTAGTTATTTCATTACCAAATTTACTGCACATACCGCGATACAAACAGAAAGGCCAGGTCATGATTTGTTGCCTTATACGAACCCTCCTTCAGTAGCCCCAGCTGTAAATTGATACTTAATGCATGAGTTAGGAAAGGCAAACACAGGAAGGAAGGGAACTGCCCATCTCCACAAATTGTTGCTGCAGTATAGTACATGATCAGTTATTGTCATTCCTGACGGCAGGTTGCTGTCGTGGGACCTAGCGCTGTCATGGGATCTAGCGATGTCATGGGACCTAGCGCTGTCATGGAACCTAGCGATATCATGGTATCTAGCGATGTCATATAACGTAGCGATGTCATGGAACCTAGCGCTGTTATGGAACCTAGCGCTGTCATGGAACCAAGCGCTGTCATGGAACCTAGCGATGTCATGGAACTTAGCGCTGTCATGGAACCTAGCGCTGTCATGAGACCTAGCTTAACCTTTAATGACTTGTCGAAAAACATTTCCGACGATTATTTCCCATACACTAACATTGGCTTAGTTTTGCTTGTCCCATATTACAATTTATGTTGCAATATCGCAATATAAATTATTATGTTTATAAACTTGTCTATAACAATTGAATAACTAAAGCAGTCTGTATTATGTCTAAAGTAAGAAAGACCATGATGGACAATTTTCTGAAACATGATTTCCATAATTTTTTGGTGGTTAAAAGATCATCTATAACCAAATTGGACTATCGTACGCGGTTATGAAGAGTATGCCTCTCCTTAAGTGGTAACTTTTTCCTTCTTGGAAACCATCCATCACATTTTCTGAGAATCTGAAGAGAGGGTCCTATGTGCAACATTTGCGTCTGAAACCCGTGTTGTTATTAACTAGACAGTCATGATCTTCCAGCCATCCGTACAATTTGTTGTTCACCATTCTCACAAACAGCTTGCCTATGCATTAAGTGAGGCCAGCTTGCCTATGCATGAAGTGAGGCTCTCAAACAGCTTGCCTTGCATGAAGTGAGGCTCTCAAACAGCTTGCCTATGCATGAAGTGAGGCTCTCAAACAGCTTGCCTACGCATGAAGTGAGGCTCTCAAACAGCTTGCCTATGCATGAAGTGAGGCTCTCAAACAGATCGCCTATGCATGAAGTGAGGCTCTCAAACAGCTTGCCTATGCATGAAGTGAGGCTCTCAAACAGCTTGCCTATGCATGTAGTGAGGCTCTCAAACAACTTGCCTATGCATGTAGTGAGGCTCTCAAACAGCTTGCCTATGCATGAAGTGAGGGGTATTGTCTTATTACTTCTTCAGTGCTTCTGCCGGTTTTCCTTTCTTAAAAAAGGGGTTGATGGTTGCTGTGATCCATGCTGATGGTAACTGTCCCTCCTTCCATGTTCTAATAATAATCGATAGAAACATTAATTTTGCCATGTATCCCAGGTTACATATCATTTCATTTTTAACTTGATCTGGTACTGGCGCTTTGTTTCTAGCAAGTTCTCGTATTGTCATTTTCAGTTCTTATATGCAGAATAGGCCATTGAATGAAGCAATATTGTTCTGATCTTTGTTAGATATAGCACTTTTTGTGAGTATTTTGTCTACATTATTCTTTTGCTGTGACTTTTTAACAGTTGCATAAACATTGTTGAATGTATCTACTTTCTTGATGAGTGCTGCCCACAACCATCTACTATGCATGTTGAATTGGCTTTGTATATTTTTCCTCCAAATCACGCAAGTCTTATTTATTTACTTCTCTGTTTAGATTTAGTTTGATATATTTCTCTCCATGTCTTTTGTTTGTTTTCCTTGTGATGTATCTTACATTTGCTGCTCATCTGTTGTAATCTGTTTTGTTTGCAGTGGTAGAGTGTTTCTCAGCCTTTTTCCTGGCCTTTTTCCTCTCTGTGACTGCTTCAGCCAGTTCAGGTGTCCACTAGTGTTTGTATTTCTTGACCTTTTCACTTGGATACATATTTGAGCGCCTTCTAAAATTGTGACACATGCATACACATTTGAGCTCCTTCTAAAATTGTGACACATGCATACACATTTAAGCGCCTTCTAAAATTGTGACACATGCATACACATTTGAGCGCCTTCTAAAATTGTGACACATGCATACACATTTGAGCGCCTTCTAAAATTGTGACACATGCATACACATTTAAGCGCCTTCTAAAATTGTGACACATGGATATAAATTTGAGCGGCTTCTAACATTGTGGTGCACACTTTTGTATGCTGATGTCTTTAGTGTGGAACCAACACGAAATTGATGATTATGGGTATTATTATTATAATTAGATCTGTTATTATTATTATTATATTATTATTATTATTATTAGTATTACATCTATTATTATTTTTATGACATCTAATATTATATTATTATTATTATTATTATTATTATAACATCTATTATTATTATTATTACATCTATTATTATTTTTATGACATCTATTATTATATTATTATTATTATTATTATTATTATTATTATATTAGCATCATTATTATTATTATTATTACATCTATTATTATTATTATTATTATTATATGTACATTGTTATCTGAGGATTTCTCTGTAACGTTCGATTTACAATGCTAATATTGCACTGTTGAATACACGCAATATACATGTGTAATGTTGTCTTTTATCCACAGACTTAGTTTGTATAAATAAAAACAAAGTAGATTTGCTACTCGTGTTAGACTCATCAAACAGTATCAATAAAATTGGTTTTGGGAGACTGCAAAATTTTGTATGTAACCTTACCAAACGCTTAGATCTTGGAAAACAGAAGGTACAGGTGGCATGTCTTCAGTTCAGCACAGTTGTTCAGAAGCTGTTCTATTTTAATGAGTACTACACAGCAGAGGCTATCTGTCAGGTAATTATTTTCTTGAATATATTCATTTCACTATAATTATATCGCTCGTGTGTTTCCGAGGCCCTAAAGGGGAGCAAAGAATAGCAACAATGTTTACCTTTCATGCATGTCGTAAGAGGCGACTAAAGAGGTTATAGGATGAAGTCGGCTGTCCTATCCCATATAGGGTCAGTGACCCAAAGCCATGCTCAAGTCGGATGTGTCAGGCCGAAAGGCGCATATATCGCAGCAATGTTGTAAACCATGACACAGCGCATTCCGTTCTCCAGACTTCATCCTGTTAATCTGCAGGAGTTTGAGAACGAGCGCAGAAGAAGAAGAAGAAGACTAGGGATATAAATACTTTTATATTGATGTAATAGGTGAATACGATATGAAGAAATAGAAATAAGGATTTACGATTTTTAATATAACTGCTGCACATATTTTTAATAAAATTAAACATCTAGAAATCAGGACGAATATATTCATCCGGCAGCAAATAAACAAACTGTTCATCAAGAACTCACAAGACCCCAAGACAGGAGGGAAACGGGGTAACGTTGTTTGGATTGGGCATGCAAAGAAACACAACTCGCTATTTTGCAAGTACAAGTCCAGATGTAAGGAGAAGATATGGGGAAACGCCAATCCTCGACTGAGAACATTGATCTATGCATGATTTTTCTACACTCCTCGGAATGGCTGAGGACAGAAGAGTTTGGAGAGTTTTTTGTGCTGACGTCTACACTAATACCACCCTCACGGGCTATGTGTTATTATTAATATTACTCCTATATTTTTGTTTTTGTTTTCCGCATGTTGTCAGTCTGAATTTCTCTCCAGTGCCTCACAGGACCAGCGCACCCACAGTGCCTCACAGGACACGCGCACCCACAGTGCCTCACAGGACCAGCGCACCCACAGTGCCTCACAGGACCAGCGCACCCATCGTAGATTACATGCCTATAGAATGAGATGTCCCTCTTTTGATAGTTCAAAAATCACGTCAGATTTTTTTTAGTAAGTTCCTTTTGGGCCAAAGATTCTTCTTCTTCTTCTGCGTTAATTATCAAACTCCTGCAGATTAGCAGGATGTAGTCCGGAGAACGGAATGCGTTGTGTCATGGTTTACAACATTGCTGCGATATCTGCGCCTTTCGGCCTGACGCATCCGACTTCAGCATGGCTTTGGGTCACTGACCCTATATGGGATGGGACAGCCAACTCCATCCCATAACCTCCTTAGTCGACTTTTACGACATGCATGGAAGGTAAACAGCGTTGCTATTCTTTGCTTCCATTTCGGGCCCCGGCAACACACGGGCGGACCAAAGATGACCCAGCACAGCAGTCATTTCTTTCCATATTAACCTGCACTTGGCGCGATAATGTAGTTTTTGTGTATTGCTTATACCGAGACTTTCGCAAATCGAAGACCAACCAACACAATCTGAACAAGCCTTTTGGGTCATGTTTGCGATTATTTCCATGCACTCTGTTGGTCGGAGTTGTCAGATAACACAGAGTTATATAAAAAGTGAGGAACGAAAAATACGACAATAGTCGAAAACACAATGTAAGATGTTTATTCTTCTTCGTTGTGGCTCTGTTGTTATGTTTTATTTAACGATTGTTCGCGCTTATACGAAAAATTAAGCTTTTCCTGCGGAATTTTATGTGCGGTTTCCTTCAGGCTATCTACATTTCGCTATCCCCCTACTTCTACATCAGGCTTTTTTTTATGAAGCATGCTGTCAACCATTCCTATGTACATGATTGGTGCAATTCCAACAATTTTTTCATATATTACTTACGTAGAACACATGTTTGTAGTTTTACTTGAGGACGACTAACAGACTATCACTATCAGACTATGTGATTTTGACACGAAAACATACTAATAACAGTATTGAAGACAATTAATACGTTTCAACCGTTAGGTCTTTATGAAGAATATGCAAAACAGACAGTGAACAACCAATATAAACAGTTAAAAACAAAGATACCATCCGAGGGGATATGACATACATGTACACAAGAAGTCATAGGATGAGGTTTTGTTGAAAGAAAAAAATAACCGGAAATGAAAACGGCATGGGGGAAAAAAATTGTTAGTGAAAACAACATGGACAGCAATAAAAAAAGCACCAGGCCAACCAAAATATAAACAAATGAGGAATCGAAATTAAGTCCAGCGGCTTACGGGTAACAAATCCAATAATGATAGCCCGTTAGTCGTCGTCAAGGAAAGCTATAAAACGTTTGTTGTTCGAAAGTACTATTTTTAAATAGTTTTACAGCAGCATTATCCTTTATCGATTGACTTCTTCATATAAAAAGTGTTAAAACTTATGAAAACAAAAATTCTTGGTTTGACTCTTCCGTCACGGAATCTCCTGTTGTAACATATATGAATTTTATGTACACTACTCTTGGAAGGTACTTGTTTTAAAAAAATATAGATTTTAGTAGCTTTGATTGTATGCATTTCCAACATTTGCACCTGTATGTCTATACAGGTAGTATACACGCATTAAACAGTCTAAGCTTTGCGAGCTTGTTAATTTATTGTGAGCGCAATATATTTGCCATATGCAATAAAATACCGCTTTACAGTTGAGTTTCCATCCCTCTGTCTAGGAAACATTTTCAAAATACATTGCACACCACGGAAGCTTGGAGTCTTCTTGGTATGATGTAAATTCATGAAGGAAACTTCCATTATAAAACATTCTGGAGAAAACTAACATTACAAGAACATTCCGTAGAAATAACAATTACAAAATAATTCTGGAGAACACCCCCATTACTAGCAAATTTTGGAGAAAAGTCAGCATTGCTAGAAAATTGTGGAAAAACTCCCAAGAAACAAAAATTCTTGGGAAATCTTCAAATAAACAAAATATCTGAAAGAAATTGTAAACACTCCAAAATGTTGAAAAGTACTCCACTTACTAGAAAATTCTGGAGAAAACTCCCCATTATTAGAGAATTCAGAATAGATCTCCCATTACCTAAAAATTCCAGAGAAAACACGAAATTTTCAAACATTGAGGAGAAACCTTTCAATATTCCAAAATTCTGGAGAAAACTCCCATTGGCAGAAAATTCTGGAGAAAACTCCCACTAGTCAGTATAGTTAAGTGCAAGTAGATGAAACTCAGATTTGTATATTTTATTTCATACCTTCACTGTACATGTTTACGTTAGTAATTTACAATTTCGTTATGGTAAAGGATGAGAACAGCGCAATACAGTTGAGAACACTTTAGACAGATGTGAACAATGTAGACAGATAGTAACACTAGACATATGTGAACAGTGTAGACAGATGAGAACAATGTAGACAGATAGTAACACTAGACATATGTGAACAGTGTAGACAGATGAGAACAATGTAGACAGATAGTAACACTAGACATATGTGAACAGTGTAGACAGATGTGAACAATGTAGACAGATGCGAACACGGTAGACATATGATAAAACTGTAGGCAGATGAGAACACTAGACAGATGGGAACACTGTATATAGATGTGAACACTGTAGACAGATGTGAACACTGTAGACAGATGAGAACACTGTAGACAGATGAGTCACTGTAAACAGATGAGAACACTGTACACAGATGAGAACACTGTAGACAGATGAGAACACGGTAGACAGATGTGAACACTGTAGACAGATGAGAACACGGTAGACAGATGTTAACACTGTAGACAGAAGATGATGTTCAATAAAGTGACATTGTGACATGTGGAAACTTCGTTATTGAAAAGAAAAATGATTGTACACGAAAAAGAAGATAGAAGAATGCGGATCATGATGGTGATGATGGAATCTTCCCTTTATCCCATTTACACTTTTATCCCATGAACACTTTTATCCCATGAACACTTTTATCCCATGAACACTTGAATGCCAATCTATTATCGACATTACTCTACAATATATTATGGTCAAGGTTAGTGTTACGGGATCTATTGATGAATGTGTGTCCAGCGAAATGAGACATTCCAGTACAACAAAATCCAGGATACTCAAGACCTACCTTGACTATAACATACGTTTCCAGACCAATCATTTCATAAATCATCTGTCACTTGTGTTTACCAATCCGCGATGTATTATCGTACCCATCAAATACACATTTTCTAGAAACGACAAAAGTATGATGACCTCTGGCTCTCATCTATTCATTATCCATTATCGCTTGTACAACAACGATCAGCACTTAAACACCTGTTCTCTCGATTAAATAAACCTTCATTACTTCTATTTCTTGAATATTCCCGTGATATCTGTTAGTCAATATTTATATACTTGGAATCGCATGCCAAAAATATCTGAGGTTACTCTTAGTATATACATAGTAACAAATAGAAAGTGTGACAATATTCAAAAACATGTTTTTTTTTACTTTTTGCATTTAAGTCTTATAGTACTATCGATGTGTGACAAAGGTCGCATTACCTTGTCAAGTCGTTCGGTTCTTCTAAATTGTGGGTGTAACGGGGAAATTTTCCTAACGTGGGATGTAACGGGTGGGTTTTTCCTAACGTAAGATGTAAAGCGTGGTGTTTTCCTAGCGTAATATGTAAAGGGTGGTGTTTTCCTAACGTAAGATGTAAAGTGTGGTGTTTTCCTAACGTAAGATGTAACGTGTTGGTCTTTGCTAACGTAAGATGTAAAGGGTGGTGTTTTACTAAAGTAAGAACGAAAGTGTGGTGTTTTACTAACGTAAGATGTAATGGGTGGGTTTTTCATAACGTAAGATGTAAAGGGTGGTGTTTTCCTAATGTAATATGTAGCTGGTGTGCCTTTCCTGCGTAAGATGTAAAGGTGGATTTTACCTAATTTGTTTTATGTCCTTTTTGATAGAAGATAAACGTAATAAACTGATACATGACACACTGTTAACCTGGTAATGGAGAACAACAAAACATACAACATGAAACACATACATGTAAAGACGAATTGTGCAGTGATTATCATTGGAAGAAACGTATCGCTAATATAGTCATATTATCTGCAAGAAGTATAATTTATGATGCAGATTTCTCTAGTAGAGCATTGATACTTACTGGCGACTTTACACGTACGGAAGATTGGATGGTTGGTTGGTTGGTTGGTTGTTGCTGATCCAGCGGTATATGGGCTCATTCCCTTTGACCTAATGCTATTAAATGGCATTATATTAATGGGAAGTTAAGGAAGCTTGCGTAGACACAGTAACCAACACTAGACTATGTGAACTATGAGAAGAACAACAATTAATGAATATTCTAGCAACCGTAGCTATATTAATACCCGTGTTCTTTGATTATTGACATACATTTTTGGGGACATAATCGTTATTCTAAGGTTAATGACTACTCGTTTGGAACTAAATAATGTTCTAATGTTATTTATTATAAATTTGGACCAAATAGTATTATTTATATCCATATAATCCATATTTATATTCAAATAATATCCATATTTATTATATTTTATGCATTTTGGTCTGTGTCACAGAGAATCTTAACTATCAGACAATTGAAACAACTAACGAACACAGCCGAAGCATTTCGTAGCATATTCAAAGAAAGATATTTCACATCTTCTAAGAACGGAGCTAGAAAACACGCAGCCAAAATGGTACTCTTTGTTACAGATGGTAACGCAGATGATTTTGATGCAGGTAAGGCGATACCAGTTTATTTTCTAATATAATTACAGTAAATAAGTATAATTCTTTATCCAGTTTATATAGATATAGTGGTATTTTCACAATATGTATACTAGTTGAAATATAACGTCATTTTTCCATCCTTAACCATCGACAAATTTCGGTTTAGAAGGGAAGGAATCTATATGGACAACAATGAAGTCATATGTAAACTAAAGTCGCAAAAATACTGAATATTTTATATTTGGAAAATAATTGAAGTGAAAATAAATAAGACAAATATAATGTGTTAAAATGTACATAAATGTATTATAGATATTATTATTTACACAATTCTTTTTTGAGAAAAATTGTTTTACAAATAAAAACCATGCAGATAAGTCTGAAAATAAGGTAGGAGGAGGGGGTCGTTGAGGGGTTTTGGATGATTGAACTCATTCCCTCTTAGGAAATAAGAACTTGACTTTGAGTACTAGAAGCGTATCTAAAAGGTTGTCTAAGAGTACACTCTCCTCCCACCCTTATCGATTTTTCTCAAAAAGATCATCACGTTTTCATCGAAGGATGAAGAAAACCGTTCACATAGAACGAGTATGTCACGAGACGAGCTGATAGTTTTCCTGTGTCACCTATTGTGTGTCTTTCCTCCGATGTGGCGCTTTGCAGCCGACTAGCTATTCCTCGTGTAGGAAGACCATTCATTTGTGTCCATAATTCCCAGACCTATTTCTTCTGTATGAGCCGTGTTGGTTGAAGCCGTATGAGACGGGGACAGTCCATTTAGACCCAATGTTGACGAGGTGATGCTTTGCAAAACTTGGCTGCTTGAGATTTGACTTGTACAATTTTTACGATAACGCCTCGTCTGCTTGTGATGGCCTTCCAATCCGTCGCGAGGCTCGGCCTTTGTTTTGACTCTTTGTCATCGTGTTAAGCACCCAAAGAAGTAGGTACATTGCGCCTATCTCGAACGAAGAGCTTCACAGCCGGCGATAAAATTTCGTGTAAGAAAGACATAATTCCTTTGTCTCCATGCGGACTTAAATGCCATGAGGCCTTATCACACAGCCGCAAAATCCCTCCCTTCAACTCCCTAAATGGAGATTCAGTATCTACACACATAAATTATGACCAATGGAAATCATGACAATAATAATAAAATAAAAAGAACGAATAAAGCCCTAATTAGTTATGTGCAGAGGTATTGTATTGTCAAGATTTTTTTCAGCAATTAAACAGTTTTTACGAAATTCCGCACCGTGCCGTGTTTTCCGCGACATTCCGCACGGCATCGTGTTTAGGCAGCGGATTTTGTCGGAAATTCCTTTGCAATATTGCTTTAAGTTACGGAGTTGTGTGTTATGAGCGGTACAATAATAATGTTTCTTTTTCTTCGTTTTCGTATGATCCATGTCGTGTCATATTGATTATCATACCTTTCCAAAGTCTTCTATTTCGTGTGCTCTCAATGATTTCCTATACCGATGTTCTCCCATGCCACAATGATAACTTGAAAAACATCTTCCTTTTCGGTCTTGTACACGTTTTTCCTTTTAATTTACCTGCTTCACAATGTGTTCAATGCATCTTTCCTGTTCTCATGATGTGTCCAAAAATATGGACTGTCTCTTTCTGATGTGGTAAGCAGCTCTCTTTTTTAATTAACTTCTTTCACGATACTTTCATTACGCTTTAGTATTCTTAGCAATTTTCTACAAAATTATACCTCCGCTTCATGCGTATAATGTTTCCCTGTTCTGCTGAGTGTCCAAGTTTCATTTCCGTACATCAGAATTGGTTCTGTATAACTTCTAAAAACTATCTCACCCCAAATTACAAAAATATACTAAATATGATGTGTGATATGTGGATATACTTGATGTCATATGACAATTTCTCCGCCAGCTAATGACGCCGCCAAGCATCTCAGGATTTCAGGCGTTGGCATCCTTGCAGTAGGAGTTGGTGTTGTCAATCACGCCCAACTTAACCAAATTACTGGAAATTCATCGCGTGTTTACAGTATTAAAAGCTACAACGACATCGAGAGCATTAAAGAAGCATTAGTGAAAAAAGTCTGTGAGGGTAAGACAAACATATATTTATCATTATTATAAACTTATGTGTGTTATTTGTATGTCATATTACGATTTACAGAAGCTGTTTTCAGTAAAGACAGGAAATAACATCAATTTCGTGTGTTGTTTGTGTGAGAAGTATTTATACGGAGCTGACAATGAAGTTGATTTTCAATGAATTCAAAATTAAGTATGCGTGTATTTGAATGAATGCATACTGTCTGCAAAATGAATGTAAAATGTATTTGAATATCTCAAACGTCATTTAATGTTATATCTCTCTATTCGTTAAACCCTTTATTGCCTTCCAACGTCAGGGGTAGAAGAATTCTGTGCAGATGGTTCTCTTGAGAGCTGAGTATATTTTCGGATTTGTCACCTCTTTTATTTCAGTGATCCATCGTTTTCCAGGTCGGCCTCTAAGTCTGCCTTCACTTTATCTGTGTGGCATAGCTTGCTGTGGTATGCTGTCTGGTAGTAGTCTGCTGATGTGTGCAAACTATTTAATCTGTTTGCTCTTAATATACTCCAAGATTGGGGCGTGTCGGCTCTTGGTCTAGAGTCCTCATTTGCCACTCTCTCTTAGCGATATTCCTGGGGATCTCCGTAAGCATGCCATTTCTGTTATCACTAGTTTACAGTTGTCTTGTGCTGTCGTTGTCCATGTTTGGGGTCTGGTTGCACAGTTGTGACATAACAATTGTTTTGAATAGTGTTATTTTGGTGTTTAAATCTACATTTTTGCTTCTGAAGATGTCATTTGGTGTCATTTGTCCCAGGGCTTGGTATGCTTTACTACATCTATTCTGTATTTCTCTACTGCTCTTATCGTCTGTTGTTATATTACTTCCTAGATTTGTGAATTCTGTCACTTGGTTAAGTCTATTGCTTCCAATATATATGTTGGTGTTTCTTTCAGTTCTTCCTATCTTCATTACTTCGGTCTTTTCCACGTTTATCTTCACGTTAAAGCTTTGGCATATTTGATGTAACCTTACTATTTGTTGTTCTAGTTACTTTTCTAATGATGCTACTAGTGCTTGGTCATCTGGGTATAGCGATTCCTTTAAGTTATCCTTCAGATTGTTTTCTTAAACATTGAATGTTGTGTATTTCCAATGTCCAATCTACTGATTGATGTTAGTTAACTTTTATTTCCTCACCGTGATCAGTAAAGTAAAGTAACCCATAGCATTATTAATGCCGTAGGAGTGTGAGATGTTAGCGATCTCACATTTCAGAGGCTCTGCAAATGAGAGCGGTAGCCATCTCCTCTGCCTCGCAGTCTTTACTTCTCGGATTAATCCGGTATCCATTTAATGCTGTTTATTGTTATAAATCTTGCTATTTATCGTTATAAGTCTTGCTATATCGTTATAAATGTCGCTATTTATCGTTAGAAGTCTTGCTATTTATCGGTATAAATCTTGCCGTTTATTGTTATAAATCTTGCCGTTTATTGTTATAAATCTTGCTATTTTTATTTATAAATCTTACTAATTGTGGATCAGGTCCTCTCCGTAACGTTGTGGCAAAAACATTCGCTTTGTGCTCAAAATATCACGCTATAGAATTCCGCGCGTTTCTTCTTTATAAAGTATATTTATCTCGGAGATCCCTGGGGATTCCTATAAGAAGCTACTGAGCTACGTGCTATGATGAGGTACTCTCGACAACCGGCGCTCAGCGTCGTTGAGAGGGACGGAGTAAATATGAGATAACAAATGAAGAGGGAAGTAAATCTTATACTCTTTGTGAACCTTGATATATCGTTACAATAGTTAACTATATGTGCCCCTCCCATTTCAAATATTCTCAGTGGCTCCGCTGAATTTTGTCCTGACTTCTAGAAGCCCATATAATAATAGTTAGTTAATTTATCCATTTTGTGCCGCAGGTGACACATAAGGCAGAGGTTCTGATTTCCCATGTGTTGATTTCCAATGACAGCAGTTCTTGTATTGTCCTGCAGCCTATTATTTCCCCTTATTTTAGTAAGGAGTTCTTTAGGGTTGCTTTAGGTCTTCCTCGTTTTCTTTTACCCTCAGGTGTCCACATAAGTGCTTGTTGGTTTATTCTACATTGGTATATAATAATTAAAATAAGACCTATTACCACATAGACGCGTATGGGTGCTACAAGGAAGACATCAGCATAAATAACTATCCAAACATTTTTATCATAAATAACTATCCAAACATCTTTATCATAAATAATCCTTCAAACATCTTTATCATAAATAACTCTCCAAACATCTTTATCATAAATAACTCTCCAAATAAATTTATCATAAATAACTCTCCAAATATCTTTATCATAAATAACTCTCCAAACATCTTTATCATAAATAACTCTCCAAATATCTTTATCATAAATAATCCTTCAAACATCTTTATCATAAATAACTCTCCAAACATCTTTATCATAAATAACTCTCCAAATAAATTTATCATAAATAACTCTCCAAATATCTTTATCATAAATAACTCTCCAAACATCTTTATCATAAATAACTCTCCAAATATCTTTATCATAAATAACTCTCCAAATATCTTTATCATAAATAACTCTCCAAATATCTTTATCATAAATAACTCTCCAAATATCTTTATCATAAATAACTCTCCAAACATCTTTATCATAAATAACTCTCCAAATATCTTTATCATACATAACTCTCCAAACATCTTTATCATAAATAACTCTCCAAATATCTTTATCATAAATAACTCTCCAAATATCTTTATCATAAATAACTCTCCAAATATCTTTATCATAAATAACTCTCCAAACATCTTTATCATAGCCATTATGAGGACTACAATTATCACACTAAGACACGTCTGTGGTGTTATCAATGAAGTTGATGCTTGTAATAAAGTATGACAAATATGACAAATATATGACATTTAAACAAATATGACACACGTTCGGAAAAAACACAACTGACCCACGCGATGCATGGCACACATGCTCTCTGTTTAAGTGAATGCATGTTTCCTGTTGCTTGTATTTTTCTGTTATATTTGTATTTTACCACACATTTTTTCTCTTTTCAGCTGTTCCAATAGAAGGTAATATTTCATTATTGAAACTTATTTTATTCAAAGTTATTAATTTAGCTATTCTTAAATACTTTAAATAGTTAATTATTTTAATATTTTCGTAATTTTAGCATGTATTCTATTGAACTAATCTCGTGTATTTTTTTTTTACAATGTATTAACATGTATTCGTATTAAAGTCACTGAAGACCGTTCTGTTGTTGATATTGTTGTTGTTATTATTATTATTATTATTATTATTATTATTAGTAGTAGTAGTAGTAGTAGTAGTAGTAGTAGTAGTAGTAGTAGTAGTAGTAGTAGTAGTAGTATTGTTATTATTATTTCAGCTGTTGTTATTGCTGTTATTGTTGTTGTTCCTGTTGTGGTTCTTGTTGTATCGGATGATGTTCGTGTTTTATTTGATGTTGTTCTTGTTGTAGTGGATGTTGTTTTTGTTGTAGTGGATGTTGTTCTTGTATTTACTTTTCTTTTATCAATGTCATTCTTACAAACTGCAGGTCCTCTGAAATTGACTTCGAAATCCATGCTGTCAATTAATAATCCTGAAATGTGTTTCTACAAGTAAATGACTTGTCTGCGTAGAATCAAAAGAGTACCAATAAAATAAGATACGAATATATAGAAATCTAACAAACACAATGCCCATATTAGATTACACCAGAAGGTAACAAACTAAGAGGTTTTCACATACTTCCAAAATGTCATCAGACAGCGTCCCTCAAAAACATTACTAAACAGACACAATGGATACAAAACCAGGGATAGACTATGCAAACGATGGATTATAGAAATAGCGGATTAAAAAAACATATATTAAGCACACAAAACATACCATCTACAAAGATACCATCTACAAAGATACCATCTACAAAGATACCATCTACAATGATACCATCTACAAAGATACCATCTACAAAGATACCATCTACAAAGATACAGTCTACAAAGAACTCTTCTACTGATGACGCTGCACAAGGTAAAGTGGAATAAAGTGAGAAAATGAAAAAAACGTTTCTGCAAGTAATGAATAACGCTGAATTTCACCAATGAGTGAGGAACAACAACGAATTGCATGAATTACTATGAACTGTAATAAATTATATTGGTTGAAATACATTTTCTCTGGAAGAAATAGTGTATCATTGGAATAAATCCGTTTCCATTAGAATAAATACATTTTCTTTGAAAGGAATACACTTTTACTGAAATAAATGCAATCTCACAGGAAGAAATACATTTTCACTGTAAGAAAAGATTACTAAATAGCCATGCCATCCCTTACAATAGCACTATATCATTATGGTAGGATTCTTATTCTACTCTGATGACCTGTATGCATTCCTCGTACTGCTATAATACGCCATGTTGAGGCGAAAATGTTTTTCAGACCGCAACGACTATCATATTTACCAAGCCTGAACCGGGAATCGAATCAGTTCAGAATGTAAATATTGCGAGGAAGAGGAGATGGCTACCACCCTCATATACCAAAGCCACTGAAATGTGAGATCGCTAGCATCTCACAACCATACGGCAGTTAAATGATATTCGTTAACTGTACTTACTTGGTTTTATTATAATGTTACGTAATGTATTAAAATTAGTTTTACTATTTTATTATAATGTAGCAATGGTGTTACTATTTTATTATAATGTAACATTGGTGTTACGAACTATTTTACTGTAATGTGTTATTGGTTTTATGAACTAATTTATTATAATGTTGCATTCGTGTTAGTAACTCATTTATTATAATGTAGCATTAGTGTTACTAGCTGATTTATTATAATGTAGCATTAGTGTTGCTAACTGATTTATTATAATGTAGCATTAGTGTTACTTGCTGATTTATTATAATGTAGCATTGGTGTTACTGACTATTTTATTATAATTTAGCATTCGTGTTACTATTTTTTTAAATAATATAGCGTTATTGTTACTATTTTATTTATAATGTAGCGTTAGTGTTACTAACTATTATTACTATTATTAGTATGATTATTTCTATACAATTTGTCCGAATGACACACACACACACACACACACACACACACACACACACACAACTGTCAGTATTTTATCATCCGTGAAAGATATAACTTTTTATTTAATGATTAACTCCTATGGAAACTATTACATTTTTATGACCTTATGGTTAGGGTTAGGACCAGTGTGAAAAAAATATTTGTATCGTAATGGAACATAAGCAAACATCGCTAAACAATATCTGTGGTGTGCCGTAACTATGATTTATGTAGCAATTCTTCACCTCCGTAGCTACAGTAAGAGAAGCAACTTACCTACCCATGCTGCAAAATGTTGCAGTTCCTAGAATACCAGCAGGATTCATATTCCAGCAAGACGAAGCATCTCCACACTACGAGGATTAAGTAAGAATCTAACTTCATCAGCATTAATCCACAAAATTAATTGGAAGATTATGCCGCCAAGATTATTAGATTTAACCCCCTTAGATTTGTTCCATCTGAATACGTAAACATCTTTGTCTGTCAAACACTGTTGCGGGGGGAATGGACACTTTTCGGTAGCGAATAATTGACTTGCACAACCGTCACACCTAACTTGTTTCAACACACGCGGAGAGAGATAGAACACCGAATAAACATTGATCTGGCCCTTATAGGCACACATGTTGAGAACTATTGAAACTTGGTGAGATGATACTGAAACTGTTTTCGTTGTCGTAACAGAAATTCAAAATCCAGTCAACCTATATTAATAGTATAAGACATTAGTAGTAATAAGACATGAGTAGTAATAAGACATTAGTAGTATAAGACTTTAGCAATATAAGATATTAATAGTAATAAGAAATTAGTAGTATAAGACATTAGTAGTAATAAGACATTAGTAGTATACGATATTAGTAGTATAAGACTAAAGCAATATAAGACATTAGTAGTATAAGACATTAGTAGTAATAAGACATTAGTAGTATAAGACATTAGTAGCAATAAGACATTAGTAGTATAAGACATTAGTAGTATGAGACATTAGTAGTAATAAGACATTAGTAGTATAAGACATTAGTAGTAATAAGACATTAGTAGTAATAAGACATTAGTAGTATGAGACATTAGTAGTATAAGACATTAGTAGTATAAGACATTAGTAGTATAAGACATTAGTAGTATAAGACATTAGTAGTATAAGACATTAGTAGTAGTAAGACATTAGTAGTAGTAAGACATTATGAATATAAGACATTAATAGTATAAGACATTAGTAGTAAGACATTAGTAGTATAAGACATTAGTAGTATAAGACATTAGTAGTAAGACATTAGTAGTAGTAAGACATTAGTAGTAGTAAGACATTAGTAGTATAAGAAATTAGTAGTAGTAAGACATTAGTAGTAGTAAGACATTAGTAGTACAAGACATTAGTAGTAGTAAGACATTAGTAGTAGTAAGACATTAGTAGTATAAGACATTAGTAGTATAAGACATTAGTAGTATAAGACATTAGTAGTATAAGACATTAGTATTAATAAGACATTTGTAGTAATAAGATAAATTGACATTTGTTATTGGTAGTGTTTCAGCCGCACACATAGATTTATTTATATACAAGTTAAATTGTTCATTTAAAAAAATATCATTTACCTACAGAACATGTTTGCAAAAACAAACACAAATCAGATGTGCTACTAATGCTAGACTCCTCGAATAGTATCAACGACATTGGCTATGGAAGACTGCAAACTTTTGTGTGCAACCTTGCAAGAAAATTAAATATCGGAAAACACGCAATACAAGTCGGCTGTTTACAGTTTAGCTCTGCTATTCAAAGACTGTTTCATTTTAATGCCGGTTACACAGCAGAAGAAATATGTGAGGTAATGCACGTTTTAGTGTTGTTTATATCAATATATGTTCTATTTATGTTTGTTACTTTTATGTTGTTTCACTTACCAAAGTATGAACTGCCTTCGAAATGAGAAGCCCGATATGGATTTTGAGAAAACCACGGGCAACGAAAAATACTTTCCAGAAAATTATGAGAACATGTCAAGTTCAATAGGGTTGGCTCCCGAACAATATTATAGCCAAAAAAAACTTTCATACTGTATTGTTTCCGTTAGGGAATTACATGGAGTGTTCAAGTGGATTGTGTAATAAAATCGCATGCCGTTACTGTCGCTACATCATGTTCAGAGTGGGTTTTTTTTTTAAATTTACATACACGGAAAGTTACATTATCACAAGAAAGTGGATATTTTTAGCCACATTAAGAGACATAACAGCATGGAAAAACTAGTAATGGAAGGTATGATAGCAGGCGACAGATGTAAGAGCCACCTAGGTCATGTTGGATAAGAGACATATCAGATTGTTTAAACATGTCATTTGTTGCGAATTACAAGTAAAGAAAATCGAGAGAAACTTGAATAAAGTTTCATTACATTTCATCCAGGAACGTGAATAATATTGTATTATACTTGTATCTATAAACTTGAATAATGTTCTATTATTTTTGCAATCCATAATAATTAGTTGTTTTTTATCTATGTCGATTTAATAAGTAATTAGTATGTTTGATTATATTATATTTACAGTCTATTATGTTGTATACTTCTTTTACATACGTTAGTGTTGACATAATAATTTTCATAATCTAATTAGCACGAATATTTTTGTGATTTGGACCGGGGAGCGTGAAGTACGTTTCTCTGTTGGTGTCACAGGAAAACTGCCTTGTTGGTGACTTTAGACCCACACATACGTTATCAGCATGATTATGTTTTAGTGTGATTGATTCTTGATTAGGAACCAGCACTACTGCCCAATGTGTATTCCCATAAGTGTTGTACTAACCTTTCCGTCAGTCATTGAAGATAATGAAAGCTCAGTGTCCCAGTCAATTGTGAGTTGTGGGTTCGTCTGATCTTTCCAGACATGACTGTTTTCATTACCTCTTCCTTAGTACTCATTTCTGTCGTTCTCTGTTATTAGCTTCGTCTCTTTTCAATTACTGGTCATTATCATAGCTTTATCCATTAAAAAAAAACCACCTTTTCTATTGACGGACTCCCGCTCAGCGGTTCTCATCCTGTGGGGTCGCGACACCATGTGGTCGCCTAATACCATTGGAAAACACCTGTTATGAAGTAGCAACGAAAATAATTTTATATTTAAGGATTAACACAACATGAGAAACTGTATTAAAGGGTCGCGGCATTAAAAGGTTGAGAATCACTGCTAGACTATTATAGACAGTAGATCCACGTAATGACACTTCGTATTCTTTTGATCTTTGTCACAGATAATTTACAACACGACACACATGAGGGAAAACACGAACACAACAGGGGCGTGTCACAGTGTTGTGAGCCATAAATATTTTTCACCAGAAAATGGGGCCAGACCAGACGCTGATAAAATAGTTTTGATGATTACAGATGGTAAACCGGACAATGAGACTACAGGTATGATGATACATTATGAACATTGCATGCAATGACAGATGCTCAGAATTTTTGGGAGAGTAGAGGCGCGGGTGTTTATGGGATTAGCCGCCCATGTTTCTAGTGATCTCCATGGAGTTGTGGTTAAACCGTTGAAACTGGGGTCACGGATTCAGAATCCGTATGTGACGTCATGTTTACAAAGTTGATTTGGGGAATTTTATCGTTTAGCTAGGGGGTTCCTGGCAATTTTACCGTTTAGCTAGGTAGTTCCTGGTAATTTTACCGTTTAGCTAGGTAGTTCCTGGTAATTTTACCGCTTAGCTAGGTAGTTACTGGGAATTTTACCGTTTAGCTAGTTAGTTCCTGGTAATTTTACCGTTTAACTAGGTAGTTCCTGGTAATTTTACCGTTTAACTAGGTAGTTCCTGGTAATTTTACCGTTTAACTAGGTAGTTCCTGGTAATTTTACCGTTTAACTAGGTAGTTCCTGGTAATTTTACCGTTTAACTAGGTAGTTCCTGGTAATTTTACCGTTTATCTAGGGGGTTCCTGGGAATTTTACCGTTTAGCTAGGTAGTTCGTGGTAATTTTACCAATTACCTAGGGAGTTTGGTGTTACGAGTTAATACCTATGCGTGCGGTGTGTCGTATGTTTGAGAGGCACTGACTATATTGAGGGAGTGAGAACCTGAGTACCTAAAATGAATCATCTGCGCCAATTCAACCTTTTCGTATAATCTTCTTTAGGAGAATAGAATATGCCATTCATCATAGAAAATAAGAGGCAACAGAAGAAGAATATAATGCCCGTACTCACTCGCAATTGACGTTTTCAGGAATCTAGATTATTAAATATTCACAGAACAACTGTGATTTTTTTAATTAAATTCATAAGACTAACGAGAATTGAACAAGGCCCGTTCTAACGGCACCGAATCGCCTGGAACCTCGAGTAAACGGGTTTTTCCGTACTTGACTAAACGCATCTCCCAAAAAAAAGATGCGATTTTGTCAAGACATTCAAACTGTACACTCCAGTCACTGAGAATGGACCAATCGAGACAAAGACTATTACAGCAACGACAAACATCCCGTACAAGTATTAAAGTATCCTTATGATTTTTTAAGACACCTCTACCTGATTTAGCTCAGCCGTATTTGCCACATGATTCAGCATATATACCCTATATGCAAACACATAAATATCCTGCAATTATGTATCTTATATACAACGACGCAGGCTTCTGAAAGTACCACTGATAGCACGTAACTCCTTAACTTTAAGCAATAATTCACAGATATCTGAGAAACATTTCACTGTTATCAACAAAACGTTACCAGAAGGATTCGAATGTACGAACTATTCATCTCAAAGTGAACGATCTGACCACAACTTCAGAAGTTCCTTAACTTTCTTCTTCTTCTTTCGTTCAATTGAGACATGTCTATATCTGTAATTCTGTCTCGTGAATAAAACGCACTGTCTATTGAAGTTCATACAGTGTTTGGTTCCAGTGTTGTTTCCTCTAGCCAATATGGAAACTAAGACTGGTCGGGCAGTCCCACTCGAGTAGGACCACAGCCCTGCCCAAGTAAGCTATATGCTGAAGACGGAGGCAACCAACCCAAAGGCGCAAAATTAATCAGGATGCCACACACAATGGAAACATGTCTAGTTCCTTAATAATATAAGTAGGAAGCCAGAGGACAATTTTTTTTAAATTCTTGAGACTAACGGAAGATTGAACCAGCCCGTTCAACGGCACCAAATCGCCTAGCAACTATTGAACTCGCGTTCTTCCGTACTTGACTAACCGCATCTCCAAAAAATATGCGATTTCATCAAGCCATTAAAACGTTGCACACAAAGTCACCAGAACGGACCGATCGAGACAAGGAATATTACAACAACATATAGTTCCTTAATAATAATCTCTTCCCGGCAATATAATGACATTTAATGGCATTAGGTCAAAGGGCATGAGCCCATGGACCGCTGGATCAGCAACCAACCAACCAACCAACCAACCTTAATAATAAGCACCTCTTCTAATGATATATTCTTCTTTCAACCGCGGATTTTAGTCTAGAATTGATTATAGAGCATTTAAATATGAACATAATGAGGTTATGCTCAGCGAACTACAACCTTCGAAATAAGTTTGTCTTTTTTACTCGTTTACTAATCATCTACCTGGTTTATCAAACAGTTGACACGTTTACTAATTAACTGAGCACAGCTAACTATTTATTGTCTATTGTCTGTCTGTTGTCTATTGTCTATCCCCAGGTGAATGATTGTTGATTGCATTCAAACTTGCCGTTAAGCGTAGGGGTGGTATCTTAAGCTGTCGTTTCAAGGCCAGATGTGTCGCCGAGGTTGCATTTAGTCCATGTTTGTTCAAGGTTATCTTAATGTTTTCTATCCACCGTTTTCTTGGTCTACCTTTGGCTTTACGCCAGGATATTCTTGTATTATATGCTCTTATTGGTATTTTGTTTGGATTCATTCTCATAAGGTGACCAAACCATTTTACTTACTGTCTCTCAATATGTTGAATACATAATATTATACGGACTCTTCTTAATTTTTGCATTTTTTATTTTATTTAGTTTAGTAACCATCGCAGCTTTTCTCGGACACTTCATTTCACATGTAACAATTTTCCTCTGCTTCGCGGCTCTTTTTATTTCTCTATTTAATCTTTCATTTTCGGAAAAATACTACTTAGATATTTATATTCTTTGTTTTGTTTTACTTTGGTGTTATTTATTGTTATATCCATTGGTGTTGCAGACTTGCTAATTTTCATAACTTCTGTTTTTTGTACGCTAATTTTCATGTTGTGCTTCTTACATACTTATAGCAATGCATTGATGTGCTGCTTTTGCACATTTTCTTCATCTTTGTATAATAGACTTTGATCGTAGGCAAATAATATTTCGTTGATTTCGTTATTAAGTTCCTCGCCAGATTTATTTGCAATGTTGTATTAACTATCGTCCATAATAAAGTAGAAATACACACACATGCCGATGTTGATGGATTCATTAATGACGGAGAAAATAATACATTTCTACGATGACAGTGGCATATAGACCTGGTCTGATAACAAAGAGTTCTCGTTAAAAACTACGGCTGGGACTGAAGTTTTATCTTATGAAGGAGATATCCATAAATAACGTCAACAATTGTGAGAAGCGGTGTCCGAAAAAATTTGAGAGGTGCCGACAGGGGGAGAGTGTTAACAAAAGTTGTGAAAAATAGCTTCTTATATATCAGATAGAATTTTATACATAAAATAAGACACGTAATAAATAATGATTGCAGATGTGAAACAGAAGATAAAAGGAGAATAGAAATGGCTAAAAGTACTTTTGGTACACGATAGACCAAAATCCACCTACAGTCGTCATTGCATGTCCGAAATGTCCAAGAACATTTACAGCTCGAATAGGGCTCATTAGACACTACGAACTATTAACAATGGTCTTAATTCTAACTGAATTTTCAAAAGTGGATGTAAAATTAGTCATCAGCACTTGTGATGGATGAACACACATATATAAAAATATGGTAAAAGTCATGGAAAGAGAAGAAAAATAGCAACGAGGGTCTAATAATATTTCGTATGAAGAAAAATTATCAAAGAAAGTAAAGATCAGGCAAATATAATATGTTGGACATATCAAAAGACATGACACTTTGTTGAAGACCTTACTTGAGGGTAAAGTCAAAAAGAAGCAAGAAGTAGGTAGTGTTACATGTGGGAGAGTAACATCGCGAGATGGACAGGTTACAGTTTAGAAGAGGGCACCACCAAAACAAGAGACAGGTGATGTTGGAGGTGCAGTTTCGAACCTTCGTTGCAGATATGGCACATAACGATGATGATTTAACATAACGATTGCTCTGGCAATGCAGTCCTTGCTCCTACTCTATAACATGGCCAATGCTCTGAGAAAACGATCCTTCCTACCACTGCCTAAAACATGGCCAATGTTCTGACAAAGCGGTCCTTGCTAACACTGTCTAAAACATGGCCAATGTTCTGACAAAGCGGTCCTTGCTACCACTGTCTAAAACATGGCCAATGTTCTGACAAAGCGGTCCTTGCTAACACTGTCTAAAACATGGCCAATGTTCTGACAAAGCGGTCCTTGCTAACACTGTCTAAAACATGGCACATGCTCTGACAAATCGGTCCTTGCTACCACTGTCTAAAACATGGCCAATGCTCTGACAAAGCAGTCCGAGTTAATACTGTCTATAACATTACTCCATGCATTTCTAAACAGAACAACGTTTTTAAAAAACAGAAAGATTCATACTAAAGTGTTTAATTAGCTTTCTAAAAAATGTTTCCCTTTTTGAAATTAATAATGCAAGAAATCACTCAATAATACAAGATATCACTCAATAATACAAGATATCACTCAATAATACAAGATATCACTCAATACTAAAAGATATCACTCAATAATACAAGATATCACTCAATAATACAAGATATCACTCAACAATACAAAATATCACTCTTACAAGATATCACTCAATAATACAAGATATCACTCAATAATACAAGATATCACTCAATACCACAAGATATCACTCAATAATACAAGATGTCACTCGATAATACAAGATAGCACTCACTAATACAAGATATCACTAAATAATACAAGATATCACTTATACAAAATATCACGCAATAATACAAGATATCACTCAATAATACAAGATATCACTCATACAAGATATCACTCAATACCACAAGATATCACTCAATAATACAAGATATCACTCAATACCACAGGATATTACTCAATAATACAAGATATCACTTAATAATACAATATATCACTCAATAATACAAGATATCACTCAATAATACAAGATATCACTCAATATTACAAGATATCACTCAATAATACAAGATATCACTCAATAATACAAGTTATCACTCAATAATACAAGATATAACTCATACAATATATCACTCAATAATACAAGATATCACTCAATAATGCAAGATATCACTCAATAATACAAGATATCACTCAATATTACAAGATATCACTCAATAATACAAGATATCACTCAATAATACAAGATATCACTCATACAATATATCACTCAATAATACAAGATATCACTCAATAATACAAGATATCACTCAATAATACAAGATATCACTCAATAATACAAGATATCACTCAATAATACAAGATATAACTCATACAATATATCACTCAATAATACAAGATATCACTCAATAATACAAGATATAACTCATACAAAATATCACTCAATAATACAAGATATCACTCAATAATACATCCCTCAATATTACAAGATATCACTCAATAATACAAGATATCACTCAATAATACAAAATATAACTCATACAAGATATCACTTAATACCACAAGATATCACTCAATAATACAAGATATCACTGAATACTACAAGATATCACACAATAACTTCTAAAGTCCAACATGGAACTCAAGTCTGATACTTTGCCCAATAGCTGCGAAAGCCTGCGATGCTGTCAAGAACACAGGTGTCAAACTAGAGGTAGTGGGTGTTGGATACGTGCATCCTGATGTTCTAAAAAGACTTGCTGGAGACCCATCCCGTGTCCATGTAGTGAGCAGTTACAAGGAACTAGACAAGATAGAAGTGTCAGTAGCTCAGAGAATCTGTGGAGGTAAGATTAATGTGTATTTGCATACTAAATTTATATAAATAATGTTTGAAAGTGTATGGTGTTATGAGTTTTAACCTCAGTTAGTTTTAGCGCACACCGGATGTTCGTAGGTGATCCGATCCCAGTCTCAAAAAATCAGTTCGATTCTGATTTATCAGTCTCTTGGTATATCTGTCAAAAAAAAGTATGTCAAATTCTGCGTTAGCTAGTTAGTTAGACGTCGCATCATCATCAATGCAAATTGGACACGTCCATAGTTGTTCCGATCTCTCTTTGAGTAGTAACTGTAGTCGTAACCTTCGAAAACAGTTACCATGTTGTTCCGACAGGCCGACAATTGCTTGAACTAGTTACGGGCACGTCGTGGGTGGGCGGAACATCAAAGAAACTTGTCCCAAGGGCCAGAGTTGTGCCCTGATGTTGACGTCTGTTTCTGCGACATTAGACTCGAAACACCATCGAGACGGATGTCTGCTGGAACAGAGGGCGGAGCACTTATAGGAATGCCCCACGTGCTGTGAGGCCAGTTTCTAATCAATAATCTCCTTAAGTGTATCCGCCATTACACTTCTGCTGACAGTACCGGTACTATGCTGGTTGACCATCATTCTTCTGCGCCCTCCAATATTCACTTCTAGCAACACCGCATTTCGATCCCTGATTTTAAATCCTAGCCAATGAAAAGGAATCATCACCCACATTAGTCTCATTCCCGTGTGATATATCTCTTAAGGAGTTCAAAGCGTCCAGAGATCCATTGCCCCATCATCATCATCATCATCAAGTGCCGTCTCCGCAACGAAGGTTGGCTGCAACGTATCTCCAACATCTCCTGTCTCTTGTCTTGGTGTTGCACTCTGCTAGACTGTAACCTGTCCATCGTGTAATGTTACTCTCCCACTTGTATCTCTGCCTACCTCTTGCTCGCTTCCCTTTGACTTTACCCTCAAGTAAGGTCTTCAATAAGGTGTCATGTCTTTTAATGTGTACAAAGTATTTTATTTGCCTGATCTTTATTTCTCTTAGTAGTTCTTTCTTCATATTAAGTGTCTTTAGCACTTCTGTATTTGTTTTCTTCTCTTTCCATGATGTTCTCCCTATTCTTCTATATACCCACATCTCAAAGGCATCAATTTTGTCTTCTAATTGTTTATTTAGTGTCCATGTTTCTGAGCCATACATTAATATAGAATCGATGTAGAATTTTAAAATTCTCATTTTCAACTTGTTTATAATTTGTTTAGATATTAATAATTTCCTCATGTCATTGAAGGCCTTTTAGCCATTCCTATTCTCCTTTTAACTTCTGTTTCACATCTGCCATCATTTGTGACTATGTGTCCAAGATATTGATACTGTTTTAATTGTTGTAGTTTCTCTCCCTGTATGTTTATGTTTACCTCCTGTTCTTCTGTGTCAATGCTGATTATCATGGTTTTTGTTTTTTGAATGTTTATATCCAGTCCATATATTGCCCCATCGCCCTGTGCCAAAATCGCGCATGACGCCAGTTGATCCGCTCTTTCATTGCCTCGAACACCCACATGTCCCGCCACGAAAATATATGTAACCACCTTCAGTCTCACCTTTCTCGAGGCCTCAATCCACTGTTCGCGAACACCTGGAGGTGTGATAGTTATTCTCTGGCTCTGTCCCACGGTGGACTGAAAATCCACAGACTTCCCAGCAATATAATGCCATTTAATCCTATTATGTCAAAGAGCATGGACCGCTGGATCAGCAACCAACCAACGAAATATCTTCTACGTAACGAACGCTCACAGTTTAGATCCAGAAAAGGGGAGGGGGGTGTACAGTCCAGCACAGCAGTTTCTCGGAAAATTACGTGTTTCAAAGTAAAGTACACTCATAGTACATAAACTATTTTGTATTTCTTTTGTGAGATGTGTTGATACACCTTGCATTACCTGCTTGCTAGGAGTGTATAACAGAAAGACTGCTAGTAGTGTGTATAACACATTGTGTGCTAGGAGTGTATAACAGAAAGACTGCTAGCAATGTGTATAACAAATGATGTGCTAGGAGTGTATAACAGAAAGCTTGCTAGAAGTTCACAACAGAAACATTGATAGGTGTGTGCAGAGCAGAAAGCTTTCCATGAGTGTATATAACAGAAAGCTAGCTAGAAGTGTATAACAGAAAGCTATCATAATAATGCACAGCTATATGAGTTTCCTTTGACATAATGTATAAGTGTATGTTTTTTTCTTGACTCGCACTTCAAAGATGAAAATGTTTAGTTTAGTTTACTTCAGTTTAGTTTACTATAGTTCTCTGAATATAACAGACGTACTCTGGGCAAATCCTTAGGTGCTAGGTCCCACCCAGTAAATCATACCACCGATTTTCAAAGACAGCCAATTGTAACATATTCATTATTTTAAAAACACACATCTCTTAGAAGAACCTTAGGGTGTTAACCATTTGTTACACTCACATTTGAAAGTTCAGTTAGAAATTTGATCTATCCGTGACTTTCTAACTACTCTCCACTGTTGAGCTGCTGTGTTTCTCCACTTTTCACATCACAAGTTAATGCGCTCTTTTTGACTGCAGGGAGCCGTGTATATCTATTTTGTGCACGTTCTTCACATGTGTATTTGTCTATTCCGCATTTTTTTTCGTATTAATAGTAAGACCAAATGTGCCAGAAAAAAAGGCACATCTCAGAATAAAGAGAGAACCCTTCACAAACTAAGGGCATTTCAGCAGATAGTGAGTGACACATGACTTTGAACACCGGTACTCTCTAATGACAGATAGAGGAATGTCTTACAGATAAGGAAATTTTCCACTGCTCTGTTATGCTTTGAGTACTAAAGTGACGATCATTATATTACATTTAAAAAATAAATATGTGCATTTCTCATGAAAAACGTCTTCTGCGTTCTTTCTCAAGCACACCTATGCTTACAGGATGTATTGATGTATATGTAATACAGGATGTATTGAACATCTTGTACGGATGTTCTTTTATGTTGTAATAGCCCTTTTTTCTATTGGTCCGTTCTCAGTGACTACAGTACATATGTTGAATTACTTGACGAGATCACATCTTTTTTGTTTGGAATGTTTGATAGTCACGTACGGATTATCTGTTTACTTGAGTTGCAAAGCGATTCCGTGCTGATAGAACGGACTTTGTTAAATTTCCTTCATCTGTAAGAAATGTTTTAATTTATCGTCGTGCTTACTGCTTGAATTCAGGATGTATGCCAGTTTCTAATCAGCAAGTCGCATGTACTTACCTATACTGCAATAGCCAAAAAACACAACAAGTTGTCATTCAAATTAATGTATTTAAATTCAAATGTAAATGGCAATCGTTGATAAATTTTAAGGTGTAATTTGTTTCGTTTTCAGTTGAACCAACAACAACAACATCAACAACTGCGACGACAACACCGACAACTACCACAACAACATCTACAAAAACACGTAATATATCTATCATTGTTATTGTCTAAGTATCCGGATTCTTAACTGTCATCGCTATGCACCGCTATGTTTTCCTTCGACAGAATGTCTACGTGTATTTTATTTTCTTGACTCACATTTCAAAGATAAAATAGTTTAGTTTAGTTTAGTTTATTTCTCTTACTATACGTTGACGCACTCTGGGCAGATCCTTTGGTTCTAGGTCCCACCCGGTAAATCATGCGACCGATTTTCAAAGAAAGCCAATTGTAACATAATCATTATTTTAAAAACACACATCTCTTAGAAGAACCTTAGGATGTTAACCATTTGTTACATTCACATTTGAAAGTTCAGTTAGAATTATGTTCACGCCTAATAGTTTGTAGATGGCTAAAAAGCACTATTCAAGCAGTCATTTCCTTGGACAGTTTGGGCATGGAGTGAATACTGTAGACGAATTTTGATCTATCCGTGACTTTCTAACTACTCTCTACTGTTGAGCTGCTGTGTTTATCCTCTTTTCACATCACAAGTTAATGCGCTCTTTTTGACTATAGGGAGCCGTGTATATCTATTATGTGCACGTTCTTCCCATGTGTCTTTGTCTATTCCGCATGCTTTTATTGTGGTCTTTAACGAGTCCTTGTAACGCTTCTTTTGGTTACATTGTTATCGTGTACTCTTCTCCAGCTCACCATAGAGAAGTATGTTTCGTAGACAATGATCTGGCATACGAACCAAATATCCTGCTCAACGAATTTGTGTCTGCATCAGGATATTGTTAATGATGTGAATGCCTTAATTTCAAGGACAGTAGTATCTGGAATCTTGTCTTATCATGTAATGGTCATAACTTTTCTTATACAGGATGTGTGAAAGTGGTTGAGTTTCCTCACATGACGTCTATACACAGTCCATGTTTCGTTAGCTTATAAAAGCACTGGAAGTACCTCTGCTCCGTAGACTTTCAACTTTTTCTGTAAGTTAGTGTTATTTCTACGTAACATATTTTGCGTAAAATTTGCCGAAAGTTTTGCTTGTCTTCGCAATCGTTGTATATATTTCATCATCAACTTTCATTGTCTCGAACACCCACATGTCCCGCCACGAAAATATATGTAACCACCTTCAGTCTCGCCTTTCTCGAGGCCTCAATCCACCGTTCGCGAACGAGATGCTGCGTTGTTCCCGTTCAGAATTTTCAGGGCGGGATGTTTTAGCTTGGTGTATCTATTAAGTTTTAATTTACTAACTGCTCCGATCTTTTTCTTACTCTCACGCAGTCTTGAGGGCGACCATGATTCACACTTTTGAAAAAATTCTGATCGGACGACGTCACGTAGCGCATTAACTATCTCAGATCGATTCATAGATTACCCACTGACACTGTATCCATGCTCGACAATGTACCGGCTCGATCATTAACCTCAACTCTCGAATGAATACGACCGTAATCTTTCTGGTCACAGATTGTATCAATAACTCAAGCCATTGACAGCAAGGCGACGAGGCGGCACACTGTACATGCATTTCAAATTGCAGATACATAGCCAGATTATTATTATCCAGCATATTAATATTTACTACGTAGATATCCACTGGATACTGATAAATCATCAAGATGTATGTAAGATACGCATCTGATCATGATGAGGGTACTATTGATGATAATGATGATGATGATGATACTCATAATTGTGATGATAACTGTGACGATAATGATGATAATGATGATAATGATGATGATGATGATGATGATGATGATGATGATGATGATGATGAGGAGGAGGAGGAGGATGATGATGATGATGATGATGATGAGGATGATGATGATGATGATGATGAGGATGATGATGATGATGATGATGATGATGATGATGATAACGATACTGACAATTATGATAATGATGAAAATGAAGATTATAACGATAATGCTCATGATGATGATGATATTGGCGATGATTATGAAGTGATTAATCTCAACGTTAAAAGGTCGCTCTTGACAGCCTAAAGCATGTCTGACTATACAGTTAGTCGTTTCCAGGTAATGGTTGTATTTGATAAGTCTACTAATCAACGTTTAGCCATGACAGTCTATTAAAAAAAACTTTCCAAAGGAATTAATTAGGACCACTTCCCCTCCCCTCACTCGTATGATTCTTTGATTATTGTTGGGTTTTCGTTTGGTCGCTATTTACATACTTGTAATTGCAAGCCAAAAAAGCCAAGACGACCTCACGTATATAAATAGTGCCCAATCAAAAGCCCATCAATAATCAAAAACGTAAGAAACGGTGGTCCAAATTTATTCTATTGAAATGTCTTCTATACCCATGTGGTTGAGTCTGTGGGTCTCACCAATGGCCCACTAGACAAACCACAAATGCAACAGAAAACCCCGTTAATGCCGTTATATTGAGGTTATCTTCTTATAGAAGCTTCATGGTACGTCATCTATACAATTATGCTGTTATTTTGTTGTTGAAATGTGTTTCATGTTTTCCTGAATATATATGTATGCTCCCTCTGTGGTTGGGAGGGAACAAGAGGTGTACTGTGCAGCACTGAGGAGGAGGAAACTGGCAGCACTGTTTTTTGATGCCCGAATACACATTCAGTGTATTATGTTATATTCTCACTCATGCTAGAATACATATTCAGTATATATAATACATTTATATTTTCACCCTTGTCCTAAAATATGTTCAGTATTTAAAATTATATAATCGCTCAATCAGTAAATACATGTACGACTGTTGAGCTGTACAACTGAATCCGCAGTCACATGTACACAACATTCAAGATTGACAACACCGCCGTCTGTACATGTTGACAGGCAGCACCACGGAGTGCCAAACATATTCGTCAAGAGTGTTCTGAATACGAAACGTAAAAGCAGGCATATTATATGAAACGTAGAAGCAGACATATTAACCTGAGGAAACAACACTGGAATCAAAATCAAATGAGTAACTATGAACTACAAAAAAACATCGAGTTTTATTCAGGAGACTGAATTACAGATATAGACAAGTTTCAAGTGACAGAAAGAAGAAGAAGAAGAAGTTATGCTAGTTTATGTATTTAAAAACGAATTTTACTTATCTCCGTTGGCACATTTTAATATGTAATTTGTTTTGTCTTTCAGTGGAACCAACAACATCATCAACATCTGCGACAACAACACCGACCACTACCACAACAACACCGACCACTACCACAACAACACCTACCACTACCACAACAACACCTACCACTACCACAACAACATCGACAACATCAGGTAATATATCAATCGTTGTTCGTGTTATAAGTATTAGGATTCCTATCATAATAATGCACAGCTATATGAGTTTCCTTTGACATAATGTATAAGTGTATGCTTTTTTCTTGACTCGCACTTCAAAGATGAAAATGTTTAGTTTAGTTTACTTCAGTTTAGTTTAGTTTAGTTCTCTGAATATACATAGACGTACTCTGGGCAAATCCTTAGGTGCTAGGTCCCACCCAGTAAATCATACCACCGATTTTCAAAGAAAGCCAATTGTAACATATTTATTATTTTAAAAACACACATCTCTTAGAAGAACCTTAGGATGTTAACCATTTGTTACACTCACATTTGAAAGTTCAGTTAGAATTATGTTCAAGCCTAATAGTTTGTAGATGGCTAAAAATGATGATGATGATACTCATAATTGTGATGATAACTGTGACGATAATGCTGATAATGATGATGATAATGATGATGAGGAGGAGGAGGAGGAGGATGATGATGATGATGATGATGATGATGAGGAGGAGGATGATAATGATGATGATGATGAGGAGGAGGATGATAATGATGATGATGATGATGATGAGGAGGAGGAGGAGGAGGATGATGATGATGATGAGGATGATGATGATGATGATGATGATGATGATGATGGAAGATGATGACGGTAATGATGATAATGATGATAACGATACTGACAATTATGATAATGATGAAAATGATGATTATAACGATAATGCTCATGATGATGATGATATTGGCGATGATTATGAAGTGATTAATCTCAACGTTAAAAGGTCGCTCTTGACAGCCTAAAGCATGTGTGACTATACAGTTAGTCGTTTCCAGGTAATGGTTGTATTTGATAAGTCTACTAATCAACGTTTAGCCATGACAGTCTATTAAAAAAAAACCTTCCAAAGGAATTAATTAGGACCACTTCCCCTCCCCTCACTCGTATGATTCTTTGATTATTGTTGGGTTTTCGTTTGGTCGCTATTTACATACTTGTAATTGCAAGCCAAAAAAGCCAAGACGACCTCACGTATATAAATAGTGCCCAATCAAAAGCCCATCAATAATCAAAAACGTAAGGAACGGTGGTCCAAATTCATTCTATTGAAATGTCTTCTATACGCATGTGGTTGAGTCTGTGGGTCTCACCAATGGCCCACTAGACAAACCACAAATGCAACAGAAAACCTTAGTGGATGACATGCCGTTATATTGAGGTTATCTTCTTATAGAAGCTTCATGGTACGTCATCTATACAATTATGCTTTTATTACGTTATTGAAATGTGTTTCATGTTTACCTGAATATATATGTATGCTCCCTCTGTGGTTGGGAGGGAACAAGAGGTGTACTGTGCAGCACTGAGGAGGAGGAAACTGGCAGCACTGTTTTTTCCTATGGCTGAGACCCATCATAGGGGCACAGTGACTCAGGACGTGACAATCCTTTTGACTTGAACATTTGGTTGCATGCCTGGAGCAATAGAGAAGTTCGGCATAACCAGTAGTCAATTGGTGGCGGGGAATGAGCACAGTGAACCCTATCTTGGCCACAGTGGCTGAGAGCAGTGCATAGGTTGAAACCTATCTTCCTGGTGGTGTGATAGTTATTCTCTGGCTCTGTCCCACGGTGGACTGAAAATCCACAGACTTCCCAGCAATATAATGCCATTTAATGGCATTATGTCAAAGAGCATGGACCGCTGGATCAGCAACCAACCAACGAAAAATCTTCTACGTAACGAACGCTCACGGTTTAGACCCAGAAAAGGGGAGGGAGTGTACAGTCCAGCGCAGCAGTTTCTCGGAAAATTACGTGTTTCAAAGTAGAGTACACTCATAGTACATAAACTATTTTGTATTTCTTTTGTGAGATGTGTTGATACACCTTGCATTACCTGCTTGCTAGAAGTGTATAACAGAAAGACAGCTAGGAGTGTGTATAACACATGGTGTGCTAGGAGTGTATAACAGAAAGACTGCTAGGAGTGTGTATAACACATGGTGTGCTAGGAGTGTATAACAGAAAGCTTGCTAGGAGTGTACAACAGAAACATTGTTAGGTGTGTGCAGAGCAGAAAGCTTTCTATGAGTGTATATAACAGAAAGCTTGCTAGGAGTGTATAACAGAAAGCTTGCTAGAAGTGTATAACAGAAAGCTTGCTAGGCGTATATAATAGAAAGCTTGCTAGGAGTGTATAACAGAAAGCTTGCTATGAGTATATAACAGAAAGCTTGCTAGGAGTGTATCACAGAAAGCTTGCTAGGAGTGCATAACAGAAAGCTTGCTAGGAGAGTATAACAGAAAGCTTGTTAGGAGTGTATAACAGAAAGCTTGCTAGAAGTGTATAACAGAAAGCTTGCTAGGAGTGTATAACAGAAAGCTTGCTAGGCGTATATAACAGAAAGCTTGCTAGGAGAGTATAACAGAAAGCTTGTTAGGAGTGTATAACAGAAAGCTTGCTAGAAGTGTATAACAGAAAGCTTGCTAGGAGTGTATAACAGAAAGCTTGCTAGGCGTATATAACAGAAAGCTTGCTAGGAGTGTATAACAGAAAGCTTGCTAGGAGTATATAACAGAAAGCTTGCTAGGAGTGTATAACAGAAAGCTTGCTAGGAGTGTATCACAGAAAGCTTGCTAGGAGTGTATAACAGAAAGCTTGCTAGGAGTGTATAACAGAAAGCTTGCTAGGAGTGTATAACAGAAAGCTTGCTAGGAGTATATAACAGAAAGCATGCTAGGGTGTATAAAAAAAAGGTTGCTAGGAGTGTGTATAACAGAAAGCTTGCTAGGAGTGTATAACAGAAAGGCAAATACGCAATGTCCACTGGCCTACATATTTTTGTATTTGATACAAGTCAAGATACCTACAATCTTTGTGCATGCTGAAAAAATATTTTTTCTTTTAATTTCAGGTGAACAAACAACAACAACAACATTAATAACAAAAAGATCAACAATACCAGCAACATCATGTAATATTTCATGTCACTATTGTTTATGTGTAATCTCTCATTAGCATTTGGCATTGTACATTTTCCTCTTACAGCCTATGCCATGGGGAAATTGGTTATCATATCTGTCGACATCCTTCTGTCTCGTGCACTGACAATGATTTTCAGTAGCAGTGTTCTCCCATGCCACTTTACCAAGTTGTCCAGCGTCTTCTTCCTATCCATTTTTGCTTTTCAACTTTCCTGTTGTAAATTTTTCTCAACTTTTGCCCGTTGTAATTTGTTGCTTCACAATTACTTATCGTACATCCAGCGAATGTTCATTGTCTTGATTCATGATTAGAAGATAGTATCATTGCACTCGGGAAGAAGATAACATCACTGCACTCGGGAAGAAGATAACATCACTGCACTCGGTCACTACACCATACGTGCTCCTTTGCACTTACACTAGACATCTCAGAAGTATATAGACTCGGTCAACATTTGTGTGTGTTCGTAATTCATAAATTATGATGACCATTTTTTTACATCCACTTTTGAATATTCAGTTTGAATTATGACCATCCCTATTCGAGTTGTAAACGTCCTTGTAAGTTCGGGCATGGAATGACCACTGTAGACGGATTTATGTCTACATACGAAACTATCGGATTACTGATTACTCGATCTAAGAGTTTTTCCATAAAGACATTTTCACACTTTAAGACAATCCCATTTCTGACATTCTTTGTATGTGTACATTTTCAGCCTCTTTAATATCATCTTCATTTTGCAATGAATTTATGACTTCCTTTATCTAGTCTCCTTTATATCTTCTCAGCATGGATATCACCGTATTGTCGTCTTTTACAAGAAGCATATATTCTCTTCTCATACCTGTTTCTCGTGATTTTGCAAAAAACATCTCTTGAGTACAACGTTCATCTTTAATAAAGTGCACATATGCAGAAAGGAAAGATTCCTTACCTGGTAAAGCTTGACTCAACCAGCTGTAATGCAAATTCTGGTGGGTTTTTTTTTCATTTTAAGCTGCACAGAGTATTTTCCACATTCTCAGCTATTTCATCTATGCGTCGTTGCATTGAACTATTACTGAGTGGAATTTTCCTAATTACAGCCTGTAGTTACTGGTGCAAAACAGTGCTGAGAACTTCACTGACTGCAGGGAGAATGAGCTCTTCACCAATTGCATGTGGCTTTCTAAACTTTGCAATAAATAGTGAGTTATTGTATGACGCACGCAAACCAGCAATCTTTTGGTGTGCAGCTTTGCAAAACATGTTTGACATCTATGGCTTTTTGGGCAAACTGTCACGCAGTGTTTGAAAAAAAACAAGATGCAGTCTCTTCGGCTTTGTCACAAAGCGTAGACTTCAAATGTTCAATTAATCTGCTTGGGTTCATAGCTTTTTAAAAAAATACTCCTCCACATAGTAGACACATTGACAGATGCTTGATTGCTGGTGATTGTATGAATACATGCCTTAAATATTCATTACTGTGTTGACTGGATTTCAACGACGAAAACTAGCATGGTTCAGACATGTATGCAGGCACGATTCCTTGTCAAAAAACAATACTGCAGGGAACTGTCGAGGGTGGAAGAAGCATAAGAGGGGAAATAAAGGCATGGACAGACACAATCAAGTAATGGACAGGGCAAAATATTTCCACACTCATCCGCATCGCTGAGGATATAATTCGATGGAGGACTATGTGTGCTGAATCATCCAATGTGGTACCCCTACGACCATGAAGGGTTACAGGTTTATTGATTGATTAATTGACTGGATTTCATTCTTGATGTGGCTAAATCTGCCATTTTGTAATCGATGCTTAAGATGTGCAGTGATAGTTAATCTTGTCTATTCTTTTCATGTGTGGTTATTTGACAATTGTTTGTTTCAATCAATCAATCAAGTGCCATGCCGAATGGCGTAGGCGATCATGTTTCTCCACGACTCTCTGTCTCTTGTGTTGTCAATAAGCTCGGTTGGTGAGCTTCTACCATTCTTGTTTACATATATGCATTAATATGTAATACATTAATATATATACGTGTCTTAATTAATACAAGCTTTTTTCTAATATATCTTGAATACCTTATGTTATAAATTGACTCATTCACAAATATATATTCGGTGAATAAATTCCTATTACTCACTCATGCCCTTAAACACATTCGGTGTCTAATGTTATATTCTCACACATGCCCTTAAACACATTCGGTGTCTAATGTTATATTCTACCACATGCCCTTAAACACATTCGGTGTCTAATGTTATATTCCTACTAATGCCCGAATACACATTAAGTGTATTATGTTATATTCTCACACATGCCCGAATACATATTAAGTATATATAATACATTTATATTTTCATTCTTGTCCTAAAATATGTTCAGTATCTAAAATTAGATTCTCACTCAATCAGTAAATACATGTACGACTGTTGAGCTGTACAACTGAATCCGCAGTCACATGTACACAACATTCAAGATTGACAACACCACCGTCTGTACATGTTGACAGGCAGCACCACGGAGTGCCAAACATATTCGTCAAGAGTGTTCTGAATACGAAACGTTGAAGCAGACATATTGGCCTGACGAAACAACACTGGAATCAAAATCAAATGGGTAACTATGAACTACAAAAAAACAGCGAGTTTTATTCAGGAGACTGAATTACAGATATAGACAAGTTTCAAGTGACAGAAAGAAGAAGAAGAAGAAGTTATACAAGTTTATGTATTTAAAAACGAATTTTACTTATCACCGTTGACACATTTTAATATGTAATTTGTTTTGTCTTTCAGTGGAACCAACAACAACATCAACATCTGCGAAAACAACACCGACCACTACCACAACAACATCGACAACATCAGGTATTATATCAATCGTTGTTAGTGTATAAGTATTTGGATTCCTATCATAATAATGCACAGCCATATTAGTTTCCTTTGACATAATGTATAAGTGTATGCTTTTTTCTAGACTCGCACTTTAAAGATGAAAATGTTTAGTTTAGTTTACTTCAGTTTAGTTTAGTTTAGTTCTCTGAATATACATCGACGTTCTCTAGGCAGATTCTTTGGTGCTAGGTCCCACCCGGTAAATCATGCCACCGATTTTCAAAGAAAGTCAATTGTAACATATTTATTATTTTAAAATCACACTCTCTTAGAAGAACCTTAGGATGTTAACCATTTGTTACATTCACATTTGAAAGTTCAGTTAGAATTATGTTCAAGCCTAATAGTTTGTAGATGGCTAAAAAGCACTATTCAAGCAGTCATTTCCTTGGACAGTTTGGGCATGGAGTGAATACTGTAGACGTATGTTGATCTATCCGTGACTTTCTAACTAATCTCCACTGTTCAGCTGCTGTGTTTCTCCTCTTTTCACATCACAAGTTAATGCGCTCTTTTTGACTGCTGGGAGCCGTGTATATCTATTTTGTGCACGTTCTTCCCATGTCTCTTTGTCTATTCTGCATGCTTTTATTGTGGTCTTTAACGAGTCCTTGTAACGCTTCTTTTGGTTACATTGTTATCGTGTACTCTTCTCCAGCTCACCATAGAGAAGTATGTTTCGTAGACAATGATCTGGCATACGAACCAAATATCCTGCTCAACGAACTTGTGTCTGCATCAGGACATTGTTAATGATGTGAATGCCTCAATTTCGAGGACAGTAGTATCTGGAATCATGTCTTATCATGTAATGGTCATAACTTTTCTTATACAGGATGTGTGAAAGTGGTTGAGTTTCCTCACATGACGTCTATACACAGTCCATGTTTCGTTAGCTTATAAAAGCACTGGAAGTACCTCTGCTCCGTAGACTTTCAACCTGTTCTGTAAGTTAGTGTTATTTCTACGCAAGACATTTTGCGTACAATCTGCCGAAAGTTTTGCTTGCCTTCGCAATCGTTGTATATATTTCATCGTCAATGCTGGCATTTTGTGATTAAGTACTACCTAGGCATGTGAATCTATTTACAACTTTCAGTGCTACGCCATTTACATGTATGCAGTGCTCGAGATAGCGTTTGCCAGGTGCTAGTTGTAACATGACTTCTGGTTTTTTTTCGTTATATAGTAAGACCAAATGTTCCAGAAAAAAAGCACATCTCAGAATAAAGAAAGAACCCTCAACAAGCTAAGGGCATTTCAGAAGATAGTGACACATGGCTTTGAACACCGATAATCTCTAATGACAGATAGAGGAATGTCTTACAGATAAGGACATTTTCCACTGCTCTGTTATACTTTGAGTACTAAAGTGAAGATCATTATTAAATGTTAAAAATAAATATGTGCATTACTCATGAAAAACGTCTTCTGCGTTCGTTCTCAAGCACACCTATGCTTACAGGATGTATTGATGTATATGTAATACGGGATGTATTGATGTATATGTATTACAGGATGTATTGATGTATATGTATTAAAGGATGTATTGAACATCTTGTGCGGAATGTTCTTCTATGTTGTAATAAAACTTTTTTCTTTATTGGTCCGTTCTCAGTGACTAGAGTACACATGTTGAATTACTTGACGATATCACATCTTTTTTGTGTGGAATGTTTGATAGTCACGTACGGAATATCTGTTTACTTGAGTTGCAAAGCGATTCCGTGCTGATAGAACGGACTTTGTTAAATTTCCGTCATCTGTAAGAATTGTTTTAATTTATCGTCATGCTTACTGCTTGAATTCAGGATGTATGCCAGTTTGTAATCAGCAAGTCCCATGTACTTGCCTATACTGCAAAATCCAGAAAACACAAGTTGGCATTCAAATTTATGTATTTAAATTCAAATGTAAATTGCAATCGTTGATAAATTTTAAGGTGTAATTTGTTTCGTTTTCAGTTGAACCAACAACAACAACATCAACAACTGCGACGACAACACCGACAACACCGACAACTACCACAACAACATCTACAAAAACACGTAATATATCTATCGTTGTTATTGTCTAAGTATCCGGATTCTTAACTGTCATCGCTATGCACCGCTATGTTTGCCATCGACAGAATGTCTACGTGTATGCTATTTTCTTGACTCATATTTCAAAGATAAAATAGTTTAGTTTAGTTTAGTTTATTTCTCTTACTATACGTTGACGCACTCTGGGCAGATCCTTTGGTGCTAGGTCCCACCCGGTAAATCATGCGACCGATTTTCAAAGAAAGCCAATTGTAACATATTCATTATTTTAAAAACACACATCTCTTAGAAGAACCTTAGGATGTTAACCATTTTTTACATTCACATTTGAAAGTTTAGTTAGAATTATGTTCACGCCTAATAGTTTGTAGATGGCTAAAAAGCACTATTCATGCAGTCATTTCCTTGGACAGTTTGGGCATGGAGTGATTACTGTAGACGAATTTTGATCTATCCGTGACTTTCTAACTACTCACCACTGTTGAGCTGCTGTGTTTCTCCTCTTTTCACATCACAAGTTAATTCGCTCATTTTGACTATAGGAAGCCGTGTATAACTATTTTGTGCACGTTCTTCCCATGTGTCTTTATCTATTCCGCATGCTTTTATTGTGGTCTTTAACGAGTCCTTGTAACGCTTCTTTTGGTTACATTGTTATCGTGTACTCTTCTCCAGCTCACCATAGAGAAGTATGTTTCGTAGACAATGATCTGGCATACGAACCAAATATCCTGCTCAACGAATTTGTGTCTGCATCAGGACATTGTTAATGATGTGAATGCCTCAATTTCAAGGACAGTAGTATCTGGAATCATGTCTTATCATGTAATGGTCATAACTTTTCTTATACAGGATGTGTGAAAGTGGTTGAGTTTCCTCACATGACGTCTATACACAGTCCATGTTTCGTTAGCTTATAAAAGCGCTGGAAGTACCTCTGCTCTGTAGACTTTCAACTTTTTCTGTAAGTTAGTGTTATTTCTACGCCACACATTTTGCGTACAATCTGCCGAAAGTTTTGCTTGCCTTCGCAATCGTTGTATATATTTCATCATTAACGTTGGAATTTTGTGATTAAGTACTACCTAGGCATGTGAATCTATTTACAACTTTCAGTGCTACGCCATTTACATGTATGCAGTGCTCGAGATAGTGTTTGCCAGGTGCTAGTTGTAACATGACTTCTGTTGTTTTTTTCGTATTAATAGTAAGACCAAATGTGCCAGAAAAAAAGGCACATCTCAGAATAAAGAGAGAACCCTCAACAAACTACGGGCATTTCAGCAGATAGTGACACATGACTTTGAACACCGGTACTCTCTAATGACAGATAGAGGAATGTCTTACAGATAAGGACATTTTCCACTGCTCTGTTATACTTTGAGTACTAAAGTGAAGATCATTATTAAATGTTAAAAATAAATATGTGCATTTCTCATGAAAAACGTCTTCTGCGTTCGTTCTCAAGCACACCTATGCTTACAGGATGTATTGATGTATATGTATTAAAGGATGTATTGAACATCTTGTGCGGAATGTTCTTCTGTGTTGTAATAGCCTTTTTTCTATTGGTCCGTTCTCAGTGACTAGAGTACACATGTTGAATTACTTGACGAGATCACATCTTTTTTGTGTGGAATGTTTGATAGTCACGTACGGAATATCTGTTTACTTGCGTTGCAAAGCGATTCCGTGCTGATAGAACGGACTTTGTTAAATTTCCGTCATCTGTAAAAATTGTTTTAATTTATCGTCATGCTAACTGCTTGAATTCAGGATGTATGCCAGTTTGTAATCAGCAAGTCCCATGTACTTGCCTATACTGCAAAATCCAGAAAACACAAGTTGGCATTCAAATTTATGTATTTAAATTCAAATGTAAATTGCCATCGTTGATAAATTTTAAGGTGTAATTTGTTTCGTTTTCAGTTGAACCAACAACAACAACATCAACAACTGCGACGACAACACCGACAACACCGACAACTACCACAACAACATCTACAAAAACACGTAATATATCTATCGTTGTTATTGTCTAAGTATCCGGATTCTTAACTGTCATCGCTATGCACCGCTATGTTTGCCATCGACAGAATGTCTACGTGTATGCTATTTTCTTGACTCACATTTCAAAGATAAAATAGTTTAGTTTAGTTTAGTTTATTTCTCTTACTATACGTTGACGCACTCTGGGCAGATCCTTTGGTGCTAGGTCCCACCCGGTAAATCATGCGACCGATTTTCAAAGAAAGCCAATTGTAACATATTCATTATTTTAAAAACACACATCTCTTAGAAGAACCTTAGGATGTTAACCATTTTTTACATTCACATTTGAAAGTTCAGTTAGAATTATGTTCACGCCTAATAGTTTGTAGATGGCTAAAAAGCACTATTCATGCAGTCATTTCCTTGGACAGTTTGGGCATGGAGTGAATACTGTAGACGAATTTTGATCTATCCGTGACTTTCTAACTACTCACCACTGTTGAGCTGCTGTGTTTCTCCTCTTTTCACATCACAAGTTAATTCGCTCATTTGGACTATAGGGAGCCGTGTATAACTATTTTGTGCACGTTCTTCCCATGTGTCTTTGTCTATTCCGCATGCTTTTATTGTGGTCTTTAACGAGTCCTTGTAACGCTTCTTTTGGTTACATTGTTATCGTGTACTCTTCTCCAGCTCACCATAGAGAAGTATGTTTCGTAGGCAATGATCTGGCATACGAACCAAATATCCTGCTCAACGAATTTGTGTCTGCATCAGGATATTGTTAATGATGTGGATGCCTCAATTTCAAGGACAGTAGTATCTGGAATCTTGTCTTATCATGTAATGGTCATAACTTTTCTTATACAGGATGTGTGAAAGTGGTTGAGTTTCCTCACATGACGTCTATACACAGTCCATGTTTCGTTAGCTTATAAAAGCGCTGGAAGTACCTCTGCTCTGTAGACTTTCAACTTTTTCTGTAAGTTAGTGTTATTTCTATGCCACACATTTTGCGTACAATCTGCCGAAAGTTTTGCTTGCCTTCGCAATCGTTGTATATATTTCATCATTAACGTTGGAATTTTGTGATTAAGTACTACCTAGGCATGTGAATCTATTTACAACTTTCAGTGCTACGCCATTTACATGTATGCAGTGCTCGAGATAGTGTTTGCCAGGTGCTAGTTGTAACATGACTTCTGTTGTTTTTTTCGTATTAATAGTAAGACCAAATGTGCCAGAAAAAAAGGCACATCTCAGAATAAAGAGAGAACCCTCAACAAACTACGGGCATTTCAGCAGATAGTGACACATGACTTTGAACACCGGTACTCTCTAATGACAGATAGAGGAATGTCTTACAGATAAGGACATTTTCCACTGCTCTGTTATACTTTGAGTACTAAAGTGAAGATCATTATTAAATGTTAAAAATAAATATGTGCATTTCTCATGAAAAACGTCTTCTGCGTTCGTTCTCAAGCACACCTATGCTTACAGGATGTATTGATGTATATGTATTACAGGATGTATTGATGTATATGTATTAAAGGATGTATTGAACATCTTGTGCGGAATGTTCTTCTATTTGTAATAAAACTTTTTTCTTTATTGGTCCGTTCTCAGTGACTAGAGTACACATATTGAATTACTTGACGAGATCACATCTTTTTTGTGTGGAATTTTTGATAGTCACGTACGGAATATCTGTTTACTTGAGTTGCAAAGCGATTCCGTGCTGATAGAACGGACTTTGTTAAATTTCCGTCATCTGTAAGAATTGTTTTAATTTATCGTCATGCTTACTGCTTGAATTCGGGATGTATGCCAGTTTGTAATCAGCAAGTCCCATGTACTTGCCTATACTGCAAAATCCAGAAAACACAAGTTGGCATTCAAATTTATGTATTTAAATTCAAATGTAAATTGCCATCGTTGATAAATTTTAAGGTGTAATTTGTTTCGTTTTCAGTTGAACCAACAACAACAACATCAACAACTGCGACGACAACACCGACAACACCGACAACTACCACAACAACATCTACAAAAACACGTAATATATCTATCGTTGTTATTGTCTAAGTATCCGGATTCTTAACTGTCATCGCTATGCACCGCTATGTTTTCCTTCGACAGAATGTCTACGTGTATGCTATTTTCTTGACTCACATTTCAAAGATAAAATAGTTTAGTTTAGTTTAGTTTATTTCTCTTACTATACGTTGACGCACTCTGGGCAGATCCTTTGGTGCTAGGTCCCACCCGGTAAATCATGCGACCGATTTTCAAAGATCGCCAATTGTAACATATTCATTATTTTAAAAACACACATCTCTTAGAAGAACCTTAGGATGTTAACCATTTGTTACATTCACATTTGAAAGTTCAGTTAGAATTATGTTCACGCCTAATAGTTTGTAGATGGCTAAAAAGCACTATTCAAGCAGTCATTTCCTTGGACAGTTTGGGCATGGAGTGAATACTGTAGACGAATTTTGATCTATCCGTGACTTTCTAACTACTCTCTACTGTTGAGCTGCTGTGTTTATCCTCTTTTCACATCACAAGTTAATGCGCTCTTTTTTACTATAGGAAGCCGTGTATATCTATTATGTGCACGTTCCCATGTATCTTTGCCTATTCTGCATGGTTTTATTGTGGTCTTTAACGAGTCCTTGTAACGCTTCTTTTGGTTACATTGTTATCGTGTACTCTTCTCCAGCTCACCATAGAGAAGTATATTTCGTAGACAATGATCTGTCATACGAACCAAATATCCTGCTCAACGAATTTGTGTCTGCATCAGGATATTGTTAATGCTGTGGATGCCTCAATTTCAAGGACAGTAGTATATGGAATCTTGTCTTATCATGTAATGGTCATAACTTTTCTTATACAGGATGTGTGAAAGTGGTTGAGTTTCCTCACATGACGTCTATACACAGTCCATGTTTCGTTAGCTTATAAAAGCACTGGAAGTACCTCTGCTCCGTAGACTTTCAACTTTTTCTGTAAGTTAGTGTTATTTCTACGCAACATATTTTGCGTAGAATTTGCCGAAAGTTTTGCTTGCCTTCGCAATCGTTGTATATATTTCATCGTCAATGTTGGCATTTTGTGATTAAGTGCTACCTAGGCATGTGAATGTATTTACAACTTTTAGTGCTACGCCATTTACATGTATGCAGTGCTCGAGATAGCGTTTGCCAGGTGCTAGTTGTAACATGACTTCTGGTTTTTTTTCGTTATATAGTAAGACCAAATGTTCCAGAAAAAAAGCACATCTCAGAATAAAGAAAGAACCCTCAACAAGCTAAGGGCATTTCAGCAGATAGTGACACATGGCTTTGAACACCGATACTCTCTAATGACAGATAGAGGAATGTCTTACAGATAAGGACATTTTCCACTGCTCTGTTATACTTTGAGTACTAAAGTGAAAATCATTATTAAATGTTAAAAATAAATATGTGCATTTCTCATGAAAAACGTCTTCTGCGTTCGTTCTCAAGCACACCTATGCTTACAGGATGTATTGATGTATATGTATTAAAGGATGTATTGAACATCTTGTGCGGAATGTTCTTCTGTGTTGTAATAGCCTTTTTTCTATTGGTCCGTTCTCAGTGACTAGAGTACACATGTTGAATTACTTGACGAGATCACATCTTTTTTGTGTGGAATGTTTGATAGTCACGTACGGAATATCTGTTTACTTGCGTTGCAAAGCGATTCCGTGCTGATAGAACGGACTTTGTTAAATTTCCGTCATCTGTAAAAATTGTTTTAATTTATCGTCATGCTAACTGCTTGAATTCAGGATGTATGCCAGTTTGTAATCAGCAAGTCCCATGTACTTGCCTATACTGCAAAATCCAGAAAACACAAGTTGGCATTCAAATTTATGTATTTAAATTCAAATGTAAATTGCCATCGTTGATAAATTTTAAGGTGTAATTTGTTTCGTTTTCAGTTGAACCAACAACAACAACATCAACAACTGCGACGACAACACCGACAACACCGACAACTACCACAACAACATCTACAAAAACACGTAATATATCTATCGTTGTTATTGTCTAAGTATCCGGATTCTTAACTGTCATCGCTATGCACCGCTATGTTTGCCATCGACAGAATGTCTACGTGTATGCTATTTTCTTGACTCACATTTCAAAGATAAAATAGTTTAGTTTAGTTTAGTTTATTTCTCTTACTATACGTTGACGCACTCTGGGCAGATCCTTTGGTGCTAGGTCCCACCCGGTAAATCATGCGACCGATTTTCAAAGAAAGCCAATTGTAACATATTCATTATTTTAAAAACACACATCTCTTAGAAGAACCTTAGGATGTTAACCATTTTTTACATTCACATTTGAAAGTTCAGTTAGAATTATGTTCACGCCTAATAGTTTGTAGATGGCTAAAAAGCACTATTCATGCAGTCATTTCCTTGGACAGTTTGGGCATGGAGTGAATACTGTAGACGAATTTTGATCTATCCGTGACTTTCTAACTACTCACCACTGTTGAGCTGCTGTGTTTCTCCTCTTTTCACATCACAAGTTAATTCGCTCATTTGGACTATAGGGAGCCGTGTATAACTATTTTGTGCACGTTCTTCCCATGTGTCTTTGTCTATTCCGCATGCTTTTATTGTGGTCTTTAACGAGTCCTTGTAACGCTTCTTTTGGTTACATTGTTATCGTGTACTCTTCTCCAGCTCACCATAGAGAAGTATGTTTCGTAGGCAATGATCTGGCATACGAACCAAATATCCTGCTCAACGAATTTGTGTCTGCATCAGGATATTGTTAATGATGTGGATGCCTCAATTTCAAGGACAGTAGTATCTGGAATCTTGTCTTATCATGTAATGGTCATAACTTTTCTTATACAGGATGTGTGAAAGTGGTTGAGTTTCCTCACATGACGTCTATACACAGTCCATGTTTCGTTAGCTTATAAAAGCGCTGGAAGTACCTCTGCTCTGTAGACTTTCAACTTTTTCTGTAAGTTAGTGTTATTTCTATGCCACACATTTTGCGTACAATCTGCCGAAAGTTTTGCTTGCCTTCGCAATCGTTGTATATATTTCATCATTAACGTTGGAATTTTGTGATTAAGTACTACCTAGGCATGTGAATCTATTTACAACTTTCAGTGCTACGCCATTTACATGTATGCAGTGCTCGAGATAGTGTTTGCCAGGTGCTAGTTGTAACATGACTTCTGTTGTTTTTTTCGTATTAATAGTAAGACCAAATGTGCCAGAAAAAAAGGCACATCTCAGAATAAAGAGAGAACCCTCAACAAACTACGGGCATTTCAGCAGATAGTGACACATGACTTTGAACACCGGTACTCTCTAATGACAGATAGAGGAATGTCTTACAGATAAGGACATTTTCCACTGCTCTGTTATACTTTGAGTACTAAAGTGAAGATCATTATTAAATGTTAAAAATAAATATGTGCATTTCTCATGAAAAACGTCTTCTGCGTTCGTTCTCAAGCACACCTATGCTTACAGGATGTATTGATGTATATGTATTACAGGATGTATTGATGTATATGTATTAAAGGATGTATTGAACATCTTGTGCGGAATGTTCTTCTATTTGTAATAAAACTTTTTTCTTTATTGGTCCGTTCTCAGTGACTAGAGTACACATATTGAATTACTTGACGAGATCACATCTTTTTTGTGTGGAATTTTTGATAGTCACGTACGGAATATCTGTTTACTTGAGTTGCAAAGCGATTCCGTGCTGATAGAACGGACTTTGTTAAATTTCCGTCATCTGTAAGAATTGTTTTAATTTATCGTCATGCTTACTGCTTGAATTCGGGATGTATGCCAGTTTGTAATCAGCAAGTCCCATGTACTTGCCTATACTGCAAAATCCAGAAAACACAAGTTGGCATTCAAATTTATGTATTTAAATTCAAATGTAAATTGCCATCGTTGATAAATTTTAAGGTGTAATTTGTTTCGTTTTCAGTTGAACCAACAACAACAACATCAACAACTGCGACGACAACACCGACAACACCGACAACTACCACAACAACATCTACAAAAACACGTAATATATCTATCGTTGTTATTGTCTAAGTATCCGGATTCTTAACTGTCATCGCTATGCACCGCTATGTTTTCCTTCGACAGAATGTCTACGTGTATGCTATTTTCTTGACTCACATTTCAAAGATAAAATAGTTTAGTTTAGTTTAGTTTATTTCTCTTACTATACGTTGACGCACTCTGGGCAGATCCTTTGGTGCTAGGTCCCACCCGGTAAATCATGCGACCGATTTTCAAAGATCGCCAATTGTAACATATTCATTATTTTAAAAACACACATCTCTTAGAAGAACCTTAGGATGTTAACCATTTGTTACATTCACATTTGAAAGTTCAGTTAGAATTATGTTCACGCCTAATAGTTTGTAGATGGCTAAAAAGCACTATTCAAGCAGTCATTTCCTTGGACAGTTTGGGCATGGAGTGAATACTGTAGACGAATTTTGATCTATCCGTGACTTTCTAACTACTCTCTACTGTTGAGCTGCTGTGTTTATCCTCTTTTCACATCACAAGTTAATGCGCTCTTTTTTACTATAGGAAGCCGTGTATATCTATTATGTGCACGTTCCCATGTATCTTTGCCTATTCTGCATGGTTTTATTGTGGTCTTTAACGAGTCCTTGTAACGCTTCTTTTGGTTACATTGTTATCGTGTACTCTTCTCCAGCTCACCATAGAGAAGTATATTTCGTAGACAATGATCTGTCATACGAACCAAATATCCTGCTCAACGAATTTGTGTCTGCATCAGGATATTGTTAATGCTGTGGATGCCTCAATTTCAAGGACAGTAGTATATGGAATCTTGTCTTATCATGTAATGGTCATAACTTTTCTTATACAGGATGTGTGAAAGTGGTTGAGTTTCCTCACATGACGTCTATACACAGTCCATGTTTCGTTAGCTTATAAAAGCACTGGAAGTACCTCTGCTCCGTAGACTTTCAACTTTTTCTGTAAGTTAGTGTTATTTCTACGCAACATATTTTGCGTAGAATTTGCCGAAAGTTTTGCTTGCCTTCGCAATCGTTGTATATATTTCATCGTCAATGTTGGCATTTTGTGATTAAGTGCTACCTAGGCATGTGAATGTATTTACAACTTTTAGTGCTACGCCATTTACATGTATGCAGTGCTCGAGATAGCGTTTGCCAGGTGCTAGTTGTAACATGACTTCTGGTTTTTTTTCGTTATATAGTAAGACCAAATGTTCCAGAAAAAAAGCACATCTCAGAATAAAGAAAGAACCCTCAACAAGCTAAGGGCATTTCAGCAGATAGTGACACATGGCTTTGAACACCGATACTCTCTAATGACAGATAGAGGAATGTCTTACAGATAAGGACATTTTCCACTGCTCTGTTATACTTTGAGTACTAAAGTGAAAATCATTATTAAATGTTAAAAATAAATATGTGCATTTCTCATGAAAAACGTCTTCTGCGTTCGTTCTCAAGCACACCTATGCTTACAGGATGTATTGATGTATATGTATTAAAGGATGTATTGAACATCTTGTGCGGAATGTTCTTCTGTGTTGTAATAGCCTTTTTTCTATTGGTCCGTTCTCAGTGACTAGAGTACACATGTTGAATTACTTGACGAGATCACATCTTTTTTGTGTGGAATGTTTGATAGTCACGTACGGAATATCTGTTTACTTGCGTTGCAAAGCGATTCCGTGCTGATAGAACGGACTTTGTTAAATTTCCGTCATCTGTAAAAATTGTTTTAATTTATCGTCATGCTAACTGCTTGAATTCAGGATGTATGCCAGTTTGTAATCAGCAAGTCCCATGTACTTGCCTATACTGCAAAATCCAGAAAACACAAGTTGGCATTCAAATTTATGTATTTAAATTCAAATGTAAATTGCCATCGTTGATAAATTTTAAGGTGTAATTTGTTTCGTTTTCAGTTGAACAAACAACAACATCAACAACTGCGACGACAACAGCGACAACACCGACAACTACCACAACAACATCTACAAAAACACGTAATATATCTATCGTTGTTATTGTCTAAGTATCCGGATTCTTAACTGTCATCGCTATGCACCGCTATGTTTTCCTTCGACATAATGTCTACGTGTATGCTATTTTCTTGACTCACATTTCAAAGATAAAATAGTTTAGTTTAGTTTAGTTTATTTCTCTTACTATACGTTGACGCACTCTGGGCAGATCCTTTGGTGCTAGGTCCCACCCGGTAAATCATGCGACCGATTTTCAAAGAAAGCCAATTGTAACATATTCATTATTTTAAAAACACACATCTCTTAGAAGAACCTTATGATGTTAACCATTTGTTACATTCACATTTGAAAGTTCAGTTAGAATTATGTTCACGCCTAATAGTTTGTAGATGGCTAAAAAGCACTATTCAAGCAGTCATTTCCTTGGACAGTTTGGGCATGGAGTGAATACTGTAGACGAATTTTGATCTATCCGTGACTTTCTAACTACTCTCTACTGTTGAGCTGTTGTGTTTATCCTCTTTTCACATCACAAGTTAATGCGCTCTTTTTTACTATAGGGAGCCGTGTATATCTATTATGTGCACGTTATTCCCATGTGTCTTTGTCTATTCTGCATGGTTTTATTGTGGTCTTTAACGAGTCCTTGTAACGCTTCTTTTGGTTACATTGTTATCGTGTACTCTTCTCCAGCTCACCATAGAGAAGTATGTTTCGTAGGCAATGATCTAGCATACGAACCAAATATCCTGCTCAACGAATTTGTGTCTGCATCAGGACATTGTTAATGATGTGAATGCCTCAATTTCAAGGACAGTAGTATCTGGAATCGTGTCTTATCATGTAATGGTCATAACTTTTCTTATACAGGATGTGTGAAAGTGGTTGAGTTTCCTCACATGACGTCTATACACAGTCCATGTTTCGTTAGCTTATAAAAGCACTGGAAGTACCTCTGCTCCGTAGACTTTCAACTTTTTCTGTAAGTTAGTGTTATTTCTACGCAACATATTTTGCGTAGAATTTGCCGAAAGTTTTGCTTGCCTTCGCAATCGTTGTATATATTTCATCATCAACTTTCATTGTCTCGAACACCCACATGTCCTGCCACGAAAATATATGTAACCACCTTCAGTCTCGCCTTTCTCGAGGCCTCAATCCACCGTTCGCGAACGAGATGCTGCGTTGTTCCCGTTCAGAATTTTCAGGGAGTGATGTTTTAGCTTGGTGTATCTATTAGGTTTTAATTTACTAACTGCTCCGATCTTTTTCTTACTCTCACGCAGTCTTGAGGGCGACCATGATTCACACTTTTGAAAAATTCTGAGTGGTCGACGTCACGTTGCGCATTAACTATCTCAGATCGATTCATAGATTACCCACTGACACTGTATCCATGCTCGACAATGTACCGGCTCGATCATTAACCTCAACTCTCGAATGAATACGACCGTAATCTTTCTGGTCACAGATTGTATCAATAACTCAAGCCATTGACAGCAAGGCGACGAGGCGGTACACTGTACATGCATTTCAAATTGCAGATACATAGCCAGATTATTATTATCCAGCATATTAATATTTACTACGTAGATATCCACTGGATACTGATAAATCATCAAGATGTATGTAAGATATGCATCTGATCATGATGAGTGTACTATTGATGATAATGAGGATGATGATGATGATGATACTCATAATTGTGATGATAACTGTGACGATAATGATGATAATGATGATGATTTTGATTATGATAAGGATAACTATGATGATAATGATGATATTTATTATGATGATGGTGGTGGTGATGATAACGTTAATGATAACAATTATAATTATACTGATGATGTCGGTAGTGATGATAATGATGATACATATAGCGATGATGATAGCGGTGAGATAATCAATATAATAAGTATAATAATAATGACATTGATAATGATGATGATGATGATGATGATGATGATGATGAAAATGAAGATTATAACGATAATGCTCATGATGATGATGATATTGGCGATGATTATGAAGTGATTAATCTCAACGTTAAAAGGTCGCTCTTGACAGCCTAAATCATGTGTGACTATACAGTTAGTCGTTTCCAGGTAATGGTTGTATTTGATAAGTCTACTAATCAACGTTTAGCCATGACAGTCTATTAAAAAAAAACCTTCCATAGGAATTAATTAGGACCACTTCCCCTCCCCTCACTCGTATGATTCTTTGATTATTGTTGGGTTTTCGTTAGGTCGCTATTTACATACTTGTAATTGCAAGTCAAAAAAGCCAAGACGACCTCACGTATATAAATAGTGCCCAATAAAAAGCCCATCAAAAATCAAAAACGTAAGGAACGGTGGTCCAAATTCATTCTATTGAAATGTCTTCTATACGCATGTGGTTGAGTCTGTGGGTCTCACCAATGGCCCACTAGACATACCATCCATGCAACAGAAAACCTTAGTGGATGACATGCCATTATATTGAGGTTATCTTCTTATACAAGCTTCATGGTACGTCATCTATACAATTATGCTTTTATTACGTTATTGAAATGTGTTTCATATTTACCTGAATATATATGTATGCTCCCTCTGTGGTTGGGAGGGAACAAGAGGTGTACTGTGCAGCACTGAGGAGGAGAAACCTGGCAGCACTGTTTTTTTGATGCCCGAATACATATTCAGTGTATTATGTTATATTCTCACTCATGCTAGAATACATATTAAGTATATATAATACATTTATATTTTCATTATTGTCCTAAAATATGTTCAGTATCTAAAATTAGATTTTCGCTCAATCAGTAAATACATGTACGACTGTTGAGCTGTACAACTGAATCCGCAGTCACATGTACACAACATTCAAGATTGACAACACCGCCGTCTGTGCATGTTGACAGGCAGCACCACGGAGTGCCAAACATATTCGTCAAGAGTGTTCTGAATACGAAACGTTGAAGCAGACATATTATATGAAACGTTGAAGCAGACATATTGGCCCGAGGAAACAACACTGGAATCAAAATCAAATGGGTAACTATGAACTACAAAAAAACAGCGAGTTTTATTCAGGAGACTGAATTACAGATATAGACAAGTTTCAAGTGACAGAAAGAAGAAGAAGAAGAAGTTATGCAAGTTTATGTATTTAAAAACGAATTTTACTTATCACCGTTGACACATTTTAATATGTAATTTGTTTTGTCTTTCAGTGGAACCAACAACAACATCAACATCCGCGACAACAACACCGACCACTACCACAACAACATCGACAACATCAGGTAATATATCAATCGTTGTTAGTATATAAGTATTAGGATTCCTATCATAATAATGCACAGCTATATGAGTTTCCACTGACATAATGTATAAGTGTATGCTTTTTTCTTGACTCGCACTTCAAAGATGAAAATGTTTAGTTTAGTTTACTTCAGTTTAGTTTAGTTTAGTTTAGTTCTCTGAATATATATCGACGTACTCTGGGCAAACCCTTAGGTGATAGGTTCCACCCATTTAATTATGCCACCGATTTTCAAAGAAAGCCAATTGTAACATATTTATTATTTTAAAAACACACATCTCTTAGAAGAACCTTAGGATGTTAACCATTTGTTACACTCACATTTGAAAGTTCAGTTAGAATTATGTTCAAGCCTAATAGTTTGTAGATGGCTAAAAATGATGATGATGATACTCATAATTGTGATGATAACTGTGACGATAATGCTGATAATGATGATGATAATGATGATGATGATGAGGAGGAAGAGGAGGAGGATGATGATGATGATGATGATGAGGATGATGATGATGATGATGATGATGATGATGATGATGACGGTAATGATGATAATGATGATAACGATACTGACAATTATGATAATGATGAAAATGATGATTATAACGATAATGCTCATGATGATGATGATATTGGCGATGATTATGAAGTGATTAATCTCAACGTTAAAAGGTCGCTCTTGACAGCCTAAATCATGTGTGACTATACAGTTAGTCGTTTCCAGGTAATGGTTGTATTTGATAAGTCTACTAATCAACGTTTAGCCATGACAGTCTATTTAAAAAAAAAACCTTCCAAAGGAATTAATTAGGACCACTTCCCCTCCCCTCACTCGAATGATTCTTTGATTATTGTTGAGTTTTCATTTGGTCGCTATTTACATACTTGTAATTGCAAGCCAAACAAGCCAAGACGACCTCACGTATATAAATAGTGCCCAATCAAAAGCCCATCAATAATCAAAAACGTAAGGAACCGTGGTCCAAATTCATTCTATTGAAATGTCTTCTATACGCATGTGGTTGAGTCTGTGGGTCTCACCAATGGCCCACTAGACAAACCACAAATGCAACAGAAAACCTTAGTGGATGACATGCCGTTATATTGAGGTTATCTTCTTATAGAAGCTTCATGGTACGTCATCTATACAATTATGCTTTTATTTTGTTGTTGAAATGTGTTTCATGTTTACCTGAATATATATGTATGCTCCCTCTGTGGTTGGGAGGGAACAAGAGGTGTACTGTGCAGCACTGAGGAGGAGGAAACTGGCAGCACTGTTTTTTCCTATGGGTGAGACCCATCATAGGGGCACAGTGACTCAGGACGTGACAATCCTTTTGACTTGAACATGTGGTTGCATGCCTGAAGCAATAGAGAAGTTCGGCATAACCAGTAGTCAATTGGTGGCGGGGAATGAGCATAGTGAACCCTATCTTGGCCACAGTGGCTGAGAGCAGTGCATAGGTTGAAACCTATCTTCCTGGTGGTGTGATAGTTATTTTCTGGCTCTGTCCCACGGTGGACTGAAAATCCACAGACTTCCCAGCAATATAATGCCATTTAATGGCATTATGTCAAAGAGCATGGACCGCTGGATCAGCAACCAACCAACGAAATATCTTCTACGTAACGAACGCTCACGGTTTAGACCCAGAAAAGGGGAGGGGGGTGTACAGTCCAGTGCAGCAGTTTCTCGGAAAATTACGTGTTTCAAAGTAGAGTACACTCATAGTACATAAACTATTTTGTATTTCTTTTGTGAGATGTGTTGATACACCTTGCATTACCTGCTTGCTAGAAGTGTATAACAGAAAGACTGCTAGTAGTGTGTATAACAAATGATGTGCTAGGAGTGTATAACAGAAAGACTGCTAGGAGTGTGTATAACACATGGTGTGCTAGGAGTGTATAACAGAAAGACTGCTAGGAGTGTGTATAACACATGGTGTGCTAGGAGTGTATAACAGAAAGACTGCTAGGAGTGTGTATAACACATGGTGTGCTAGGAGTGTATAACAGAAAGACTGCTAGGAGTGTGTATAACAAATGGTGTGCTAGGAGTGTATAACAGAAAGACTGCTAGGAGTGTGTATAACACATGGTGTGCTAGGAGTGTATAACAGAAAGACGGCTAGGAGTGTGTATAACACATGGTGTGCTAGGAGTGTATAACAGAAAGACTGCTAGGAGTGTGTATAACAAATGGTGTGCTAGGAGTGTATAACAGAAAGACTGCTAGGAGTGTGTATAACACATGGTGTGCTAGGAGTGTATAACAGAAAGACTGCTAGGAGTGTGTATAACAAATGGTGGGCTAGGAGTGTATAACAGAAAGACTGCTAGGAGTGTGTATAACACATGGTGTGCTAGGAGTGTATAACAGAAAGACGGCTAGGAGTGTGTATAACACATGGTGTGCTAGGAGTGTATAACAGAAAGACTGCTAGGAGTGTGTATAACACATGGTGTGCTAGGAGTGTATAACAGAAAGACTGCTAGGAGTGTGTATAACAAATGGTGTGCTTGGAGTGTATAACAGAAAGACTGCTAGGAGTGTGTATAACACATGGTGTGCTAGGAGTGTATAACAGAAAGACGGCTAGGAGTGTGTATAACACATGGTGTGCTAGGAGTGTATAACAGAAAGACGGCTAGGAGTGTGTATAACACATGGTGTGCTAGGAGTGTATAACAGAAAGACTGCTAGGATTGTGTATAACACATGGTGTGCTAGGAGTGTATAACAGAAAGACTGCTAGGAGTGTGTATAACAAATGGTGTGCTAGGAGTGTATAACAGAAAGCTTGCTAGGAGTGTGTATAACAAATGGTGTGCTAGGAGTGTGTATAACAAATGGTGTGCTAGGAGTGTATAACAGAAAGCTTGCTAGGAGTGTACAACAGAAACATTGTTAGTTGTGTGCAGAGCAGAAAGCTTTCTATGAGTGTATATAACAGAAAGCTTGCTAGGAGTGTATCACAGAAAGCTTGCTAGGAGTGCATAACAGAAAGCTTGCTAGGAGTGTATAACAGAAAGCTTGTTAGGAGTGTATAACAGAAAGCTTGCTAGAAGTGTATAACAGAAAGCTTGCTAGGAGTATATAACAGAAAGCTTGCTAGGAGTGTATAACAGAAACCTTGCTAGGAGTGTATAACAGAAAGCTTGCTAGGAGTGTATAACAGAAAGCTTGCTAGGAGTGTATAACAGAAAGCTTGCTAGGAGTATATAACAGAAAGCATGCTAGGGTGTATAAAAAAAAAGGTTGCTAGGAGTGTGTATAACAGAAAGCTTGCTAGGAGTATATAACAGAAAGCATGCTAGGGTGTATAAAAAAAAAGGTTGCTAGGAGTGTGTATAACAGAAAGCTTGCTAGGAGTGTATAACAGAAAGGCAAATACGCAATGTCCACTGGCCTACATATTTTTGTATTTGATACAAGTCAAGATACCTACAATCTTTGTGCATGCTGAAAAAATATTTTTTCTTTTAATTTCAGGTGAACAAACAACAACAACATTAATAACAAAAAGATCAACAATACCAGCAACATCATGTAATATTTCATGTCACTATTGTTTATGTGTAATCTCTCATTAGCATTTGGCATTGTACATTTTCCTCTTACAGCCTATGCCATGGGGAAATTGGTTATCATATCTGTCGACATCCTTCTGTCTCGTGCACTGACAATGATTTTCAGTAGCAGTGTTCTCCCATGCCACTTTACCAAGTTGTCCAGCGTCTTCTTCCTATCCATTTTTGCTTTTCAACTTTCCTGTTGTAAATTTTTCTCAACTTTTGCCCGTTGTAATTTGTTGCTTCACAATTACTTATCGTACATCCAGCGAATGTTCATTGTCTTGATTCATGATTAGAAGATAGTATCATTGCACTCGGGAAGAAGATAACATCACAGCACTCAGGAAGAAGATAACATCACTGAACTCGGGAAGAAGATAGTATCATTGCACTCGGGAAGAAGATAGTATCATTGCACTCGGGAAGAAGATAGTATCATTGCACTCGGGAAGAAGATGGTATCATTGCACTCGGGAAGAAGATAGTATCACTGCACTCGGGAAGAAGATAATATCATTGCACTCGGGAAGAAGATAGTATCATTGCACTCGGGAAGAAGATAGTATCATTGCACTCGGGAAGAAGATGGTATCATTGCTCTCGGGAAGAAGATAGTATCACTGCACTCGGGAAGAAGATAGTATCACTGCACTCGGGAAGAAGATAACATCACTGCACTCGGGAAGAAGATAACATCACTGCACTCGGGAAGAAGATAGTATCACTGCACTCGGGAAGAAGATAGTATCACTGCACTCGGCAAGAAGATAGTATCACTGCACTCGGGAAGAAGATAGTATCACTGCACTCGGGAAGAAGATAACATCACTGCACTCGCGAAGAAGATAGTATCATTGCACTCGGGAACAAGATAGTATCATTGCACTCGGGAAGAAGATAGTATCACTGCACTCGGGAAGAAGATAGTATCACTGCACTCGGGAAGAAGATAGTATCATTGCACTCGGGAAGAAGATAGTATCATTGCACTCGGGAACAAGATAGTATCATTGCACTCGGGAAGAAGATAGTATCACTGCACTCGGGAAGAAGATAGTATCATTGCACTAGGGAAGAAGATAGTATCATTGCACTCGGGAAGAAGATAGTATCATTGCACTCGGGAAGAAGATAGTATCACTGCACTCGGGAAGAAGATAACATCACTGCACTCGGGAAAAAGATAACATCACTGCACTCGGGAAGAAGATAACATCACTGCACTCGGGAAGAAGATTGTATCACTGCACTCGGGAAGGAGATAGTATCACTGCACTCGGGAAGAAGATAGTATCACTGCACTCGGGAAGAAGATAGTATCACTGCACTCGGGAAGAAGATAGTATCACTGCACTCGGGAAGAAGATGGTATCATGGCACTCGGGAAGAAAATAGTATCACTGCACTCGGGAAGAAGATAGTATCACGGCACTCGGGAAGAAGATAGTATCACTGCACTCGGGAAGAAGATAACATCACTGAACTCGGGAAGAAGATAACATCACTGAACTCGGGAAGAAGATAGTATCACTGCACTCGGGAAGAGGATAACATCACTGAACTCGGGAAGAAGATAAAATCACTGAACTCGGGAAGAAGATAGTATCACTGCACTCGGGAAGAAGATAGCATCACTGAACTCGGGAAGAAGATAGTATCACTGCACTCGGGAAGAAGATAACATCACGACACTCGGGAAGAAGATAGTATCACTGCACTCGGGAAGAAGATAACATCACGACACTCATGAAGAAGATAACATCACGACACTCGGGAAGAAGATAACATCACGACACTCGGGAAGAAGATAGCATCACGACACTCGGGAAGAAAATAGCATCACTGCACTCGGGAAGAAGATAACATCACGACACTCGGGAAGAAGATAGCATCACTGAACTCGGGAAGAAGATAACATCACTGCACTCGGGAAGAAGATAACATCACTGAACTCGGGAAGAAGATAACATCACGACACTTGGGAAGAAGATAGTATCACTGCACTCGGGAAGAAGATAAAATCACGACACTCGGGAAGAAGATAACATCACGACACTCGCGAAGACGATAGCATCACGACACTCGGGAAGAAGATAGCATCACGGCACTCGGGAAGAAGATAGTATCACTGAACTCGGGAAGAAGATAGCATCACTGCACTCGGGAAGAAGATAACATCACGACACTCGGGAAGAAGATAGTATCACTGCACTCGGGAAGAAGATAACATCACGACACTCGGGAAGAAGATAACATCACGACACTCGGGAAGAAGATAGCATCACGACACTCGGGAAGAAGATAGCATCACTGCACTCGGGAAGAAGATAACATCACGACACTCGGGAAGAAGATAGCATCACTGAACTCGGGAAGAAGATAACATCACTGAACTCGGGAAGAAGATAACATCACTGAACTCGGGAAGAAGATAACATCACGACACTCGGGAAGAAGATAGTATCACTGCACTCAGGAAGAAGATAACATCACGACACTCGGGAAGAAGATAACATCACGACACTCGGGAAGAAGATAACATCACGACACTCGGGAAGAAGATAGCATCACGACACTCGGGAAGAAGATAGCATCACTGCACTCGGGAAGAAGATAACATCACGACACTCGGGAAGAACATAGCATCACTGAACTCGGGAAGAAGATAACATCACAGAACTCGGGAAGAAGATAACATCACTGAACTCGGGAAGAAGATAACATCACGACACTCGGGAAGAAGATAGTATCACTGCACTCGGGAAGAAGATAACATCACGACACTCGGGAAGAAGATAACATCACGACACTCGGGAAGAAGATAGCATCACGACACTCGGGAAGAAGATAGCATCACGACACTCGGGAAGAAGATAGTATCACTGAACTCGGGAAGAAGATAGCATCACTGCACTCGGGAAGAAGATAACATCACGACACTCGGGAAGAAGATAGTATCACTGCACTCGGGAAGAAGATAACATCACGACACTCGGGAAGAAGATAACATCACGACACTCGGGAAGAAGATAGCATCACGACACTCGGGAAGAAGATAGCATCACTGCACTCGGTCACTACACCATACGTGCTCCTTTGCACTTACACTAGACATCTCAGAAGTATATAGACTCGGTCAAAATTTGTGTGTGTTCGTAATTCAGAAGTATATAGACTCGGTCAACATTACTGTGTGTTCGTAATTCATAAATTATGATGACCATTTTTTTACATCCACTTTTGAATATTCAGTTTGAATTATGACCATCCCTATTCGAGTTGTAAATGTCCTTGTAAGTTCGGGCATGGAATGACCACTGTAGACGGATTTATGTCTACATACGAAACTATCGGATTACTGATTACTCGATCTAAGAGTTTTTCCATAAAGACATTTTCACACTTTAAGACAATCCCATTTCTGACATTCTTTGTATGTGTACATTTTCAGCCTCTTTAATATCATCTTCATTTTGCAATGAATTTATGACTTCCTTTATCTAGTCTCCTTTATATCTTCTCAGCATGGATATCACCGTATTGTCGTCTTTTACAAGAAGCATATATTCTCTTCTCATACCTGTTTCTCGTGATTTTGCAAAAAACATCTCTTGAGTACAACGTTCATCTTTAATAAAGTGCACATATGCAGAAAGGAAAGATTCCTTACCTGGTAAAGCTTGACTCAACCAGCTGTAATGCAAATTCTGGTGGGTTTTTTTTTCATTTTAAGCTGCACAGAGTATTTTCCACATTCTCAGCTATTTCATCTATGCGTCGTTGCATTGAACTATTACTGAGTGGAATTTTCCTAATTATAGCCTGTAGTTACTGGTGCAAAACAGTGCTGAGAACTTCACTGACTGCAGGGAGAATGAGCTCTTCACCAATTACATGTGGCTTTCTAAACTTTGCAATAAATAGTGAGTTATTGTATGAGACACGCAAACCAGCAATCTTTTGGTGTGCAGCTTTGCAAAGCATGTTTGACATCTATGGCTTTTTGTGCAAACTGTCACGCAGTGTTTGAAAAAAAACAAGATGCAGTCTCTTCGGCTTTGTCACAAAGCGTAGAGTTAAAATGTTCAATTAATCTGCTTGGGTTCATAGCTTTTTAAAAAAATACTCCTCCACATAGTAGACACATTGACAGATGCTTGATTGCTGGTGATTGTATGAATACATGCCTTAAATATTCATTACTGTGGTGACTGGATTTCAACGACGAAAACTAGCATGGTTCAGACATGTATGCAGGCACGATTCCTTGTCAAAAAACAATACTGCAGGGAACTGTCGAGGGTGGAAGAAGCATAAGAGGGAAAATAAAGGCATGGACAGACACAATCAAGTAATGGACAGGGCAAAATATTTCCACACTCATCCGCATCGCTGAGGATATAATTCGATGGATGACTCTGTGTGCTGAATCATCCAATGTGGTACCCCTACAACCATGAAGGGTTACATGTTTATTGATTGATTGATTGACTGGATTTCATTCTTGATGTGGCTAAATCTGCCATTTTGTAATCGATGCTTAAGATGTGCAGTGATAGTTAATCTTGTCTATTCTTTTCATGTGTGGTTATTTGACAATTGTTTGTTTCAATCAATCAATCAAGTGCCATGCCGAATGGCGTAGGCGATCATGTTTCTCCACGACTCTCTGTCTCTTGTGTTGTCAATAAGCTCGGTTGGTGAGCTTCTACCATTCTTGTTTACATATATGCATTAATATGTAATACATTAATATATATACGTGTCTTAATTAATACAAGCTTTTTTCTAATATATCTTGAATACCTTATGTTATAAATTGACTCATTCACAAATATATATTCGGTGAATAAATTCCTATTACTCACTCATGCCCTTAAACACATTCGGTGTCTAATGTTATATTCTCACACATGCCCTTAAACACATTCGGTGTCTAATGTTATATTCTACCACATGCCCTTAAACACATTCGGTGTCTAATGTTATATTCCTACTAATGCCCGAATACACATTCAGTGTATTATGTTATATTCTCACACATGCCCGAATACATATTAAGTATATATAATACATTTATATTTTCATTCTTGTCCTAAAATATGTTCAGTATCTAAAATTAGATTCTCACTCAATCAGTAAATACATGTACGACTGTTGAGCTGTACAACTGAATCCGCAGTCACATGTATACAACATTCAAGATTGACAACACCGCCGTCTGTACATGTTGACAGGCAGCACCAGGGAGTGCCAAACATATTCGTCAAGAGTGTTCTGAATACGAAACGTTGAAGCAGACATATTATATGAAACGTAGAAGCAGACATATTGGCCTGAGGAAACAACACTGGAATCAAAATCAAATGGGTAACTATGAACTACAAAAAAACAGCGAGTTTTATTCAGGAGACTGAATTACCGATATAGACAAGTTTCAAGTGACAGAAAGAAGAAGAAGAAGAAGTTATGCTAGTTTATGTATTTAAAAACGAATTTTACTTATCACCGTTGACACATTTTAATATGTAATTTGTTTTGTCTTTCAGTGGAACCAACAACAACATCAACATCTGCGAAAACAACACCGACCACTACCACAACAACATCGACAGCATCAGGTAATATATCAATCGTTGTTAGTGTATAAGTATTTGGATTCCTATCATAATAATGCACAGCCATATTAGTTTCCTTTGACATAATGTATAAGTGTACGCTTTTTTCTAGACTCGCACTTTAAAGATGAAAATGTTTAGTTTAGTTTACGTCAGTTTAGTTTAATTTATTTCTCTGAATATACATCGACGTACTCTAGGCAGATTCTTTGGTGCTAGGTCCCACCCGGTAAATCATGCCACCGATTTTCAAAGAAAGTCAATTGTAACATATTTATTATTTTAAAAACACACTCTCTTAGAAGAACCTTAGGATGTTAACCATTTGTTACATTCACATTTGAAAGTTCAGTTAGAATTATGTTCAAGCCTAATAGTTTGTAGATGGCTAAAAAGCACTATTCAAGCAGTCATTTCCTTGGACAGTTTGGGCATGGAGTGAATACTGTAGACGAAAGTTGATCTATCCGTGACTTTCTAACTAATCTCCACTGTTCAGCTGCTGTGTTTCTCCTCTTTTCACATCACAAGTTAATTCGCTCTTTTTGACTGCTGGGAGCCGTGTATATCTATTTTGTGCACGTTCTTCCCATGTGTCTTTGTCTATTCCGCATGCTTTTATTGTGGTCTTTAACGAGTCCTTGTAACGCTTCTTTTGGTTACATTGTTATCGTGTACTCTTCTCCAGCTCACTATAGAGAAGTATGTTTCGTAGACAATGATCTGGCATACGAACCAAATATCCTGCTCAACGAATTTGTGTCTGTATCAGGACATTGTTAATGATGTGGATGCCTGAATTTCAAGGACAACAGTATCTGGAATCTTGTCTTATCATGTAATGGTCATAACTTTTCTTATACGGGATGTGTGAAAGTGGTTGAGTTTCCTCACATGACGTCTATACACAGTCCATGTTTCGTTAGCTTATAAAAGCACTGGAAGTACCTCTGCTCCGTAGACTTTCAACTTGTTCTGTAAGTTAGTGTTATTTCTACGCAACACATTTTGCTTACAATCTGCTGAAAGTTTTGCTTGCCTTCGCAATCGTTGTATATATTTCATCGTCAATGTTGGCATTTTGTGATTAAGTGCTACCTAGGCATGTGAATCTATTTACAACTTTCAGTGCTACGCCATTTACATGTATGCAGTGCTCGAGATAGCGTTTGCCAGGTGCTAGTTGTAACATGACTTCTGGTTTTTTTTCGTTATATAGTAAGACCAAATGTTCCAGAAAAAAAGCACATCTCAGAATAAAGAAAGAACCCTCAACAAGCTAAGGGCATTTCAGCAGATAGTGACACATGGCTTTGAACACCGATACTCTCTAATGACAGATAGAGGAATGTCTTACAGATAAGGACATTTTCCACTGCTCTGTTATACTTTGAGTACTAAAGTGAAGATCATTATTAAATGTTAAAAATAAATATGTGCATTTCTCATGAAAAACGTCTTCTGCGTTCGTTCTCAAGCACACCTATGCTTACAGGATGTATTGATGTATATGTATTAAAGGATGTATTGAACATCTTGTGCGGAATGTTCTTCTGTGTTGTAATAGCCTTTTTTCTATTGGTCCGTTCTCAGTGACTAGAGTACACATGTTGAATTACTTGACGAGATCACATCTTTTTTGTGTGGAATGTTTGATAGTCACGTACGGAATATCTGTTTACTTGCGTTGCAAAGCGATTCCGTGCTGATAGAACGGACTTTGTTAAATTTCCGTCATCTGTAAAAATTGTTTTAATTTATCGTCATGCTAACTGCTTGAATTCAGGATGTATGCCAGTTTGTAATCAGCAAGTCCCATGTACTTGCCTATACTGCAAAATCCAGAAAACACAAGTTGGCATTCAAATTTATGTATTTAAATTCAAATGTAAATTGCCATCGTTGATAAATTTTAAGGTGTAATTTGTTTCGTTTTCAGTTGAACCAACAACAACAACATCAACAACTGCGACGACAACACCGACAACACCGACAACTACCACAACAACATCTACAAAAACACGTAATATATCTATCGTTGTTATTGTCTAAGTATCCGGATTCTTAACTGTCATCGCTATGCACCGCTATGTTTGCCATCGACAGAATGTCTACGTGTATGCTATTTTCTTGACTCACATTTCAAAGATAAAATAGTTTAGTTTAGTTTAGTTTATTTCTCTTACTATACGTTGACGCACTCTGGGCAGATCCTTTGGTGCTAGGTCCCACCCGGTAAATCATGCGACCGATTTTCAAAGAAAGCCAATTGTAACATATTCATTATTTTAAAAACACACATCTCTTAGAAGAACCTTAGGATGTTAACCATTTTTTACATTCACATTTGAAAGTTCAGTTAGAATTATGTTCACGCCTAATAGTTTGTAGATGGCTAAAAAGCACTATTCATGCAGTCATTTCCTTGGACAGTTTGGGCATGGAGTGAATACTGTAGACGAATTTTGATCTATCCGTGACTTTCTAACTACTCACCACTGTTGAGCTGCTGTGTTTCTCCTCTTTTCACATCACAAGTTAATTCGCTCATTTTGACTATAGGGAGCCGTGTATAACTATTTTATGCATGTTCTTCCCATGTGTCTTTGTCTATTCCGCATGCTTTTATTGTGGTCTTTAACGAGTCCTTGTAACGCTTCTTTTGGTTACATTGTTATCGTGTACTCTTCTCCAGCTCACCATAGAGAAGTATGTTTCGTAGACAATGATCTGGCATACGAACCAAATATCCTGCTCAACGAATTTGTGTCTGCATCAGGATATTGTTAATGATGTGAATGCCTGAATTTCAAGGACAGTAGTATCTGGAATCGTGTCTTATCATGTAATGGTCATAACTTTTCTTATACAGGATGTGTGAAAGTGGTTGAGTTTCCTCACATGACGTCTATACACAGTCCATGTTTCGTTAGCTTATAATAGCACTGGAAGTACCTCTGCTCTGTAGACATTCAACTTTTTCTGTAAGTTAGTGTTATTTCTACGCCACACATTTTGCGTACAATCTGCCGAAAGTTTTGCTTGCCTTCGCAATCGTTGTATATATTTCATCATTAACGTTGGCATTTTGTGATTAAGTACTACCTAGGCATGTGAATCTATTTACAACTTTCAGTGCTACGCCATTTACATGTATGCAGTGCTCGAGATAGTGTTTGCCAGGTGCTAGTTGTAACATGACTTCTGTTGTTTTTTTCGTATTAATAGTAAGACCAAATGTGCCAGAAAAAAAGGCACATCTCAGAATAAAGAGAGAACCCTCAACAAACTACGGGCATTTCAGCAGATAGTGACACATGACTTTGAACACCGGTACTCTCTAATGACAGATAGAGGAATGTCTTACAGATAAGGACATTTTCCACTGCTCTGTTATACTTTGAGTACTAAAGTGAAGATCATTATTAAATGTTAAAAATAAATATGTGCATTTCTCATGAAAAACGTCTTCCTACGTTCGTTCTCAAGCACACCTATGCTTACAGGATGTATTGATGTATATGTATTAAAGGATGTATTGAACATCTTGTGCGGAATGTTCTTCTATGTTGTAATAGCCCTTTTTTCTATTGGTCCGTTCTCAGTGACTAGAGTACACATGTTGAATTACTTGACGAGATCACATCTTTTTTGTGTGGAATGTTTGATAGTCACGTACGGAATATCTGTTTACTTGAGTTGCAAAGCGATTCCGTGCTGATAGAACGGACTTTGTTAAATTTCCGTCATCTGTAAAAATTGTTTTAATTTATCGTCATGCTAACTGCTTGAATTCAGGATGTATGCCAGTTTGAAATCAGCAAGTCGCATGTACTTACCTATACTGCAATAGCCAGAAAACACAACACGTTGTCATTCAAATTTATGTATTTAAATTCAAATGTAAATTGCCATCGTTGATAAATTTAAAGGTGTAATTTGTTTCGTTTTCAGTTGAACCAACAACTGCGACGACAACACCGACAACACCAACAACTACAACTACAACATCTACAACAAAACGTAATATATCTATCGTTGTTATTGTTTAAGTATCCGGATTCTTAGCTGTCATCGCTATGCACCGCTATGTTTGCCATCGACAGAATGTCTACGTGTATGCTATTTTCTTGATTCACATTTCAAAGATAAAATAGTTTAGTTTATTTCTCTGAATATACATCGACGCACTCTGGGCAGATCCTTTGGTGCTAGGTCCCACCCGGTAAATCATGCCACCGATTTTCAAAGAAAGCCAATTGTAACATATTCATTATTTTAAAAACACACATCTATTTGAAAAGCCTTATGATGTTAACCATTTGTTACATTCACATTTGAAAGTTCAGTTAGAATTATGTTCAAGCCTAATAGTTTGTAGATGGCTAAAAGGAACTATTCAAGCAGTCATTTCCTTGGACAGTTTGGGCATGGAGTAAATAGTGTAGACGACTTTTGATCTATCCGTGACTTTCTAACACTGTTGAGCTGCTGTGTTTCTCCTCTTTTCACATCACAAGATAATTCGCTCATTTCGACTGCTGGGAGCCGTGTATATCTATTATGTGCACGTTCTTCCCATGTGTCTTTGTCTATTCCGCATGCTGTTATTGTGGTCTTTAACGAGTCCTTGTAACGCTTCTTTTGGTTACATTGTTATCGTGTACTCTTCTCCAGCTCACTATAGAGAAGTATGTTTCGTAGACAATGATCTGGCATACGAACCAAATATCCTGCTCAACAAATTTGTGTCTGCATCAGGATATTGTTAATGATGTGGATGCCTCAATTTCAAGGACAGTAGTACTCGTATCTGGAATCTTGTCTTATCATGTAATGGTCATAACTTTTCTTATACAGGATGTGTGAAAGTGGTTGAGTTTCCTCACATGACGTCTATACACAGTCCATGTTTCGCTAGCTTATAAAAGCACTGGAAGTACCTCTGCTCCGTAGACTTTCAACTTTTTCTGTATGTTAGTGTTATTTCTACGCCACACATTTTGCGTACAATCTGCCGAAAGTTTTGCTTGCCTTCGCAATCGTTGTATATATTTCATCATTAACGTTGGCATTTTGTGATTAAGTACTACCTAGGCATGTGAATCTATTTACAACTTTCAGTGCTACGCCATTTACATGTATGCAGTGCTCGAGACAGTGTTTGCCAGGTGCTAGTTGTAACATGACTTCTGTTGTTTTTTTCGTATTAATAGTAAGACCAAATGTGCCAGAAAAAAAGGCACATCTCAGAATAAAGAGAGAACCCTCAACAAGCTAAGGGCATTTCAGCAGATAGTGACACATGACTTTGAACACCGGTACTCTCTAATGACAGATAGAGGAATGTCTTACAGATAAGGACATTTTCCACTGCTCTGTTATGCTTTGAGTACTAAAGTGAAGATCATTATTAAATGTTAAAAATAAATATGTGCATTTCTCATGAAAAACGTCTTCTGCGTTCGTTCTCAAGCACACCTATGCTTACAGGATGTATTCATGTATATGTAATACAGGACGTATTGAACATCTTGTGCGGAATGTTCTTTTATGTTGTAATAGCCCTTTTTTCTATTGGTCCGTTCTCAGTGACTAGAGTACATATGTTGAATTACTTGACGATATCACATCTTTTTTGTGTGGAATGTTTGATAGTCACGTACGGAAAATCTGTTTACTTGAGTTGTAAACCGCTTCCATCTGATAGAACGAACTTTGTTAAATTTCCATCATCTGTAAGAATTGATTTAATTTATCGTCATGCTTACTGCTTGATTTCAGGATGTATGCCAGTTTGTAATCAGCAAGTCGCATGTACTTACTTATACTGCAATAGCCAGAAAACACAACAAGTTGTCATTTAAATTTATGTATTTAAATTCAAATGTAAATTGCCATCGTTGATAAATGTAAAGGTGTAATTTGTTTCGTTTTCAGTTGAACCAGCAACAACATCAACAACTGCGACGACAACACCGACAACACCAACAACTACAACTACAACATCTACAACAAAACGTAATATATCTATCGTTGTTATTGTTTAAGTATCCGGATTCTTAACTGTCATCGCTATGCACCGCTATGTTTGCCATCGACAGAATGTCTACGTGTATGCTATTTTCTTGATTCACATTTCAAAGATAAAATAGTTTAGTTTAGTTTATTTCTCTTACTATACGTTGACGCAATCTGGGCAGATATTTTGTTCCAGGCAAATCATGCAACCGATTTTTAAAATAAGCCGATTGGCACATTATCTATGTTTTAAACAGACATTTCTTAGTAGAGCCTCATGATGTGTTTTCGTCTATCACAATTGATGATCATTTTTACAAACACATTTGAAAATTCTGTTAGAATTATGATAATGCATAATAGTTCGTAAATAGCTAATGAGCCCTATTTGAGATGTAAATGTACTTGGATAGTTCGGGGATGGAATAGCCACTGATCACGAATTTAGCCACAGCTGTATGTGTTTCCTTCGACATAATGTATAATGTGTATGCTTTTTTTCTTGACTTGCATTTCAAAGATGAAGATGTTTAGTTTAGCTTCGTTTAGTTCTCTGAAATAACAGAAAGCTTGCTATGAGTGTTGAACGGAGTACTTGCTAGGAGTGTAATAACATAAAGCTTGAAGTCTTGAAGTATATACACGTAGACCAGCGAAACCACGACAATAATCGAAATAACAACGTATGACGGCTTGTTCTTATTCTGTTCAGTGGTCTTCTAATATCGAAAGTCACTGCCAAATAACTAGGAGTGTTTTGTTTTTTTTAAAATATAATAATAAAATATTTGTTTTACATCCTGAAGAGGAGGCAGTTGTTTTCCAATTTGAAGTGAGGGGCAGTTCCCAGAGATTTTATTCACACTCAAGAGATTCGAACTTTCAGCAGTCTATAATACTTGGTCAAATATCAATAAAAAGAAATCGACGACGATCTTGAGTACAACGTCACGTGGTATTCGTGTGAATGTCTGAATATAGCAAGATCTGCGCCTGGGAACCAATTTTAATGTGTACCGCTCGGTCGTTATGCTTTCGCTGCTATATACAGCCGAATCCTGGACTATAAATGCTGTATTACCATCAATTCCTTCTCACTTAAATCAAAATCCTCAGCGCAAGTCATTTTCACATCATAAATATATATCTACACAGCGTTCTACAATCAAAAAGAGCGCATCATCTTGTGAAAAGAGGAGAAATGCAACAGTTCAACAGCGGAGGGTTGCTAGAAGTCACGGATAGACCAAGATCCGTCTACAGTGGTCATTCCATGCCCGAACTGTCCAAGGATATTGATAGCTTGAATAAATAACATCAGCAATCTACGAGCTCATAATAAAGGACATAACTCTAATTGAATTTTCTAAAGTGGATGTAACAAATGGTCATCATCATCATGTGATGCACGAACAACATATGTTAGACATGAAAGGCTGGTTAATTAACTTCAATTGGTTGTTACTGGAGAAGGCCTGAAATTCCAGACTGAAATATTATAGAAAAATATTGTTATATCGTTGGACCTGTTATATCGTCCGTATACCAGATGAATGTCTTTCGAAGAGACTGTAATAAGGTAAACGGTGCACAAGTAAACTTTTCGCACAGAATAGAACATTTCAGGCTATTCAACAAGTTAAAGTAGAGATCAGACTGTTTTCACCCTCATCTCAAGACCTGCTATATTCCTGTTCACATCTCAACCGGTCTTTCAAAGCCTAGATTAGATTCATCAGCGATCTCAGGACTCATAAACAATCAAAATAAATGTGATCCATCTTAATGCCATGTTCATCTTCGTTTGCGAAGGAGGATCATTATCATCAATATCGCCCGTGTGTTGCCGAGGCCCGAAAGGGGATCAAAGAATAGCAACAGTTTACTTTCCACGCATGTCGTAAAAGGCGACTAAGGAGGTTATGGGATGGAGTTGGCTGTCCAATCCCATACAGGGTCAGTGACCCAAAGCCATGCTGAAGTCGGATGTGTCAGACCGAAAGGCGCAGATATCGCAGCATTGCTGTTAACCATGACATAACGCATTCCGTTCTCCGGACTATATCCTGCTGATCTGCAGGAGTTTGAGAACGAACGTAGAAGAAGAAGAAGAATCAATATATTGAGAATAAGAATCTATAGATGGCTGTATTTATAGTTGCGTATATGTGTTTATATAGGTGGCTGTATTTATAGTTGCGTATATGTATTTATATAGGTGGCTGTATTTATAGTTGCGTATATGTGTTTATATAGGTGGCTGTATTTATAGTTGCGTATATGTATTTATATAGGTGGCTGTATTTATAGTTGCGTATATGTATTTATGTAGGTGGCTGTATTTATAGTTGCGTATATGTGTTTATATAGGTGGCTGTATTTAAAGTTGCGTATATGTGTTTATATAGGTGGCTGTATTTATAGTTGCGTATATGTATTTATGTAGGTGGCTGTATTTATAGTTGCGTATATGTGTTTATATAGGTGGCTGTATTTAAAGTTGCGTATATGTGTTTATATAGGTGGCTGTATTTATAGTTGCGTATGTGTGTTTATATAGAGACGGTATAGAAATGAAAAGCCAAAATTTTGTTTGGAGTATAAATAACAAGCACGTGTTATCATAGTATAAATAACAAGCATATGTTACCATAGTCTATATAACTACATGTTTTGTTTACGGTTGGCCAAACTGGTCAACAATTAAATCGGTTAGAAATTAGATAACACTTGGTAATCTTATGTGCGATTCGTAAAACAATAACTTTTTGGTTTTGATAACTATCTTTTTCTTTTTTTTTTTAGTTGAGCCCAACACCACCAACACAATAAAAGCAAATAGTATGTATATTGTTATCATTTATCATTCATACATATTCACATATTGTCATTATTTATAAAAGTATCAACATTATTGTTATACATTGTGATATGTTTATCTCATGATAGTTAGTTAATTAGTCGTCGGTCGGCATCATTATTACTCTTCGCACATGTCCTTAAGTTCTCCGCTCCACTTAAGTATATATACAATTACACGTGGGCTAACAGTTCCAGTTTTATGTTGGTTGACAACCATTCTTCTAAAACTACATTAATCGTTCATTTCTGGTAACGCCGTATTTCGAGCCCGGTCCGTTCATTCTCGACATATCGCTCATTTCTGGTAACGTCGTATTTCGAGCCCGGTCCGTTCATTTTCAACATATCGCTCATTTCTGGTAACGTCGTATTTCGAGGCTAGTCCGTTTATTCTCGACATGAAAAAGGAATCATCTCCTTTATTTATTTCATTTGTCCTTGTTGTTTATCGACTGCATTACGCCACTGTTCTCAAGTGCAACCAAATTTATTTTTCTAATCAAGCTCATCGCGTCACCTTGACTATTCCTGTGAACTATCATCATCCATGCGAACTATCATCACCCAAGTGAACTATTTGATACAAGGTAAAGGTAAGTCCCATGGCATCTGCCGTCGGGGATGAAGATAACTCTTCATGTACTAAGCCGCAGCAACTATTAGGTGGGGTGGCCAGTTCCCTTCCTTGCTGTTTTTTACCTTCCCTAACTCATGCGTCAGGTACTCATTTACAGCTGAGTCGACTGGAGGAGTGGTCGTGTCAAGTGAGAAATCACAACCAGCATTGATTTTTTTTATGTCCGGACGTGGTTTCGAACCTGGCACGCTGTAACCAGATGACAGCAAGCAAGCTCACTATCCACTAGGCTACCGCGCTCCTCTTTGATACAAGATACAAGTAATAAATTAAGACAAGATGCGATAATGATGGGGGTTTTTTTTGGTCACAGGTGACAGATTGTCAGACAATCCCCCAGCGTTCCGTTATCGCCTCATACGACAATGGCTGAAAAAAAGACAGAATACTTTGTAACCCTGAACTAGAGGACCAGGCCCCAGCTTTCCCGCGGGCGACTCCAAGTAGATAGCATGCATATACCAGTATGGTGCTGATGTCATTTTTTTTAAAGATCTCACAGAACGTAATCTACAACACAATATATTTGCCACTTGAAGCAAGAGTTTATTTATCAAATCATCGCGCAATGATACGAGTTGGTACTTTCTGGATAGGAAAATAGTCCACTGGAAAAATCTCGTCATTGACCAGAGGGATACAATAACTTTATTGCTCGTAATTAAGTGATCGAAAGGAAAAAAAACTACTTTTAGGGTTTTTCATAATAATTATTCACACTGTCACAAATAAACTCTCTCTTGGGCCTCTCATCATTATCATTATTATCAACATCACAATGAAAAGTACTGTCATCGTCAACTTCACCATTACCAATATCATCATCACACATCATCATTACCAGTAATATCATCATCACAAATCAATATTACCATTATTATCATCATTACTAGTAGTATCATAATCAACATTTTCTGTGCAAGTATTACCATCATCATAATCAACCTCGTTACCTTTATCATCAATAGCATCATTAATTTTATTATCAACCCCATCATAATCATCATTATATTTTATATATTATAAACACAACGTAAACAATAATTCGTATATATTATCCATAGTACAAACCAACAAGAGGAAGGTCGATATTCTCTACATACTAGACACATCTAACAGCATCCGCTCTATCGGCTATTCCAGGCTACAGAACGGTACATGCAACCTAATTAAGCGATTAAATCTGGGAAGACACGCTATGCAAGTTGCAATCCTACAGTTCAGTTCCATTATTAAACGGTTGTTTTACTTTAACGAATATCAAACAGCGGACGAGATGTGTAAGGTATTATATAAATATACGTACACACATAAATATACGTACACATAAATATACGTACACATATAAATATACGTACACATAAATATACGTACACATAAATATACGTACACACATAAATATACGTACACACACAAATATACGTACACGCATAAATATATGTACACAGATAAATATACGTACATATAAATATACGTACGCACATACATATACGTACACAGATAAATCTACGTACACACATAAGTTTACTTGCATACATAAATATACGTACACACATAAACATACGTACACATAAATATACGTGCAAACATAAAAATATGTGCACATATAAATATATATACTTGTGGTAGTATGTTTCTCAAACAATTAATGCTGTTTTCCCAATTTCGATTTTCTTGAACACTAGATCTTTTCAGGACATATTCTAATTATTCTGAGATTCCTTCTGCTATTCATTCCAAAAGTTCTTATTATATCTAACTCTATCATCTCTGAGCTGTATTGTAGATACATCTCAAGAGTTCCATCAGTCCATTTTAAATAACTTTCAGGAATTTATGTCACTTTCAGGAATTCATGTCACTTTCAGGAATTCTGGTCACTTTCAGGAATTCCTGTCACTTTCAGGAATTCCTGTCACTTTCAGGACTTCATGTCACTTTCAGGAATTCTGGTCACTTTCAGGAATTCTGGTCACTTTCATGAATTCAGGTCACTTTCAGGAATTCATGTATCTTTCAGCAATTCTTGTCACTTTCAGGAATTCATGTCACTTTCAGGAATTCTTGTCATTTTAAGGAATTCATGTCACTTTCAGGAATTCAAGTCACTTTCAGGAATTCATGTCACTTTCAAGAATTCATGTCACTTTCAGGAATTCTTGTCATTTTAAGGAATTCATGTCACTTTCAGGAATTCATGTCACTTTCAGGAATTCATGTCACTTTCAGGAATTCTGGTCACTTTCAGGAATTCATGTCACTTTCAGGAATTCATGTCTGTCATAGACAATTGGAAGAATGCTCACTGAAATAAACGATTTGTATAATGGATATCTTTTGTCAATATTTGCGTCCACGATTTCTCATGTCACAGATCATATTCACATAAAGATATAAGATGATGGTATTGCGACTGTAGAGGAACTTCATATTAAAAGTTAAACCACAATAAATGGTGTACTTTAAGCAGTACGAAGAACGTCTTCATCCAGTGAGCAACGTCTTCACCCAGTGAGCAACGTCTTCCTCATGTGAACAACATCTTCACCCAGTGAGCAACATCTTCACCCTGTGAGCAACGTCTTCCTCATGTGAGCAACTTCTTCACCCTGTGAGCAACATCTTCACCCAGTGAGCAACGTCTTCACCAAGTGAGCAACGTCTTCACCCAGTGAGCAACGTCGTCACCCAGTTAGCAATGTCTTCACCCAGTGAGCAACGTCTTCACCCAGTGAGCAACGTCTTCACCCAGTGAGCAACGTCTTCACCCTGTGAGCAACGTCTTAACCCAGTGAGCAACGTCTTCACTATGTGAGCAACGTCTTAACCCAGTGAGCAACGTCTTCCTCATGTGAGCAACTTCTTCACCCTGTGAGCAACATCTTCACCCTGTGAGCAACGTCTTCCCCCTGTGAGCAACGTCTTCCCCCTGTAAGCAACATCTTCACCCTGTGAGCAACGTCTTCACCCTGTGAGGAACATCTTCACCCAGTGAGTAACGTCTTCACCCTGTGAGCAACGTCTTTACCCAGTGAGCAACGTCTTCACCCAGTTAGCAACGTCTTCACTCTGTGAGCAACGTCTTCATCCAGTGAACAACGCCTTCACCCAGTGAGCAACGTCTTCACCCTGTGAGCAACGCCTTCACCCAGTGAGCAACGTCTTCACCCAGTGAGCAACGTCTTCACCCAGTGAGCAACGTCTTCACCCAGTGAGCAACGTCTTCACCCAGTGAGCAACGTCTTCACCCAGTAAGCAACAAAAACTATTGGAATGTATTGCTAGCATATCCTATTCAGGACGTGGCTATCAACGCAGCATTTTTTGACTGTAGTGGTTTTTTTAGGCAATATAAATACGTTCAGTAGTTTGACAGTGCTTTCAGTGCGGTCCGGGAGCACTATTGCCGGAGACTGAGATCGAACTCGGTACCTTGACCATCACAGACGATCTCTGTACCACTCCGCCACAGAGACGGACAGAACGTATACCCTCTGGGATATCTGCTGGGGAGGGGAGAGTACTGGTGGGGCATTCTGCACCTAATCAAGTTCAGTTTCTAAACAATAATCAAGAACACAATACCAATCCTGAAGACATCAGATTCAGTGGTTTTAATATTCATCAGACAGTGCCCCTCAAAAATCATTACTATACAAGCACGATGGCTACAAATCCTGGAACAGACCATACAAAAGATGGATCACAGAAATAAAATAAACATATATGAACTATACAAATATGCAGTATCCAGAGAACTATGTAGACACTTTATTTCGCAAGACATAAATGGGTATAAAATCGAGAAGAAAGAAAGAATAAATTACATTAACAGAATGACACTTTATTTCGTTCATTTGTTTTATTAAGGACGCATGTTGTGCAATAACATGTTTATTTCTACCTTTGGTGGTTTTACAGATCATATTTAATATTCTTCTTCTTCTTCTGCGTTCATTCTCAAACTCCTGCAGATTAGCAGGAGATAGTCCGGAGAACGGAATGCATTATGTCATGGTTTACAGCATTGCTGTGATATCTGAGTATTTCGGCCTGACACATTCGACTTCAGCATGGTTTTGGGTCACTGAACCTATATGGGATGGGACAGCCAACTCCACCCCATAACCTCCTTAGTCGCCTTTTACGACATGCGTGGAAGGTTAACAGTGTTGTTATTCTTTGCTCCCCTTTCGGGCCTCGGCAACACACGGGAGATATTTAATATGACTTGGTGTTTTTACAGATCATATTTAATATGACTTGGTGTTTTTACAGATCATATTTAATATGACTTGGTGTTTTTACAGATCATATTTAATATGACTCACTTGAAACAAAACACAAACACTACTGGGGCATTTCTCAGTGTTATCTACGACAAGTATTTTACAGAAGAACACGGAGCCAGAGCAGACGCAGAAAAAGTGGTGATGCTGTTTACAGATGGTATACCAGACGAGGTAGAGACTGGTAAGACAATAACGTATGTGCTGTTAGTTTATGTGTTTGTATTTTACGATTCGTTCACCGGGTCAAGTAACTCCGTTAGGTTACCGATATCCTGAAACGGTACAATATTACTGCATAGTATGAGATCAAATGTACCATACGCCAAAAACCGATCGATAATTCCATTATGCGATGTACTACAGCAAACACAAAGAATTGTTGTTCGTCCATCACAAGTGATGATGACCATTTGTTACATCCACTTTTGAAAGTTCAATTTTAGTTATGTCCTTGATTATGAGTTCGTAGATGGCTAATGAGCCCTATTCGAGCTGTAAATGTCCTTGGACAGTTTGGACATGGAATAACGACTGTAGACGGATCTTGGTCTATCTTGACTTTCTAGCTGCTCTCCGCTGTTGAGCTGCTGCATTTCTCTTCTTTTCACAAGATGATGCGCTCTTTTTTATTTTAGAACGCCATGTAGATCTATTTTGTGCAAGTTCTTCCCATGTATCTTGGTCTATTTCAAAGGCTTTCAGTGAGTTCTTTAACGAGTCCTTGTAGCGCTTCCTTTGGCCACCTTGAGATCGTATACCCTTCTCTAGCTCACCAAACACAAAGAATAATGAATAGATGATGGTGGCGATGATGATGATATAATGATGATAAAATTATCCCTTCATCTGTGAGCATGTAGCTCATAGTCTTTCAAACGAAAGCACCGTTTCTTTTCAGTAATTAAACGTTACTTTTCAGTAATTAAACGTTTCTTTTCAGTAATTAAACGAGGTCTCAGACATTCAGTTGAACCAACATGAATTATGTAAATTTGTCTCGAAGACATGGTTGTTTATGGAAGAATTTTGCATGCATAATTAGTCCCAGAAGAGAGGCATTCCAGTGTACCAGTATCCCAGTAGTGTCACATCCAGTCAGGGATTATGACATCCTGTCAGGGATTATGACATCCTGTCAGGTATTATGGCACTGTGTCAGAGGTTATGACATCCTGTCAGGGATTATGACATCCTGTCAGAGATTATGACGTCCTGCCAGGGATTATGACATACTGTCAGGGATTATGACACAGTGTCAGGGATTGTGACATCCTGTCAGGTATTATGACATCCTGTCAGAGATTATTACATTCTGTCAGGGATTATAACATGGTGACAGGAAGTATGTCATCCTGTCAGGGATTATACCATCTTATCAGGGAGTATGACATCGTGTCAGGGATTATGCCATCCTGTCAGAGATTATGCCATCCTGTCAGGGATTATGCCATTCATTCAGGGATTATACCATCCTGCCAGGGATTATGACTTCCTGTCAGGGGTTATGACAACGTATCAGGGATTATGACATCATGTCTGGAGCACAGCACAATTTTCTGTGTCAGCTATCTCAATCTTCTGTCAGATGTTATTACCTATTAGTCATGACATGTCTAGCATTCCCCATCACACACAAGTCTGCCACAATGCCAACTATTCAGTGTCCACAGACATCTCTTTGTGATCCATGAAAATTATTTGATAGAAGACAAAAGTCAGAAATTAAGACACGATGTGACACTCGATATTTTTAGAAGGGACAGGTTGCCAGCCTATCCCACAACCTCCCTTTGTTGCCTACTACGACATGCCTGGAAACTGTCCTTATTCTCTGCATCCTATACTAGACGTTCGGGTCGAGGGTGCCACAAGGGCAAACAATAGATAGGAAAAAACATTCATACTACTGTAAAATAACTATGTCTACTGGGTGGTGTATCATCAATTTGCAAGTCTCACAGACATAACTCAGTCGTACTGGCTAGTGTTTCATAAAAGGATAAATCATCTGTTAGGAAATAACCTAACGTATTACAGATGTGAAGGCTGATGCAATACAGAGTAATGAGATGGGAAAAGACAGATATTAGCAGTGTTCAATCACCTTGAACAAGCGTAAGATAAAGTCTGGAAGTACACTTGTTAAAGATGAGCAGAATGGAAGTATGTGGGAGGTTGTTTAAATGGATAAAGGCCTTACTGACAAAGAGAACCATAGCCACGAGCTATTGCCTGTGCACTATCCCGGAAATGAACACTGGAGGAGGGACTGCCTCAAGCCTCCCCTCAAAGCTGCACACTCTTCCTTATTTTCATTGATGATCTGGCGGAACATATCAATGTGTCGAAAGCATTTTTTGCTGATGATTTTGTCATCCGGAATACTGTTAAATATCACAACTGGAATACTGTTAAATATCACATCCGGAATACTGTTAAATATCACAACTGGAATACTGTTAAATATCACATCCGGAATACTGTTAAATATCACATCCGGAATACTGTTAAATATCACAACTGGAATACTGTTAAATATCACATCCGGAATACTGTTAAATATCACAACTGGAATACTGTTAAATATCACATCCGGAATACTGTTAAATATCACATCCGGAATACTGTTAAATATCACATCCGGAATACTGTTAAATATCACATCCGGAATACTGTTAAATATCACATCCGGAATACTGTTAAATATCACATCCGGAATACTGTTAAATATCACATCCGGAATACTGTTAAATATCACATCCGGAATACTGTTAAATATCACATCCGGAATACTGTTAAATATCACATCCGGAATACTGTTAAATATCACATCCGGAATACTGTTAAATATCACATCCGGAATACTGTTAAATATCACATCCGGAATACTGTTAAATATCACATCCGGAATACTGTTAAATATCACATCTGGTCTACTGTTAAATATCACATCCGGAATACTGTTAAATATCACATCCGGAATACTGTTAAATATCACATCCGGAATACTGTTAAATATCACATCCGGAATACTGTTAAATATCACATCCGGACTACTGTTAAATACCCATACTGGTAAAAACAAAGATCAACAGAACTCTCCTCACAATCTCAGTGCATTGTTAATTGTGGAAACTAAAAATCAATACATAGAAAATTGCTTACACTATTTTCTCAGAACACCCAAAAGATCTGTCAACATCAAAATGTGTTAGAAAATATTAACAAAGGAAGAATCCCCTCTAAATCTTGGAGTAACGCTAGACAGACAATAACAAAACATCACATAGAAAATGTCAGAAACACAGCAAGGAAACGCCCAAACTTCATAAAGAGACTAGATAGTGCGAACCTGGGAGCAGACACACTTACTACCCGCCAACTGTATCTCGGCTATCTGAGATGAGATCAGATGTCTCCGTCTCTGTGGCGGAGTGGTACAGAGATCGTCTGTGATGGTCAAGGTACCGAGTTCGATCTCAGTCTCCGGCAATAGTGCACCCGGACCGCACTGAAAGCACTGTCAAACTACTGAACGTATTTATATTGCCTAAAAAAACCACTACAGTCAAAAACTATCAGACAGAAAAGAGCCACTGACTGATGTAGTGAAACAGTACAAGAGGCGAAAGAATTACTACCCAAATAATATACTATTGACACTTGAAGACAAATAAAACAGATTAAAACAATTTCTTCTACTGAATGAATCCGTAGAGGAAGATGACAAGCGCTATCCACCGCAAGAGAGAAAACTGGGGAAATATACATTGGACAACTTCCTTGGGAGCACTTTCACTAGCCAACTATCCAAACAAAATTACTAGAAAAACAGCTAATAAGGAAACACTACCAACAATCATGTGCCACTGAAACCATAAACAGCCACCCATCATCAGCAATAAAGGCATACACTGATGGATCGGTTTTAAGGCCAGCTGTTTTGCAGGATATGGCATTCATATACGATGCCCTGGTGGATCAGCCTACGAGTCCTGTCATTCTTGTGAAAAATGATCGCATGATGAAACAGATGCTGATGCCTTCATGACAGCCATTAAGTTAATACACAAACAGTTTCATCTCATGGAACAAAAATACAACCGGACATAGGCTAACCATTTAAAGATGATATGTCCGTTTTGACAGCACTTAAACACACCCCATATTAAAATCAAGACATTCTCCACATAGAAAGAGCACCATACAATCTTGTCTCTGCATAACCAATCAGCGAGATCATGTAATGTATCCCTGGACATTGTGATACAGCAGGAAATGACGTTGCACACATAATTGCAATAAGAGACGTCTCAAACAAACAAAAACAAAGAATGTGTAGTATGGTAAAAGTAAAAGAGATTCTCAGAAACAGCACCATGGAAATTTGTCTGCACATATATGGTAAATGGGTTGACTGGTCAACATTTATTTAGTGAAATTACATTTTCAAAGGACAATGACAACATAAACAAACTCTGAAGGTGAAATAATCTTTTATCTTTCGTTTTTTTTTGGAACAGGACATTCAGAAACCAAGAAATTACCCATTTGCAAACGCTGCTCTCATTCCAACGAAAGTGTAACACCTCCTTATTGACTGAACTTAAATGTCAACTTCTAGGAAAATACTTGTACAACCACTGAAGTTACTAACGCACTTTACGGATCATTTAATTACCTTTAGTTATCTGCGCATGTTTAAGACTAGCATTGTACTTTCAAAAGTAGAACTCAATGATAAGTTGTATTTCTACGACAACATCAATGTGTTTTAGAACCTAATAAAAGTCAAATAATACTCTATTTTCAGCTAAAGATGCGTGTGAAGCTATTAGGAAGTTCGGCGTTTCAATAGAGATAGTGCGTGTTGGACCTGTTGACAAGACTGTCCTTACTCAAATGACAGGAGACCCTTCTCGTGTACACAGCATCAGAAGTTTCAACGAAATGGATTTGATCCAAGAGTTACTAGTTCAACGCATCAATACAGGTGAAATCTGGGTGTTAATTTTTTCATAATTGTATGTGTTATTTAGCTGCGACTGTCGATGTGTGAGTATGTGAGTGTGTGAATGTGTGGTTATGTGAGTGTGTGATTGCGATTGTTGTTGTTGAACTCTGCCTCTACATGTTTGATATGTTGGGGTACATTTATGTGAGAATGTGCGAATGCGTCTACCTATCTATTCGCTGGAACCTTTAGTTGCCTTTCGCCGTCAGTGGTAGAAGAGTTTTCTGGAGACGGTCCTCTTAGGTGCTGAGAATATTGTGGAATTTGTCGCCTCTTTTATTTCAGTGGTTCATCGTTTTCGTGGTCGGCATCTGTGTAGCATAGCTTGCTGTGGTATGTTGTGTGATGGTAGTCTGATGATGTGTGCAAACTTTTTGATCTGTTGTCTCTTTATCTATTCTAAGATTGGGGTGGTGCCGGTTCTTTGTCTAATGTTCTCATTTCTCACTCTGTCTCTTAACGATACTCCTAGGATTCTGCGTAAGCATGCCATTTCAGCTGTCACAAGTTTACGTTTGTCTTATGCTGTCGTTGTCCATGTTTGGCTTTGGTAGCTCAGCGTTGGCATAATAATCGTTTTGAATAGTGTTATTTTGGTGTTTAAATCTACGTATTTGTTTCTGAAGATCGGTGTCATTTGCCCTAGGGCTTGGTATCCTTTACTACATCTATTGTGTATTTCTTTTGCTGCTCTTGACGTCTATTGTTATATTACTTCCTAGGTAAGTGAATTCTGTCACTTGGTTAAGTCTTGTGTTTCCAATTGATGTTTCTTTCTGTTCTTCCTATCTTCATTACTTCGGTCTTTTCTATATTTATCTTCATGTTAAAGATTTGGCATGTTTGATGTAATCTATCTGTCTTTGTAGTTCTTCTTCTGATAATGCGACTAGTTCTTGGACATCTGCACATAGTAATTCGCTTAAGTTATCCTTCAGATTGTTTTCTTCCGTTGTCTTTGTTACTTTACAGATGTGGTCTACGTATGTTATGAACATTAGGGGGATAGTACACACCGCTGTCTCACTCCCGAGTAAATTTGAAATTTATCGGATGTACCTGCACTTGTTCTTACTGAGCATTGAATATTGGCGTATATGCTCTGACATAAGTTTATCAGATGTTGGGGAACTGCATACGTCTGTAGTGTTGTCCATAGTTGTACGCATGTGGTTACGTCTGTGGGTCTCATCAATGGCCTAGTAGACAAACCGCCCATTCAACAGAAAACCTTAGTGGATGACATGCCGTTATATTGAGGTTATCTTCTTAGAGAAGCTTCATGGCACATCATCTATACAATTATGCTTTTATTTTGTTGTTGAAATGTGTTTCATGTTTACCTGAATATATATGTATGCACCCTCTGTTGTTAAGAGGGAGCCAGCGATGTACTGTGCAGCACTGGAGGAGGAAACTGTTTTTTTCCTATAGCCGAAACCCATCATAGAGGCACAGTGACTCAGGACGTGACAATTTGTTTGACTTGAACATTTGGCTACATGTCTGGAGCAATAGAGAAGTTCGGCATAACCAGTAGCCAATTGGTGATAGGGAATGAGTACAGTGAACCCCATCTTAGCTACAGTGGCTAGGAGCAGTGCATAGGTTGAAACATACCTTCCTGGAGGGTGTGATAGTTGTTCTCTGGCTCTGTCCTGGGGTGGGCCGAAAATCCACAGACTTTCCAGCAATATAATGTCATTTAATGGCATTAGGTCAAAGGGCATGAGCTCATGGACCGCTGGATCAGCAATCAACCAACCAACCAACCTCCTCCACTTGATACTTAGTTTCCCAGGTTATTCAAACTGATTTACGTCCTCCACTTGATACTAAGTTTCCCAGGTTAATGAAACTGATTTACCTCCTCCACTTGATACTAAATTTTCCAGGTTATTGAAACCGATTTAAGCATTAATTTCTGTTTGTGATATGCATGTGTTGATTAATTTTCACATACCCAAAGCAAAATTTTATCTTTATTATTTATCTTCATTTCTAAAAAAACTATTAACCAACACCTTATAAGAAGCTATTAACTACAAACTTCTAAAAAATCTATTAACCAATAACATTCAAGAAATTATATATAGCAAAGAAACAACTTATTAACCACAAATTATTAATCACAAACTTTTAAAAACTATTAACCAATAACTCCTAAGAAACTATTTACCAATAACTTCTAAGAAACTATTAACCAATGAATTCCAAGTATCTATTAACCAACAACTTCAAGAATTTATTAACCAACAGCTACAAAGAAACTATTAACTAACAACTTCTAAGAAATTTGCAAGCAACAACTTATAAGAAGTTTACAACCAAAAACTTCTAAGAAATAATTAACCAACAACTTGCAAGAAACTAGCAACCAGCAACTTCTAATAAACTATTAACCAACAACTTCCAGGAAACAATTAACCAACAACTTCTAAAAAAAACTGTTAACTTCTAAAAAACTGTAACAAACAACTTCCAGGAAACAATTAACCAACAGCTTCTAAAAATATGTTCACTAACAACTTCTAAGAAACTATTAACAAACAACTTCCAATAAACAATTAACGAACACCTTCTAAGAAACCAATAAATTCTAAGAAATTATTAACAAACAAGTTCTAAAATAACTATTAATAACCAAATTATAAAAAAACGTTTAACCAACAATTTCCAAGAAACAATTAACCAACAACTTCCAAGAAACTGTTTCTTATTATTCCCAGGTTCATCCAGTTAGATTTATAGAAAATGTCTAATACAGGAATCCTGAATATATACATTGTTTCACCAATGTCCACTTTCCTGAGGAATACTCTGGAGATGTCAATGAACTACACATTCCCAGATGATTAATACAAAAATAAACATAACTGCATATATCTCATCGAGTTGTAAATGTGTTTTTGTATCATTATTGTTACATAATTTTATTGTGTGTGTTTGTTAATTGGTAAAACTGTGGAGTTATATTATTATATTTTATGTGTTAATCGCATTTTACAAAGTTATTTGCGTCTAATAAACAGAAAAATAATCAACGAATATTCGAAAACATACGAGAGCGATAGTAATACAAATTGAAAGTGATATTAAGAAAGATACAGTGAGAGAAAATGTAAGGCTTAAATGAGAAACAGTTTTTTAATAAACATGCGACACATTACAACAAAAATCATAGAAAAGACAATAGATATATTGATTGACATGTGAGATACTACAGAACGTCGATCATTAGGGAACTTACCAATATATTGGACACATAATCGCAAATAATTGTAGACATGAAAGCTAAATTTAAAGGAAAACAGGATTGACAAAAGGAACTTTGAAAGTTATGAGAAAAATATTAACATGAATATAAATCACAAAGACACTACAAATTAGATTATAGCATGTTATATGTTTCAACACTAATCTTCTTCTTCTTCTTCTGCGTTCGTTCTCAAAAAGTCCGAAAACGGAATGCGTTGTGCCATGGTTTACATCATTGCTGCGATATTTGCGCCTTTCGGCCTGACACATCCGACTTCAGCATGTCTTTGGATCGCTGACCCTATATCGGATGGGACAGCCAACTCCATTCCATAACCTCCTTAGTTGCCTTTTACGAAATGCATGGAAGGTAAAAGTGCTGCTATTCTTTGCTCCCCTTTCGGGCCTCGGCAACACAGGGTCGTTTACACTAACGATGTTACTCGGAATGATAATGAACACGCATCAGGAGGATAGAATTGTTACACTTGATATGTGGATATATAGAATTGTTACACTTGATATGTGGATAAATAGAATTGTTACACTTGATATGTGGATATATAGAAGACTAGGAAACTTCATAGAAACAGTGAAAGAGATGATGATGATGATGATGATAACTATGATGATGGTGGCATGATCAATTTAGCTATCAGCAGGTAGTCCTTGAATACATATTGTATTTTAGACACCAACACAGGCTCTTTTCAGTTTCTGTAACTAAGGCAACATCAGCACTCATATATGGCTGTCTCAAAAAGTAGTTGTCTGAAGGTTGTCTCAAAAAGTAGTTGTCTGAAGGTTGTCTCAAAAAGTAGTTGTCTGAAGGTTGTCTCAAAAAGTAGTTGTCTGAAGGTTGTCTCAAAAAGTAGTTCTCTGAAGGTTGTCTCAAAAAGTAGTTGTCTGAAGGTTGTCTCAAAAAGTAGTTGTCTGAAGGTTGTCTCAAAAAGTAGTTGTCTGAAGGTTGTCTCAAAAAGTAGTTGTCTGAAGGTTGTCTCAAAAAGTAGTTGTCTGAAGGTTGTCTCAAAAAGTAGTTGTCTGAAGGTTGTCTCAAAAAGTAGTTGTCTGAAGGTTGTCTCAAAAAGTAGTTGTCTGAAGGTTGTCTCAAAAAGTAGTTGTCTGAAGGTTGTCTCAAAAAGTAGTTGTCTGAAGGTTGTCTCAAAAAGTAGTTGTCTGAAGGTTGTCTCAAAAAGTAGTTGTCTGAAGGTTGTCTCAAAAAGTAGTTGTCTGAAGGTTGTCTCAAAAAGTAGTTGTCTGAAGGTTGTCTCAAAAAGTAGTTGTCTGAAGGTTGTCTCAAAAAGTAGTTGTCTGAAGGTTGTCTCAAAAAGTAGTTGTCTGAAGGTTGTCTCAAAAAGTAGTTGTCTGAAGGTTGTCTCAATAAGTAGTTGTCTGAAGGTTGTCTCAAAAAGTAAGTTGTCTGAAGGTTGTCTCAAAAAGTAGTTGTCTGAAGGTTGTCTCAAAAAGTAGTTGTCTGAAGGTTGTCTCAAAAAGTAGTTGTCTGAAGGTTGTCTCAAAAAGTAGTTGTCTGAAGGTTGTCTCAAAAAGTAGTTGTCTGAAGGTTGTCTCAAAAAGTAGCTGTCTGAAGGTTGTCTCAAAAAGTAGTTGTCTGAAGGTTGTCTCAAAAAGTAGTTGTCTGAAGGTTGTCTCAAAAAGTAGTTGTCTGAATGTTGTCTCAAAAAGTAGTTGTCTGAAGGTTGTCTCAAAAAGTAGTTGTCTGAAGGTTGTCTCAAAAAGTAGTTTTCTGAAGGTTGTCTCAAAAAGTAGTTGTCTGAAGGTTGTCTCAAAAAGTAGTTGTCTGAAGGTTGTCTCAAAAAGTAGTTGTCTGAAGGTTGTCTCAAAAAGTAGTTGTCTGAAGGTTGTCTCAAAAAGTAGTTGTCTGAAGGTTGTCTCAAAAAGTAGTTGTCTGAAGGTTGTCTCAAAAAGTAGTTGTCTGAAGGTTGTCTCAAAAAGTAGTTGTCTGAAGGTTGTCTCAAAAAGTAGTTGTCTGAAGGTTGTCTCAAAAAGTAGTTGTCTGAAGGTTGTCTCAAAAAGTAGTTGTCTGAAGGTTGTCTCAAAAAGTAGTTGTCTGAAGGTTGTCTCAAAAAGTAGTTGTCTGAAGGTTGTCTCAAAAAGTAGTTGTCTGAAGGTTGTCTCAAAAAGTAGTTGTCTGAAGGTTGTCTCAAAAAGTAGTTGTCTGAAGGTTGTCTCAAAAAGTAGTTGTCTGAAGGTTGTCTCAAAAAGTAGTTGTCTGAAGGTTGTCTCAAAAAGTAGTTGTCTGAAGGTTGTCGCAAAAAGTAGTTGTCTGAAGGTTGTCGCAAAAAGTAGTTGTCTGAAGGTTGTCTCAAAAAGTAGTTGTCTGAAGGTTGTCTCAAAAAGTAGTTGTCTGAAGGTTGTCTCAAAAAGTAGTTGTCTGAAGGTTGTCTCAAAAAGTAGTTGTCTGAAGGTTGTCTCAAAAAGTAGTTGTCTGAAGGTTGTCTCAAAAAGTAGTTGTCTGAAGGTTGTCTCAAAAAGTAGTTGTCTGAAGGTTGTCTCAAAAAGTAGTTGTCTGAAGGTTGTCTCAAAAAGTAGTTGTCTGAAGGTTGTCTCAAAAAGTAGTTTTCTGAAGGTTGTCTCAAAAAGTAGTTGTCTGAAGGTTGTCTCAAAAAGTAGTTGTCTGAAGGTTGTCTCAAAAAGTAGTTGTCTGAAGGTTGTCTCAAAAAGTAGTTGTCTGAAGGTTGTCTCAAAAAGTAGTTGTCTGAAGGTTGTCTCAAAAAGTAGTTGTCTGAAGGTTGTCTCAAAAAGTAGTTGTCTGAAGGTTGTCTCAAAAAGTAGTTGTCTGAAGGTTGTCTCAAAAAGTAGTTGTCAGAAGGTTGTCTCAAAAAGTAGTTGTCTGAAGGTTGTCTCAAAAAGTAGTTTTCTGAAGGTTGTCTCAAAAAGTACCTAATTAAAGTTTGTCTCAAAGAGTAATTGTCTAAGGGTTGTCTCAAAGAGTAATTGTCTAAGGGTTGTCTCAAAGAGTAAATGTCTAAAGTGTGTCTCAAAGAGTAATTGTCTAAGGGTTGTCTCAAAGAGTAACTGTCTAAGTGTTGTCTCAAAGAGTAAATGTCTAAAGTGTGTCTCAAAGAGTAATTGTCTAAGGGTTGTCTCAAAGAGTAACTGTCTAAGAGTTGTCTCAAAGAGTAAATGTCTAAAGTGTGTCTCAAAGAGTAATTGTCTAAGGGTTGTCTCAAAGAGTAATTGTCTAAGGGTTGTCTCAAAGAGTAAATGTCTAAAGTGTGTCTCAAAGAGTAATTGTCTAAGGGTTGTCTCAAAGAGTAGCTGTCTAAGGGTTGTCTCAAAGAGTAAATGTTTAAAGTGTGTCTCAAAGAGTAATTGTCTAAGGGTTGTCTCAAAGAGTAATTGTCTATGGGTTGTCTCAAAGAGTAAATGTCTAAAGTGTGTCTCAAAGAGTAATTGTCTAAGGGTTGTCTCAAAGAGTAATTGTCTAAGGGTTGTCTCAAAGAGTAAATGTCTAAAGTGTGTCTCAAAGAGTATTTGTCTAAGGGTTGTCTCAAAGAGTAATTGTCTAAGGGTTGTCTCAAAGAGTAAATGTCTAAAGTGTGTCTCAAAGAGTAATTGTCTAAGGGTTGTCTCAAAGAGTAACTGTCTAAGGGTTGTCTCAAAGAGTAAATGTCTAAAGTGTGTCTCAAAGAGTAACTGTCTAAGGGTTGTCTCAAAGAGTAAATGTCTAAAGTGTGTCTCAAAGAGTAATTGTCTAAGGGTTGTCTCAAAGAGTAATTGTCTAAAATTTGTCTCAAAGAGTAATTGTCTAAGGGTTGTCTCAAAGAGTAATTGTTACGGGTTGTCTCAAAGAGTAATTGTCTAAGGGTTGTCTCATAGAGTAATTGTCTAAGGGTTGTTCAAAGTGTATTTGACTAAAGGTTGTCTCAAAGGATAAGTGTCTAAAGTGATTTATGGATGCATATTTCGTCTGATAAAGAAGCATCCCAGTGCGCCAGTGTCCCGGGAATACTGCGTGCTGCCCAGAACACAGGACATACTTGAGGGCAAACTATCATTCTTCTGTCAGATTTGTTAACCCATTCGCAATAATGGCACATCTAGCATTCCCTGTCACTTATGAGTTTGCTACAAAAAGTGCAATGCCCGCTGGCCTGCACCTCTTCGCCATTAATCGGGATTATTTGATTGAAGACAAATGTAAGAAATTGAGACACGAGCTTGCCTAAAAGCCACGCCCTTGCGAAATTTATCAGGAATCACCGAACCATCAGTGTATATAACGACAGCAGTATTAACGGTCAAACAGTACCTAATGGCAGCAGGTCAAAACAGTACATAATGGCACAGAGACATGTTATACAATGGGCAGTGCACGTCGTTCTAACCGTATTCGAGTACCAACGCCATATATGTAAAAATAATAATACTTCACAGGTTCTCAAATCATTATCTTTGGATAGTTTAAGTGGCGTAAATAGTATATCACTGACTGTAAGTTATTTTTCCAAGTTCATACAAAATTCACTTTTATAGATTTCTGATGAGTGAAGTCTATTGAATAGGCAGGCTATTCCTAGTAAATATGATAATCCATGGGCGCCCCCATTCAGGGCTCAGTTGCACTGATAAAGTCAGGTTTATATTAGTCGCATTAAGCAGATCACACGTCTTATGTTTAATCTAGACGAAAAGTGAAGTTAGTTACAGTCTTTCTTTTCGCTTTATATCCCTTTATGCCTTGCAGCGTAAGAGGTAGAAGAGTTCTCTGGGGATGGACTTTTTTGTGTCTCATATATATTTGTTTTCGTTCATTCGTTTATTTATGTAATCCACCTTTTGTATGGTCTGCCCCTGGCTGTGTATCCATCGCGTCTGAATAGTATTGTTTTTTAAGGGACACTATATGATGTCTGGAAATGTGTGAAAACCACTTAATCTGATGTCTTCTGTTGTAATCCAGGATTGACATTATGTTTGTTAGTCTTCTGATGTTTTCATTTCTGATTATGTCTCTTATTGTTACTCCTAGAATTCTACGTCGACAGGTCATTTCTGTTGTAACAAGTTTTATTTTATCTTTTGTTGTTAGTATCCAAGTTTGACATTGGTGGCACAGTGATGGTATGATGATAGTTTTATATAGTACAGTTTTCATATGCATGTTCCAATGCTTGTTTTTGAAAATGGGAAACACTTTTCCTAAGATCCGGTATACTATATTGCATCTATGTTGAATTTATTTTGTGTATTCCCATTTGATGATATGTTGCTTCCAATGTAAGTAAATTATTTCACTTGTGTAAATTGTTGATCAACGTTGAAAACAGTAGTGTTTCTTTCTGCTTTTGACATTAACTTAGTTTTTTTTCTGTGACTGTCTTCATGTTAAATTCCCCACATGTTGTGTGGAGTCTATGTATATATTTTTGTAGTTGTTCTTCTGATGTTGATATTATTGCTTGCATGTAGTTACAATATGAAATATCCTGACATGTAAAACTAGGACAGTGAAAATCATCCTGCTGTGATACTCCTTGCACGCCAACAGTGCATAAACACTGCATTTAACCTACATTAGGAGCTATACAATAAATACCACAATAACAGCTACATTAAATGTGTTTGGTCTCGGCGACAAAATACCAGAGCTGATCGAATTTATGACAAAGAAACGTTCTAATTATTTTGAATTGATATATTTCAGGTTATAATTCACTAACGTTTATTATATTGCTGTTGTTTTAAAGGTGGATGTGCTAGACAAAGGCACACTTATCCCAGCCAAGCTGTTAACAATGATGAAGCTTATTTCGTTTTCAGATTACATTCTGAGAACACAAACACAAACGTATAGAAGAAGAAGAAGAGCAAGCAACATAGTAGAATATCTACAGGTTGAACATGTCATAAACAGATACAGCAACCAGATATAATCAAAATACAGTATATAAGATACACGCATAATAATAACTTGAGGAGATAAATGCAATGATCTTTATTTCTGTTCTGATATTCTGTCAGATCTATGTGAAATCACTTGCACTTCTGTATGCCAAGTGCCTTTGAATTGACTAAACATCTAAACATTGGCAGAATCTGGCGTAGAATAGCTGTGTAAATAAAGAAAAGAATGCGTTTTAGAATATTTACTACGACAGGCTGATTCTGACATTCATACTTTCTATCACTAAACAACTGTTTGCCGTTTTGATCGGGTTCTGTTCGTATGACCTGCTAACGACCCTACCACTCAGTCAACGTGATATCTTTCTTGTGACATAAATGTACTAGCAACCATTCAAAATGCATCAGGATGTTTTTACATGAGACACTTCATGGACTGATTTAAAATTAACTGAAACTATTTTTTTTCTACATTTCTGAACCATTTGCTGAATCAAATCTGTAGTATTTGAAAACATAAAATAACTCAGAACCGGAAAGTAAGCAGTTGTTTACCCTTTGTGTAGAAGATGTTTTTCACTCACTGTGTCATCAAGTCACAGCCATCATTAGTATATCTTGTGTCTCCCAGCAACATCAATACAAGCTTGACACCGGCGTCTCATACTATTGAAGAGCCTCGAAAAATGTATTGGATATGGTATTCCATTTTGCAATGAATGCTCGCTGGAGATCGCATTATTGATTTTATACTGCCGGATTCTCCTGTTTAGTACCATCCCACGCTTGTTCAATCGGGGTCACATCATTTGCAGGCTAATCCAGTAGACGAAAAGATAGCTGGGTTAAGAAATTGCAGGTTACATTAGTAGTCTGAGATTTAGTGTTGTCATGCTGAACGATTCCAAGATATTTGTGAGTATAGAAGAAAGGCGCGTCGATAGATCACAATACTTGATTAAAGTAGACTTCAGCGGTTATGTTAAATAACCAAATGGTCGGAGAGTGTCCGGCAAAGTGGAGGGTGCCGGAGTAACCGAACGAACAATTGGTAATGCAAAATTAGTTAAACAGGTTACTAGGAAAACCTAACTATGAATAAATATAGTTGAAAAAGTATTTAAAAACATGCAATTAAAAAAACAGGACCATTTTCGACGTATCGGTCCAAATGGGACTTTTTTCAAGAAACTAATAATGTTTAAAATAAAGAAAACCACACATAATTGATAACTGAATTTTACCAGGCCATGTCTCAGTTGCGCAGAAACATAACCCAGTATCGGCTGCGGAAACGCATGTCCAGTAAAGAGAAAATGTGTGCTTTCAATATGCGTATATATTTTTTTGCTCACAAATGATGAGTAATGACGAGGTGGGGGAAGAGTAAGAAATTGGTTGCTGGGGGCTACCAATAGAAGTAGAGAATATAGAAATATACAAGAGGGATCAGCATTTGACAGCGCATGGAATAGAAATGCAAACAAATATAGACATAGACATCTGTATAAGTCACTGGTGCTTTCTGTTGTGTTGTATGGTTGTGACAGTTGTGAGAGTTGGACATTCACTGCGGGCATGGAGAGAAACTTACAGCCTTTCGAGTATAAATGCTACAGACGAATTATACGAATTTCCTATAGGGAACATAAGACCAATGTTTACGTAAGAAATAAAGTAGAGATGTGTGCAGGTGTTCAGGGGCCATTTCTTTCAATAGTGAAACGATGAAAACTAGCATGGTTCGGACATGTATGCAGGCACGATTCCTTGTCAAAATCAATACTGCAGGGAACTGTCGAGGGTGGAAGAAGCAGAGGAGGACAAATAAAGACATGGACAGACAACATCAAGGAATGGACAGAGCAAGATATTTCCACACTCATCCGCATCGCTGAGGATAGAATTCGCTGGAAGACTCTGTGTTCTGAGGCATCCAATGTGGTACCCCTACGACCCTGAAGGGTTACGGGTTTATTGATTGATACAAATATATATAAATATAAATATATACAAAGGACAATAGTTAAGAAACACATATAAAACAAAATCGAAAAATAGATGTATGAAAGATACTCACACAAAATGTACAAGCATGTAAATGTATACACACTGAAGTTAAGGCTCACACAAGAATAGTCGTACATAGTCGTACATAGTGACACAAAATGGAGATACGTGCATTAACATAAACAAGTACTCATATATATATATATATATATGCATCCATATAAACATTTTCGAAAATAAATAAAAGCAATAACATACATATTCGCACACATACAGATATACATATATACCCATTTATTCCCATAAACGTTCATTCACATAAAGATATTAACATACAATGCTCTAACAAATGCATATGCACATACAAATATGTGGCCCAAAGTAATTGTATGGATACATTAAAGATGTAAAACAAAATGCATATACAAATAAGTATACATGTGTCGACAACCATACATGTTCGCGTGAAGTGAATTTGTGAGACTTACCCACTAACCTACCTACAAACAGAGGAAGTACATAAACTTTATGTAAGTGGTAATATTAAAGCATGTACGATGTGTTGGAAATAGAACTCTTACCTGTTGCTACGGTTGTTGTAGTGGTCGATTTAGGTCAGTTGCTGGACATCTTTTTGGTTCAGCTTAAAAACAAAAGAAAATGTACACGTTAACTGTGTTTAAGTCTGCGGTCAAGTTCATAATGATACAGGCAGTGACAAATCATCAAGAAAATTTGACCGTGACTGACCTTTAGATTCGTGACCAGAGTGCAGTATGGGAAATATTTATAATCAGATTAAAATTTATGACAGCTATATTAACTATACTGCTACAGACATACATCGTTTAGTGAATCTGGTTTCAAAATATTGAATGTATCAGTTACCACAGCTGAAGTTGGATGTGTCAGGTCATTTGCATAAATAAAACTGCGACACACTTCCATTTTCTGGACTACATCCTGTTGTTAGTCTTGATGAACTTCTGGAAGATGATTCTGAGGCAGAACATCGTCTTGCCACAAGAGTAACTAAGCAGGAGTTTCATAAATCTCAACTTTAACACACACAAAACACACAGTAACTCGTATTAATCCTATTACAATCTAAGACATCAGAGATTTATCTCAGCTGTTAAATACTGATTATTCTCTCAGTCATTGTTGCTCATGATGGAATCATACTGCATGATCTAATTAGCAATTTGGCAAGAGCCGTGTCTTGTTCACGGAATCCATCAACATCATAAGTTTATTTTTTTATTTAAAATACTATAATCGAGTCAAGTCGACAACAGCTTCTTAGACCGTATCAAGATAATAGGAGTACTTCATTTGTTACATTCTAACAACTGCAGCTAAGTCTAGAAACGGCGTCACAAGAATGGATAGAATGGAAAATGATGACATCAGAGAAATCATAGAAACCACAGCAGTTAATGACTAGATCGGGAGACACCATTTCAAATGTTGGGACATTTAGTGAGAATGGAACCTGGTTTTCTCCCGTCGAGAGCGTATAACAGCAGAAAATCAGGGATGAAAGAAAGAGGAAGACCAATATATTAATGGACTGACAATATCAGAGACATTCTACAACCCCATGTGATTACAACAACAGCAGAACATAGACTACGGCTCCGCACAGTACTTCACGACACAAGTGGCTCAGATAAGAGACGACTGTTACGGTACCGAACCAGTGCACAGTTTCAACTACCTAGGTTCCAGACACCACAAACTGTCCCTTAACACAGAAATCAATGATATATAAAGTAGGAAACGCTGCCTGATAAACTGTTTAAAAAGAACATGGAGCAACACGACGTTGACAATGAAGACAATGATTCTTCAGTAACAGGCATGTGTACTCAGTGTTCTCCGTTATGTGTCCGGAACGAGGATTTTGCTTCTCACCAAACTCCCAGTGTTATGTGTCCGGAACGAGGACACCCATTTTGCTTCTCTCCAAACCCCAAATGTGCTATAAAAAAGACTTGAGACTAAAATTATTTGAAGCAAAAATTGTATTGTCTATATATGTTATCCATGTTTACAAGAAGACCTATCGGCCCTTGTATAACTAATACGGATATTATGTTATGTGTTTGTTGTTACTGAGGATATTTCAATACCTGTACGGGATGTTTGTTGTTGTTGTAATAATCCTTGTCTCGATTGGTCCGTTCGGGTGACTTTGTGTGCACGATTTGAATGGCTTGATGAAATCGCATCTTTTTTTGGAGATGCGGTTAGTCAAGTACTGAAAAACGCGTGTGCAATTGTTGCTAGGCGATTTGGTGCCGTAGAACGGACTGGTTCAATTCCCGTTAGTCTCAACAATTTTTTTAAATATTATCCTCTGGCTTCCTACTTAAATTTACTTGTATAAAAAAGACAAGATTGTTCGTCACTAATACGCATCATGAAAATAGAAATCGATGGAGAACTCTGTATGTCGAAACATTCAATGTAATACCCTTACGACCATGACGGGTACGGGTTTATAGATAGACAGATGTTCCACCTATTCATAGCAAGAACAGCAAACACATGTTAGCTGGCAGCTAGGTCCATGGTCAGGGCCAGAGCTTATCTTGTTCCCAAAGCGTTTTGTTCAATTCTGGGTTGTTTAAAATTTTGCAGTCCAAAGGAACTTGAAATTATACAGAAACAATTCTGTGGAATTCACACAATATGAAAGCTTCACTATATTGGCGTGCCTTCTACTTAGATCTTACGTATGCAAAGTCACAGACACAAATCTTAAGTATGCAAAGTCACAGACAAAAATCTTAAGTATGCAAAGTCACAGACAAAAATCTTAAGTATGCAAAGTCACAGACAAAAATCTTAAGTATGCAAAGTCACAGACAAAAATCTTAAGTATGCAAAGTCACAGACAAAAATCTTAAGTATGCAAAGTCACAGACAAAAATCTTAAGTATGCAAAGTCACAGACAAAAATATTAAGTATGCAAAGTCACAGACAAAAATCTTAAGTATGCAAAGTCACAGACAAAAATCATCAATAAATGATTTTAGTCATCACTTTTGACAGAAACGAAGATTGAAACACAAGGTGCAACAGCTCACAAGGTGCAACAGTTTACAAGGTGCAACAGTTCACAAGGTGCAACAGTTCACAAGGTACAACAGTTTATAAGATGCAACATGTCGCAAGGTGCAACAGCTCACAAGGTACAACAGTTTACAAGGTGCAACAGTTTACAAGGTGCAACAGTTTACAAGGTGCAACAGTTGACAAGGTACAATAGTTCACAAGGTGCAACAGTTTACAAGATGTAACAGTTCACAAGATGCAACAGTTCATAATGTGCAACATTTCGCAAGGTACAACAGTTCACAAGGTGCAACAGTTCACAAGGTCCAACAGTTCACAAGGTGCAACAGTTGACAAGGTGCAACAGTTGACAAGGTCCAACAGTTCACAAGGTACAACAGTTGTCAAGGTGCAACAGTTCACAGGGTGCAACAGTTCACAAGATGCAACAGTTAACAAGGTGCAACAGTTAACAATGTGCAACAGTTCACAAGGTGCGACAGTTCACAATGTACAACAGTTCACAAGGTGCGACAGTTCACAATGTACAACAGTTTACAAGGTGCAACAGTTCAGCGATTGCAGATTTAGTCATAATAAAATATGTTTCACTCTTGCCAGTTAAACTCCACCTGATATTAACATGCTTCAGAACGTCTGCCATGATTAATTGGGTATTATATATATATATATATATATATATATATATATATATATATATATATATATATATATATATATATATATATATATAATTCTTATTATCGTCCATACCGTGTGGCGTTGGTAATCGTGTCCTTCCACAGCCTCTATTTCATTTGCTGTCAATCATTTCCGATACCGATGTTCTCCTTCTCTCTTGATCTCTCTCTAACCCTTTTGCTCTTCAATTGCTCTTACAATGTTTTACATCTTTCCTCTTCTAATGATGTGTCCAAAATAATGTGGACTGTCTTTATCTGATGTGGGTAAGCAGCTCTCTTTTTGAATTAACTTCTTTCAAAATATCTTCATTATCATTTTTATCTATCCACGATGCTCTCCACATTCTTCCATAAAACCACATCTCCGCTGCCTCAATATAATTTTTCACTATTCTCCCGAGTACCTAAAAAACACCACCTTCCATACATCAGAATTAATTGGTTCTATATAACTTCTAAGAACTCTATTTCTCAACTGAAAAAAAAATGTTATATAGGATTGTCTTCATCTTGAGAAATGCTGTCTTTGCCTGGGAAATTCTAAATTTGACTTCTTAATACATCTTCTACCTGATGTTACTAAAGCACTCAAATATTTGTAGTTTTGATTGGCTTCAGACTGATCCAATCTACTTTTATGTTACAATCTGGAGGACATTTATTCTTTGTTATTACCATTACTTAGTTTTTCTGCTATTCAGGCTATGCCTTTTGTTTTGACTTTCTTGTGCAACATTCATAATTTTGTAAAGTGTGTTTCATGGTTAGCTATCAAAACTATTTCATCAGCGTATCGTATGTTGTTTATAATATGCACCCCAACTGATATTCCTGGTATATCATGTATGGATCTCATTATTATTTCACTACATACAGAACAGTTGAACAGATCGAGTGACAGCACACAACCTTGTCTAACTCCTTGTTTCATGTGTTGAAATGCTACTGTTTGCTTATATTTACCTATATATTTATATTGATGACATATACAAAACCACCTCTTTATGAACAACATCCTATCCTATTGTATTTCTTATGTTCTCTTACAGACTATATCCAGTCCCATCTCATCATTTCTCTCAGTCTTTGACATTTCCATGACATTGCCCTACCATCAACAGCAACTATGGCATTGATCTACCATCAACAGCAACCATGGCATTGACCTACCATCAACAGCAACCATGGCATTGTCCTACAACCAATAACCTTAATGATGTTGACAATAAAGAGTCTCAGTTCATAATCTGCTTTTTCAAAACATTAGACAGACAGCTTTCTTTATTAAATTCATCAGTATGAAGATATGAAAAATGAATTCACACGTAGAGTATTCACATAGTACATGAACACAAACAAATTGTGAAGACTAGAAAATGATATAATTACGTGTTGTTGTTTTTGTTGTTGTTGTCGATGGCGCCGCTGAAATAAAAAAAAAGAGGAAACGGACATATTAAAATTGAGCCAAATCGCAGAAATGCATTAAGAGACTGATACATTATTGTGAGTTGTGACATCAGGTTATCATCAGCGGACACCGGACAATTCCATAATTACTCCGATCCTCGTCTCAATAAATCAATCAGTATGGCGACGGAGTCTCAGTTCGATAAAAATGTGTCCGTATTTTTATGTCTATTATGCTTCTACGAATGGTCCTTTCCGGTCTTTACTCCAATCTCACGCAGTCTTGAGAGTGACCGTGTTTCACACCTTTGAAAATGTTCTGACTGGACGAGGTCCCACAGTATTACCTATTTTATATTGAGCCATTGATGTAAATTTCCGGGTGATCAGTTACACAGCTGATTACCTGTGCATTAGTTAGAAATTATATATACATATATGTCTATGTCCGTAGCTCTGTACTTGTGGTGTGACGAGGAGTATAGGCTCCTTGTAACTTTCACGCATACGGAAGATATTTTACTCCTTTATAGTTTTGCTCATTTGCCAATCAGTGATGCTCGCGGAAAATCTCAGAAGTTCTCCTGTACTCCGAGAAAAGTTGGCCACTAGTTCGCCAAAGTTAACCAATATGATTTGTTAACCTTTTACTTCTGTCCCGTGTCATGTCCTAGTCACAAATTCTGCGAAGCGAAGGTACAGAGTGTACAGATCTGACCGGTGCATAGAGGTTAAATAACTGTAAACTGTAAATATTTTCTTCGCATTTTGATTGAAGTTCAATGTGTTATAACAGGCAAAATATTCTTTCTTACTGTTTTCTGATGTGGTGTATATTTCTGTCTGTGCGCGAATCGCAAAATACTGTTTATATCTGCAATTCTGTTGTATTCTTAAATTATAATCGAACGGGCGTTAAATTCTCTGGTAAACATTGACATCAGTACGCTCTGTAAAGAATACGCAACATAACACACATTAAAGTACGCAATTTTTATAAAGATAGAATTATATACAGCATATGATTACTGCAATATCTCAGTTCAAACGAGAGCGAGGTATATTATGGGAGAACATGTGGCCATGTGTGTATTATTCAACAGATGCTTTGTTTTTCCTTGGTTAATATGTAGAAACTGAGACATCAAAATCATCGCCACAATGTGAGAAAAAATATCATCATCACCTCTAGTTTTCTTTGTTGTTCTATTTTTCTTGTATTTGTAATGTACTTTGATAGACTATATACTGTCCATCTCATGTCTCTCAGTAATAGCCTCCATGACATTGTCCTAACACCAACAAAATCCATGGCATTGTCCTAACACCAACAACATCCATGGCATTGGCCAACCACCAAAAACCTTAATGATTTTGCCCTTAAACAGTGTTATTTCATAATCGCTTTCTACATAACACTAGACGTACAGCTTTGTTTATTAAAAGCACAATATGAACATACGAAAAATGAACTCACATGTCGAGTATATTATATTAACATTAACATACAATAACACATTTTGATAACTAGAAAATTATATAATTACGTGTTGTTGTTGTCGTTGGTGCCGCTGAAATAAAAAAAAAAAAGAGAAGACATGCATATTAAAATGTAGCCACATCTTCAAAATGCGTTGAGTTACTGCTACATTGTTGTGAGCTCCGACATCAGGTTATCATCAGCGGACACCGGACAACTCCATGGGTACTCTAGTCCCCCTCTCTATATATCAATCAGTGTGGCGCCTGCCAGTTTGAGTACGATGCTATTTTATCCTTACTTGTATATATTTATTATACGAACGTGTTATTCCGGTCTCTACTCCAATCTTACGGAGTCTTGAGAGTGATCATGAATCACAACTTTGAAAATCCTCTGAGTACAAATTTCCATAACATCAAATATTTTAGATCGAGCGTTTTATTTATAATTCCTGATGTTGCCTCAATTACACAACTGATGACCTTTGCATTAGTTAGAAAGCGTTTATATATATATATATTATATGATAAATATAAATTTCTATTTCTGAAGCTCTGTACCTTTGGTGTTATGCATGGACTTCTCGAAAACTGAACGCATACGGACCATATTTGGCTCCTTTATAGTTTTGCTCATTAGCAAACCTGTGGGACTCACGGAAAATCTTAAAAGTTCTCCTGTGTCCCGACAAAGCTGGCCAATAGTTCTCCAAAGTTATTCAATATGATTGGTTAACTTTCTACCTCTGGCCGGTATATTTTCTTGTCCTAGTCACAAATTCCGCGAAGGGAGTGTACAGAGTGAATAGATTTAATCGGCACACAGAGTTAAAATAACTTTAAACAAATCGACTGACCTAGAAAATATATTTTGCATTTCGATCGATGTTTACTGTCTATTAGCAGGACAAACATTCCCTTTTTCTGATGTCGTGTATATTTCTGTCTGTGCGCGAATCGCATAATACTGTTTATATCTGGTTTATGTTGTATTCTTAAATTATAATTGAACGGGTGTTAAAATCTCTGGTAAACATTGACATACTACACTCTGGTAAACATTGACATACTACACTCTGTAAAGAATACACCACATGACATACATTATAGTGCGCAACTTTTATAAAGATAGTATTATATACTATCTATAGTGACAGGATAGTTCAGCTCGAACAAACACAAAGTACATTGTCTATTGTCTTTCCCCATTTGATTTGTTAGCCACTCTTGTCGTTAAGCGTAGGTGTAATTGGACATCAAGCTTGTGTTCCAAGGCCAGATGTGTCGCGTCTGCTGTGCTATGACCGTTTTTTTATCAATAAGTCAATCAGTGTGGCTGACAGTTTCAGTTCGATGCTAATTTATCTGTATTTTTATATGTCTATTATGCTTCTACCAACGGGTTCTTTCAATCTTTACGCCAATCTTACACAGTCTTGAGAGCGACCATTTTTCACACCTTTGAAAATACTCTGAGCAGACCTGGTCCCTTATCACATTAACTATTTCAGATCGAGCCATTCTTGTGTGATTACAGATTCTGAATACCACTGTCTTTTACAGATCTGTTATAACTAACATTGACACTACTCTATAGTGTCAGAATCTGTAGCAGACAAAGATTCGCCAGGCATGTCATCTGGTACGTATGCCAGATCATCGCCTGCCAAAGATACTTCTCTATGGTAAATCAGAAGGGCATACGATCTCAAGGTGGCACTTGGTAATGCACTTTGATAGACTATACCTGTAAATCGCATGTCTCTCAGTAATAGCCTCCATGTCATTGTCATAACACCAGCAGCATTTATGGCAATGGCCTACGACCAATAACATTTATGATATTGCCCGTAAACAGTGTTAGTTCATAATCTGCTTCTAAAAAACATTAGATAGACAGCTTTCTTTATTAAAGATACCAATTAAGAACATATCACGTGTAGAGTATATCATATTAACATTAAAATACAAAAACACATTTTGATTACTAGAAAATTATAAACTTACGTGTTGTTGTTGTTGTTGTTGTTGGCTCCACTGAAATCAAACAAGAGAGAAAACGTGCATATTAAAATTAAACCAAATATCACAAATGTATTAAGATACTGATACATTGTTGTGAGCTCTGACATCAGGTTATCACCAGAGCGCACCGGACCAGAGCGCACCGGACATCAGGTTATCACCAGAGCGCACCGGACATCAGGTTATCACCAGAGCGCACCGGACATCAGGTTATCACCAGAGCGCACCGGACATCAGGTTATCACCAGAGCGCACCGGACAATTCCATACGTACTATTATCCACGTCTCAATATATCAATCAGTGTGACAGCTGATAGTTTCAGTTCGATGCCTAATTTATCCGTATTTTTATGTATATTATGCTTCTACCAATGAGCCCTTCCGGTCTTTACTCAAATCTCATGCAGTCGTGAGAGTGACCATGATTCACACCTTTGAAAATCCTCTCATCAGACCTGGTCCCTTAGCACATTAACTATTTCAGATCGAGTCATCCTTGTGTAATTCCTGGTGTCTCCTAAATTACACAGATGAGGACCCCTGTGCATTTGATTAAAAAAATGTTCCCTATGGAGAGGATTGAGCTCGGTACCTTGGCCGTCACAGACGCTCTCTGTACCACTACACCACAGAGCCGGACGTCCTTCTAATAAAGGACATAATTCTAACTGAATTTTAAAAAGTGGTCATCATCACTTGTGATGGGGAAAAACTACATCAATTAGTTTTTGTAGCTATGGAATAAGTACCCACTGGATAACGGTATACGTTATGCGCATATACGCTCAGTGATAACAATATAAAGCTGACATTGTAATAGTAAATATTTCCCAACAATAATTTTATCAGAAGCTATATATTGTCAGTAATATCGATGAAGATGTTGACATATTATTTCCAAAACGTTGTCTTCTTTACGGACAACGTAGTCTTCTTCTGATTTTCTCACGATTCGGGGCGAGTTTATCTACCATAGCAAAGGGCTTGTTTAATGAGCATCTAGGATCATAATGTCTACCATTGGTGATTGGGTACTTATTCCATACACAATAAGATGTATCTTATCTATCATCGTCTTGGGCAACCCTTTCCCCTGCTACCAGCAGCCATGTCTTTCATTTTTATTTTGTCCATGTTGTTATGTATGTTTGAATGGCAAAAATATATCAGTGTTCTTATTATAGAGCCATCCTAGGAGCCACCCATTAAGAGCCTAAGAACCACACTTTTTAAATCGTTAGTGTTCATATCACATTTTGATTTGTTTGTTTTTTTTTGCTATCCATGGTAATCGAAGAATCTTTCTGTAGCATCTCATTTCGAAGACAGCTATTCTCTATGTCACTGACTTATTAAATGTATATGCTTCATCGCCATAAATCGCGACTGGGAATATGATTGCTCTTGTCATGACTACAGGCTTCAATAGAGGAATTGATGCAAACATCGTGTACTCTACCAATGTCTAAAGCCTCATCAAGTAAAGAAATCAATATTAATTAGTAACTTTCTCTGGGTATTTCCAGAAAGGGAAACAAATAATTGATATACTGTTACATGCCATGCATGTTGTAAGAGGCGATTAAGGGGGTTTGGGGTTAGTTTAGCTGTCTCATCTCACAGAGGATCAAAGTGACCTAAAATCAATGCAGATGTCGGATGTGTCAGGCTAAAAGATGCAAATATCGCAACCAAACAGTAGACCCCGATACAATACAGTTTGCTCTCTGGATTACATTCTGAGAATCTGCAGGAGTTTAAGAATTAACACAGAAGAAGAACATCTGATTTGTTCAGTATATATACTGATGCACATTACAAACGCATCAACTGTATAACTTTATAATCCAGGAACAGATGGAAATGAAAATATAAGTCTTGCAAGTTTACTTATTTGGAATCTGTATTCATTTTCCTTTGAATCCATGCTAGTCATTCATTCTTGCATTTGATTGTTTGTTATACAACACATTGCTTGCTGTGTAGGAAAGGGAGAAAACCAAAATGGCAACCAATAATAAACCTTTCACACTAACCCTAAGTATCTGGTATGACCACAGTGTGCTTTCATTGCAAACAAGCTTGGCAACGGCTGCTCATGGAAAGCATAAGTCTCTGAAGGAAATTCCGAGGAATCAAGTCCCATTCACGTGTATGAGCAGCATCGAGCTCTTGCAAATTTGCTAGAGAACCTGACTGTAGACTTCGCATCCAAGCTCGTCCAACAGATATTCTAAAGGGAACATGTCTGGTGATAGGGCAGGCCAATTAATCGTCACAATGTTCTGCTGCTGTAGATATTGATGTGTAATGCACGCGGTGTGCGCACGCGCGTTATCCTGCTGGAGAAGCTGCATGTCTGGATAATTTGTGAATGTGTTTACAACTAATAAGCCCAGAACCTCATCTCTATATCTCACAGCATTCACATTTCAGAGTGCAGAGGCAAGTGATAATGAAATCTGAATCCTCATTTTCATTTATAAATGAAAATTTATAAAACTTTTTGAAGATTGCTCTTTGCTTTTGTTGCCCATAAATTTATAAAACTTTTTGAAGATTGCTCTTTGCTTTTGTTGCCCATGTTTCTTTACCATATTCCAAGGCGCTCCTCCTAAATATAGCTTGTGTAAGTTGAATTCAGGTAACAACGAGTTAACCCCCCGCACCCCCCCCCCCCCCAGTCTGTTCCAGCCAATTCTTTAATTAGGTAAATTATTTCATCTGTCTTTTTTTTTCATTCTGGTTTTTCCAAGTCAGCCTAGGATCAAAGGTCAGAAAAATCTGTACATTTGTCTTATTTCTAAAACTGAATTTTAACCACTTTTTCTCTGTTTTTACAAATATTTTTTTCATATTGTTCAATACATAATATGAGCATATAAAACATGAATAGAACTACAATACATAATATGAACATATAAAATATGAATGGACCTACAATACATAATATGAACATATAAAACATGAATAGACCTACAATATATAATATGAACATATAAAACATGAATGGACCTACAACACATAATATGAACATATAAAACATGAATAGACCTACAATACATAATATGAGCATATAAAACATGAATAGACCTACAATACATAATATGGGCATATAAAACATGAATAGACCTACAATACATAATATGAACATATAAAACATGAATGGACCTACAATACATAATATGAACATATAAAACATGAATAGACCTACAATACATAATATGAGCATATAAAACATGAATAGACCTAAAATACATAATATGAGCATATAAAACATGAATAGACGTACCTGTAGTTGGTGTTGGAGGAGCTATAATTAAGATAGATACAAGATGTATTAGATAACACAGTTATGTATAAATTTGTGAGCAAAGTAAATACATTAAGCAACATTCCAGTTTATGACTAGGACAATTAGATAACACAGTTATGTATAAATTTGTGAGCAAAGTAAATATATTAACGTTGTCAGTAACCTCAAGAATTTCAAGCAACTTGTTATTTCTTCTAACGTGCAGTGGGGGTGATTACTCGGAACATTCTTTCAAACCTAAATGACTCCAGATTTCGGCTTAATGAAACGCCTATTGAAGAAGCTTCCTACTCAGAAGAGGTATATGTTACGAGAGGATCTGGTATTTTTCCTGGGTCATCCACTGTGTATCTTTCATCTAATCAGGCTCTTCGCAGTCAGTGAATTGTTTCTCATGTAGGAAGTCTATTCCATTACCACTCTTCGTGTCCATTAGTCCCATATACAATTTCTTCCTTTCTTCTGTATTAGCCGTGTTGGGTAATGACGGTAGTTGAATTAGACTCAGGGTTGATACGCCATCCTAGGCGTAGTGTTACTTCACTAAACATATCTGGGGTCTGGGATTTGATCTGCGCATTTCTCATTCACTAAGCTCATCCGTTTGTGATGGCCTTCCAATCCATCACCCGGTGCGGCCTATGTTTTGACTCATCACTATTGCGTTTATCATCCAAAGCAAAAGCGATGGCATAAAGGTAGAATAGTATTTGGAACTCACATGATAAATAATCTAAAAAGTGTTTGCGGAGTAAGAAAACATACAAACGGAGACCAGCAAACCAGCATGATGGAACGAAAAGTTACAAAAAGCTACACGAAGAAAGAATAATATTTTTAGAACTTGGCTGAAATCTAAAAATCAAAATAATTGTGCGAAGTATAAACTAGCTAGATTAAATACGAAGAGAGTAAAAAAGAAAAGAAGCCAAAGAGAATTCCTGGCGAAAAAAAATAGAGAACACCTAACAGGCATATGTATGAATAACCCTAGAGATTTCTTCAAAAGTATCAACGCAATGAGAATGAGAAACGAAAGCTACAACCCAAAGGCAATAATAAAAAGCAGAGATGAAATACCTCTACTTAATGGAAACAGTAGGAAGAATAGAAAAGAATACTTTCAAGAACTGTATAATTCTAACATTCTGACGCAATATACTTACAAGATAAAAGACCAAGACATCGTTGAGTCATAAACGTTAATCCAAGACATAGAAATGGCTATCAAGGACAGCTCAAATAAGAAATCGGTTGGCACAGATGGGGATGGCATACTCAACGAAGCCATTAAAGCATGTAAAGATAACGGGGTAAAATGGCTGCAAATAAATTCACAATAGCGTGGAAAGAAAGGGAAGTTCCAGAGGACTGGTAAATGTCAGTAATCGTGCCATTGTGGAAAAACAAGGGTAACAAAGAAGAATTCGAAACATACCGAGGCATCTGACTATTAAGCCACACCGTGAAAATCTTTGCAAAGACAATAGAACAACGTGCAAGATGCATCGTCGAACCACATTTGAGTCCATCGCAGTTTGGCTTTAGAAGAGAGGTTAGTTGCACAGACGACTTGTTTACGTTGGAGCAAATGATAGAGATGGCAATATAATACAACAAACTAAATGCAATATTTATAGATCAAGAGACCGCATTTGATAGAGTCAACAGAGACATACTATGGGAAACTCTAGAAATCTATTGTATCAAAAAACAATTGTTAGAAAGTATACGAATTTTGTATAAAAACTGTCAGTGCGTGGTAAGAACATCAGATGGTATTATAGACGCACTTAAAACAAAAACGGAAGTGTGTCGAAACATGGACAATGGCGACAGTCGAGTGATACTAGATTTTCTATGTTCTCCGAGACAAGGACTTGCTTCTCGTCAACGTTGCCAACGGCGTCCAGAGTCCGAGTTTTAATATTGCTTTGGCTAGAGACTTGAACAATGGGTCCCCTGACATTTGTTCAATGTTTTTTCCCTTGTGCAATGGAAACCGTATTGATAGCTGTTTTCCATACCCAGGAATATATGTTCCGGTTGGCGTTTTCAATACCTGAGTCATCACTCCTACTTTGAATGGGGTCAATTGTGGAAGAATTATTGGAGTTCTGTGTGTTCTCCAGCATGATTAATATTCTGCCGAACTGCCCCAGTGTTGTACAATCGTAGCTTCCATGTCTCTATATTGTTTCACATGCACATTGCTATTCTCTATCGGGTGTTGCCTTTTCCGGGTTGACTGTGTACTCTATGCATCGCCATATCCTAGTGAAATCTACCATATCGGAACATCGACATTGCCCAGCTCTTCAATATTTCTGCATTTTGGCCAACTGAGTACCTTACGTCACTGACTGTCCACATTGCTGCTGCATATTCTAATGTAGAAGTGTCAGAGATATCCCTTCTCTCTTGCAGTCGGTTCTCATTCTAGCTACAGCATCCGCATCAACAGACACGATCCCCAAAAGTGTTGGTTAGGAACACAGCACAAGCAACTGTATTTTTGTTTCCATGGTGCACCAGGAGGAGGTACTTTTAATATCTTGGTTATCTGCTAATCCTGGATCCACCATGACCAATTCGGTACCCTTAGCGCTGCCACATCTCTGTAAATCCCCACCACCTAGGAGTCTTCTACAAAATTACAAAGGAGCATTGTTCACTGCCCTGAATATCTTCGCCAAACATTGAGGCAATTTTATTGACAGAAAACAAATGTAAAACAACGAGAGAAAACATGCAGTATAATGATTATTTCACATGTGGTAGATTGTCAGCCTATCCCCCAATTATCCTTCGTTGGGGATATTCCTGGAAAGAATAAAAAGACCCTATTCTTTTGCATCCTGAACTAGAAGTTAAACCCGGTTACACGGGCGTACATTGAAGTTAAACCCAATTACACGAGCGTAAATTGAAGTTAAACAGTTCTAGTTAAACCCGGTTACACGAGCGTACATTGAAGTTAAACAGCTCTAATTAAACCCGGTTATACGAGCGTTCATTGAATTTAAACCCGATTACACGAGCGTACATTGAAGTTAAACCCGGTTACACGACTAGTTTAAATGCGCTGGATGACAAAGCAATAGAAATCTCTCTTGTTGTATTTCTACCATGTGTCATTTTGCTGTCCAAGTAGGAAACATCAAATTCCTGAATTGTTCATCAGATGAATGAGTCATATGTATTGAGAGCCATATGTATTGAGAGATATGTATTGAGAGCCATATGTATTGAGAGCCATATGTATTTAGAGTCATATGTATTTCGAGTCATATGTATTGAGAGTCATATGTATTTAGAGTCATATGTATTGAGGGCCATATGTATTGAGATATGTATTAAGAGTCATATGTATTGAGAGCCATATGTATTGAGAGTCATATGTATTAAGATTCATATGTATTGAGAGGCATATGTATTCATATGTATTGAGAGTGATATGTATTAAGATTCATATGTATTGAGAGGCATATGTATTGAGAGCCAATTGTATTAAGAGTCATATGTATTAAGAGTCAAATGTATTGAGCGTAATGTGTATTTAGAGCCATATGTATTGAGAGTCATATGTATTTAGAGCCATTTGTATTGAGAGTCATATGTATTTCGAGGCATATGTATTGAGGGCCATATGTATTGAGAGTCATATGTATTAAGAGTCAAATGTATTGAGCGTAATATGTATTGAGAGCCATATGTATTGAGAGTCATATGTTTTAAGAGTCAAATGTATTGAGCTTAATGTGTATTTAGAGCCATATGTATTGAGAGCCATATGTATTGAGAGTCATATGTATTTAGAGTCATATGTATTGAGAGTCATATGTATTGAAATCCATATGTATTAAGAGTCATATGTATTCAGAGGCATATGTATTGAGAGCCAAATGTATTGAGTCATATGTATTAAGAGTCAAATATTTTGAGCGTAATATGTATTGAGAGTCATATGTATTGAGAGCCATATGTATTGAGAGCCATATGTATTGAGAGTAATATTAAAATGTAAATGTTAAAATGCTTTATCTTAATCTTATTTTTTTATATGTTGCCAGATAATCTCACGATGTAATTCCCAAAATTAATAATATAATGGAAAATACATAATTTGAGAACAAAACATAGACCTACCTGCGGTTGGACATATACAAAGTGGAGGACTTGGCTTATCTGAAATGAAGGTAAATACAATAAGCATATATTGTAATAAGGTAAATTTGTAATATTGTAAAGAAGGTAAATATCACAGTTGTTGTATGAATTAGAAATGAATATAGATACAATAAGTATTAGATATCACAGTTGTATGGTTTTAAGAGCAAATAAATGCATAAAACAATAGTATAAAAAATACATTAGTTCATGTTAGAAGAACATTAACATCTCTATCCTCATCTCTTAGGACTAGTGTAGAAAAACCATGTCTGGACCCTTTCCTTGATATTGTCAATTCATGATTTCTATATACACATCTTTTCGTCCTTCCCACAACTGTTTCTCCCAAAATTATAGTTTTTGAAAATCATATATCGTTTACATGTCCAATAAAAATATGTCTACGCCACTTCACCATTATCAAAAGTACCGTTAACAGAGAAGGACTGTGGAAGGTGCTTACAAAGTTCGGATGCCCCCCAAAACTTGTCACTGTGATACGACAATTTCATGACGGTATGATGGCTAGTGTTATCTGCGACGGAGGAGTATCTCCTGCATTCCCTGTCACAAATGGTGTAAAGCAGGGATGTGTGCTGGCCCCTACTCTTTTCAGCCTGTTATTTATGGCCATGATAACGGAAACGCACCATAGTAATGAAACAGCTGGCATAATGATCAATTACAGAACGGATGGTGGTCTTTTCAATTTACGTCGTCTAAAAGCAAACACGAAAACTAAATCTAGTACTGTTAGAGAATTACTTTAGGCTGATGACTGTGCATTGTATGCTGACTCTGTCGTAAATATGCAGAGTACCATAGACCGCTTCTCTTATGAAGGCGCAAGCACGCCGGGCAGGTCATCTTGTGTGTATGGAGAACTCGCATTTGCCAAAACAAATATATTATGGAGCACTCAAGGCAGGATTTCGAAAAGCTGGTGGACAGAAAAAGCGCTTCAAAGACACGCTCAAGTCATCCTTGAAACATCTTAACATTGACGTAGGCGCTTGGGAGAGCCTCGCTCAGGATAGAACAGCATGGCGTTACAGCATTAGAACGGGAGCACTAGCGGCGGAAGAATCCAGACAAGATACTGCAAGACAGAAGCGGACACGTAGAAAAGAAAAAACATCTCAACCTCACACAGATACCCTCTATTGTTGTCAATTCTGTAAAAGAACATTGTGTGCGCGCATTGGACTTGCTAGTCATTTAAAAACGCACTATTAACTTTTATTATTTTTATTATTTATTGTTATTATTATTATGGTTGAGTTTTTGGTCATCGTCGATTACGACGGACAAATATCATCATTATCATCAAAAGTGATTCTTAATAATCTTCAGCTATGTTCAATTGCGGCCGAACGAATATCTACACAATAGATATTTTAATAGACCTATTTAAGCATTTATATTCTACCTTCTCTTCTTTCGCGTTCATTCTCAAACTCCCGCTGAATCTCTCTTGTAGCAGGACAATGGTTCTGCTAGATTTATAGTAAGATGTAGTCCAGAGATTGGAAATACGTTATGTCGCCGTTTTATTTACGCTAATAGACCGACACATCTGCCTTCGGCGGTATTTATATTCAAAAGTTTCAGTCATATTTGTTCTAATACAAATAATACCAGCCATATACTCTCTATTGAAGTGTTGACACATACAGTACAGATCGATACAGTAGAGATCGAACATGGATGTGATCAACAGCGAAATGTGATTAGTAGAATCAATAAGACTGATCAGCTGGTTAGAAACTAGACTTTAAATAAAGAGTGACAGAAGAGTGACAGAAGAGTGACAGAAGAGTGACAGAAGAGGACTTACAGGCTTTCACGTCAACGATCATAAGGGAATATATCCTCCCATATTTTCATAAGTAGTAACTACATGTTACAGTGGTTAGATTGTTACATATTACAGTGGTTAGATTGTTACATGTTACAGTGGTTAGATTGTTACATGTTACAGTGGTTAGATTGTTACATGTTACAGTGGTTAGATTGTTACATGTTACAGTGGTTAGATTGTTACATGTTACAGTGGTTAGATTGCCTATAACTACATGTTACAGTGGTTAGATTGTTACATGTTACATTGGTTAGATTGTTACATGTTACAGTGGTTAGATTGCCTATAATTACATGTTACAGTGGTTAGATTGTTACATGTTACAGTGGTTAGATTGTTACATGTTACAGTGGTTAGATTGTTACATGTTACAGTGGTTAGATTGTTACATGTTACAGTGGTTAGATTGTTACATGTTACAGTGGTTAGATTGCCTATAACTACATGTTACAGTGGTTAGATTGTTACATGTTACAGTGGTTAGATTGCCTATAACTACATGTTACAGTGGTTAGATTGCCTATAACTACATGTTACAGTGGTTAGACTGCCTATAACTACATGTTACAGTGGTTAAATTGCATATAACTACATGTTACAGTGATTAGATTGCCTATAACTACATGTTACAGTGGTTAGATTGTTACATGTTACAGTGGTTAGATTGGTACATGTTACAGTGGTTAGATTGTTACATGTTACAGTGGTTAGATTGTTACATGTTACAGTGATTAGATTGCCTATAACTACATGTTACAGTGGTTAGATTGCATATAACTACATGTTACAGTGGTTAGATTGCCTATAACTACATGTTACAGTGGTTAGATTGTTACATGTTACAGTGGTTAGATTGTTACATGTTACAGTGGTATGCCTATAACTACATGTTACAGTGGTTAGATTGCCTACAACTACATGTCACAGTGGTTAGATTGTTACATGTTACAGTGGTTAGATTGTTACATGTTACAGTGGTTAGATTGTTACATTATACAGTGGTTAGATTGCCTATAACAATCGATTCCAGATATGAATGTCCTCTGTGTTTTTTTTCCATTGAGTAGATCTTTTGTTATCTTACAATATTTCCATTTCTTTATCTCAATTATGTCAAGTGATTTTAAAGATAACATAAATACTTCGTTGGAAAATGCACGCCGCATCACCCAAGACAGAGAAGGGTTCAGTGAGTTCATTGGGAAGACAACGTTCTGGAGAGAATACGTCACGTGATAGACTTTGTTTTTTCAATGAATTTACGAACACACTAATGTAGACCCAAATCTGCAAGGTTTGTGTACGATTACAATGAGAAGAGCTGTGTATTGTTCCCATGTGATTCCAAATTCGTGTTTACGAGTCAGGTCCCTAACACTCTACCACCAAGCTTACCTAGATAGTTTAGTGTTCTATCAATCTTGTCAGCCATGCTATATGTCTGGTGCCACATATTTTTATAATCCAATATCCGCCCCAAACATTAAACTATATTATATTATAAATAATGGTCTGTATGGCAACTATGACCAGGAATTCTAGTTCAGAGTGCAAAAACAGGTGTCAATGTCTTCTTTTCATACACGTAATAGGAGGAATCTAAGAAAAGTGGGAGATATGTTGACAATATGTCACCTGTGAAAAATCTGTCACTGTTTTTCTAGTCTCTTACTTGTGTCTTATGTCACATGATACTTGTGTCGTATGTCACATGATACTTGCGTCTTATGTCACATGATCTCCATGTATGACGAGGAGATGCAGACCAATAGACCATGCAGTTTTTTTGTGGCAGACTTCTAGGTGGTGAGGAATGTTAGGTGTACCATCACACATGGGAAACAGTTGAGTGAACAGATCTGACAGAGGCTAGGTGTACTATCACACATGGGAAACAGTTGAGTGAACAGATCTGACAGAGGCTAGGTGTACCATCACACATAGGAAACAGTTGAGTGAACAGATCTGACAGAGGCTAGGTGTACCATCACACATAGGAAACAGTTGAGTGAACAGATCTTACAGAGGCTAGGTGTACCATCACACATAGGAAACAGTTGAGTGAACAGATCTGACAGAGGCTAGGTGTACCATCACACATAGGAAACAGTTGAGTGAACAGATCTGACAGAGGCTAGGTGTACCATGACACATGGAAACAGATGACTCCACAGATCTGACAGAGGCTAGATGTACCATGACACATGGAAACAGATGACTCCACAGATCTGACAGAGGCTAGGTGTACCATGACACATGGAAACAGATGACTCCAGAGATCTGACAGAGGCTAGATGTACCATGACACATGGAAACAGATGACTCCACAGATCTGACAGAGGCTAGATGTACCATGACACATGGAAACAGATGACTCCACAGATCTGACAGAGGCTAGGTGTACCATGACACATGGAAACAGATGACTCCACAGATCTGACAGAGGCTAGGTGTACCATGACACATGGAAACAGATGACTCCACAGATCTGACAGAGGCTAGATGAACCATGACACATGGAAACAGATGACTCCACAGATCTGACAGAGGCTAGATGTACCATGACACATGGAAACAGATGACTCCACAGATCTGACAGAGGCTAGGTGTACCATGACACATGGAAACAGATGACTCCACAGATCTGACAGAGGCTAGGTGTACCATGACACATGGAAACAGATGACTCCACAGATCTGACAGAGGCTAGGTGTACCATGACACATGGAAACAGATGACTCCACAGATCTGACAGAGGCTAGGTGTACCATGACACATGGAAACAGATGACTCCACAGATCTGACAGAGAAACGATGAATAAATTGGCATAGAAGTGCATGTTAGGCTCCTGGCAGGTTATAATGATCCTGGGATATTGCTGCATTGGAATGCCTCCCTTTGGAGACTAAAGATGCATCCGTAAACCGCTCTAACACAACCATTCTTCTAAGAAACAAACTTTATACACGTGCAGGTGTAACCTCTGAGACACAAACCGTATAAACGTTCAGGTGTAACCTATGAGACACACACCGTATACACGTGCAGGTGTAATCTCTGAGACACAAACCGTATACACGTTCAGGTGTAACCTATGAGACACAAACCGTATACACGTTCAGGTGTAATCTCTGAGACACAAACAGTATACATGTTCAGGTGTAATCTCTGAGACACAAACAGTATACACGTTCAGGTGTAATCTCTGAGACACAAACAGTATACACGTTCAGGTGTAATCTCTGAGACACAAGCCGTATACACGTTCATGTGTAATCTCTGAGACACAAACGGTATACACGTTCAGGTGTAACCTATGAGACACAAACCGTATACACATTCAGGTGTAACCTCTGAGACACAAACCGTATACACGTTCAGGTGTAACCTATGAGACACCGTTTACACGTTCAGGTGTAACCTCTGAGACACGAACCGTATACACGTTCAGGTGTAACCTCTGGAGGATGTTTCCTTTTTTCCGAAAGTCTATGGGTTATAAATCACTTCATTGTACATAAGAAGTAAGAGTTTATTGTTCAAAATTGAAACAGCAAGATAAATACTTTAAAAATTAGTTGTAATTTACGCTTAAGATAATAACTGAGTTCTATTGATTTGCCTTGTCTTCAGACACATTTATAATTTACAAGCACACACTCCCTTCAAACCATATTTGCAATGAAGCTGAAGAATTGCCTTAGCAATTATCAGATGTTGTCAGTAGAGTCAATCAAAACGATGGTGTGGTTGGGATACCTATCTCTAACTAAAGAGAGGGGAAACTCATGAAGAGAAGTGTGTCACTGAATACTGAATGACATCTTTGAAGAAATGCAATATCAATAGTTAGCAGCACCATCTTGATTGAAGTTGTCATTACTAATTGTTTGGATGTTTAAGTGAAATGGGGTAATGATTAAAGATACGGATGATCTTTCCAAGAATAATATGTTGTGAATAAGATTGGGTTGGCTAAGGATCGAGTAGCTGATGATAAAATATGTTGTGAATAAGATTGGGTTGGCTAAAGAGAGAGCTGCTGATGATAAAATATGTTGTGAATAAGATTGGGTTGGCTAAGGATCGAGTAGCTGATGATAAAATATGTTGTGAATAAGATTGGGTTGGCTAAAGAGAGAGCTGCTGATGATAAAATATGTTGTGAATAAGATTGGGTTGGCTAAAGAGAGAGCTGCTGATGATAAAATATGTTGTGAATAAGATTGGGTTGGCTAAGGATCGAGTAGCTGATGATAAAATATGTTGTGAATAAGATTGGGTTGGCTAAAGAGAGAGCTGCTGATGATAAAATATGTTGTGAATAAGATTGGGTTGGCTAAGGAGCGAGTAGCTGATGATAAAATATGTTGTGAATAAGATTGGGTTGGCTAAGGAGCGAGTAGCTGATGATAAAATATGTTGTGAATAAGATTGGGTTGGCTAAGGAGCGAGTAGCTGATGATAAAATATGTTCATAGTCTCTTTTTAGATGTGTTTAGTTCTTAACTCGATTTTTATTTTAGCACACATACACACTGACGGATTGCCAATCCAGTCGCAGCTGCGATAAATTCAACTGATTTGGTCTTACATCAGGAATAAATTAAATTTTTCACTTCTAGCTCTTAACAACCGTGTTCTTGAGTGTACTAACCTACTTAGTCACAATATTCTTCCACACTGTAATCATTTGAAAACTAAAATGTTAATCCGTAAAACCATATTCCAAGCAAACGAAAGAAGAACAAGAAAAAGGGTACAGACTACTTATCAATGTTCATACACTACTTAGTTGACCTAGAAACAAAATACTGACTGTACCACAGGTATGGAAATACGATGAAGAAAACTACTATTTCACATGTAAATAGTTAAGCATTGTACTCAACAAATAAATAGTTAAGCATTGTACTCAACAAATAAATAGTTAAGCATTGTACTCAACAAATAAATAGTTAAGCATTGTACTCAACAAATAAATAGTTAAGCATTGTACTCAACAAATAAATAGTTAAGCATTGTACTCAACACTACTTTACACCTCAAAATAATTAGAACTAATAGGATTGTCAATAAGGATTTTTGAGTGTTATAAATAACCAAATGGTCAGAGGGTGTCCGACAAAGTGGATGGTGCCGCAGTAACCTAATGAACAAATAGTAAAGCAAACTGAGTTAAACAGGTTACTAAAACACTTACCTTGCCTATTAATAAAAATATATTTAAAAAGAAAAAAAAATATATATAAAAAAACATAAAATAAAACTAAACAGGACAATTCTCCACGTATCGGCTCAAATTGAACCTTTTTCAAGAGACAAACAACAGAAAACTGACAAAATAAAAAACAAAATAAATGACTATATTTCATCAAGCCCCGTCTCCATAGCGCAGGGATGACAACGCATCTAGTAAAAGAGAAAATGCGTGCATTCATTATAACACTTTCGGTTTGTTTATAATGAATGCACGCATTTTCTCTTTTACTAGATTTGTTGCCCTCCCTGCGCTATGGAGACAGGGTTTGATGAAATCTAGTCATCTATTTTGTTTTTTATTGTTTTTCTGTTGTTTGTCTCTTGAAAAAGGTTCAATTTGAACCGATACGTGGAGAATTGTCCTGTTTAGTTTTATTGTATGTTTTTTTATATATATTTTTTTTCTTTTTAAATATATTTTTATTAATAGGCAAGGTAAGTGTTTTAGTAACCTGTTTAACTCATTTTGCTTTACTATTTTTGAGTGTTCAAGTGTCGGAATGAAATGACAACCTGGCACGTGTAGTCATTATTGAATTGTACGATGATCGACGAAGACTGGCGTAATCAATCGATCTTTCTAACATAGCCAATCGATCTTTCTAACATAGCCAATCGATCTTTCTAACATAGCCAATCGATCTTTCTAACATAGCCAATCGATCTTTCTAACATAGCCAATCGATCTTTCTAACATAGCCAATCGATCTTTCTAACATAGCCAATCGATCTTTCTAACATAGCCAATCGATCTTTCTAACATAGCCAATCGATCTTTCTAACATAGCCAATCGATCTTTCTAACATAGCCAATCGATCTTTCTAACATAGCCAATGCACTGAGAAATCTTATATATTCAGTGCATTATCAGAAGTGTGAATACTGGTCGCTCCCAAGGATACCGGAGACGGAGTAAAGATTGGATCAGCCATCAAGGGGGAACATAATAGTTATACAAGGATAATCACCACTGAACTGAAACTGCATACACAAAAACGCCGTTCTCAGACCCCGGGTTGAATCCACGGTTGGGACAGGATTTTTTTCTTTCGGAGGTACAATCAAAATCCTTCCTGTAAATGTCGTTACGTCTGATATGGCACAGCGGACTTTATTTCCACAGCCCATAGAAAATATCGCTGCACTTCTTTACAGGAAAACATGCAGTAATGAAATGATCAGAGTATATATGTACTTGTATAGTGTGTATTGATGATAACCAATACTCATAACTGATTGTTATTGCATTCTCATAATCTCTTATATTTTTTACTGTAATAATTGATCTCATTATTCATATTGTGTATCTACTGCCAGGTAATCTCACAATGTGATTACAGAAATTAATAAAACAAAAAATAAATCACAGAAAAATACATACCTGTTGTTGGTGTTGGTGCAGCTGTTGTTGTTGGTGCGGCTGTTGTTGTTGGTGCGGCTGTTGTTGTTGGTGCGGCTGTTGTTGTTGGTGCAGCTGTTGTTGTTGGTGCGACTGTTGTTGTTGGTGCGGCTGTTGTTGTTGGTGCAGCTGTTGTTGTTGGTGCAGCTGTTGTTGTTGGTGCAGCTGTTGTTGTTGTTGGGGCAGCTGTTGTTGTTGTTGGGGCAGCTGTTGTTGTTGTAGAAGCAGCTGAAATTACGAGTGACACACAATAATTTCCTTAAGATCTCTGAATAAATACAATACAGATCGTTAGCAGCAACATCCTAATTGAAGTTGTCACTACTATTTGTTTGGATGTTTAAGTGAACTGTGGTAATTACGGATGCTCTTTCCAAAAAATAATATGTTGTGAACAATATTCGCCTGGCTAAGGAGAGTGCTTCTGATGATCAACCAGATGTGGCAATGGCTTACCAGGGTTGCCAGATTGTTGTAAGTGACTATAGTCAAATTTCAGTTAAAATATGACCTAACATGGAAAAACTACTAAGTTTTAATATATTTTCAAATTGACCAAAAATAATAAAATTATTAAAACATAAATTGTATGACGAGTGACATTTAGAAATAGCAAATTCTTTTATAAATTTTACCTTGACATTATTCTGGTCAATTAATTTCTTCACACATTTCCAGATACATTTCAATTTAGTTAGTTTACTACAATGAAAAGTATTTATACCACTAAAGTTTTTATCTGCATTCAGTTTTGTAAAAAAAAAATATACTCCTTTCTCTTCAAAAATCACAATATGGAGAAAAGGGTACCACACCTAATACATCTTATTGAAACACAATGTCACGAACATCATGCAGCAGTAAGAGTGGAGAGAGAAACATTCTGAATGATTTTTCTGTGCACAGTAGAGTGAGACCATTGTGCACTCAATCATCCTATTTTTTTAACATTTGTGTAGAGAACATAATTTGAAATGTAAGAGAATAAGTAGATGACAATTAGTTTCATCCAATAAATATATGTTGGTACAAGATTCCGTAAATATATGTTGCTACTAGATTCCGTAAATATATGTTGGTACAAGATTCCGTAAATATATGTTGGTACAAGATTCCGTAAATATATGTTGCTACAAGATTCCGTAAATAAGATATGCAGACGACACAATCCTTCTTAATACGTATCCTGATGGACTGAAACAGCTAATAACAGCAACAGAGAAATACAGCGAGATCCAAAATCTATATATCTAAACGTACAGAAAACAAATTATGACCACTGATAAAATAAAGATCAAACCAATAATTAACATAGACAATATCGAACTAGAATTTGTAAATAAATTAGAATATATGGGGAGAAATATAAACAGTTCCGGAGGTTATTAAGTCGAGATTAGAAGAAGACTCTCACGTGCAACACTCAAATGAACAAAAATGAGAAAGATGTGGCAAAATAGTAATAATAACAACACTAAACTAAACTTTTAAGATCATATGTTTTCCCAGTAGGAACACATGGATGCGAGACTTGGGCTTAAAACAAGACATTATCCAGAAGAATAAATTTATTTGAAATGAAGTGCCACAGAAAAACCCTACTTATATCACGGATAGAAAACACGAACAACATTGAAATGGTTAAATTACTGAAAATAAATTAAGTGTGGTTTCTAACTACATCAAAACAAGGACGCCTCAGTTTTATCGACACTTAAAGAAAGATGGCATCGAAAGGCCGATTCTGGAGCACAGAGTGCAAATGAAAATAAGAAGAGAAGACATGAGGCTGACCAAGACAGCGATGAACACAGGACTTCCAAGACCTTCACAACATGACTCTCGAGGAGGCTAGACAGCTTGCACATAGCAGAGAGGCTCACAGAGTGGCAGTGCAGCCAACGTTCTGTAAAGGACATGCCACACAGACACAGATGTCAGAGAGTTACATAAGAATTAGTTATTGAAGATCAGGTCAAATGGAAAGATTATCAACTACTAATTGTAGAACTTTCATTAAAATGTGAGAATAAATCATTAAGTGAAAGATGCCAACAGCAGACGTTCAGTTACAGATCTAACGCTGTAGATTTATGCATGACCAAAAATAGCGGCTGAATTTGAAGAAAAAAAACATGTATTCCTTGTTTCAGAGTATAAATGTTTCATGAAAAAAGATGGATGATATAGAATTATGCTGGTATGTAATGTAGGATATATAAAGTATGATTGTGTCCCTCTGTTGCATGTTCACGTTTAGGAGACTTGCGTGAAACTTAATGACATCCGGGCTGAAGATTTGTCAATTAAGATTGTTTGAATATGTTTATATTGTAAAACCGTAGTCTTACGTTTTGTTTGCTATTCTATGCAGTTTGATATATCCATGATTCTTCATAAATTTATGTTCTATTACATTTCGATGAAAATCTTGTTTGGTATTTTTACTAAGCGTTTACAGCACGTTTGATCAATAATAATGCAGACTGCACCGAATACAAACTAAATCTAGCATAGATTATACGTCTATGTACTCGTCTACGTAATATCATGAGAAACCGAAACACTTACCTGTTGTTCGTATTGAAGAAGCTCAAAATAAAAAAATTAAGAGACGCATTAATTAAAATAATGATTTGTTGGTGGACATTTGTTGTGTGCTGTTCGTCCATCACATGATGATGATGACCATTTGTTACATCCACTTTTGAAAATTCAATTTTAGTTATGTCCTTGATTATGAGTTCGTAGATGGCTAATGAGCCCTATTCGAGCTGTAAATGTCCTTGGACAGTTTGGACATGGAATAACGACTGTAGACGGATCTTGGTCTATCCGTGACTTTCTAGCTGCTCTCCGCTGTTGAGCTGCTGCATTTCTCTTCTTTTCACAAGATGATGCGCTCTTTTTTATTTTAGAACGCCATGTAGATCTATTTTATGCAAGTTCTTCCCATGTATCGTGGTCTATTTCAAAGGCTTTCAGTGAGTCATTTAACGAGTCCTTGTAGCGCTTCCTTTGGCCACCTTGAGATCGTATACCCTTCTCTAGCTCACCATAGAGAAGTATCTTTGGCAGACGATGGTCTGGCATGCGCACCAAATGACCTGCCCAACGAATCTGTCTCTGCATCAGGATCGTGTCAATGCTTGGGATACCAGCTCTATCAAAAGATATTATGTTGGACATAATAGTGATGTAGACTAGGCCTTCTGATAGCACAGGAAATGGAGCTCCAATAGTTATGTATTTTATAAAATATTAATGGACCCCTACTGTAAAAATTGTCATTCATACCAATTCATGAATTTATTTGTACATTTAGAATTAGAGAGAGACCTACCACATGTTTTATTAGGAGCAGCTGAAATAAAACAAATTATAGAATACATTAATTAATATAACGATTGATCTTACGACAGAACAGTGAATTTATTGTATGAAATGATTGATGGTAGACAGAACAGTGAATGTATTGAACTAAAGAAAAAGAGAAAGGGGCGTTGTCTCTTACTGTTTCTAGATGTAATAGTGGTAGAACTAGTGGTAAAGATGTGAAAGAAAGTATATGTATTGCACTAGTCAAATACATGCTTGCAAGTAAGTGCTTTACACAATAAGGTAGCAGAAAATATGTTTTCTGAGAATTCCGTAAAACCTAAAAAAAAAATCTCTTAGAATATGTTTGAATGCCTAGAAAAAATTGTTGACATTGCTCGAAAAAATTCAATTGAAAATTCAATAAGCAGTTATGTCTCATCTAACTAGAGAACAACGATACAGTATCATTGGACGCTTACAGACTAGACAACCACATAATGTTCACATAATTTAATGTAATTAGAAGCACCATTAGTCGCTTTGGCAGCGAATCCAACAAACTGTCTGAGTGGCAGACCGGCCACACAGTGGAATACCCAGAGTCACAACTCCTACCGAAGACCGTTTCATACGACTACATCACCTCGGAAATAGATTTTCATCTGTGTACTCCACAGTCCATTCAAGGACAGCAGCTCGTCGAATTTCAGATCAAACGGTCAGGAACCGGCTGCACGACGCTGGTATTTGGGCTACAGGATCCTACAGAGGTAGTATTCTTACGGACCGGCAACACCCGAAACGACTGCATTGGGCGAACCAGCATTGTCAATTGACCGTTGGGAATGATTGGAGACGGGTTTGGTTCAGTGATGAATGACTTTTTTGTGTTCCAGCGACACAGTTGACGGAGAAGAGTTTACCGCAGAGTCAGCGCTACGTCAAGAACAGCGTTGATGAGGCTCATCCACATGGTGGTGGAGATGTACTGAGGCTCATCCACATGGTGGTGGAGATGTACTGAGGCTCATCCACATGGTGGTGGAGATGTACTGATGTGGGAGCGATGAACATCATCGAAAAGGTAAATTGTTGCAAATTAAAGATCGCCCGAATGTCAAATGTTGCTGAAATTGTTCATTCTCTCGTTTTTCCAATTTTGGCTCCACGAGTGTCGATTATTTGTTGAATATCGCTAGACCGCATATGGCACAATTCACTGATTATATGTCCAAGATATTGATATTGTAATACCTGTAATTTCTAAAATATCCGTGTGCAAATACTTTCTTTTATCAGCATTTGCAACGCATTTTATCAGCAGTTACAACACATTTTATCAGCCTTTGCATCACATTTTATTAGTCTTTGCAACACATTTAACAAAAATAACGTAGATTGTCCAAAACTAAAAACTTAATCTAGCATAGGGTATAAATAATATGATGAGAAACCGATACACTTACCTGTTGTTGGTTTTGGAGCAGCTGAAAATAAAACAATTAAGAGATGCATTAATTAAAATAATTTGTGATTTCAACATCTGTCTCACATCTATCATAAATTGTGATATTAAATTCTGTTTCACATCTTCCATTATTTGCGATTTAAACATACATTTCACATCTTCCATTATTAGTGATTATATGTCCAAGATATTGCTATTGTAATACCTGTAATTTCTAAAATATCCGTGTGCAAATACTTTCTTTTATCAGCATTTGCAACGCATTTTATCAGCAGTTACAACACATTTTATCAGCCTTTGCATCACATTTTATTAGTCTTTGCAACACATTTAACAAAAATAATGTAGATTGTCCAAAACTAAAAACTTAATCTAGCATAGGGTATAAATAATATGATGAGAAACCGATACACTTACCTGTTGTTGTTTTTGGAGCAGCTGAAAATAAAACAATTAAGAGATGCATTAATTAAAGTATTATTGTAATTATTGGCAAAACAATTATGTAAGCTTTCTGATAGTACAGTATTATTCTCATTTTTAGCTTGCTTGTAATTAGTTTAAATGTTAATATTTTCCTCATGTCATTGAAAGTACTTTTAGCAATTCCTATTTTCCTTTTAACTTCTGTTTCAAATCTGCCGTAATTTGCGATTTTAACTATGTTCCACATCTGCCATTATATGTTATTATGTGTCCAAGATATTGATATTGTAATACCTGTAATTTCTAAAATATCCGTGTGCAAAAACTTTCATTTATCAGCATTTGCAACGCATTTTATCAGCAGTTACAACAAATTTTATCAGCCTTTGCATCACATTTTATTAGTCTTTGCAACACATTTAACAAAAATAACGTAGATTGTCCAAAACTAAAAACTTAATCTAGCATAGGGTATAAATAATATGATGAGAAACCGATACACTTACCTGTTGTTGTTTTTGGAGCAGCTGAAAATAAAACAATTAAGAGATGCATTAATTATAATAATTTGTGATTTTAACATCTGTCTCACATCTATCATAAATTGTGATATTAAATTCTGTTTCACATCTTCCATAATTTACGATTTAAACATATATTTCACATCTTCCATTATTAGTGATTATATGTCCAAGATATTGATATTGTAATACCTGTAATTTCTAAAATATTCGTGTGCAAAAACTTTCTTTTATCAGCATTTGCAACACATTTTATCAGCCTTTGCATCACATTTTATTAGTCTTTGCAACACATTTAACAAAAATAACGTAGATTGTCCAAAACTAAAAACTTAATCTAGCATAGGGTATAAATAATATGATGAGAAACCGATACACTTACCTGTTGTTGTTTTTGGAGCAGCTGAAAATAAAACAATTAAGAGATGCATTAATTAAAGTATTATTGTAATTATTGGCAAAACAATTATGTAAGCTTTCTGATAGTACAGTATTATTCTCATTTTTAGCTTTCTTGTAATTTGTTTAAATGTTAATATTTTCCTCATGTCATTGAAAGTACTTTTAGCAATTCCTATTTTCCTTTTAACTTCTGTTTCAAATCTGCCGTAATTTGCGATTTTAACTATGTTCCACAGCTGCCATTATATGTTACTATGTGTCCAAGATATTGATATTGTAATACCTGTAATTTCTAAAATATCCGTGTGCAAAAACTTTCATTTATCAGCATTTGCAACGCATTTTATCAGCAGTTACAACAAATTTTATCAGCCTTTGCATCACATTTTATTAGTCTTTGCAACACATTTAACAAAAATAACGTAGATTGTCCAAAACTAAAAACTTAATCTAGCATAGGGTATAAATAATATGATGAGAAACCGATACACTTACCTGTTGTTGTTTTTGGAGCAGCTGAAAATAAAACAATTAAGAGATGCATTAATTAAAATAATTTGTGATTTTAATATCTGTCTCACATCTATCATAAATTGTGATATTAAATTCTGTTTCACATCTTCCATAATTTGCGATTTAAACATACATTTCACATCTTCCATTATTAGTGATTATATGTCCAAGATATTGATATTGTAATACGTGTAATTTCTCAAATATCCGTGTGCAAAAACTTTATTTTATCAGCATTTGCAACGCATTTTATCAGCCTTTGCATCACATTTTATTAGTCTTTGCAACACATTTAACAAAAATAACGTAGATTGTCCAAAACTAAAAACTTAATCTAGCATAGGGTATAAATAATATGATGAGAAACCGATACACTTACCTGTTGTTGTTTTTGGAGCAGCTGAAAATAAAACAATTAAGAGATGCATTAATTAAAGTATTATTGTAATTATTGGCAAGACAATTATGTAAGCTTTCTGATAGTACAGTATTATTCTCATTTTTAGCTTTCTTGTAATTTGTTTAAATGTTAATATTTTCCTCATGTCATTGAAAGTACTTTTAGCAATTCCTGTTTTCCTTTTAACTTCTGTTTCAAATCTGCCGTAATTTGCGATTTTAACTATGTTCCACAGCTGCCATTATATGTTATTATGTGTCCAAGATATTGATATTGTAATACCTGTAATTTCTAAAATATCCGTGTGCAAAAACTTTCATTTATCAGCATTTGCAACGCATTTTATCAGCAGTTACAACAAATTTTATCAGCCTTTGCATCACATTTTATTAGTCTTTGCAACACATTTAACAAAAATAACGTAGATTGTCCACAACTAAAAACTTAATCTAGCATAGGGTATACATAATATGATGAGAAACCGATACACTTACCTGTTGTTGTTTTTGGAGCAGCTGAAAATATCACAATTAAAAGATCCATTAATTATAATAATTTGTGATTTTAACATCTGTCTCACATCTATCATAAATTGTGATATTAAATTCTGTTTCACATCTTCCATAATTTACGATTTAAACATATATTTCACATCTTCCATTATTAGTGATTATATGTCCAAGATATTGATATTGTAATACCTGTAATTTCTAAAATATTCGTGAGCAAAAACTTTCTTTTATCAGCATTTACAAACATTTTATCAGCCTTTGCATCACATTTTATTAGGCTTTGCAACACATTTAACAAAAATAACGTAGATTGTCCAAAACTAAAAACTTAATCTAGCATAGGGTATAAATAATATGATGAGAAACCGATACACTTACCTGTTGTTGTTTTTGGAGCAGCTGAAAATAAAACAATTAAGAGATGCATTAATTAAAGTATTATTGTAATTATTGGCAAAACAATTATGTAAGCATTCTGATAGTACAGTATTATTCTCATTTTTAGCTTTCTTGTAATTTGTTTAAATGTTAATATTTTCCTCATGTCATTGAAAGTACTTTTAGCAATTCCTATTTTCCTTTTAACTTCTGTTTCAAATCTGCCGTAATTTGCGATTTTAACTATGTTCCACAGCTGCCATTATATGTTACTATGTGTCCAAGATATTGATATTGTAATACCTGTAATTTCTAAAATATCCGTGTGCAAAAACTTTCATTTATCAGCATTTGCAACGCATTTTATCAGCAGTTACAACAAATTTTATCAGCCTTTGCATCACATTTTATTAGTCTTTGCAACACATTTAACAAAAATAACGTAGATTGTCCAAAACTAAAAACTTAATCTAGCATAGGGTATAAATAATATGATGAGAAACCGATACACTTACCTGTTGTTGTTTTTGGAGCAGCTGAAAATATCACAATTAAAAGATCCATTAATTATAATAATTTGTGATTTTAACATCTGTCTCACATCTATCATAAATTGTGATATTAAATTCTGTTTCACATCTTCCATAATTTACGATTTAAACATATATTTCACATCTTCCATTATTAGTGATTATATGTCCAAGATATTGATATTGTAATACCTGTAATTTCTAAAATATTCGTGAGCAAAAACTTTCTTTTATCAGCATTTACAAACATTTTATCAGCCTTTGCATCACATTTTATTAGTCTTTGCAACACATTTAACAAAAATAACGTAGATTGTCCAAAACTAAAAACTTAATCTAGCATAGGGTATAAATAATATGATGAGAAACCGATACACTTACCTGTTGTTGTTTTTGGAGCAGCTGAAAATAAAACAATTAAGAGATGCATTAATTAAAATAATTTGTGATTTTAATATCTGTCTCACATCTATCATAAATTGTGATATTAAATTCTGTTTCACATCTTCCATAATTTGCGATTTAAACATACATTTCACATCTTCCATTATTAGTGATTATATGTCCAAGATATTGATATTGTAATACGTGTAATTTCTCAAATATCCGTGTGCAAAAACTTTCTTTTATCAGCATTTGCAACGCATTTTATCAGCAGTTACAAAACATTTTATCAGCCTTTGCATCACATTTTATTAGTCTTTGCAACACATTTAACAAAAATAACGTAGATTGTCCAAAACTAAAAACTTAATCAATCATAGGGTATAAATAATATGACGAGAAACCGATACACTTACCTGTTGTTGTTTTTGGAGCAGCTGAAAATAAAACAATTAAGAGATGCATTAATTAAAATAATTTGTGATTTTAATATCTGTCTCACATCTATCATTAATTGTGATATTAAATTCTGTTTCACATCTTCCATAATTTGCGATTTAAACATACATTTCACATCTTCCATTATTAGTGATTATATGTCCAAGATATTGATATTGTAATACGTGTAATTTCTCAAATATCCGTGTGCAAAAACTTTATTTTATCAGCATTTGCAACGCATTTTATCAGCCTTTGCATCACATTTTATTAGTCTTTGCAACACATTTAACAAAAATAACGTAGATTGTCCAAAACTAAAAACTTAATCTAGCATAGGGTATAAATAATATGATGAGAAACCGATACACTTACCTGTTGTTGTTTTTGGAGCAGCTGAAAATAAAACAATTAAGAGATGCATTAATTAAAATAATTTGTGATTTTAATATCTGTCTCACATCTATCATAAATTGTGATATTAAATTCTGTTTCACATCTTCCATAATTTGCGATTTAAACATACATTTCACATCTTCCATTATTAGTGATTATATGTCCAAGATATTGATATTGTAATAAGTGTAATTTCTCAAATATCCGTGTGCAAAAACTTTCTTTTATCAGCATTTGCAACGCATTTTATCAGCAGTTACAAAACATTTTATCAGCCTTTGCATCACATTTTATTAGTCTTTGCAACACATTTAACAAAAATAACGTAGATTGTCCAAAACTAAAAACTTAATCAATCATAGGGTATAAATAATATGACGAGAAACCGATACACTTACCTGTTGTTGTTTTTGGAGCAGCTGAAAATAAAACAATTAAGAGATGCATTAATTAAAGTATTATTGTAATTATTGGCAAAACAATTATGTAAGCTTTCTGATAGTACAGTATTATTCTCATTTTTAGCTTGCTTGTAATTTGTTTAAATGTTAATATTTTCCTCATGTCATTGAAAGTACTTTTAGCAATTCCTATTTTCCTTTTAACTTCTGTTTCAAATCTGCCGTAATTTGCGATTTTAACTATGTTCCACAACAGCCATTATATGTTATTATTTGTCCAAGATATTGATATTGTAATACCTGTAATTTCTAATATATCCGTGTGCAAAAACTTTCTTTTATCAGCATTTGCAACGCATTTTATCAGCAGTTACAACACATTTTATCAGCCTTTGCATCACAAATTATTAGTCTTTGCAACACATTTAACAAAAATAACGTAGATTGTCCAAAACTAAAAACTTAATCTAGCATAGGGTATAAATAATATGATGAGAAACCGATACACTTACCTGTTGTTGTTTTTGGAGCAGCTGAAAATAAAACAATTAAGAGATGCATTAATTAAAATAATTTGTGATTTTAATATCTGTCTCACATCTATCATAAATTGTGATATTAAATTCTGTTTCACATCTTCCATAATTTGCGATTTAAACATACATTTCACATCTTCCATTATTAGTGATTATATGTCCAAGATATTGATATTGTAATACCTATAATTTCTAAAATATTCGTGTGCAAAAACTTTCTTTTATCAGCATTTACAACACATTTTATCAGCCTTTGCATCACATTTTATTAGTCTTTGCAACACATTTAACAAAAATAACGTAGATTGTCCAAAACTAAAAACTTAATCTAGCATAGGGTATAAATAATATGATGAGAAACCGATACACTTACCTGTTGTTGTTTTTGGAGCAGCTGAAAATAAAACAATTAAGAGATGCATTAATTAAAATAATTTGTGATTTTAATATCTGTCTCACATCTATCAAAAATTGTGATATTAAATTCTGTTTCACATCTTCCATAATTTGCGATTTAAACATACATTTCACATCTTCCATTATTAGTGATTATATGTCCAAGATATTGATATTGTAATACGTGTAATTTCTCAAATATCCGTGTGCAAAAACTTTATTTTATCAGCATTTGCAACGCATTTTATCAGCCTTTGCATCACATTTTATTAGTCTTTGCAACACATTTAACAAAAATAACGTAGATTGTCCAAAACTAAAAACTTAATCTAGCATAGGGTATAAATAATATGATGAGAAACCGATACACTTACCTGTTGTTGTTTTTGGAGCAGCTGAAAATAAAACAATTAAGAGATGCATTAATTAAAGTATTATTGTAATTATTGGCAAAACAATTATGTAAGCTTTCTGATAGTACAGTATTATTCTCATTTTTAGCTTTCTTGTAATTTGTTTAAATGTTAATATTTTCCTCATGTCATTGAAAGTACTTTTAGCAATTCCTATTTTCCTTTTAACTTCTGTTTCAAATCTGCCGTAATTTGCGATTTTAACTATGTTCCACAGCTGCCATTATATGTTATTATGTGTCCAAGATATTGATATTGTAATACCTGTAATTTCTAATATATCCGTGTGCAAAAACTTTCTTTTATCAGCATTTGCAACGCATTTTATCAGCAGTTACAACACATTTTATCAGCCTTTGCATCACATTTTATTAGTCTTTGCAACACATTTAACAAAAATAACGTAGATTGTCCAAAACTAAAAACTTAATCTAGCATAGGGTATAAATAATATGATGAGAAACCGATACACTTACCTGTTGTTGTTTTTGGAGCAGCTGAAAATAAAACAATTAAGAGATGCATTAATTAAAATAATTTGTGATTTTAATATCTGTCTCACATCTATCATAAATTGTGATATTAAATTCTGTTTCACATCTTCCATAATTTGCGATTTAAACATACATTTCACATCTTCCATTATTAGTGATTATATGTCCAAGATATTGATATTGTAATACGTGTAATTTCTCAAATATCCGTGTGCAAAAACTTTCTTTTATCAGCATTTGCAACGCATTTTTTCAGCAGTTACAACACATTTTATCAGCCTTTGCATCACATTTTATTACTCTTTGCAACACATTTAACAAAAATAACGTAGATTGTCCAAAACTAAAAACTTAATCTAGCATAGGGTATAAATAATATGATGAGAAACCGATACACTTACCTGTTGTTGTTTTTGGAGCAGCTGAAAATAAAACAATTAAGAGATGCATTAATTAAAGTATTATTGTAATTATTGTCAAAACAATTATGTAAGCTTTCTGATAGTACAGTATTATTCTAATTTTTAGTTTGCTTGTAATTTGTTTACACGTTAATATTTTCCTCATGTCATAGAAAGTAATTTTAACAATTCCTATTTTCCTTTTTAACTTCTGTTTCAAATCTGCCGTTATTTGTGATTTTAAATTCTGTCTCACATCAACCGTAATTTGCGATTTTAACTATGTTCCACAGCTGCCATTATATGTTATTATGTGTCCAAGATATTGATATTGTAATACCTGTAATTTCTAAAATATCCAAGTGCAAAAACTTTCTTTTATCAGCATTTGCAACGCATTTATCAGCAGTTACAACACATTTTATCTGCCTTTGCATCACATATTATTAGTCTTTGCAACACATTTAACGAAAATAACGTAGATTGTCCAAAACTAAAAACTTAATCTAGCATGGGTATACATAATATGATGAGAAACCGATACACTTACCTGTTGTTGTTTTTGGAGCAGCTGAAAATAAAACAATTAAGAGATGCATTAATTAAAGTATTATTGTAATTATTGGCAAAACAATTATGTAAGCTTTCTGATAGTACAGTTCGAGATTCATCACTAATTCATCCTCTTCAAGTGACGTCTGTCTCCGCAACGACAGTGGGCTGCAATATACCTCGAAGAACCGTTGTCTCTTGTCGTGGTAGCACATTCTTCTAGACTGTAACATTTCCATCACGCGATGTTACTGTCCCACTTGTACCTCTTGTTTGCCAACCCTTGACCTTACCCTCAGGTAAAATATTCAACAAATATTCAACTCTTTCAATATGTCTAAAATATTTTATTTGTTTCATCTTTATTTCCTTTAATAATTCTTTTTTCATATGAAGTTTTATTACAACCAATTTATTTGTTTTATTCTTTTTCAAGATGCTCTCCATATTCTTTTATTTTTCCACATCTAAAATGCATCAATTCGTGTTTGTTCTGAGCCATACATTAATATTGAATAGATGTAGAATTTCTTATTCTCATTTTTAGCTTCCTAGTAATTTATTTAGATGGTAATATTTTCCTCAAGTCATTGAAAGTACTTTTAGCAATTCCTAATTTAAATTCTGTTTCATATCTGCTATAATTTGTGATTTTAACTTCAGTCTTATATCTGTCATAATTTATGATTTTAACGTATGTTTCACATCTGCCATTATTTGTGATTATGTGACTATGATATTGATATTGTTCTACCTGTAATTTCTAAATTATCCGTGCAAAAAAACTGCATTTTATCCGACTTTTCAACACATTTTATCAGCCTTAGCATCATATTTTATCAACCTTTGCAAAAACATTTTATAAGCGTTTGCAGTTCATTTTATAAACCTTTATCACCACATTTGCACCACATTTTAACAAAAATAACGTAGATTGTCCATAACTAAAAACTTAATCTAGCATAGGGTATACATAATATGATGAGAAACCGATACACTTACCTGTTGTTGTTTTTGGAGCAGCTGAAAATATTACAATTAAGAGATGCATTAATTAAAATAATTTGTGATTTTAACATCTGTCTCACATCTATCATAAATTGTGATATTAAATTCTGTTTCACATCTTCCATAATTTGCGATTTAAACATATATTTCACATCTTCCATTATTAGTGATTATATGTCCAAGATATTGATATTGTAATACCTGTAGTTTCTAAAATATCCGTGTGCAAAAACTTTATTTTATCAGCATTTGCAACGCATTTTATCAGCAGTTACAACACATTTTATCAGCCTTTGCATCACATTTTATTAGTCTTTGCAACACATTTAACAAAAATAACGTAGATTGTCCAAAACTAAAAACTTAATCTAGCATAGGGTATAAATAATATCATGAGAAACCGATACACTTACCTGTTGTTGTTTTTGGAGCAGCTGAAAATAAAACAATTAAGAGATGCATTAATTAAAGTATTATTGTAATTATTGTCAAAACAATTATGTAAGCTTTCTGATAGTACAGTACGAGATTCATTACTAATTCATCCTCATCGAGTGACGTCTGTCTCCGCAACGAAAAAGGGCTGCAATATACCTCGAAGAACCGTTGTCTCTTGCCGTGGTAGCGCATTCTGCTAGACTGTAACATGTCCATCTCGCGATGTTACTCTCCCACTTGTACCTCTTGTTTGCCAACCCTTGACTTTACCCTCAGGTAAAGTATTCAACAAATATTCAACTCTTTCAATATGTCTAAAATATTTTATTTGTTTCATCTTTATTTCCTTTAATAATTCTTTTTTCATATGAAGTTTTATTACAACAAAGTTATTTGTTTTATTCTTTTTCAAGATGTTCTCCATATTCTTTTATTTTTCCACATCTAAAATGCATCAATTCGTGTTTGTTCTGAGCCATACATTAATATTGAATAGATGTAGAATTTCTTATTCTCATTTTTAGCTTCCTTGTAATTTATTTAGATGTTAATATTTTCCTCAAGTCATTGAAAGTACTTTTAGCAATTCCTAATCTCCATCTAACTTCTGTTTCACATCTGCCATTATTTGTGATTATGTGACCATGATATTGATATTGTTCTACCTGTAATTTCTAAAATATCCGTGCAAAAAAACTGCATTTTATCCTACTTTTCAACACATTTTATCAGCCTTAGCATCATATTTTATCAACCTTTGCAAAAACATTTTATAAGCGTTTGCAGTTCATTTTATAAACCTTTATCACCACATTTGCACCACATTTTAACAAAAATAACGTAGATTGTCCATAACTAAAAACTTAATCTAGCATAGGGTATACATAATATGATGAGAAACCGATACACTTACCTGTTGTTGTTTTTGGAGCAGCTGAAAATATTACAATTAAGAGATGCATTAATTAAAATAATTTGTGATTTTAACATCTGTCTCACATCTATCATAAATTGTGATATTAAATTCTGTTTCACATCTTCCATAATTTGCGATTTAAACATATATTTCACATCTTCCATTATTAGTGATTATATGTCCAAGATATTGATATTGTAATACCTGTAGTTTCTAAAATATCCGTGTGCAAAAACTTTATTTTATCAGCATTTGCAACGCATTTTATCAGCAGTTACAACACATTTTATCAGCCTTTGCATCACATTTTATTAGTCTTTGCAACACATTTAACAAAAATAACGTAGATTGTCCAAAACTAAAAACTTAATCTAGCATAGGGTATAAATAATATCATGAGAAACCGATACACTTACCTGTTGTTGTTTTTGGAGCAGCTGAAAATAAAACAATTAAGAGATGCATTAATTAAAGTATTATTGTAATTATTGTCAAAACAATTATGTAAGCTTTCTGATAGTACAGTACGAGATTCATTACTAATTCATCCTCATCGAGTGACGTCTGTCTCCGCAACGAAAAAGGGCTGCAATATACCTCGAAGAACCGTTGTCTCTTGCCGTGGTAGCGCATTCTGCTAGACTGTAACATGTCCATCTCGCGATGTTACTCTCCCACTTGTACCTCTTGTTTGCCAACCCTTGACTTTACCCTCAGGTAAAGTATTCAACAAATATTCAACTCTTTCAATATGTCTAAAATATTTTATTTGTTTCATCTTTATTTCCTTTAATAATTCTTTTTTCATATGAAGTTTTATTACAACAAAGTTATTTGTTTTATTCTTTTTCAAGATGCTCTCCATATTCTTTTATTTTTCCACATCTAAAATGCATCAATTCGTGTTTGTTCTGAGCCATACATTAATATTGAATAGATGTAGAATTTCTTATTCTCATTTTTAGCTTCCTAGTAATTTATTTAGATGGTAATATTTTCCTCAAGTCATTGAAAGTACTTTTAGCAATTCCTAATCTCCATCTAACTTCTGTTTAACATCTGCCATTATTTGTGATTATGTGACCATGATATTGATATTGTTCTACCTGTAATTTCTAAAATATCCGTGCAAAAAAACTGCATTTTACCCTACTTTTCAACACATTTTATCAGCCTTAGCATCATATTTTATCAACCTTTGCAAAAACATTTTATAAGCGTTTGCAGTTCATTTTATAAACCTTTATCACCACATTTGCACCACATTTTAACAAAAATAACGTAGATTGTCCATAACTAAAAACTTAATCTAGCATAGGGTATACATAATATGATGAGAAACCGATACACTTACCTGTTGTTGTTTTTGGAGCAGCTGAAAATATTACAATTAAGAGATGCATTAATTAAAATAATTTGTGATTTTAACATCTGTCTCACATCTATCATAAATTGTGATATTAAATTCTGTTTCACATCTTCCATAATTTGCGATTTAAACATATATTTCACATCTTCCATTATTAGTGATTATATGTCCAAGATATTGATATTGTAATACCTGTAGTTTCTAAAATATCCGTGTGCAAAAACTTTATTTTATCAGCATTTGCAACGCATTTTATGAGCAGTTACAACACATTTTATCAGCCTTTGCATCACATTTTATTAGTCTTTGCAACACATTTAACAAAAATAACGTAGATTGTCCAAAACTAAAAACTTAATCTAGCATAGGGTATAAATAATATGATGAGAAACAGATACACTTACCTGTTGTTGTTTTTGGAGCAGCTGAAAATAATACAATTAAGAGATGCATTAATTAAAGTATTATTGTAATTATTGGCAAAACAATTATGTAAGCTTTCTGATAGTACAGTACGAGATTCATTACTAATTCATCCTCATCAAGTGACGTCTGTCTCCGCAACGCAAGTGGGCTGCAATATACCTCGAAGAACCGTTGTCTTTTGTCGTGGTAGCGCATTCTGCTAGACTGTAACATGTCCATCTTGCGATGTTACTCTCCCACTTGTACCTATTGTTTGCCAACCCTTGACTTTACCCTCAGGTAAAGTATTCAACAAATATTCAACTCTTTCAATATGTCTAAAATATTTTATTTGTTTCATCTTTATTTCCTTTAATAATTCTTTTTTCATATGAAGTTTTATTACAACCAATTTATTTGTTTTATTCTTTTTCAAGATGTTCTCCATATTCTTTTATTTTTCCACATCTAAAATGCATCAATTCGTGTTTGTTCTGAGCCATACATTAATATTGAATAGATGTAGAATTTCTTATTCTCATTTTTAGCTTCCTAGTAATTTATTTAGATGGTAATATTTTCCTCAAGTCATTGAAAGTACTTTTAGCAATTCCTAATCTCCATCTAACTTCTGTTTCAAATCTGCCATAATTTGTGATTATGTGACCATGATATTGATTTTGTTCTACCTGTAATTTCTAAAATATCCGTGTAAGAACACTGCATTTTATCCGACTTTTCAACACATTTTATCAGCCTTAGCATCATATTTTATCAACCTTTGCAAAAACATTTTATAATCTTTTGCAGTACATTTTATAAACCTTTATCACCACATTTGCACCACATTTTAACAAAAATAACGTAGATCGTCCATAACTAAAAACTAAATCTAGCATAGGGTATACATAATATGATGAGAAACCGATACACTTACCTGTTGTTGTTTTTGTAGCAGCTGAAAATATCACAATTAAGAAATGCATTAATTAAAATAATTTGTGATTTTAACATCTGTCTCACATCTATCATAAATTGTAATATTAAATTCTGTTTCACATCTTCCATAATTTGCGATTTAAACATATATTTCACATCTTCCATTATTAGTGATTATATGTCCAAGATATTGATATTGTAATACCTGTAGTTTCTAAAATATCCGTGTGCAAAAACTTTATTTTATCAGCATTTGCAACGCATTTTATCAGCAGTTACAACACATTTTATCAGCCTTTGCATCACATTTTATTAGTCTTTGCAACACATTTAACAAAAATAACGTAGATTGTCCAAAACTAAAAACTTAATCTAGCATAGGGTATAAATAATATCATGAGAAACCGATACACTTACCTGTTGTTGTTTTTGGAGCAGCTGAAAATAAAACAATTAAGAGATGCATTAATTAAAGTATTATTGTAATTATTGTCAAAACAATTATGTAAGCTTTCTGATAGTACAGTACGAGATTCATTACTAATTCATCCTCATCGAGTGACGTCTGTCTCCGCAACGAAAAAGGGCTGCAATATACCTCGAAGAACCGTTGTCTCTTGCCGTGGTAGCGCATTCTGCTAGACTGTAACATGTCCATCTCGCGATGTTACTCTCCCACTTGTACCTCTTGTTTGCCAACCCTTGACTTTACCCTCAGGTAAAGTATTCAACAAATATTCAACTCTTTCAATATGTCTAAAATATTTTATTTGTTTCATCTTTATTTCCTTTAATAATTCTTTTTTCATATGAAGTTTTATTACAACCAATTTATTTGTTTTATTCTTTTTCAAGATGTTCTCCATATTCTTTTATTTTTCCACATCTAAAATGCATCAATTCGTGTTTGTTCTGAGCCATACATTAATATTGAATAGATGTAGAATTTCTTATTCTCATTTTTAGCTTCCTTGTAATTTATTTAGATGGTAATATTTTCCTCAAGTCATTGAAAGTACTTTTAGCAATTCCTAATCTCCATCTAACTTCTGTTTCAAATCTGCCATAATTTGTGATTATGTGACCATGATATTGATTTTGTTCTACCTGTAATTTCTAAAATATCCGTGTAAGAACACTGCATTTTATCCGACTTTTCAACACATTTTATCAGCCTTAGCATCATATTTTATCAACCTTTGCAAAAACATTTTATAATCTTTTGCAGTACATTTTATAAACCTTTATCACCACATTTGCACCACATTTTAACAAAAATAACGTAGATCGTCCATAACTAAAAACTAAATCTAGCATAGGGTATACATAATATGATGAGAAACCGATACACTTACCTGTTGTTGTTTTTGTAGCAGCTGAAAATATCACAATTAAGAAATGCATTAATTAAAATAATTTGTGATTTTAACATCTGTCTCACATCTATCATAAATTGTAATATTAAATTCTGTTTCACATCTTCCATAATTTGCGATTTAAACATATATTTCACATCTTCCATTATTAGTGATTATATGTCCAAGATATTGATATTGTAATACCTGTAATTTCTAAAATATCCGTGTGCAAAAACTTTCTTTTATCAGCCTTTGCAACGCATTTTATAAGCAGTTAAAACTCATTTTATCAGCCTTTGCATCACATTTTATTAGTCTTTGCAACACATTTAACAAAAATAACGTAGATTTTCCAAAACTAAAAACTTAATCTAGCATAGGATATAAATAATCTGATGAGAAACCGATACACTTACCTGTTGTTGTTTTTGGAGCAGCTGAAAATAAAACAATTAAGAGATGCATTAATTAAAGTATTATTGTAATTATTGGCAAAACAATTATGTAAGCTTTCTGATAGTACAGTACGAGATTCATTACTAATTCATCCTCATCAAGTGACGTCTGTCTCCGCAACGAAAGTGGGCTGCAATATACCTCGAAGAACCGTTGTCTCTTGTCGTGGTAGCGCATTCTGCTAGACTGTAACATGTCCATCTTACGATGTTACTCTCCCACTTGTACCTCTTGTTTGCCAACCCTTGACCTTACCCTCAGGTAAAATATTCAACAAATATTCAACTCTTTCAATATGTCTAAAATATTTTATTTGTTTCATCTTTATTTCCTTTAATAATTCTTTTTTCATATGAAGTTTTATTACAACCAATTTATTTGTTTTATTCTTTTTCAAGATGCTCTCCATATTCTTTTATTTTTCCACATCTAAAATGCATCAATTCGTGTTTGTTCTGAGCCATACATTAATATTGAATAGATGTAGAATTTCTTATTCTCATTTTTAGCTTCCTTGTAATTTATTTAGATGTTAATATTTTCCTCAAGTCATTGAAAGTACTTTTAGCAATTCCTAATTTAAATTCTGTTTCATATCTGCTATAATTTGTGATTTTAACTTCAGTCTTATATCTGTCATAATTTATGATTTTAACGTATGTTTCACATCTGCCATTATTTGTGATTATGTGACTATGATATTGATATTGTTCTACCTGTAATTTCTAAATTATCCGTGCAAAAAAACTGCATTTTATCCGACTTTTCAACACATTTTATCAGCCTTAGCATCATATTTTATCAACCTTTGCAAAAACATTTTATAAGCGTTTGCAGTTCATTTTATAAACCTTTATCACCACATTTGCACCACATTTTAACAAAAATAACGTAGATTGTCCATAACTAAAAACTTAATCTAGCATAGGGTATACATAATATGATGAGAAACCGATACACTTACCTGTTGTTGTTTTTGGAGCAGCTGAAAATATTACAATTAAGAGATGCATTAATTAAAATAATTTGTGATTTTAACATCTGTCTCACATCTATCATAAATTGTGATATTATATTCTGTTTCACATCTTCCATAATTTGTGATTTAAACATATATTTCACATCTTCCATTATTAGTGATTATATGTCCAAGATATTGATATTATAATACCTGTAGTTTCTAAAATATCCGTGTGCAAAAACTTTATTTTATCAGCAGTTACAACACATTTTATCAGCCTTTGCATCACATTTTATTAGTCTTTGCAACACATTTAACAAAAATAACGTAGATTGTCCAAAACTAAAAACATAATCTAGCAAAGGGTATAAATAATATCATGAGAAACCGATACACTTACCTGTTGTTGTTTTTGGAGCAGCTGAAAATAAAACAATTAAGAGATGCATTAATTAAAGTATTATTGTAATTATTGTCAAAACAATTATGTAAGCTTTCTGATAGTACAGTTCGAGATTCATCACTAATTCATCCTCATCAAGTGACGTCTGTCTCCGCAACGAAAGTGGGCTGCAATATACCTCGAAGAACCGTTGTCTCTTGTCGTGGTAGCGCATTCTGCTAGACTGTAACATGTCCAACTCGCGATGTTACTCTCCCACTTGTACCTATTGTTTGCCAACCCTTGACTTTACCCTCAGGTAAAGTATTCAACAAATATTCAACTCTTTCAATATGTCTAAAATATTTTATTTGTTTCATATTTATTTCCTTTAATAATTGTTTTTTCATATGAAGTTTTATTTCAACCAATTTATTTGTTTTATTCTTTTTCAAGATGTTCTCCATATTCTTTTATTTTTCCACATCTAAAATGCATCAATTCGTGTTTGTTCTGAGCCATACATTAATATTGAATAGATGTAGAATTTCTTATTCTCATTTTTAGCTTCCTTGTAATTTATTTAGATGGTAATATTTTCCTCAAGTCATTGAAAGTACCTTTAGCAATTCCTAATCTCCATCTAACTTCTGTTTCACATCTGCCATAATCTGTGATTTTAACTTCAGTCTTATATCTGTCATAATTTATGATTTTAACGTATGTTTCACATCTGCCATTATTTGTGATTATGTGACCATGATATTGATTTTGTTCTACCTGTAATTTCTAAAATATCCGTGTAAGAACACTGCATTTTATCTGAATTTTCAACACATTTTATCAGCCTTAGCATCATATTTTATCAACCTTTGAAAAAACATTTTATAATCGTTTGCAGTACATTTTATAAACCTTTATCACCACATTTGCACCACATTTTAACAAAAATAACGTAGATTGTCCATAACTAAAAACTTAATCTAGCATAGGGTATACATAATATGATGAGAAACCGATACACTTACCTGTTGTTGTTTTTGTAGCAGATGAAAATATCACAATTAAGAGATGCATTAATTAAAATAATTTGTGATTTTAACATCTGTCTCACATCTATCATAAATTGTAATATTAAATTCTGTTTCACATCTTCCATAATTTGCGATTTAAACATATATTTCACATCTTCCATTATTAGTGATTATATGTCCAAGATATTGATATTGTAATACATGTAGTTTCTAAAATATCCGTGTGCAAAAACTTTATTTTATCAGCATTTGCAACGCATTTTATCAGCAGTTACAACACATTTTATCAGCCTTTGCATCACATTTTATTAGTCTTTGCAACACATTTAACAAAAATAACGTAGATTGTCCAAAACTAAAAACTTATTCTAGCATAGGGTATAAATAATATCATGAGAAACCGATACACTTACCTGTTGTTGTTTTTGGAGCAGCTGAAAATAAAACAATTAAGAGATGCATTAATTAAAGTATTATTGTAATTATTGTCAAAACAATTATGTAAGCTTTCTGATAGTACAGTACGAGATTCATTACTAATTCATCCTCATCGAGTGACGTCTGTCTCCGCAACGAAAGTGGGCTGCAATATACCTCGAAGAACCGTTGTCTTTTGCCATGATGGCGCATCCTGCTAGACTGTAACATGTCCATCTCGCGATGTTACTCTCCCACTTGTACCTCTTGTTTGCCAACCCTTGACTTTACCCTCAGGTAAAGTATTCAACAAATATTCAACTCTTTCAATATGTCTAAAATATTTTATTTGTTTCATCTTTATTTCCTTTAATAATTCTTTTTTCATATGAAGTTTTATTACAACAAAGTTATTTGTTTTATTCTTTTTCAAGATGCTCTCCATATTCTTTTATTTTTCCACATCTAAAATGCATCAATTCGTGTTTTTTCTGAGCCATACATTAATATTAAATAGATGTAGAATTTCTTATTCTCATTTTTAGCTTCCTTGTAATTTATTTAGATGTTAATATTTTCCTCAAGTCATTGAAAGTACTTTTAGCAATTCCTAATCTCCATCTAACTTCTGTTTCACATCTGCCATTATTTGTGATTATGTGACCATGATATTGATATTGTTCTACCTGTAATTTCTAAAATATCCGTGCAAAAAAACTGCATTTTATCCGACTTTTCAACACATTTTATCAGCCTTAGCATCATATTTTATCAACCTTTGCAAAAACATTTTATAAGCGTTTGCAGTTCATTTTATAAACCTTTATCACCACATTTGCACCACATTTTAACAAAAATAACGTAGATTGTCCATAACTAAAAACTTAATCTAGCATAGGGTATACATAATATGATGAGAAACCGATACACTTACCTGTTGTTGTTTTTGGAGCAGCTGAAAATAAAACAATTAAGAAATGCATTAATTAAAATAATTTGTGATTTTAACATCTGTCTCACATCTATCATAAATTGTGATATTAAATTCTGTTTCACATCTTCCATAATTTGCGATTTAAACATATATTTCACATCTTCCATTATTAGTGATTATATGTCCAAGATATTGATATTATAATACCTGTAGTTTCTAAAATATCCGTGTGCAAAAACTTTATTTTATCAGCATTTGCAACGCATTTTATGAGCGGTTACAACACATTTTATCAGCCTTTGCATCACATTTTATTAGTCTTTGCAACACATTTAACAAAAATAACGTAGATTGTCCAAAACTAAAAACATAATCTAGCATAGGGTATAAATAATATCATGAGAAACCGATACACTTACCTGTTGTTGTTTTTGGAGCAGCTGAAAATAAAACAATTAAGAGATGCATTAATTAAAGTATTATTGTAATTATTGTCAAAACAATTATGTAAGCTTTCTGATAGTACAGTACGAGATTCATTACTAATTCATCCTCATCAAGTGACGTCTGTCTCCGCAACGAAAGTGGGCTGCAATATACCTCGAAGAACCGTTGTCTCTTGTCGTGGTTGCGCATTCTGCTAGACTGTAACATGTCCAACTCGCGATGTTACTCTCCCTCTTGTACCTATTGTTTGCCAACCCTTGACTTTACCCTCAGGTAAAGTATTCAACAAATATTCAACTCTTTCAATATGTCTAAAATATTTTATTTGTTTCATATTTATTTCCTTTAATAATTGTCTTTTCATATGAAGTTTTATTTCAACCAATTTATTTGTTTTATTCTTTTTCAAGATGTTCTCCATATTCTTTTATTTTTCCACATCTAAAATGCATCAATTCGTGTTTGTTCTGAGCCATACATTAATATTAAATAGATGTAGAATTTCTTATTCTCATTTTTAGCTTCCTTGTAATTTATTTAGATGTTAATATTTTCCTCAAGTCATTGAAAGTACTTTTAGCAATTCCTAATCTCCATCTAACTTCTGTTTCACATCTGCCATTATTTGTGATTATGTGACCATGATATTGATATTGTTCTACCTGTAATTTCTAAAATATCCGTGCAAAAAAACTGCATTTTATCCGACTTTTCAACACATTTTATCAGCCTTAGCATCATATTTTATCAACCTTTGCAAAAACATTTTATAAGCGTTTGCAGTTCATTTTATAAACCTTTATCACCACATTTGCACCACATTTTAACAAAAATAACGTAGATTGTCCATAACTAAAAACTTAATCTAGCATAGGGTATACATAATATGATTAGAAACCGATACACTTACCTGTTGTTGTTTTTGGAGCAGCTGAAAATAAAACAATTAAGAGATGCATTAATTAAAATAATTTGTGATTTTAATATATGTCTCACATCTATCATAAATTGTGATATTAAATTCTGTTTCACATCTTCCATAATTTGCGATTTAAACATATATTTCACATCTTCCATTATTAGTGATTATATGTCCAAGATATTGATATTGTAATACCTGTAATTTCTAAAATATCTGTGTGCACAAACTTTATTTTATCAGCATTTGCAACGCATTTTATCAGCAGTTGCAACACATTTTATCAGCCTTTGCATCACAATGTATTAGTCTTTGCAACACATTTTAACAAAAATAACGTAGATTGCCCAAAACTAAAAAGTTAATCTAGCATAGGGTATAAATAATATGATCAGAAACCGATACACTTACCTGTTGTTGTTTTTGGAGCAGCTGAAAATAAAACAATTAAGAGATGCATTAATTAAAGTATTATTGTAATTATTGGCAAAACAATTATGTAAGCTTTCTGATAGTACAGTTCGAGATTCATCACTAATTCATCCTCATCAAGTGACGTCCGTCTCCGCAACGCAAGTGGGCTGCAATATACCTCGAAGAACCGTTGTCTCTTGTCGTGGTAGCACATTCTGCTAGATTGTAACATGTCCATCTCGCAATGTTACTCTCCCACTTGTACCTCTTGTTTGCCAACCCTTGACTTTTCCCTCTTTCAATATGTCTAAAATATTTTATTTTTTTCATCTGTATTTCCTTAATAATTGTTTTTTCATATGAAGTTTTATTACAACAAATTTATTTGTTTTATTTTTTTCAAGATGCTCTCCATATTCTTTTATTTTTCCACATCTAAAATACAACATTTCTTTTTTTTCACGGTCTATGTTTCTGAGCCATACATTAATATTGAATAGACGAAAAATTTGATTATTCTCATTTTTAGCTTCCTTATAATTTATGTAGATGTTAATATCTTCCTCCTGTTATTGAAAGTACTTTGTAGCAATTCCTATTTTCCTTCTAACTTCCGTTTCACATCTGCAATAATTTGTGATTTTAACATCTGTCTCACATGATGGTTTGGTCATATAAAGAGACATAACTGTTTAGAAAGACAAATAATGGAGGGAAGAGTACCTGGGTAGAGGAGAAGGGGCAGACCAAGAAGACGATGAACTGACGACATTAAAGATAATATGAATACATCGCTAGAAAATGCAAGCCACATCGCCCAAGACAGAGAGAGGTTCAGAGAGTTCATTGGGAAGACAACGTTCTGGAAGGAATACGTCACATGACACCTCACATGATTCATTATTTGCTTTTTTAACGTATGTTTCACATCTTCCATTATTAGTGATTATGTGTCCAAGATATTGATATTGTTCTACCTGTAATTTCTAAATTATCCGTGTGCAAAAACTGCATTTTATCCGACTTTTCAACACATTTTATCAGCCTTTGTAACAAATTTACCAACATTTACAGCACATTTTATCAGCATAGGACTATATTAATTTTTTTGCATGTAAAATTAAATACACACTTACCTGTTGTAGTTTTTGGAGCAGCTGAAAATGAAACAAGTAGAACGATACGGTGATTAACATAAGTGACAGAGACTAAATGCATTACAATAAAGAAAGAGCATATACAGGTTGATATTGCTAGCATATCTTAATCAGGATGTATTCATCAACAGTTATTTGCCGTTATGATGTTCGCTAGGAACGAACAATGAAACGACCGATAGCCACAAGTATTAGTGGTAGCTCTGCAACTGGGCAGGGTGGGGCATCTATTATATAAATGGATATCCCCCATATGGATATCCCCCCATATTGATATCCCCCATATGGATATCCCCTATATGGATATCCCCTATATGGATATCCCCCATATGGATATCCCCCATATGGATATCCCCCATATGGATATCCCCTATATGGATATCCCCATATGGATATCCCCTATATGGATATCCCCTATATGGATGTGAAAAGCAAATTGAATCTACCACATTATTGTCCCTAGAAGAAAGTCATGGCAACACACAGAAGAAGGCCTACAGTATTTAGTGTCAATAATGCAACGTGGAACGGCAGATGTTAGCACAGAGTGGTAAATTAGACAATATCAAACAAGAAATGGAAAGAATGAACGTAAATATCTTAGGAATGAGTGAAATGAGGTGGACTGGAGCAGGAGAGATACAATCAGATACATTTAAAGTAATATACTCAGGTGGACAAAAATACGAGAGGGGTGTAGGCGTACTTATAGACACAGAAACAGGGAAAACGGTGAGGTTTCATGGAATTTGTGAAATTTTATTATTTTTTATTTCATAGATTTACTGTGTTATCAACCAACCATTATTATCGTAATTAGTTATTTTGGTGCTTTTTTCATTTCAACTGTTCTAAAATCACTATTTATCCTTTTTACCAAGACATTATATATTTTACATTAAATTTGTTAAATCGTATCAGTTTTCACAAGGGTGTCATCAGAGTTAATAATATTAACAGGAAACTAACAGGAAAACAATTGTATATTAACAGTGTACAAATTTATGCAGCCAAATCGAGGAGTTCAGATGACGAGATCGAAAATTTGTATGGAGAACTAGACACCGCAATGAAACAGTGTAAAAATCATAAAGTACATATAGTGATTGGGGGGACTTTAACGCAAATGTAGGTGGTGCAGCGATAAAGGATGTGACTGGAAGATTTGGTTTAGGAGTAAAGGACGAAATAAGTGACTTATTGATAAAATAGGCAAAGGCACATGATTTAATAATAGGGAATACATGGTTTAAGCAACATTCAAGAAGGCTGTGTACATGGATTAGCCTAGGAGATAATACTTGGAAGGAAATTTATTACATTTTAGTCTCTAAAAGACATAGAAACAGCATTAGATCTATGAAAACAAGGCCAGGTGCTGACTGCAACAGTGATCATACACTACTAATTGTGAAATTTTGTATAATTCTAAAGAAAATCAAGAGATCACCAAGGAATATGAAATTCGATTTAGCGTTATTGAAATCAGATGCTAACATTAAAGAAACATACAACGTAATTGTGCAGAATAAATACAATACCATTGCAAAGATTCAGAGTACCGAAGATCGATGGGACATGCTAAAATATTCTATAAACCACTGCGCCAACACATATTGACAGCAGCACTGTGGACACACAGTATCTCAAGACATTTTGTTTGGAGAGGCGGCTAATGCAAATGTCATGATATGAAAACATTGATAGGCATTCGTAAGAAAAACATAGTGAAAACATTGAGAGGGAAGCACGGCACAAGAGGAACAGCTGCACGTGCAATATCTATCTAAAGAGATAATGTCAAAAGTAAAACATACACCAAAACAAAAATGGATGACTGAAGAAATATTATAATTTATGAGCATCAGAAGAAAAAATAAACAAAAGATAGAGGAATATCAGAAAATACATAAGGAGATAGAGAGAAATGCAAAATAGCAATAGAAAGTTGGCTGAACAAGAAATGCACGGAAATAGAAACAAGTAGATCCAAGAATAGGGTAATAAGTTTTTCTAGTCAGAGTTAAACATAATAACACACACAAATCGACGTTTCGATCAAAAGGCATTTATCAAGACACTAATTGAAACAATTAAAACATATAACAGAAAACGAACAGTACTGACATCGACGGTTACATTGGTATGTGTAGTATCGACTGATAAATAATAATATCAAATAATATCTTACAAGTCTTGACGAGATCACATCTTTTTGGGGGATGTGGTTGGTCAAGTACAAAAACCTGTTTACTTGTGTTGCAAAGCGATTCGGTGCTGCTAGAACAGACCTGGTTCAATTCCCGTCAGCTGTAAGAATTATTTTCCTTTATCCTCATGCTTCCTACTTAATTTACTTGTATAAGTGGAATGTTCTAAAAACATGTGGTGTACGTAAGCACTATTGTTGTTACATTTCACGCAGTACTACCTTACATTGATTGTCGTACAAATAAATACATAAACTTAGTAGTTTCATTCTGTGTTTGTCTATCCTTATATCGATATAGACCTCTTGGTCAAAACATCAGTTCTGTGTATTTGAAAGGTTTGTTAGATTTATTCTCCTGTGATTGCAATTCAGAGCTATATTTATTGTTCATAGTTGAAAAATGGTGATTTAACGAGGTACGTTTTCCACTTGTAACATTACATGATTGTATTGCATTATGTGTTATGAAACTGTTTATTCCCAAACGTTTTACCTGTTCATCATTGGTAATAACACATTATGTCAGTCCACAACAGTGACAATTTAATTTGCAATATTAATTTTAATGAATGAATATTTAATATATATTTTATTTAATATAGCCGATATGTAAAGTCGCTGACGTCACAAAGATTTGCACGAAATAGGGGAGAGTGGGGAGAAATAGTCAAGCAAAATGAATTAAACAGGTTACTAAAACACTTACCTTGCCTATTAATGAAAATATATTTTAAAAAGTATATATAAAAAACATACAATAAAACTAAACAGGACAATTCTCAAAACAACTATGAGAGTGGGGAGAAGTGGGCCGGTAGAAAATTGGACCCCCCTTTTGTATCTAAAATACCAATGGTCTATATTAATTTGGACCATAATGAAAAAACATTAACAGTATGAGCTCATTTCAGGAACAACGTTCTGTTTCTTTAAGCACAAGTGAAATTGTACAATCCGTGAAGGCCATCTCCAGAGAACTCTTCCACCCCTGACGCCGCAAGGCAAACAAGGGACACAGAGTTTAGATAGATAGACTACATAAATTTGCCGCCTGCTGAATGAGATGAAATTTCTATGTGAATGCCCAGAGTATACTACCATCAGTCTAAAAGAATCACTTATTAATTTACCAACATTTCCAAAAAAACACATTATTTATGATAATTAATATAAATATTATGAAACAGAAAATTGTCTCCTACCTGTTGTAGGTTTTGGAGCCTCTGAAATAAAATAGTGACAAGATGCATGAGTTAATATAACGGTGTGTATGTTTTCCAGAGAAAGGTAAATACATTTAAATTAAATTGATACAAACAATGAAGAACATTCATAATGCAGCAAACGGGATTCGAACCAGGTCAGCTCATTAGGCACGTACTGGTTTCGCAACTTAAGTCAACATGCATTTTGTCTTCGATCATACCCCATCCGTAACAAGAGCAAGTTTAGTCAATACTTTGAGCGTGTATATTCTCGAGCCGCTATAATTAAGGACTGGTTGATCAACACACAAAGTCACACACACACTGCATATTTATGTAGATTCCTCGAGAACCACAAAAATGTAACATTACTATTGTCTATCCCCAGGTGGAAGCTGGTTGATAGCATCCACATTTGCCGTTTTAGGGTGGGAGCTGTAAGTTTCTGTTCAAGGCGAGATGTGAAGCCTGAGTCGTACTCAATCCCTGTTTATGGAGGGTTACCGATCCATCTCTTTCTTGGTCTTCCTTTTGCTCCGTATCCAGCTGTTCGCTTGTTATAAGCTCTCAGTGGTAATATAACATCGCTAAGTGCCAGAAAACCTCAATACTGCAATGACCAAACTAGACCTACATATAAACATAAATAACACACAGACATACTTGCTTCAGATGTGACACGAACACATGAACATTATAAAATAGAAGTAAAGCGTGTTGACTCAGGTTGTGAGGCGACCAGTAGTGCCATCTCAACGAATCTAGTTCAAATCATTAGAATTCTCCTAATAAATCCTTAATACTTCTATATTATTATTGTTCATTTGCTCATACAATCAGTAGGTTCGTGTATGAAATACTCTGAGATTCATGTTATGAATTAGTTCTAATTTTCTAACTCGTTAGGACTTGAGTTGGCATAGTTTAGTACATATAAGAGCTAAGAATTAACGAAAAATAGATTATTTACAAGATTCCATTCTCTTAACGTGAACAGTAAGACAGAGAATGTCAGAGAATTATCGAAGAAATTGTCATATATCATTAGTAAAATAATATAATAATATGATGATTATTCTTTGGCGTTGTTTTTCATACTCCTACAACATATCTGACTCCATACATCCGTCTTCCGTTGAAGAATACTAGAACAACTTTTCACTTTGTGTTCATGGGGGTCATACAGTGAACAGAAGATACTTGACAGTTATAGACGACATTGAACAGAAGATACTTGACAGTTAAAAACGACAGTGAACAGAAGATACTTGACAGTTATAAATGACAGTGAACATAAGATACTTGACAGTTATAAACGACAGTGAACATAAGATACTTGACAGTTATAAACGACAGTGAACAGAAGATACTTGACAGTTATAAACGACATTGAACAGAAGATACTTGACAGTTATAAATGACAGTGAACATAAGATACTTGACAGTTATAAACGACAGTGAACAGAAGATACTTGACAGTTGTAAACGACAGTGAACAGAAGATACTAGCAATGAAACAAAATGACAGATGATATATTGACTAGACAGCCTTTATCAGGTCAAACGACACCAGACAATCAACAATGAATTTGTTTTCTTAATCATAATGCAGACTGAAATTGTATAAGTAGATGGATCAATAGATATAAAATGTGGATAGAGAGAAAAAGGAACATAACAATGACAACAGACAAACTGACAGGTACATTATCACAGAAAGACGGACAATTAACTTTTGAAATGCGAGGCTCCGTCTTTGGTGTTTTTCAGTCATCCCCATTTTTAGTGGATGCCACATGAAGGAACTTTAAATAAGTCTCTCACAAAGTGACATGCAAAAAGTATTGTAAACTATAATAACTATATGTAAACTATTTTGTCATCTTACGAGTATGTTAGCAAGAAAACATGGCACAGATAGCATTATGTACACTTTCTTACCATCACATACAGCTTGCACTAGAGTGTCTACTGCTTTAGTCAAAGCCAAGTAATTGGCCACTGTATAAACATCTTTACTGCTGGAAGCTATGACAGCCAGCTCAGAGGGATTAATGCCAGAACCAACTCCAACAGCTTTACACTTTATACCTTCTTTATGAGCTTTCTCAGCAGACGCCTTAGCTGTAATGAAATACAGACACACATAAGTATTACAGTGTGAGTTATCTCAGCGGACATTTTAGCTGCAATAAATACAGACACGACATAACTATGAGAGTGTGAGTTATCTCAGCAGACATTTTAGCTGCTATGAAATACAGACACAAAATAACTATCAGAGTTTGAGTTATTCTCAGCGGACATTTTAGCTGCAATGAGATCTAGACATGACATGTGGATTATCACTTGCAGCTACGGAGTTACGTGCTATGAGTAGTACTCTCTGCAGGCGGCGTGCCGCTTTGTTGAGAGGGACGGAGTAAATATGGGAAACCGAGTACAGTGAAGTCAATCTTCTACGGCTTTTAAACCCTTTTAAACATGACATGAGTAGAGTTGACAGTCAAATTTCTCAATTTGTTTGTGGTTATTCTTGAAAGTATTGGGTCCCGTCCCCCGTAACATCAATAAACATATAATTAAACAGAGAAAAGTCTGAAAAACAATTGTAGGATACAGTAACAGGGGTAAATAAGCAACAATGACATAAATTAGTAAGTACATGTTACCTATAGATGCAATAATAACATCTGTAAGTAAATAACAAGTATATAGACATGGACAAATTCTATGTTTTAGAACATTCATCAATAAATGGCTGAAATACAAGACGGAAAAAGCAGACAAAATGTTTTTAACAACTTTGAGTGGAGAAAAGCATATTCTGAAAAGACATGTTGAAAATAGACCAGTGATCCTGCTTACACTAGATATTCCTGTTTGCTGAGGAGAATAGACTAGTGATCCAGCTTACACTAGATATTCCTGTTTGCTCAGGAGAATAGGCTAGTGATCCTGCTTACACTAAATGTTCTTGTTTGCAGAGGAAAATAGACTAGTGATCCAGCTTACACTAAATGTTCTTGTTTGCTGAGGAAAATAGACTACTGGTCCTGCTTACACTAAATGTTGTTGTTTGCTGAGGAAAATAGACTAGTGATCCTGTTACACTAAATGTAACACTAAATGTATTTGTTTGCTGATGAAAATAGACTAGTAATCCTGCTTACACTAAATGTTCTTGTTTGCTGAGGAAAATAGACTAGTGATCCTGCTTACACTAAATGTTCTTGTTTGCTGAGAAAAATAGACTAGTGATCCTGCTTACACTAAATGTTCTTGTTTCAGAGGAAAATAGACTAGTGATACAGCTTAAACTAAATGTATTTGTTTGCTGATGTAAATAGACTAGTGATCCTGTTACACTAAATGTTCGTGTTTGCTGAGGAAAATAGACTAGTGATCCTGCTTACACTAAATGTTCTTGTTTGCTGTGGAAAATAGACTAGTGATCCTGTTACACTAAATGTTCTAGTTTGCTGAGGAAAATAGACTACTGGTCCTGCTTACACTAAATGTTCTTGTTTGCTGAGGAAGACATGAACAAATAATGAAGCGAAGCTATAAAATATGGTAATATGCATCTAGGTAAGGTAATTTCTTTGCAGTAACCTAGGAATGAAGATAACTCTTCATGTACTAAATCGCAGAAACTATTAGGTGAGATGGTCAGTTCCCTTCTTTGCTGTGTTTACCTTCCTCACACAATGCGTCAGGTACCCATCTACAGCTGGATCTACTGGAGGAATGGGCGTGTCAGACGCGAAATCACGGCCAGTTGTTGCTTTTGTTGTTTTACCCTCACATGGTTTCGATGCTGGAGCACTATAACTCGGTGATAGTAAGGTCCCTATCGACTACTAAGCTACCGCATTCCTCTAATATGCATCTATAGTTGCTACAAAGTGTTGAAAATGTGTCAGAAATGATCTTTGTGTTATCTAGGTAACATCAATAAAACACAATAAAATTTCTTACTTGCAGCAGGATTTGTTGATTGTCCATCTGTGATCACAATAACAATTCGTGTAGCCCTTGCCGGACATTTCTTCAATTCAGAAACTAGAGAATCAATTCCAAGATTTGTATATGTTTCACTGTTTTGGTATTCAGCTTTGTCTACTTTCTGTGGAGTGTTTAGAATATGTCTACTTTCTGTGTAGTGAACATAAGTGTTTAGAATATAGACCAATATAAATATGTAATCTTTAATATGTCTACATTTGTCAACAAATTCATGTAGTGGGCTATAGGAAATGCTTGCATTAAAAGGCTTATCTGTGTAGCTATTTACACACTAATTCTCATCTCAATAAAATCCTTTAAATATAACTATATGCTCTTTACATATATGCTCTTTCACACAAATATAAACGATATAAATTTGAGATGTTATCTATTTCATGTACCATATTGTACACAAGTATGAAACGTGTGACAGCTGAAATGGCATGCTTACGCAGAATCCTAGGAATATCACTAAGAGACATAGTGAGAAATGGCAACATTAGACAAAGAACCGGCACCGCCCCAATCTTGAAATATATTAAAAGCTAACAGATCAAATGGTTTGCCAACATCAGCAGACTACCACCAGACAGCATACCAAAACAATCTATGCTACACAGATACAGTGAAGGCAGACTTAGAGGCCGACCACGAAAACGATCCAGCAGCAAAAAACAAGTAAGCCATCTAGATTCCTAGCAGAGGCAAATAGAAAAACAAAGTTACAACTATTAAGAAGCGATTTATTTCCAGTGACAACATATGGTTGTGAGCTGTGAGAAATGATATCTGTATTGGAAAATAAAATATCGCCATTCGAAATGAAGTGTTACAGAAGCATGCAAAAAGTACAACATACAGAAAGAAGAACCATCGCAGACGTCCACAAAGACATGAACACGGAAGTCAAATTGCTCCTCAAAACTATCAAAGAACGCAAAGTAACATATTTCGGACATATAAAGAGACACAATGACTTAGAAATATTAATCATGGAGGGAAAATTTCCAGGAAAGAGAACAAGAGGCTGACGGAGAGTATAATAAACACATGATATTGAAAACCCTCTGAACATGGCACTAGAGAGAGAGAGAGAGAGAGAGAGAGAGAGAGAGAGAGAGTTGAACTCATTAACTGTGTCGGTATGGTGCGCATATAGTGATAGTCATATCTGAATATCTCAACCTAGATCTGTCTCGCGTGCAGAAGACCAGTTTCCAACTGTTGACAAGAAATCCCCAATCCCCCCTCAAATTGGACAAGAGAATACAAGAACTACATTGTTTATTTAAACATATCTAAAGGTATACAGGATTGACATTACTATACTCCATATTTACTAAATACCTTGCAACATTCCATCTGTCAAGATTACATTTCATGGCAAGCAACTCCATAATTAACATCAACATAGTTGTTAATAGAAATTACCTTCAGACAGTCTTGTATGTTGTTTGTCATCTGACATACTGATTTACTTTGTGTGCCAAAGGATGTTACAGCAACATATGACCCAACCGGGCTGTTTGTAATAATGTTATTTACTACTTGTAGACATCTCAAGTAATCTAATATTCCTATACTACCAGACGAATCTAATGCGATTCCAATACATGGTGGTTGTGGAAAGTCACATCCTGTTCCTGAAACACACCAATATTGTCACAAATTAATGAGAAACGGAAATTTAATTTTAATAAACTGTAGTTCAGAACGTTGATATATTTTCCCTAGGCAACTAAACGATACAAGATGGAGAAACAAGTTCAGAACGTTGGTATATTTTCCTTAGGCAACTAAACGACACAAGATGGAGAAACAAGTTCAGAACGTTGGTATATTTTCCCTAGGCAACTAAACGACACAAGATGGAGATATAACAAAAGAAATGTTTACCAGAATTGCTTGATTCTTGATTAGAAACTAGCGTCATAGCACACGGGTATTCCCATAAGTGATTTGCTCTCCGTTTCAGTAGTCATTCGAGTATATGTAGACTTAGAGTCCCAGGCAGGTGTTAATTAGGTAATCTTCGCTTCTTTCCCAAAATAGAGTATCTACAATTATCTACAACTCTCTAATCACATTCTCTAATCACATTCTCTAATCACATTCTCTAATCACATTCCCTAATCACATTATCTAATCACATTCTCTAATCACATTCTCTAATCACATTCTCTAATCACATTCTCTAATCACATTCTCTAATCACATTCTCTAATCACACTCTCTAATCACAATCTCTAATCACATTCTCTAATCATAATCTCTAATCACACTCTCTAATCAGATTCTCTAATCACATTCTCTAATCACATTCTCTAATCACAATCTCTAATCACATTCTCTAATCACAATCTCTAATCACATTCTCTAATCACAATCTCTAATCACATTCTCTAATCACATTCTCTAATCACATTCTCTAATCACAATCTCTAATCACATTCTCTAATCACATTCTCTAATCACATTCTCTAATCACATTCTCTAATCACACTCTCTAATCACAATCTCTAATCACATTCTCTAATCACATTCTCTAATCACATTCTCTAATCACATTCTCTAATCACAATCTCTAATCACATTCTCTAATCACATTCTCTAATCACAATCTCTAATCACATTCTCTAATCACATTCTCTAATCACAATCTCTAATCACATTCTCTAATCACATTCTCTAATCACATTCTCTAATCACATTCTCTAATCACATTCTCTAATCACAATCTCTAATCACATTCTCTAATCACATTCTCTAATCACATTCTCTAATCACATTCTCTAATCACAATCTCTAATCACATTCTCTAATCACATTCTCTAATCACAATCTCTAATCACATTCTCTAATCACAATCTCTAATCACATTCTCTAATCACATTCTCTAATCACATTCTCTAATCACAATCTCTAATCACATTCTCTAATCACATTCTCTAATCACATTCTCTAATCACTTCCATTTCTTGTACTCTTTGTATGTGTAGGTTTTCACATATGTGTATAATATATGTGTATTCTTGTTGGATATCGTATGACAGTTTTGTTACTGCAGCTCTCTCCCCTAGTCGGATATCATATGACAGTTTTGTTACTGCAGCTCTCTCCCCTTGTCGGATATCCTCTGTTTTGTTACTGCGGCTCTCTCTCTCCTTGTTGGATATCCTCTGACAGTTTTCTTACTGCAGCGCTCTTCCTATATTCGATATCCTCTGACAGTTTTGTTACAGCAACATTCTCCCCATGTTGGATATCCTCTTATAATTTTGTTACTGTAGCACTTTCCCCATGTTGGATATCCTCTGACAGTTTTGTTACTGCAGCACTCTCCCAATGTTGGATATCCTCTTATAATTTTGTTACTGTAGAACTTTCCACATGTTGGATATCCTCTGACAGTTTTGTTACTGCAGCACTCTCCCATTGTTGGATATCCTCTGACAGTTTTCTTACTGCAGCTTTCTCCCATTGTTGGATATCCTCCTGCAGTTTGGTTATTATAAAAATTAGTTTTCTATTGTGTCAAAAAACTGAACGTGTGCCCGCCCACTGATAATAATTTAATATAACAAAAATATATGTTACTAGAAGTGAACATTTTGGAGGGCGCAGAAGAATGATGGTCAACCAGCATAGGACCTGTACTGTCAGCAGAAGTGTAATGGCGGATACACTCATGAGAGATCGGAGTAACTATGGACGTGTCCGGTTTGCAGTGAAGGTGATCCGACGACTAACTAACTAACAAAAATATGATACGGAGAGATAAACAAAAAACTTACCTGCTGTTGGTTTAGTAACAGCTAAAAGTAAGTAAGAAAAAAGACACATTAGTAAGCATAGTAAATAATAATAATAGTAATGAAATAATCTAATAATAGTAAACATTTAAGTAAGCATAGTTATATGTATTCTTGTAAACATTTAAGTAAGCATAGTTATATGTATTCTTGTAAACATTAGTGAGCATAGTAAGAATGTATATGTATTCTTTACTCAACTATAGAAGGGAATATAATAAGATGGTGATAACTGTGATGAAGTAATGACTTTATCTGTACGTAGGTATATTCTTGACAGCCAATAGCTATTCTGGCAAAAACATACGTCCTCATCAGTTGAGTAACGTATATGATATCTAACATTGTAAAGGGTTTGTTGTTTCACGAGCATGATTATGTTAGAGGGGTTTTTTTATGGTTGTTTTGTCCCCGAATAGAAGCATTCCTGTGTGATAGTATTCCACTGTGGTATTATTTCAGTGTTGTAGTATTTCAGTGTGGTAATATTTCAGCAGTGTAGTATTTCAGTGTGGTAATATTTCAGCGGTGTAGTATTTCAGTGTAGTAGTATGTCAGTGTTGTAGTATTTCATTGTTTAGTATTTAAGGGGGATAGTATTCCAGTGTGGTATTATTTCAGTGTCGTAGTATTTCAGTGTCGTAGTATTTCGGTGTGGTAGTATTTCAGTGTTGTAGTATTTCAGTGTGGTAGTATTTCAGTGTTGTAGTATTTCAGTGTGGTAGTATTTCAGTGTCGTAGTATTTCAGTGTCGTAGTATTTCGGTGTGGTAGTATGTCAGTGGTGTAGTATTTCAGTGTGGTATTATTTCAGTGTGGTAGTATTTCAGTGTTGTAGTATTTCAGTGTGGTAGTATTTCAGTGTTGTAGTATTTCAGTGTTGTAGTATTTCAGTGTGGTAGTATTTCAGTGTTGTAGTATTTCAGTGTTGTAGTATTTCAGTGTGGTAGTATTCCAGTGTGGTAGTATTTCAGTTTCGTAGTATTTCAGTGTGGTAGTATTCCATTGTTGTAGTATTTCAGTGTTGCAGTATTTCATTGTTGTAGTATTTCATTGTTGTAGTATTTCAGTGTTGTAGTATTTCAGTGTTGTAGTATTTCAGTGTTGTAGTATTTCATTGTTGTAGTATTCCAGTGTGGTAGTATTTCAGTGTCGTAGTATTTCAGTGTGGTAGTATTTCAGTGTCGTAGTATTTCAGTGTCGCAGTATTTCAGTGTTGTAGTATTCCATTGTTGTAGTATTTCAGTGTTGTAGTATTTTAGTGTGGTAGTATTTTAGTGTGGTAGTATTTTAGTGTGGTAGTATTTTAGTGTGGTAGTATTCCAAGAGCATCACATATAATGCGGGAAGAGTATCATATACTTCTGCACTGCACAACTAATTCATTATTCTTATGATATATTTATTAACGATAACATCAGACAGATAACCAAAACGATACTAGTATTGGAGCACATCAAAAGACACCCGATCAAGTGGTTTTCACACGTTTCCAGACTACCAACAGACAACAGACAACATGCCACAGATGGTCATGACACATAGACATCGCGGATATAAAACTAGAGCCAGACAATGTAAAAGATATATCTCAGAAATAAAGGAAGCCACAGGAATAAACTTATAAACAGCACTCAAGAAGGCCATCTCCAGAGAACTCTTCTACACCTGACGCCGCAAGGCAAACAAGGGACTGATATATACTCGTACAAAGTATAGATTGATAGATATTTCTTAATCCATCTGCACTGATTATAGAACTAGAATTCCCCGCCCCCTAGGATAGGAGCGCACAACAAAAGGATAAAGATGCAATATCCTAGGATAAGTATGCTATGCATATCTTCATCACCCATGAGGACCACTTGACAGAAGACAAAAGTAAGACAAGACACTTGACAGAAGACAAAAGTAAGACAAGACACTTGACAGAAAACAAAAGTAAGACAAGACATTTGACAGAAGACAAAAGTAAGACAAGACATTTCACAGAAGACAAAAGTAAGACAAAACATTTGACAGAAGACAAAAGTAAGACAAGACATTTGACAGAAGACACAAGTAAGACAAGACATTTGACAGAAGACAAAAGTAAGACAAGACATTTGACAGAAGACATAAGTAAGACAAGACACTTGACAGAAGACAAAAGTAAGACAAGACATTTGACAGAAGACAAAAGTAAGACAAGACACTTGACAGAAGACAAAAGTAAGACAAGACATTTGACAGAAGACAAAAGTAAGGATTCAAGACAACACATGTAGTGACAATGATGTTTTTTTTTCAAATGTAACAGGCTGTCAGCAAATTAACTTTCAATAGACACCGACATGCCTCGACAGAAGACATTGTTCCTATTCTTTGCACCACACCCTGAACTAGATTTTGTCCCTATTCTATGCACCTGTGAACTAGAAGTCCGGTCGGGCGATATCGTAAAAAAATATACATAATAATTTCTGTTTTAAATGACAATGTGTAACACTGTTATTTCACAAACACTTAACCCATTCTCTCATTTAATAATGTTAGATTATATAACCCATTCTCTCATTTAATAATGTTAGATTATATAACTCATTCTCTCATTTAATAATGTTAGATTATATAACCCATTCTCTCATTTAATAATGTTAGATTATATAACCCATTCTCTCATTTAATAATGTTAGATTATATAACCCATTCTCTCATTTAATAATGTTAGATTATATAACCCATTCTCTCATTTAATAATGTTAGATTATATAACCCATTCTCTGATTTAATAATGTTAGATTATATAACCCATTCTCTCATTTAATAATGTTAGATTATATAACCCATTCTCTCATTTAATAATGTTAGATTATATAACCCATTCTCTCATTTAATAATGTTAGATTATATAACCCATTCTCTGATTTAATAATGTTAGATTATATTTGCACTTTCCCATTTTCGGATAATGATATTGTTATCATACACTCTGTTCCTCTTCTTCTTCAGCGTTCATTCTCAAACTTCCACCCTATCTCTCTTGCAGAAGGACAATGATCCTACTAGATTTCCAGCAAGATGTAGTCCTGACAAAGGAAGTGCGTCGTTTTATTTGTGCCCATGACCCGACATATCCATCTTCTTTCGTCTGGATAAGCTCATAAGTTCAAAAAAGCTCATACTTTCAATAAACGCATAAGGGGTTATCCATTCTTTAAATCAACAATTTACTGCCAGTTTTAAACCTTTCACCCCCCCCCCCCATCCTTATCAACAACTTTCATGAGTTCAGATTATTTTCCACCCCCCCCTTTCCGGCTTAATTAAAATGTCTTCCTCGTACGAATTTTATTGTACAATTTTATTTTTTTTTTTTTTTATTTTTTTAAACTGACCACATCAAATTATTGTCAAGCACCCTCTTCCCCATATCAACATCGTTTTCACAATTACACACACCCTCCCTCTCGAATTGTTGAAGTAATTTATGAAACTCCCCTAATGTGATCGGTTGATAATAACAATTTAATATAACATGATAGTGTTCATGTGAAATAAAAAAAAACTTACCTGTTGTCGGTTTAGGGGTAGCTGGAAGTGGGAAAGACAAGAAAATATGAAAACTTAATTGAATGTCTTTTCAGTAAATTCGGATAATAATTTTCATTATCGTCAAATCATTAATTCCTAAAGGTCATATCAGTGTAACTTTCAAAACATTAGCAGGAAAACTTCCTATGCTTCTCTATTCTACGTGCTTTGTGTCAAGTCTCTGTGCTTTGTATCTGTGTTTGTTTCTGTGCTTTGTGTCATGTCTCTGTGCTTTGTCTCTGTGCTTTGTCTCTGTGCTTTGTTTCTGTGCTTTGTGTCAAGTCTCTGTGCCTTGTTTCTGTGCTTTGTCTCTGTGCCTTGTTTCTGTGATTTGTCTCTGTGCTATGTTTCTGTGCTTTGTGTCAAGTCTCTGTGCTTTGTTTCTGTGCTTTGTCTATGTGCTTTGTTTCTGTGCTTTGTGTCAAGTCTCTGTGCTTTGTTTCTGTGCTTTGTCTCTGTGCTTTGTTTCTGTGTTTTGTGTCAAGTCTCTGTGCTTTGTCTCTGTGCTTTGTTTCTGTGCTTTTTGTCAAGTCTCTGTGCTTTGTTTTAGTGTGGATAAGAAATTCATCATACAAACACCCATAATTGTGTGTATCTATTTTCTATAAACACGTAGCCTGTCAGGGTTACCACATTGGATACATCAACATATAGAATCCTCCAGCGATGGCTATCTTTAACGATGCGGGTGAGTGTGGAAAACTCTTGTCTTGCCCAGTCCTTGATGTTGTCTGTCTACGCTTATATTTCTCTGTAGCTGATCATCAATTGCAATATTTCAGTGGGCAACAAGTTTAACTGGTGGTGTCCATCTCCTCTTTAGTTATCTTTACAACGTCATTACATAGATCTGCTTTCTCTTGCGGTCTACATTACACTGAACTGATACCAACACTGCATCTCGTTCTGAACGTCGGGTTAAGCAATTCAATGACAGTTAACTAGGTCACAAATGTTAACATCGCGCGATTCATTATTAGGTATTAGGTATGTTGATTATCATCTTCGCACACCGGACACGTCCATAGTTGCTCCCATCTCTGCTTCAGTAAATCTCTCATGGTATAACGGTTGATTGTTCCGGTTCTTTGTTGGTTCACTGCTTTTTTTTAAAATCTTTGTCAGGGGTTCTCTTCGGGTCACGCCCATCCTCACTCCCAATTCTTGCATTCTTGATATTGACTCATGCATATTCATGTACAAATCCTCTGAAGGACTCACGAAGAGCAGTGAGTATGTCTGCTCGGTCCATAGGCTGACCGTCTGTTGTGGTGGCGAGACTAGCTAATTTGTCGGCCCATTTGTTTTTCTTTACGCCCGCGTGTCCTGGGACAAAAATAATTGCAATAGTTTTTTTAGTAAAAAAAACAGCTTTGAGACTTGAACGGGGCTTATATACTTAGAGGAAACGACAGCTAACATATGTCCCCGTACAAGAAAAGATAACCCATAAAGATCAATTATTCCCCCTTGGAGCCAAGAACTTTTACCAAGAATATACAATTCTACACAGAATATAAAAACAAATTCTGTTCAAGATCTAAGTTTCCTAAAACAAATAGTATTGAATATGCTCCAAAATTACTACTCAAACTCTCTTGGATTAGAATATATACGTATAGCTCATCCGAAGAGGCAGTGAGAAATGGTAGGTGGAGGTCTTTATATAGAACGGTTGAAAGGAAGTAAACTTGAAACTCAAATGGTGTTTATTTTACAAATTTCAAGACAGAATATGAATCAATCAACGAAGCAATTCTTTCAGTACAGGGATAATCCCACCTGGAGGAAGAAACCATATTGATCATGACCGATAACAATTCTGCTTTTCATGCTCTCCAAAACCCAAACACATTCCACATGAAAGACTTCAAGTTTATACTATCTCAACTAAACAACCAAGCAACTTAACTATTTAAAAAAACACTGTGATGGAAACAGAAAAACTTACTTGTGACTGCTGGTGGACCTGAAGAGAGAAAATTTAAACAAATGTCAGTATATTTTATTATATTGTTGTTCGCTCTCATTGTGATCAATAGTAATATTGTAGATTAAATAATTCTCCAGATGATTACTCTTGGGTTGAGTTCACTCACTAGTCAAACCCTGGGGTTGAGTTCACTCGCCAGTCATACCCTGGGGTTGAGTTCACTCACTAGTAAAACCCTGCGGTTGAGTTCACTCGCCAGTCATACCCTGGGTTGAGTTTACTCACCAGTCATACCCTGGGGTTGAGTTCACTCACCAGTCATACCATGGGGTTGAGTTCACTTACCAGCCATACCATGGGGTTGAGTTCACTCACCAGTCATACACTGGGGTTGAGTTCACTCACGAGTAATACCCTGGGGTTGAGTTCACTCACCAGTCATACCCTGGGGTTGAGTTCACTCACCAGTCATACCCTGGGGTTGAGTTAACTCGCCAGTCATACCCTGGGGTTTAGTTCACTCACCAGTCATACCATGCGGTTGAGTTCACTCGCCAGTCATACCCTGGGGTTGAGTTTACTCACCAGTCATACCCTGGGGTTGAGTTCACTCACCAGTCATACCATGGGGTTGAGTTCACTTACCAGCCATACCATGGGGTTGAGTTCACTCACCAGTCATACACTGGGGTTGAGTTCACTCACGAGTAATACCCTGGGGTTGAGTTCACTCACCAGTCATACCCTGGGGTTGAGTTCACTCACCAGTCATACCCTGGGGTTGAGTTAACTCGCCAGTCATACCCTGGGGTTGAGTTCACTCACCAGTCATACCATGGGGTTGATTTCACTTACCAGCAATACCATGGGGTTGAGTTCACTCACCAGTCATACCCCGGGGTTGAATTCACTCACCAGCCATACCCTGGGGTTGAGTCCACTCACCAGTCAAACCATGGGGTTGAGTTCACTCACCAGTCAAACCATGGGGTTGATTCACTCACTAGTCAAACCATGGGGTTGAGTTCACTCACCAGTCATACCCTGGGGTTGAGTTTACTCACCAGTCATACCCAGGGTTGAGTCCACTCACCAGTCAAACCATGGGGTTGAGTTCACTCACCAGTCAAACCATGGGGTTGAGTTCACTCACCAGTCAAACCATGGGGTTGAGTTCACTCACCAGTCAAACCATGGGGTTGAGTTCACTCACCAGTCATACCCTGGGGTTGAGTTCACTCACCAGTCATACCATGGGGTTGAGTTCACTCACCAGTCAAACCATTGGGTAGAGTTCACTCACCAGTCAAACCATGGGATTGAGTTCACTCACCAGTCAAACCATGGGGTTGAGTTCACTCACCAGTCAAACCATGGGGTTGAGTTCACTCACTAGTCAAACCATGGGATTGAGTTCATTCACCAGTCATACCCTGGGTTGAGTTCACTCACTAGTCAAACCCTGGGATTGAGTTCACTCACCAATCATCATGGTTTGCAAAAAACATTGTCCGTGTTCAACCCACCAGGAAAAACATATCTCATCTCATATTCACATCAATGCTCATATCACACCTTATTGTTGTTCATGTATAAATATCAATTTCATATACTAACAAATATATATATATATATATACATGCACTCCATTGTTCCTATATTCACACCCATGTCCATATACCCACAATCTGCATATACCACAACAATCTCTATATAGCCACATAATCGTTCATATATACATAGTGTCTATAATATCCACATCATTGTTCAGATATCTACATCTATCTTCATATATCCATATTGATCTATATCCATATCATTGTTCATATCATCATCAAGTGCCATGCAGGCTGGCGTTGGCGATTATGGCTCTCCACAGCTTTCTATCTTTAGCATCTTGTATCACGATCGTTTTGTTTGCCTGCCGCGCCATGGTGTCAAACTATCTAGTATTTTCTCACGTTATCGCCCTAGTCTTTGATGCGTTTAATCTTGCCTGTTGTAAATATGTTCTCCAAATCTCCGTGTCACATTAAGGGGCAGAAAAAAAGAATATTGTCTTTTTCTTAAATTATTGATTAAGTTCCGTATATTACAGAGATGTGTATCACTGTCCGTTTCACACCGTATATTACAGAGATGTGTATCACTGTCTGTTTCACACCGTATATTACAGAGATGTGTATCACTGTCTGTTTCACACCGTATATTACAGAGATGTGTATCACTGTCCGTTTCACACCGTATATTACAGAGATGTGTATCTCTTACTGCTGCACACCGTATATTACAGAGATGTGTATATCTGGCTGCTGCACACCGTATATTACAGAGATGTGTATCACTGTCTGTTTCACACCGTATATTACAGAGATGTGTATCTCTGGCTGCTGCACACCGTATATTACAGAGATGTGTATGACGTCCATTATGAATGATATTACTAGCAAGACACAGTTACCACAACATACAATTTTCTTACCATTATATATAACTTGTATGAAAGTATTTACTATTGTGATCAAACTTATGTAGTTGGAGACTTGATAAACATCTTTAATGCTAGTGGCTATGATCTCTAGCTCAGATTTATAAAGTAGATTAATTCCAATAGCTATAAACCATATATCTTTCTTGTGAGCTTTGCCAGCAGACACGGCAGCTGCAGGAGTTAAAGATAAACATGGCATAAAACAGAGTTAAAAGTCTAGCCAATCATTGAGAAGATTATCTTCACTGACACATCGTAACATAAGTCCATACGTGTTCAAATCTCCACCTTAAAACATCCCTATAATGTAATTTATAGAAGTAAGAGTTCATTGCTGAACAACTAGGGAATAAGTCTAGGAAGAGTCAGATTTTTTTTAGGTCGTGGAATCAAACCACTGGTTGAGACAGGATTTTTCTTCGGTAGGGAACAATAAAAATCCATTCGTTACACATCCTGGCAACTATTATGACAGAGAGGCAATTATTTCTATAGTATATAAAAGTCTTCCTGCACTTTTTAAGAGACAAACATGCAGAAATAAACGGTTAATGCTAGATTATTTAATTTGCCAGTTGCCTCTTGCTCACTTCTTTGTAATTTTGAATTTGCAATACCCCTGACGACAATATGTGCAAGTGATCTATTCAAGATCACACATTTACAAACATTTGTTTTAAAAAGTTAAAGGTTTTCTGAAGTTGAATTTGTGTTCTATAGATTAAGTGAGAAGGGTGAGAATTATTTCTAAGAAATGCAGGGGGAGAGAATTATATAGTAAGTAGTTTGACAAACAACAGTGGTTGTAGAAAGGAAAATCTATGTTTAATAAACAGCAGACGCGAGTACTGAAAAACGAAGTCCATGACAAGTATTAAGAGAATAGTTTGTGGTGATAAAAGAGTATCTATTTACAGGAGAATATTATATAGGCATATATTAACAGACATTAATGTCTGGCACAAGAATACATGAGTATGTTCTGGAAAAAATTGCAATATGTGTAAATACATTTGTGACAGTGCTTGTAAATACACTTCAATATGTGTAAATACATTTATGACAATATGTGTAAATACACTTCAATATGTGTAAATACACTTCAATATGTGTAAATACACTTCAATATGTGTAAATACACTTCAATATGTATAAATACACTTCAATATGTGTAAATACATTTGTGACAGTGCTTGTAAACAGAAGTGTGTTGGAGAGAAATATATGTTAATTACCAGCAGAAGCGAGTATTGAAAAAAGAAGTCAAAGCTTACAAGAATAGTGAGAGAATAGATCATGGTGAGAATAGCTCAGGGTGTATCCAATTACAGGAGAACGTTATATATGAATTTAACAGACATTGATGTTTCCTACAAGAAGACATTAGTATGTTATGAAAAAAAATTACTTTATGTGTAAATACATTGTGACAGTACATGTAAATATACTTTAATATGTGTAAATACACTTATGACAATATGTGTAAATACATTTCAATATGTATAAATACACTTAAATATGTGTAAATACACTTAAGAAAATATGTATAAATACACTTGCGACAGTACGTTTAAATAATTTGTGACAATATGTATAAATACACTGTGAAAATAGGTGAAAATACACTTGTGACAGTAAAATACACTTGTGACAGTATGTGGGACAATACTCCTACGGTTTATTAATAGGACCTTCCGCGTGGTTTGCGTCTGTGGGTCTCACAAATGACCCACTAGACAAACCACCCATGCAACAGAAAAACCTTAGTAGATGACGTGCCCTTATATCGAGGTTATCTTCTTATAGAAGCTTCATGGCATGTCATCTATACAATTATGCTTCTCATATTTTTATTTTTTGTTGCACTGTATTTTATGTTCTGTTGTTGTGGTTTTTTTGTGTTTATGTATGCACCCTCTGTTGTTGGGAGGGAGCCAGAGATATACTGCGCAGCACTGGGGAAGAGGAAACTGACATCACTATTTTTTCCTCTGACTGAAGCCCATCATAGATTCACAGTGGCTCAGGACATGACAATCCTTTTGACTTGAACATTTATTTGCATGCCTGGAGCAAAAGAGACGTTCGGTATAACCAATAGTCAATTGGTGGTGGGCAATGAGCACAGTGAACCCTATCTTGGCTACAGATGCTTGGAGCATTGCAGAGGTTGAAACCTACCTTCCTGGTGGTGTGATAGTTATTCTCTGGGTCTGGGCCGAGTGTGCCGAAAAGCCACAGACTTCCCAGCAATATAATGCCAGTACAACAAATAGTATTTACAAACGAGATCGGACGTCGCTTCGATTTGTCCTAGTCCGCGGCAGATAGTGGGTAACCAGGCTGCTTTGGCTGAGAAATTAACTACTGGAACGCATCCACAACAACAACACAAACACAGACATGAACAATTCACAACACAGCAACAAATCCTGCACAAGTAAGAAAACATTTAACCTAAAAAAACCTTGGAGGGAGTACCAGCAGAGACAAGATGGCATAAAACAAAGTCTTTGATTAACATCCTACAACTGCGGTATGTGGTATAAGAAAACAAAAACCTGGCTTATTTATGGCATTATTCTCACAAGAAACACGTGGTCCTCTTTCAGAAGACTATTCACAAAAACAATGACCCATATCTATCAGGAGATACCAGCTATGCCTGTAAGTGTACTAACTGCCGTGGCATAATTGCTTATATTAAGAATGACATTCAGGGACATGTCACTTAACTAACAGCCCATCCACAGGCATGCAGAAGGCGACCATCTTGCACACTGGAGGAAAATACACAATCTACAACATATACAGCCCTCCTTAGACAACATGAAATTTATCGGAAATCCTTACAACACATTTTCTTAAAACATTACTTGCTGGTGACTTTAATGACCACTTCCCCCATGAGGGTTACCAGAACCGCAATAAGACAGGAAGATACATAGAGAAGCTCGTGAAACAACAAATCTATCAGTCCTTCAAGATGCAAAGTCTGTGTCAACACTTTTGCATAAGAGTCATCTATCTCTCAGTCGACCTGAGTTGACTATCTGTTCATCTGAAATAATAGACTCTTGCTCTGTAGAAATCCTTGATGACATTGGAAGTGACCACAGACCAATCCTCACCACCATAACTACAACCAAACAAAGCATATTTCAAACAGAAAACTCGCTGGAATTTTAGCAAGGTAGATTGGAAACTATTCCAAGAAACATCTGATTTCCTGCTATGTAATATCAAAAGTAATTACATAAAAACATTTCCTGCTGAGGTGACAAGTAAGAGAAGTCCTTGAGATTGCACTTTCACGAGAATAAAAATCTTTTACTAATAAAACATGTGCTAAAGTAAAACTAATAGTGAAGAATGTCAAACATGATAAATGGGCAAAAACATGCGCTAATTTAGATCTAAGGGAAAATGGTGGAAAGTGATGGGCGCTGATCAACAGTGTATGTGGAAAAAGAAGAAGAACAAACGATAAACATGTGAGGCAGTTAAGCAGACTCCGCCAACTTTATCTTGGCTATGTGAGATCAGTAATTGATTATAGCCTTCCTCTCCAGACCATTGAGAGCAATACTGCTTTTCCATCCCTGAATAGGGTGCAGAACCAAACTCTAAGACTAATCTGTGGATGGATGCGATCAGCACCCACATCAGTTTGTGAGACAGATGCATGTGTAGAGCCACTGGATATCAGACGGAAAATAGAAGTGACGGATGCGGTAGAAATAAACAAGAGACAAAAGAATGAACATTCAAATAAAATACTTATTGACACTTGGAAACAAACAAAAAGACTAAAGCAACTGTCTCTACTGGATATATCCGGAGAGGAAGGTGACAAGCACCATCTACCGCAAAAGAGAGAATTAAAAAAATAAATACATCGGACCACCCCCTTGAGTGAACTTGCACGAACCAACTATCCAAACAAAACTACTAGATAACTAAAAAAAAGTGTAGGTTTACCCACATACATTTTTTTGACAAAAATACTAGATAAAACAGCCAATAAGAGAACACTACCAACAATCGTGATGCTATATGCCCTAGTAACTATAAACAGCTGCCCATTATTAAAAATCAAGTCCTACACTGATGGATCGGCTTTCACTTCCACCTGTTTTGCAGGATATGGCATCCATATACAATACCCTGATTGATCTGCCTATGAGTTCTGTGACTTTGGGTGAAAATTGCTCAAAATGTGAAGCAGATACTGAGACCATCAAGACAGCCATTGAGTTAACACGCCAACAATTTGCTCTCGTGGAACAAAACCACCAGAACCATCAAAATCCATTTTTACAGATTTTATGTCAGTTTTGGAAGCACTTAAGTATACCCCATATGAAAATCTATATATTTTCCACATAACAAAAGCAGCGCACAGTCGGATCTCTGCATATCCAATCAGTGTGATCATGCAATGGATCACTGGACATAACGATATATCGTTACATAGCAGAAAACGAAGTAGCAGGCAGATTTACAAAAAGAGGCGTCTCAAAACAACAAAAGCAAAGACGTTGTAGCATATCTGTAAACCTGTAACGCGTCAGGGTCGTAGGGGTAGCAAGTTGGATGCTTCAGCAGAGTCCTCCAGCGATTTATATCTGCAATGATGCGGATGAATGATGACAAAATCATGTCTTGTCAATTCCTGGATGTTGTTCGTCCACGTCTTTATTGTGACTATATCATTCAATAGTGAAATGACTTGTAGAATGGGAACAGTCAAACAGATTCTCAGAAACAACACATTGGAAATCAGGCTGAACACATGGTCAAATGAGTTGACTGGTCGAAATGTATTTCGTGAAATAACCAGCCAAAGGGCAATGACAACATAAACGAACTCTGCAGGAGAAACCGATCCCTTATCTTTCAGTTGCGACCAGGACATGAAAGTACCAATAGACATTTAAGCCGTATCAAATCCCAGCAACTGCCCACTTATAGACAATACTCTCATCTCAATGAAACAGTGGATATCTTCCTTACTTGCTGCCCTTACCGTTTGACTTTCAGTAAAAATCTTCTACAGACACCCTTAACAGTCACTAACTTACTGTATGGATCATTAAGTCAACTTTAGAAGATCTACACTTTTGTAAGAATGGCGTTGTGCTGATATGAGTAGCAATACTCCTCAGCATTTCGATATTGACAACAACAATAATAACAGAGTACATGTAAACGTACGTGTGACAACAACAATAATAACAGAGTACATGTAAACGTACGTGTGACAACAACAATAATAACAGAGTACATGAACACGCACGTGTGACAACAACAATAATAACAGAGTACATGTAAACGTACGTGTGACAACAACAATAATAACAGAGTACATGTAAACGCACGTGTGACAACAACAATAATAACAGAGTACATGTAAACGCACGTGTGACAACAACAATAATAACAGAGTACATGTAAACGTACGTGTGACAACAACAATTATAACAGAGTACATGTAAACGCACGTGTGACAACAACAATAATAACAGAGTACATGTAAACGTACGTGTGACAACAACAATAATAACAGAGTACATGTAAACGCACGTGTGACAACAACAATAATAACAGAGTACATGTAAACGTACGTGTGACAACAACAATAATAACAGAGTACATGTAAACGCACGTGTGACAACAACAATAATAACAGAGTACATGTAAACGCACGTGTGACAACAACAATAATAACAGAGTACATGTAAACGTACGTGTGACAACAACAATAATAACAGAGTACATGTAAACGCACGTGTGACAACAACAATAATAACAGAGTACATGTAAACGCACGTGTGACAACAACAATAATAACAGAGTACATGTAAACGTACGTGTGACAACAACAATAATAACAGAGTACATGTAAACGCACGTGTGACAACAACAATAATAACAGAGTACATGTAAACGCACGTGTGACAACAACAATAATAACAGAGTACATGTAAACGCACGTGTGACAACAACAATAATAACAGAGTACATGTAAACGCACGTGTGACAACAACAATAATAACAGAGTACATGTAAACGCACGTGTGACAACAACAATAATAACAGAGTACATGTAAACGTACGTGTGACAACAACAATAATAACAGAGTACATGTAAACGTACGTGTGACAACAACAATAATAACAGAGTACATGTAAACGCACGTGTGACAACAACAATAATAACAGAGTACATGTAAACGCACGTGTGACAACAACAATAATAACAGAGTACATGTAAACGTACGTGTGACAACAACAATAATAACAGAGTACATGTAAACGTACGTGTGACAACAACAATAATAACAGAGTACATGTAAACGTACGTGTGACAACAACAATAATAACAGAGTACATGTAAACGTACGTGTGACAACAACAATAATAACAGAGTACATGTAAACGCACGTGTGACAACAACAATAATAACAGAGTACATGTAAACGCACGTGTGACAACAACAATAATAACAGAGTACATGTAAACGTACGTGTGACAACAACAATAATAACAGAGTACATGTAAACGCACGTGTGACAACAACAATAATAACAGAGTACATGTAAACGCACGTGTGACAACAACAATAATAACAGAGTACATGTAAACGCACGTGTGACAACAACAATAATAACAGAGTACATGTAAACGCACGTGTGACAACAACAATAATAACAGAGTACATGTAAACGCACGTGTGACAACAACAATAATAACAGAGTACATGTAAACGTACGTGTGACAACAACAATAATAACAGAGTACATGTAAACGTACGTGTGACAACAACAATAATAACAGAGTACATGTAAACGTACGTGTGACAACAACAATAATAACAGAGTACATGTAAACGTACGTGTGACAACAACAATAATAACAGAGTACATGTAAACGTACGTGTGACAACAACAATAATAACAGAGTACATGTAAACGTACGTGTGACAATAGACGTAAATACACTTGTCACATCATCATCACGTGACATATGCTTCCAGAATGTTGTCTTTACAATTGATGTACTGAACCCGATTCTATCCTGTGACAATCGATATCTTCATACAGTCTTTGATGTCATCAGTCCATTTTCTAGGTTTACCTCTTTTTCTACTTCCCGGAAATTCTGCCCTCTAATATACGTCCTTTCATGCCATTGTGTCTTTTTATATGTTCGAAATAGTTCAGTTTTCTATATAACGTTGTATTCACCAACCATCCTTCCTCTATATTCAGCGTACTCAAAATCTCTCTATTATCTTTTCTGCCCAGAAAATTCTTAATATTGCCCTATAACACAAGAGTAAGGTGACCAGGATTCTACTGCACATAATAATGAGGTGTAAAAGAGGAAAAATAAAACCAGAGATCCGAGAAGAATAATTCGGATTCGTAGAAGGAAAAGGCACATGAAATGCCCTATATATAGTAAGAGAAGGGTAAACGATCCCAAAGTGGTCAAAAGAAGCGCTACAAGGACTCGTTAAAGACCTCACTGAAAGCCTTTGATATAGACCAAGACACCTGGAAAGAACTTGCATAAAATAGATTTACATGACGCTCTACAGTCAAAAAGAGCGCATCATCTTGTGAAAAGAGGAGAAATGCTGCAGCCCAACAGCGGAACGTAGCTAGAAAGTCACGGATAGACCAAAATCCGACTACTGTCGTCATTCCATGCCCGAACTGTCCAAGAACATTTACAGCTCTAAAAGGGCTCATTAGCCAGCTACGAACTATTATGCATGGTCATAATTATGAGTTTTCAAAGGTGGATGTAAACATGATCATCATCACGTGTGATTTGCGAACACACACAATATAGTAAGAACATTAATGGAGAGGTCTATAGAAGTACAGCAAGACCTTTATCTGTGCTTCATAAATTACAGCAAAGCATTTGACAAGGTGAGACATTCAGAGGATATAAAACTGCTAGAAAATCTTAACGTTGATGGGAAAGATCTAAGAATCGTAAAAAATTTGTATTGGAATCAACGGCTGCGATGAGAGTTAACAACACTATAGGTAGATTTCAAAAGATAAAAAAGTGGTGTCAGGCAAGGTTATAAAGTGGGAGGATACAATATAAATAATTTGAGATATGCTGACGTCACAGTACTGATCGCAGGAAGCGAACAGGAACCACAAGCCCTGTTAGATAAAGTAGTGAAAGAAAGTGAAAATATTGGCCTCAGCTTAAACAAGAAGAAAACATAAATAATGATTGTCTTGAAGAGATCTTCACCACCAAGATGAAATATAAAAATTAATGACACAAATAATTAATTAATTAATTAATTAACACAAGTTGAAAAAGTGAAATATCTTAGCACCCTGTTAACATCAGAAGGTAGATGCTCAAGTGAGATAAAGAGCCGAACAGTACTAGCCAAATCGGCATTCCAAAAAATGAGAACCATTTTATGCAATGGAAGAATATCAATGCTGACCCGAATTTCGAGTGCTGAGATCTTATGTCGAACCAATTCTTTTTTTATGGATGTGAAGCATGGACTGTAAAAAATATAATTCAAAGCGAATTAGAGACTACAGAGATGTGGTTTCTGAGAATAAAACTATTGCAGATGTTCTCATTGATGCTGGCGTAAAAAGAACAATCATGTCAAACATTAGGGGCAGACAGTCAAGATTTCTAGGTCATGCGCCGAGAAGAACACAACTTTATTAAACACTTAATAAGGACTGGAAAGATGGGGGGGGGGAGAGATAGGGGTCGACAAAGAGAAAAGTTTCTGGACGGACTAGTATTGTGGCATGGTAGAAGTTCACCAAACGAGATTATTGACAACACAGGAGACAGAGAGTCGTGGAGAAACATGGTCTCCTACACCATTCGGCATGGCACTTGATTGATTGATAACACTTTAGTTCGAATGCCGATATTCTTGTTGCTGTTGCTCTATTTATTGTCAGTCTCCCAAACATGTGACAGTATGTGTAAATACACGTGTGACAATATTATACACCAGTAAAAGATTGCATCTTAAATTGTTTATTTATGTATGATTTATTTCAGATAAATACAAGTTGATAATGCATCTTACTTGCAGCAGTGTCAGTGGACTGTCCATTTGTGAACACTATGGACGTTTTTACAGAGTTTGCTGGGCAATTTCCCAATTCAGAAACTATAGAATCGATGCCTAGATTCGTTTTTCTTAGGCCATTTAGGTAGTCAGCTTTGTCTACTTTCTGTGAAGTAAATATTAGTTATTAAAGCATACAGCAATGAATTTTTGATTGATTTTTTATTATGAACTACGCATCAGAGCACATTCCCAAAAAATGCGCAATTCGCCGATCCATCAGTTACCTTAATTATTTATAAACATAAAATGCACCAATCAGTTATTGATTGTGCTTTATTCTAATGCACTTTCTTCCCTCTCCCTTTGGTCACTCCCATTTATATTATTCTCTGAACATGAATATTGTCTCTTTATGTGATCTCTTCACCACTTTTGTAGTGCATCCATTGGTTCTGCTTTTTGTTGTTGTTTTTTTTTATCCACATAAATTACGAGCAATAACTCTTGTTTCTTATATACAATGGGGAGGTTTCTCCGAGCTTTCTTTCATACCCAGGAGACTTAAGTTTTCGGCTTATTGTAATGCATATTGAAGGGTTCTTCTTCTTAGAGGGGGTAAATGTCACAAAACGAGCTGGTAGTTTATCTGGGTCACCCATTGTGTGTTTATCCTCAGACGAGGCGCTTCCCACCCAGCTAGTTAATCTTTGTATAGGAAGACCATCCCATTACTACCCTAACTGTCCCCATATCCCAGTCCTTATTTCTTCTATATAAGCCGTGTTAAGTAACGGCGATAATCGAATTAGACTCAGGGTTGATACACCTTAATAGACGAGGTGCTGCTTTGCCAAACACGTCAAGGGTCGGAGATTTGGCCTGTGCATTTCTCACGCACTTGATCGTCCGCTTGTGATGGCTTTCCAATTGATGGTTGCCACGGCAAGGTTAAATATGATTTGGAAAAGTAAATTCAGTATCTTCTTCTTCAGCGTTCATTCTCAAACTCCTGCTGGGCCTCTTTTGTAGCAGGACAAAGATCCATTCTAGATTTCCAGCAGGATGTAGTCCAGAGAACGGAAATGAGTTGTCAGTATTGCAGTAAAGATGAATATATTGTTATCTCTAGTGCTAAGTATACTTGTATATGCCTGTGAAAATTGGACACTCAATACAGAAAGGGACAGAAGATTCAGACTTCTGGAAACATGGGCTACAGACGTTTGTTTAGAAATAGCTATAAAGAACAAAGGACAAATATATTTGTCCGGAAGCAAATAAACAAACTTATAGGTTATTCTACACTTCTTTTCATCCTCCTGCTTGTCGCAACTCTCTGCCGTACTCCCAGCTTGTTCGCCTGCGTCGCTTATGTAGCGATTGCGACGATTTTCTCTACAAGTCCTCTGAGATGATTGAGTTTTTCCGTAGACGCTCGTTCCTTGACAGCATTCTTTCATCCGCTTGGCTCCGTGTGCGCCATTTGTCTCGCCCTGATACCTTGACTATCTCTCAGGGTTCATCCTCCTTCTCTGATAGGGTTAAACTTGTTCTTACCTTTCATCCCCATAACTCTTCTGTTCGACGCATCATGCTTAAACATTATTCTCTTCTCCAGTCTGATCCTGACACCCGTGACGCTCTCCACGACTTATCTCTGGTGGCTTATAGGCGCGACAGAAATCTGAAGGACGTCTTGGTCCATAGCCACCTTAATTCTTCTGTTGCTGACCATTTTGGCCGTGTTCGTTGCTCACGTGTCCGTTGCTATACATGTCCTTACGTGGTTCAGGTGTGCTCCATTTCATTTCCCAAGGCCACTATCTCCAGCGATGAGGCCTTTACATGTGAGTAACGTAATGTCATTTACTTGATCATATGTAAACGCTTCGGCAAACAGTACATCGGGAAAACCGACTTAAGATTGAGCGATCGCTTTTGTAACCATCTTCATGACATCTTCTGCGCCTTTTGTACTGACACATCCTACGTCAGCATGGTATTTGGGTCACTTGTCCCTCTACGGCATGGGTTATACACATACAGTACGAAGGTCGAGGTTATCCATGTTCATTGGCTTCTTGAAGTACCTCATTGTTTTACTTAGATGTATATGGAACACACACACACACACACACACAAATCTTTGGGAAAACTTATTTCTGTATTCTCCAGTTGTTATTTATTCTGCATTAGTAAACTTATTTCTGTATTCTTCAGTTGTTGTTTATTCTGCATTAGTAAACATATTTCTGTATTCTTCAGTTGTTGTTTATTCTGCATTAGTAAACATATTTCTGTATTCTTCAGTTGTTGTTTATTCTGCATTAGTAAACATATTTCTGTATTCTTCAGTTGTTGTTTATTCTGCATTAGTAAACATATTTCTGTATTCTTCAGTTGTATTTCTGCATTAGTTTTCATTCTCCGTTGGTTAACATTAGTGTTGTCCAGATAGCTAGATGCACCGTGTCATTGTTTAAAACTTGATATCTGCGCCTTTCAGGTTAAGATATTTGAGTTCAGCGTGGTATTTCGATCACTTTTACCTGTGAGGTTGGACGGCCATATTAACCCACAAACCTCCTTAGTCACAACTATAACATTTATGGTAGGACACAGCGGTACTGTTCTTTGCTCCCCTTCAAGCATTGGCAACACTAATTTGAACAACAATATTAATCAAAATAATCACTGTTATCCATAATTATAGACACATTCTATTTTTTTAACAGTTTACCTTGAGACAATCTTGAATGTTATTTGTCAAGGAACACACCGTTTGACTAAATGTACTGAAGGTTGTCACAACAGAGTACGTTCCCTTCGGGGCAAATTCTAAAATAGTTCTTACGAATTGCAGATTTAACTTGAAATTCAATATTCCTACATCAGCAGAGGAATCTAGGAGAAATGCTAGACACTGTGGTTTTGAAGGAGGTGATGGGTTACCTGCCACATATATAAAAATAAGATTAATTATTCAAATCTAGCATCCATAAAAACAAATAAAAAGGTATATAGGCCTAATAGATAGATTTTTCAATGTACAGTCAGTTAGTAAGTTTAGTTTAGTTAGTCAATTAGTTGGTAAGCTTAGTTCAGTTAGTAAGTTTAGTTCACGCTCACCCGCACGCGCACACACACACACACACACACACCCTTAGATGCACCTTAATTATTAACATACTGTTCACCCCGGGGGTAATTCTAAATTCTTTAAATCGCATTATCATATACACTTCCAGTCGAGTGATCTCATTTAGAAAATGTTCAAGTAAAGATTTTAATACGTCATTCTTGTCTATAACTAATTCTTCTGGTATTGGTACTTTCGACGCTAATATGTCAGCTTTTTCATTGCCGCAGACTCCACCATTTCCACAAGAATATATCCACATAATTCTCTGTATCGTCCGTTTGTTGCCGGGGCCCGAAAGGGGAGCAAAGAATATCAACCGCGACTAAGGAGGTTATGGGATGGAGTTGGTTGTACCATCCCATATAGGGTCAGTGACTCGAAGCGATGCTGAAGTCGGATGTGTCAGGCCGAAAGGCGCAGATATCGCAGCAATGCTGTAAATCCGGACTGCATCCTGCTAATCTGCAGGAGTTTGAGAACGAACGCAGAAGAAGAAGAAGAAGATTCTCAGTATAAATGTACTCTATACACTCCTGTCGAAGACACCCATTCTTGGTCTATCTCTGCATGGATTGAGAGTCTGTGACTATTTCAGCTTCTAATGTTTGTAAGACATAAATCCATTTTAAGGCCGCCATAACAGCTACAACTTTTAATCTCATCAATTAAACGTAAACCAAATGTGATCATGGGAAACAAACATAAACCTACCTGTTGTTGGTTTAGGAGCAGCTAAAAGTAAGAAAGTTAAATCATGAATTAGTAAATTTATGTGTATATATTCATAAAATTATATACAGACTAAAATTGGAGGATGAATCTAGTCAGGAAACAACCCGATAGTTGGAAATCTAAAGGCTGAGACAACACAAGACAATATGGACATATGGACTACACAGAAATAAATGTAATTTTTACCAATGATTATACACACGCCATACTAACAACGAAACACGAAGACATAACATACTCGTATTTTGACCAAAAAGCCTTCTTCATGATAAAACTCAGCAGACACACAATAGACATAAATCCACACACATGCGTTATAACGGTAGTAGAAGGACCGATGAAGCGAATGAGTTATGTGAAGAAGGTATAAGAGAAAATAAAAGATGTAAAAGTGCACAAGATAATAACAGTGATACAGTAGTACAGATGGTGCAGAAATGAAAATGACGATGATAATGAAGGAATGAAAAAAAATAAGTAAATGAAAACATCTTAAGTTGAGGCACAGGTCGAGTGAAAATGGAATTTGAAGGGAATTTTATAGGGATTGTATAGGGATTGTATAGGGATTGTATAGGGATTGTATAGGGATTGTATAGGGATTGTATAGGGATTGAAGACTGACTGCAATAGAAAATCACTACCATCAGTCCTGTGTTCGATTTTAAAAGACTAAAAGACTGCGTTCTGTTTATCTCTTGATATTAGATTTTATCGTGTACACTGCATTAACATTTATTGTTAACATTTGGCACCTGTGTTGACAAGGCAATACCAAATGGGTAGGAAATATAACATGGGGGGGGGGCAAATATAACATGGGTGGCAAATATAACATGGGTGGCAAATATAACATGGGTGGAAAATATAACATGGGTGGCAAATATAACACGGGTGGCAAATATAACATGGGTGGCAAATATAACATGGGGGGCAAACATAACATGGGTGGCACATATAACACGGGTGGCAAACATAACATGGGTGGCAAATATAACACGGGTGGCAAACATAACATGGGTGGCACATATAACATGGGTGGAAAATATAACATGGGTGGAAAATATAACATGGGTGGAAAACATAACATGGGTGGCAAATATAACACGGGTGGCAAACATAACATGGGTGGCAAATATAACACGGGTGGCAAATATAACATGGGTGGCAAATATAAAATGGGTGGAAAATATAACATGGGTGGCAAATATTTCAATGGTAGCAAATTATTCAAATTACACTTTCGCTTTTTGTACATATTTAGCTATAATATTTACAGTGACAAAATAAAAATCTATATTTTGTGTTGAAAAATCTTGGATTCATCATGGAATAACTATGATAACAAATTTAAATTAATGATATAGCGATAAATATATTAGCTACCAACGTTGAAGTTGGATATACCTGGCCATTGTGGCAAATAAGACCGAGACTCAATGATGAAATTCTCTCGACTACAACCTACTGGAAATATTTTAGGATCCTAGTCCTGCTACAAGACAGATCTTGTGAGAAGTTTGAGAATAATGACGGGACAAACATGAGACAGAATATCACGTGAATTCTACACAAACATACCTGTTGTTGGTTTTGGAGCAGCTGAAAGTAAAGTGGATAAAAGATAAATTAGTAAATGCAGTTACATATTTTAAGGCAAAAAACAATACATGAAATTAATGCAATAAATATGTATTGTTAAATGGTTAAGTTTGGCATTTCGGATATAAAGAGATTATAGCATTTTATATCTTCAAAATCTTCCAACTATAGATCGCTTATAATTTGTACTCACACTTTCACGCGAATATCTCAGAAAATGGCTGCTAAATTGCAGTGATCTCTAGCATGCAACATTGGATATTATCCGACGCACAAATACTGTTATTTTCGAGTCCATAACTTCATTGGATTGTGAATATCGGCGAGATCCTTTGAAGTTGTTGGTCCATTGCCAATAAGTGTGGTCAAATTATATATATTACAGTGTACATGTTGCAGTCTGAATTTCAATGTATTTATTTCATAGCTTCTGTTAGCTCAACTGATTATTCCAGTGCTCTTTATTGGTCACCATGTTGACAACATGCAGAAGTGACCAATAAATAGATGGTGGTGAACATGAATGACGAATGGCGTCATATTGTATTGATATCTCAAACAAAACAAAATGGTTGCACTCAGGAAATACTGTTCCAATTCTTAAACATGAGTGATATTCCTGTGCGAAACAAAAAATGAAAAGTTCTTTAGGTTTTTTTTTTAACAGAAACAATAATCAATGTTTTTGTAACAATACGTGTCACACCACAACATAGCCCTGCCTGTAGCTAGGAAAACGACGTCATTGGTGGCGTTCTTAATTTGTAGCATGTCTGCAATCGGTCAATATATTTATACTTTCCGTTGTAGCAAATGAAAAGCCCAAAAGATATAAACCAATGAAAATATGTTACGTTTATTTCGACAGTAGTTTGCTGTCGGTAGATTCATTGTTACATTGTGCCATCGTTATGCGCCTTGTATGCCAAGCACAGCCGATTTCTGCATGTAACTGACATGATTGGGACACAGTTTTCCTAGCTAATATCACATCATATGATCAGTCTGTACTATAAACAAATATGTCAGAAACATATCGGAGAACATGTGCTGTTGTGGCAGTATCATCACTCTTCTTCTGATTCGCAGCTGTTTAAGAAGTCTTCACAGTAAATTATGCCGTGCAGACACAATATATACACACGAGTTTCACAGTAAAATAAGTTTGGGTCCAGCTCATGGCCTGATATCTATAAGTTCAACTCCTATTTTTCCTAATACACGCCTGTGACACTACGGGATTTAATAGAAGGCAAGGTCATATGAAAACTAAGTGTTACGAAATAAATGTGAAAAAAAATCATGATAAAAATATACATTTTGTTTCACATTTTTAATACACATTTTCATATTCAAACAATTTTATTTTGTGTGTTAAAAAAAACAAGACTGACCACATCAAATTTTTGTCAAGCACCCTCTTCCCCATATCAACGTCTATCACACTGTTGCAAAAACCATCCCTCTCGAGTTGTTGGCGTAGTTTATGATTATCCCCTCAATTAAATCAACTAATAATAACAATTTAATATAAGAAAATAACGTTCTTATGAATTAAAAACGTACCTGTTGTCGGTTTAGAAGCAGCTGGAAGTGGGAAAGAAAAAAGACACATTAGTAAACATAATTGGATATCTTTTCAGTCAATTCGGATAATAATTATCATCAATTCCTTAATTTCTCAAGCTGATAGGAGTGCGACTTCTAAAACATTAACAGTAAAATGTCATATGCCTCTCTGTTTATCATGTGTCATGTGACGTATTCCTTCCAGAACGTTGTCTTCCCAATGAACTCTCTCTGTCTTGGGCGATGTGGCTTGCATTTTCTAGCGATGTATTCATATTATCTTTAATGTCGTCAGTCCATCGTCTTCTTGGTCTGCCACTTCTCCTCTACGCAACCTACGGGAATATTGTGCCTAGAAATTTATAATGGATTAACCGAACTTTTTCTGTTTATCATACAAACAGAATACTTTTGTCTATCTATTTTATATAAACACATAACGCATCTGGGTTACCACACTGGATACATCAACATTTAGAATCCTCCAGAGATGGCTATCTTTAACGATGCGGGTGAGTGTAGAAAATCTTGTCTTGTCCAGTTCTTGATGTTGTCTGTCTTCGCTTATATTTCTCTGTAGCTGATCATAAATTGCAATATTTCAGTGGGCAACAAGTTTAACTGGTGGTGTCCATCTCCAGTTATCCGTACAACGTCATTACATAGATGTGCTTTCTCTTGCGGTTTTCATTACACTGAATTGAAGGTCTGAAGTACATTATAGTTTTCCGCTGTGACCTTTGCTCTAGTTTCGCTGTGTTTTCTGACCTTTGTTGTGTGATTTGGCAAGCTTACGGGTAAGTACTTAGAGTAAGGTTAGGATTAGAAATAATATTTCTAATGTGTGCGCGCACCTCGCTTCGTGTATAGCGGGCAGAAATACTGATCGCTCACCACAAATAATAAGAAATTGGAAAAAAAATGTGTAAATTGGAAAACAAACAGATTATGCATGAGTTCGTCTGTGTCCAGATTTGAACTCTAGTGATTGTCGGATGTGACGTCATGGCAGCCATTATTTTGATTGGTGTTACACGGGAATCCATGACGTGATCGTTAAAATTGTCAACAGTGTGCTATTTATAGCACAGCGGAGAACTATTCTGTACTTTCACTGGTGAAGTTGACATTCCATCTCGCTTTGAACTTGGCGTTAAGCAATTCAATGACAGTTAACTAAGTCACAAACATTAACATCACGCGATTCATTATAAATGCTTTTAATTTTGAGTATTACATCGCGACCGATCGTCAGTAGAAGACCTGTTCTCTGAATTAATTAAGCCTTCATTCGATCCTTTTCTTGTTATTCCTGTGTTTTCCGTTGGTCAATATTTATGTACTTGTAATCGCATGAAAAATTAGCCAAGGTTATTCCAAGTATGTAAACATTAACCAATGGAAATCGTGACAATAATCCAAAAACGTACCGAATAAAGGCCTGTTTACTTCTGTTAGGTCTTATAGTACTACGATGGTCACGATAACATTCACTTGGACTTATCGTTTTATCCTTTCGCAGAAGTACCTTCACGATCTTATCTAAAACACATTGACTTATTGACTAACACACTACATTCATCAACTTTACAATGAACTATGCTTTCCAACATGTGTTATACCGTGTGATGTATTTCCAAGTCATGGATGTTACTTCTATTCGCTAAGGATTACAATATTAACTTGTGTGTTTATGTATTCTTAAGTGTGCGAAGTAACAATTCTGCAACTTTGGATAGTGAGACTGTTCACACACCAGTCAACAGTACACACCGCTGTGTACACTCATGTACACGATGTCACCCGGTCAAGCTAGGCCCGATAGCTATTATTATGTTTAGCACTGGCAAAATAGAAAGCAAACTTCGTCAAAAAAGCCCCGTTATGTTTACGGGTATTATATGTGCCTTATCACGTGCGAACAGACTAAGAATTCCCCAGCAGTCACTATATTGGGTGCCACCTGGAGTAAGAAGAAGAGGGAGACCTAGAGAAACTCTACGAAGAACCATTAATAGAGAAGGCATGTCAATGAACCTAAACAACACGCAACAATTGAAAGACCTGGCAACACAAAGACAGAAATGGAAAGCTATGGTTTCTGCCCTATGCGCCGCCTATGGCCCTGGAGGAACATAAAGTAACATAACATGCGCACAGTGCTATAGGTCTTCAGTCGGAAAACCTTTAGCAGGGGCGGAGAAACATCAAGTCATGTTTAACGGCCATAGTGATCACTTGAATAGAACAGAAGCGATTTCAAGTGCTAGAGCCGCAAACTCTACCTCCTTCAACTATTCTTCTATCTAGCCTTCACGAGTGGATCATAATCGCTGTCAGCATGCAACAGCAACCACACCTCTGAAACCGCTTCGGCGTGTTAAATCAGTGAAGGCGGCAAATGGGATCTGTGCCCATAGTCTCTGATGTATGGGCCCATGTCTGCCCAGCATGTAAAGTCTGGATGCGGCGTACTGCGCAAAGGAGCTCAACTAACATGGGCCACTAGGCAGAAATGCGTCATTCAGCTAGCGTCGTAGAGCGTCAAAGAGCACGGTGAGACAGTAAGGCACCCTGGTCATCTACTGCACCCCGACACACAGTCATCTTGACTCGTCTTGCCACTGAGACCATATGTGTGGGGGCGAGAGAGTGAGGTTGACGACAGTGCGCAACTCTCCCTCACTTTAATCAAATTTGCATAGCGCGCAAGTCATGGCCAACTCACAAACCAAATTAGTTAATTACCAATTTTAATTGTTATAATTTTTTTTCTTCATCGCATTTATTGTTTTTCATGCCATGCTCATCTTCGCTTGCGAAGGAGGAACATCATATTCATCAAATAACACAGCTTCCTACACCTCACAAAACACGCAGCAGCATGTTACCGTGATGATGTCAACCCAATAACAACAAAAATTAAATAGAATTACTTTAGTTTTATGAATCGACGTCGACGCACTCTGGGCAAACCCATACGTTCTCGGTCTCTCCAAGCAGATGATGAAGAGTTTACATACTGATGGTTCCCGTAGATCGCTGGTTACACACACGCCTTAGATGCCTCATCATTCATACCTCCCTGTCCATCCCGTGGGGTAATTCTAAATTCTAAATTTATTATCATCAATTAAATGTAAACCAATTGAGAAACGAACATAAACCTACCTGTTGTTGGTTTAGGAGCAGCTGAAAGTAAGAAAATTAAAACATGAATTAGTAAACATTTGTTTCAGCTTAAAGTAAGAAAATTAAAACATGAATTAGTAAACATTTGTTTCAGCTGAAAGTAAGAAAATTAAAACATGAATTAGTAAACATTTGTTTCAGCTGAAAGTAAGAAAATTAAAACATGAATTAGTAAACATTTGTTTCAGCTGAAAGTAAGAAAATTAAAACATGAATTAGTAAACATTTGTTTCAGCTGAAAGTAAGAAAATTAAAACATGAATTAGTAAACATTTGTTTCAGCTGAAAGTAAGAAAATTAAAACATGAATTAGCAAACATTTGTTTCAGCTGAAAGTAAGAAAATTAAAACATGAATTAGTAAACATTTGTTTGTCTGCAACATCCAACTTCATTTTGTTTGTTGTGGCTCACTTTGACCCTCTATATGATGGTACATACAATTCTACCCAATGAACTGTATTCCGGCAACTCTTATGACATAAATGCCATGTTGCAGTATCACAATTCTTTCTACTTATATGTAGGCCCAGCACCATATGTGTGTTAGGAAGTCTAAATATTCAGACATCCGTCGGACAACCTGTTCTTGAAGTACTGGACTAACTGTACATTTAAATCTTTAATTTGCATGCCTCGGAGACCGATTCTGCTTACCTCTGTATGGCATAAAAAAAAAACCATTCGGATTTCCTGTAGACGTCCACTTCAATGGAACGAGCCATGGAAAAAGCCAATGAAATTCAGGTTACGGCCATTACGTCGTGTTTCTCTGCCGACTGGAACCTCTGGCGCTAGAGAACCGCTATATTTATCAAAATGATACTCTTAAACCATATTAAACCGGCATTAATGAGCGCCTGTCTCATGTATGACTAGTGGATCCATAGTTTCTGTTTGCTTCGTGTCACATGTATTTTTGTATTTCCTTGTCCGGTGTCATTTCACCTCTTCCGGTCAATCTATATTATACATACCAACGTGACAGTCGATGTCATTACTCTTCGTTTTCTGTTATATGTTTAAATTTTCTTTCAATTGTTGTTTTGATAAAGGCCTTTTGGCCGACGAAACGTCGATTTGTGTGTGTTATTATGTGTGTCTCTAGTTAGTAGCTAAACTTTATTACGCAATTCCTGGATCTACCTGTTCGATTTCATTATTGCGCAGTAAGTACATATTATAGATAATAGCAAGGACTGGACACAATGTGAAGTTTCCTAACGCATCAGGGTGGTAAGGGATAGAGATGTATGGAGATCTTCCAAACTCATCTAGATGGTGAAGGATAGATATGCGTGGAGATCTTTCTGCACCAGGTGTCTTAATGTGACACCGCTACGACCTTGACGGGATATGGATTTTATTATTATTATTATTATTATATCTCTGCTTAAAAACAAAATAAAAGAACCATATTTGAGGTTTGAATATGGCTTATATACTTAATGGCAAACAACAACTAATATATGTCTCCGTGCAAGAAAAGATAACCTATAAAGATAAATTATTCCCCCTTGGAGCCAAGAACATGTACCAAAAATATAAAACTCTACACAGAATATAAAAACAAAGTCTGATCAAGATCTAAGTGTACTAAAACAAATGGTATTGAATATGGTAAAACAAATAGTATTGAATGTTCTAAAACAAATAGTATTGAATGTACTAAAACAAATAGAACTGAATGTGCTAAAACAAATAGCAGTGAATGTGCTAAAACAAATAGTATTGAATATGCAGAAACAAATAGTATTGAATGTACTAAAACAAATAGTATTGAATGTACTAAAACAAATAGTATTGAATGTACTAAAACAAATAGTATTGAATGTACTAAAACAAATAGTATTGAATGTACTAAAACAAATAGAACTGAATGTACTAAAACAAATAGTATTGAATGTACTAAAACAAATAGAACTGAATGTACTAAAACAAATAGTATTGAATGTACTAAAACAAATAGAACTGAATGTACTAAAACAAATAGTATTGAATGTGCTAAAACAAATAGCATTGAATGTTCTAAAACAAATAGTATTGAATGTACTAAAACAAATAGTATTGAATATGCAGAAACAAATAGTATTGAATGTGCTCCAAAATGATTACTCAAAACTCTCTTGGATCATAATATATACAGATAGCTCATCCGAGGAGGCAGTGAGAAATGGTGGGTGGAGGTTTTTATATAGAAATGTGCAAAATAATTAAACTTGAAACTCAGCTATCACATGGTGTCCATTCTACAAATTTCAAGACAGAATATGAATCAATCAAAGAAGCAATTCTTTCACTGCTGGGATAATCCCACCTGCAGGAAGAAACCATATTGATCATGACCGTTGACAAATCTGCTTTCCATTCTCTCCAAAACCCAAACACATTCCACATGATCGACTTCCAGTCTATACTATCTCAATTAAACAACCAAGCAACTTAACTATATAAAAAACAAACACTATGAAGGAAACAGAAAAACTTACTTGTGACTGCTGGTGGACCTGAAGAGAAGAAATTCACACGAAATGTCAGTTTAGTTTGGTTATATCTCTGTTCTCTCTCATTGTTATCAATGGCAATATTGTAGATTAAATAATACTCCAGATGAATAACCTGGGGCTGAGTTTACTTACCAGTTCATACCCTGGGGTTACGTTCACTCACCACTTTCTCACCTCATATCCACATCAATGCTCATGTATCCACATCGTTGTTCATGTATAGATAACAATCTCCATATACAGATCTCATATATATCCACTTATTGTTCCTATATCCACATCCATGTCCATATACCCAAAATCTACACATATCACAACAATCGCTATATATATCCACATAATTGTGCATATATCCAATACGATCTCAACGTATTCACATCCGTCTCTATATACCCACATTATTGTTCATGTATACATATAATTTTATATATATCCACATTGATATATGTATATATAAGTATATATATATATATATATATATATACATCCATATAATTGTTCACATATCCACATCATCTCCAAATATTCACATCAATTCTAAATACATGTTCACATATCAAACTACCGGTAGTCTCCATACATTCTCATCATTTTCCATATTTCCATATCATTTTCCATATCATTTTCCATATTTCCATATCTTTTTCCATATTTCCATATAATTTTCCATATTTCCATATCTTTTTCAATATTTCCATATCTTTTTCCATATTTCCATATCATTTTCGATATTTCCATATTATACTATTTGGTAGATACTATTTGGTTTCGGTTCATTCTCATAAGGTGATCAAACCATTTTCTTGCTGACTTTCAATATCTCCAATACGTGATATTATACCAACTCTTTTCCTTATTTCTTAATTTATTTTCTAAAGTTTAGTAACCATTTCAGCTTTTCTCAAACACTTCATTTCACATGTAACTATTATCCTTTGCTGTGAGACCGTTTAAGATCATCATGTTTGACATTGGAAACAGAGTGTTTGAATAGAAATTGTAGATAGTATCTGTCGTGATGTCTGAGTGGAGAAATATTGGAGAACATTTGTAAGTCTGTGTTTTCCTTTCTGACACCTTTGTTTATATTTCTGTGTCTAGTTTTCCCTTTTCTAAGGTCGGGGGGAGGAGGAGGAGGAGGAGGGGTGCTAGCTAGATATTTGAATTCTTTTATGTCATAATAATTTGTCAAAATACAGAATTTATAGGTAATTTTTTTCTCCCGTGTGTTACCGGGGCCGGAAAGGGGAGCAATGAATAGCAACACTATTTACCTTCCACACTTGTCGTAAAAGGCGACTAAGGAGGTTATAGGATGTAGTTCGCTGTCCCGTCCCATATATGGTCAGTGACCCAAAGCCATGCTGAAGTCGGATGTGTCAGGTCGAAATGCACAGATATCGCAGCATTGCTGTAAACCATGACACAGCTCATTCCGTTCTCCGGACTACATCCTGCTAATCTGCAGGAGTTTGAGAACGAACGCAGAAGAAGAAGAAGAAGAGGTAATTCGACTGTAATACAGAAACATCCGTGTATAACATGACATGGTATGTTTCATCGATATGCAGTCTGATCAGTGCCGGATTTAACTATATAAGCTAAACAAGCTATAGCCCTCAATTTTTTTTCATTTCACTAGCTATATATTCTTAATCGTTTAAGGGCCCCATTTCTTAAATAGCTTAGGGCCCCATATCTTAAATAGCTTAGGGCCCCATATCTTAAATAGCTTAGGACGACCCCATATCTTAAATAGCTTAGGGCCCCATATCTTAAATAGCTTAGGGCCCCATATCTTAAATAGCTTAGGGCCCCATATCTTAAATAGCTTAGGACGACGCCATATCTGAAATAGCTTAGGGCCCCATATCTTAAATAGCTTAGGGCTCCATATCTTAAATAGCTTAGGGCTCCATATCTTAAATAGCTTAGGGCCCTATATCTTAAATAGCTTAGGGCCCCATATCTTAAATAGCTTATGGCTCCATATCTCAAATAGGTTAGAGCCCTATTAAGTCTAAATCCGGCCCTGCACCTGATGATGGTAACTGATTCTGCAATCGTTCTCAAACCCCAGCAAATTCGCAGTATGTAGTCAGCAGAATTGAATGCATTGTGATGACTGACAGCTAATCTATCCTGTATAAATTGTGTAACGTCTAGTCATTTTGCTTGTCTGACTTCAATTCTTCCTGGCCAATATTTAACATTTGTGATAAGACATTTATTTTAAAAATAATTTAATATTTATATTTAATGAGTTTCCCCTATTAGACAGGCTATACTATATTTTTGCCTAATCATCATCATCATCAAGTGCCGTCTCCGCAACGAAGGTTGGCTGCAACGTATCTCCAACATCTCCTGTCTCTTGTCTTGGTGGTGCACTCTGCTAGACTGTAACCTGTCCATCGTGTAATGTTACTCTCCCACTTGTATCTCTGCCTACCTCTTGCTCGCTTCCCTTTGACTTTACCCTCAAGTAAGGTCTTCAATAGGGTGTCATGTCTTTTAATGTGTCCAAAGTATTTTATTTGCCTGATCTTTATTTCTCTTAGTAGTTCTTTCTTCATATTAAGTGTCTTTAGCACCTCTTTATTTGTTTTCTTCTCTTTCCATGATGTTCTCCCTATTCTTCTATATACCCACATCTCAAAGGCATCAATTGTGTCTTCTAATTGTTTATTTAGTATCCATGTTTCTGAGCCATACATTAATATGGAGTAGATGTAGCATTTTATAATTCTCATTTTTAACTTGTTTGTAATTTGTTTAGATATTAATAATTTCCTCATGTCATTGAAGGTACTTTTAGCCATTCCTATTCTCCTTTTAACTTCTGTTTCACATCTGCCATCATTTGTGACTATGTGTCCAAGATATTGATACTGTTTTACTTGTTGTTGTTTCTCTCCCTTTATGTTTATGTTTACCTCCTGTTCTTCTGTGTCTTTGCTGATTATCATGGTTTTTGTTTTTTGAATGTTTATATCCAGTCCATATTCATTACTTGATTTATTGACTTGATCTATTAGTCTTTGTAGTTCATGTTCACTTTCTGCTAAAAGAACAGTGTCATCTGCATATCTAATGTTGTTTATTATTTTCCCATTGATCTTGAGTCCTGGTATTTCTTCTATATTTTTAAAGATTTTCTCTGTGTAGATATTAAATAGGCTTGGTGATAAAATGCATCCTTGTCTTACCCCTCTTCTTATTTCTATGTATGGAGAGTAGCTGTTTTCACACCTTATAAATGACATGAACAAATGATTAAAAAATCTGTTCCAAATTTGAACAGCATTCCACTGACGAGTGCTGGCATATTTAATCTGTACATGTTACCATGAAGATGTATGGAATAAAGCTTGATCTCTGGCTGTTGCGCACTGTATGTTACAGAGATGTTGGGCAGGTCATTTGGTGCTTATGCCAGACCATTATCTGCCAAAGATACTTCTCTATAGTGAGCTGGAGAAGGGTACACGATGTCTAGGTGGCTAAAAGAAGCGCTACAAGGACTCGTTAAACACCTCACTGAAAGCCTTGGAAACATAACAAGACACATGGGAAGAACTTGCACAAAATAAATCTACATGATGTTCTGCAGTCAAAAAATGAGCGCATCATCTTGTGAAAAGAGGAGAAGCAGCAGATCAACAGTGGAGAGTAGCTAGAAAGTCACGGATACACCAAAATCCGTCTACAGTGGTCATTGCATGCCCAAACTGTCCAAGGACATTTACAGCTCGAATATGGCTCATTAGCCATCTACGAACTATTAAGCATGGTCATAATTCAAATTGAATTTTCAAAAGTGGATGTACAAAATGGTCATCACCATTTATGATGGACAAACACACACATAGAGATGTGTATGATATTCATTATCAATGATAATGATACCACTCCTCAAATCAGGAAAAGATGGCAACACAGTCTCCAACTACAGGCCCATCAGCCTCACAAGCTGTCTATGTAAAACAATGGAACGCATTTTCAATCTTAGGATGCAGTGGTACCTTCAAAGTGAAAACCTTCTGGTATCACAGCAAGCAGGTTTCAGACAGTGCTACTCTACTGAAGATCAGGCAACCTACTTCTCCCAAGAGATTGAGGATGCCTTCCAAGAAAAGAAACTGGTACTAGCAGCATGGATAGACCTCAGGAAAGCATTTGATAAGGTCTGGAAAGAAGGGCTCCTAAAGAAATTGCGAAATTGCAGGGTTAGCTCAAGAATGTACAAATGGGTAAAAGCATACCTGCATAATAGAAGAGCCAGGGTACAATTAGATGGTCGCAAGAGCAAGTAAGTTATACTGCGTCATGACGTCCCCCAGGGAGGAGTCCTGTCACCCACACTTTTCTTGGTTTACATCAATGACCTAGTTGCTGAACTACCACACGGGATCAAAGTGGCAATGTATGCTGACGACCTGGTGATCTGGTGCACGGTAGAACATGCAACAGTGGCCACTAAACAAATACACAGAGCTATCGATGCCCTAACCTTATGGGCAAATAGATGGTGCGTCAGCATTAACACAGATAAGTGCAGCACTACACTCTTTACCCTCTCACCAAAACAACAAGCTGGTCATATCAAGATAGATGGAGAGCTCTTGAAAGAAGACAAACAACCCACATACCTCAGAGTTACTTTTGATGATAAGCTGACATGGAAGCAGCACATAAACAAAGCAACAACAAAAGCCAGGAGGAAGTTAGCTATCCTGAGAAAACTAAGTGGAACCACATGGGGAGCCAGTGGAAATATACTCAGTAAAGTTTACCAGCAAGGCATAAGACCACACCTGGAATATGGTTCAGCTGCGTGGTGTCCTGCATCAAACACCACATTACAAGATCTAGATAAAATGCAAAACCAGGCACTTAGAATAATGTTGGGAGCAATGAAATCAACACCCATAGCAGAGATGCAGAAAATTGGAAGAATGCAAACACTTGGCGAACGCAGAGACACAAAAGTACTAATACAAGCAGAAAAGTTTCAGTGTATGCCAAGTCATCCAATGAAGGAAAGATTCCAAAATCTAGCAATGGGGCGACTGAAAAGGAGCAGCTTTATCCATCAAGCTAAACGACTCCGTAGACAACTTACAGACCTACCTGAAGTTGACAGCCCCTTAAGGTCTGTACCAGAACAAACCTCGTGGAGTGAAAGCCATGGAATGCCAATAATTAGACTTACGTAAAACACAGGTTTATATATCGTCTCAATGGGACACCAATATACATTCAGACTCATGTGAAAGGAATACTAAGCGAAGACGAACAGAACAGTGTGCAGCGAATGACAGTCACCCTCAGTTTCCTGGATGAGGAATATCCACAAGATATATGGGTCAGAGTGTACACAGATGGGTCAGCACAGAATGCAGTGAGGAATGGAGGTGCATATGTATATATAGAATATCCACACAAGCCTAGAGATACAATCAGAACACCGACAGGAAAATTCTGCAATAATTATGATGCAGAAATCCAGGCAATTAGTGTGGCAGCATAAAAACTGCTGAACTCCAACTCTGGCCTACAGCCTGTGGTATTCCTGACAGATGCAAGGTCAGTGCTTCAAGCTCTCCAGTCTGGAAAACTAACAGACTTAAAAAAACTACTTAGCAAATTGTCTTACCAGTATAGGGTAACCATGCAGTGGATACCCTCTCACTGTGGAATACCAGGAAATGAAAAAGCAGACCAACTGGCTAAGGAAGGTGCTGCCGAAGACCAACCAGATATACCAATCACCTACCATCAGAAAAAACAGATGATAAAGTCAATAAGAAAGCCACAAACACCAACACAAGATGACTATCATATTATGAACAGAACAGAACAAGTTATAATTCTACGTCTCAGAACAGGACACAACCGACTTCGCAGTCACATGTATACAAAGTTCAAGATTGGCAACACGGCCATGTGTACATGTGGACAAGCAGCACAGAGTGCCAAACATATACTTCAAGAGTGTTCTGTGCATGAAACGCTGAGGCAGACATATTGGCCAGAGGAAACAACACTGAAATCAAAGCTCTATGGGACACTGTATGAACTACAAAAGACAGTGAGTTTTATTAAGGAGACAGAATTACAGATATAGACATGTTTCAAGTGGACGAAAGAAGAAGAAGAAGAATTATCAATGATGTTACCAACAAGACACAGTTATCACAACATACAATTTCTTACCATTATATATAGTTGGTATAAATGAAGTCACTGTCTGGATCAAACTCAAGTAGTTGAAGACTTTATGAACATCGTTACTGCTAGTGGCTATGGTCGCTAGCTCCGTTTCAGAAAATCGTAGACCAATTGCAAAAACTATATACCATATACCCTTCTGACGAGCTCTGGCAGCAGACAGGGCAGCTGGAACGAGTTGAAGATAGACATGACATAAAACAGAGTTGAAAGTCTAGTCATCTAGTCATTCATTGAAAAGATTATCTTCACTGACACATCATAACATCCGTCCATAAGTGTTCAAATCTCCACCTCAAGACATCCCTCAATTTCTAGAAGTAGAGTGCATGGCTGAATATGTAGGGCACAAGTATAGAAAGAGTTAGATTTTTTTAGGTCGTGGGATCAAACCACTGGTTGAGACAGGATTTTTATTTGGTAGGGAATATTAAAAATACATTCTACACATCCTGGCAACTATTGTGAAAGAGCAGTAATTATTTCTATAGCATATAAAAAATCTTCCTGTACATTTTTACAGAAAAGCACGCCGCAATAAACGCTTTTTTAATGACTCTGTTGTTTCTTTTGCCAGTTTCTTCTTGCTCACTTCTTTGCATTTTGAATTTGCAATACCCCTGACGACAATATGTTCATGTGATCTATTCTTCTTCAGAGTTCATTCTCAAACTCCCGCTGGATCTCTCTTGTAGCAGGACCATGGCCCTATTAGATTTCCAGCAGGATGTAGTCCAGAGAATGGAAATACGTTGTGTCGTTGTTTTATTTGCGCCATTGGCCGACACATCCGTCTTCGGCGGATGATCTATTCAAGAGCACACATTGTAAACATTTGTTTGAAAAAGTTGAAGGTCTTCTGAAGTTTGAATTTGTAATCTATAGAGTCAGTGAGTAACTATTAGGGGGGATAATTATTTATAAGAAATGCAGGGGGAGAGAATTATATAGTAAGTAGTTTGACAAACAACAGTGGCTGTAGAAAGGAAAATCTATGTTAATAAACAGCAGACGCGAGTACTGAAAAACGAAGCCCATGACAAGTATTAAGAGAATAGTTTGTGGTGATAAAAGAGTATCTATTTACAGGAGAATATTATATAAGTATATATTAACAGACATTAATGTCTGACACAAGAATACATGAGTATGTTCTGGAAAAAATTACAATATGTGTAAATACATTTGTGACAGTGCTTGTAAATACACTTCAATATGTGTAAATACATTTATGACAATATGTGTAAATACACTTCAATATGTGTAAATACACTTATAACAATATGTGAAAATACAGTTGTGACAATATGTGAAAATACAGTTGTGATAATATGTGAAAATACACTTGTGACATATGTGAAAATACACATGTGACAATACACATGTGACAATATGTGAAAATACACTTCTGACAATATGTGAAAATACAGTTGTGACAATATGTGAAAATACACTTGTGACAATATGTGAAAATACAGTTGTGACAATATGTGAAAATACACTTGTGACAGTATGCAAAAATACACTTGTGACTATATGTGAAAATACACATGTGACAATACACATGTTACAATATGTGAAAATACACTTGTGACAGTACATGTAACAATACTCAATCGGTTTATTAATAGGACATGGAAGGAGGCACAGTTGCTATAAGCACTGCTCACATCACCCATCAACCTCATTCTTAAGAATGGCCGGAAAACCAGCCAAGCACACCAAGACGCTATATGCCCATATCTCTTACCTCATGCATAGACAGCTGGTTGAGAGAATGTTTAACAACAAACTATACTGGTCGTAGTAAGACCACGAGTTTCTATATAATAACCAGGCAGGCTTCAGGCGCAAATGCCGCACAGATGGCTCTCTTTTCAGATTCATAGAAAATGTTGTGGATGGTTTCCAAGAAGGAAAAAGCACATTAGCAGTGTTCATTAACATTGAGCAGTCCTATGACAAAGTTTGGAGAAAGGGACTCTTGCTGAAGATGAACAGAATGGCAATAGGTGGGAAGATGTTTAAGTGAATACAGACCTTCCTGACAAACATAACTATAGCCACAAGCTATGCCGGTACACAATCCCGGAAAAGAACACTGGAGGAGGGACTGCATCAAGGCTCCCCTCTAAGCTGCACACTCTTCCTTATTTCATGGATGATCTAGCAAAACATATAAATGTATCAAAAGCATTGTTTGCTGACGACCTTGCCCACTGGACCACTGATAAATATCCCATCCTGGAAAAAGCAAAGATCAACAGAGCTCTCCTCACAATCTCAGTATACTGTGAATTGTGGAAATTGAAAATCAATACACCGAAAACTGTTTACACTATTTTTTTCACCAAGTCTTAAAACAGCCAAAAGATCTGTCAACATCCAAACACCAGCCATCCTTCCTCTATATTCAGCGTACTCAAAACCTCACTGTTCCTTATCTTTTCTGTCCAGGAAATTCTTAATATTGCCCTATAACATCTCAGTTCGAATGACGAAATTCTTTTTTGTCGTTGTGCTATTTATTGTCCACGTCTCGCAAACTTGTGACAGTATGTGTAAATACACGTGTGACAATATTATGAACCACTAGAAGAATGCATCTTCAATTGTTTATTTATGTATGATTTGTTTAAAATAAATAAAAACTTGATAATGTATCTTACTTGCAGCAGCGTTAGTGGACGGTCCATATGTGAACAATAGGGCCGCTATTATAGAATTTGCTGGGCAATTTCCCAATTCAGAAACCATAGCATCGATGCCTAGATTAGTTTGTCTATAGCCATTTAGGAAGTCAGCTTTGTCTACTTTCTGTGAAGTAAATATTAGTTATTAAAGCATAGAGAAATGAATTCTTGACTTATTTTTTTATTATGAACTAGGCATCAGAGCACATTCCCAAAAAATGCGCAATTCGCTGATCCATCAACTATCTTCATTGTGTATAAACAAAGTGCACCAATCAGTTGTTGATTGTGCTTTATTCTGATGCACTGTCTTCCCTCTCCCTTCGGTCACTCCCATTTATATTATTCTCTGAACATTAATTTTATGTAATCTCTTCATCACTTTTGTAGTGCATCCATTGGTTTTATTTTATTTTTGAACCCCACGAATTACTAGCAATTAGCTTTTGTTTCCTATGTGCAGTGGAGAGATTTATCCGAGCCTTCTTTCATACCCAGGAGACTTCAGCGTTCTGCTTAATGCAATGCATTTTGAATGCGCCATCTACTCAGAGGGGGTATATGTCACGAGACGAGCTGATAGTTTGCCTGGGTCAATCATTGTTGTCTTTTCTCTGACAAGATGCTTCACAACCAGCGAGGTGTAGGAAGACCATCTCATTGTCGCCCTATGTGTCCCTAGGTCCCAGTCCTAATTTCTTCCATATGAGACGTGTTGGGTAACGGTGATAGTCGAATGAGATTCAGGGTTGATACACCTTAATATCAAGAGGTCACAGATCAAAAGTCGTTCGTCTGTATTTGAAATCGGTACGTGTGTTGTTCTGGAATGTCGCAAGCGTCACAAAACTACGTCCTGAACTGGATAAATTGGTGTACAGCGCATACATTGTGACTCTATAGGAATCGCAGTTGGGAATGAGAAACCATCTCAAAGTCACCGGCTTTCATAGCTTCCACATTAGGCGACACTTTTGGCAAGTAATTCTTGTACAAGACGGCATTGACAAGGTCGAGATAAATATATCTGAATAGGATAGTGATGACATTTAGCTGCAAGTTGAAAGTACACATCTCTGTCTAACTCCTTGTTCAATATGTTGAAATGGACCAAATTCATTTCCTACTCGTATTGCTACTGTTTGTTGCCAGTAAATGTTCTTGATGATTCTTAAATCTTTACTATCAATGCTCAAATTCTCTAGCATGTGCATAACTTCGCTATGTTTAACTTTGTATCAAATGCCTTTGTGTAGTCTATAAAACAGAGATACAGATCTGTTTTTACCTCTATAGACCTCTCAATTATCGTTCTCAAAATATATATAGCATTGTTGGTACTTTTTCTTTCCTCGAAACAGCATTGTTCTGGACTTATTTCTGTTTTTGTTTTATTTCTCACTCTCTTCATGATGATTCTGAGAAGTATTTTTGTTTTTTGGCTCATGCGGTTGATTGTACTGTGTTCTTCACATTTGGTGGTCCCCGGTTTCTTTGGTAAGGCTATATATATATATATATATATATATATATATATATATATATATATATATATATATATATATATATATATGTATATATATATATATATATATATATATATATATATATATATATATATATATATATATATATATATATATATATATATATATATATATATATATATATATATATTAGAGAGAGAGAGAGAGATCTTGTTACGTCATCGGATATGTGTCCACTATTGTATACGTCATTCAGCAATTTTGTGATTATTTAAACTCCAAAGTCAACTAAATCTACTAATTTCTCTAATGTGATATTGGCTGGTCCTATGTTACTTCATGTGCCTTATTTCCCTTACTTCTGATGCAAGTATTGATGGATCTTCGCCATTAGCTTGCATGCTTATCTCGGGTCTGTTGTCATCATAGAGTTCTTTGATATATTTTGTCCATCTGTGTAATATATTATCTTTTCCATTAATTCTATATTAGATTTTAGACGTCCTGTAACTGCGGTTTTTTTTCATGTTATCACATCAATTTTTTATGTAGTAATATTGTGTCTTGGTTATAATGTGATTCTATTTCCGTGCATTTCGTGTTCAACCAGCTTTCTTTTGTATTTGCATTTCTCTCGTATCTCCTTATGCATTTTCCGATATTCCTCTATCTTGTGTTTATTTTTTCTTCTGGTGCCCATCAATTATAATATTTCTTCTGTCATCCATTTTTGTTTTGCTCTATGTTTTACTTTTGGTATTATCTCTTTAAATGTTTGGTTTATCGAATGTTTTAGCTTGTGCGATTGATCTTCAATGCTACGAATCTTTGCAATGGCATTGTATCTATTTTGTACAATTATGTTGTATTTTTCTTTAATGTCAGCATCTGATTTCAATAACGCTAAATCTAATTTCATATTTCTTGGTGATCTCTTGATTTTCTTTAATCTTATACAATATTTTTCCACCGGTAGTGTATGATCACTGTTGCAGTCAGCACCTGGCCTTGTTTTCATAGATCTAATGCTGTTTCTATGTCTTTTTTATGCTAAAATGTAATCAATTTGATTCCTTGTATTATCTCCTGGGCTAATCCATATACACAACCTTCTTGAATGTTGCTTGATCCATGTATTCCCTATTATTAAATTATGTGTTTGTGGCCACTTTATCAATAAGTCACCTCTTTCGTTCTTAACCCCTAAACCAAATCTTCCAGTCACCTCCTTTATTTCTGAATCATCTACTTTTGTGTTAAAGCCCCACCCCCCTCATCACTATAGTTACTTTATTATTTGTATACTGTTTCATTGCAATTTCTAGTTCTCCATAGAAATTTGCGATGTCCTCCTCTGAACTGCCTGGTGTGGGTGTATAAATGTTAATATTGTACAAGTTTATACACCAACATTAAGCAGTTCATTAAACAAGCATGTTATGTTATGTTATGTTCCTCCAGGGCCATAGGCGGCGCATAGGGCAGAAACCATAGCTCTCCATTTCTGTCTTTGTGTTGCCAGGTCTTTTAATTGTTGCGTGTTGTTTAGGTTCATTGACATGCGTTCTCTATTAATGGTTCTTCGTAGAGTTTCTCTAGGTCTCCCTCTTCTTCTTACTCCAGGTGGCACCCAATATAGTGACTGTAAGCAAGCATACAAGTTGATTAATATCCAATGGTTTTCCTGTTAGTTTCACTAATATTACACGATTTGATATTGCCATGAAACCCGTCACCGATTTTAATTTTTCTGTGTCTAATAATACACCTACACCTCTCGTATTTTTGTCCACCAGAGTGTATGACTTTAAATTTATCTGATTGTATCTCTCTTGCCCCAGACCACTTCATTTCTAAAATATTTACTTTCATTCTTTCCATTTAGTTTGATCTTGTCTAATTTACCACACTGCACTAACGATCTGACGTTCCATGTTGCAATATTAACACTACATAATGTAGGCCTACTTCTGTGTGTCGCCATGACTTTCAATCTCCTTCAAATATCTCGGATCCCAAATATGTTATGATGGCAACTCGGGAAATGAGATTAAGATAAGACCCGAGATGGCAATGGGTGTTATGGCAAGGTTGAATATGATTTGGAAAAGTAAGATCAATATTACAGTAAAGATCAATCTATTCAGATCGATAGTGTTAAGTATATATTTATACGTTTGTGAAAGATGGACACTCAATGAAGACAAATATATTTGTCCGACAGAAAATAACAAAATTTCAGGTTATCAAGATCCACTTTTGACAATGGTAAATTAGTTGATTTGTACATATGACGAGAAGTGACTCACTTTCCAAAATTATATATATATATATATTGTTAGGAACAATAAGGGAGGTTGATAACTTCATGCAATGGTCTAGGCCAGATTTTTCTACACTCCACAGAATTACTGATAGAAATGTGTGAAGAACTGTTTGTGCTGATGTCTCCAGTGAGACACGCCTACAACTCTGACGGGTTATTGGTCATTATTATTATATTTCTGTCATAATTTGACCATATACATACATTATTTTCTTGCTTTATCAGTTGTCATATGTTAAGCACTTCATTGGATAACCTCTTACTCATTCAGGTGACCTATTCTCTCCAGAATGTAGTTTTTTTTATGGCAGCTCTTTTTTTCCTTCTGCGTTCGTTCTCATCGATACAGTTTAGTTGGATGTAGTCTGGAGAATGAAACACGTTCTGTCATAGTTTACAACTTGGCTGCTTTACTACGGCTTTTGTCCTGACACATCCGACGTCAGCATGACATCTGGGTCATCTGTCACTCTACAGCATGGGTCATAAACCTATAGTACGAAGTCCGAGGTTATCCATGCTCATTGCCGTCTTGCAATACCTCAGTGCTTTTATTAGATGTCTATGGAACACACACACAGACACACACAAATCTTTGGGAAAACTTATTCCTGTATTCTCCAGTGGTTGTTTTTCTGCATTAGTGTCCATACTCATGTTGGTTAATATCGTGATGTCCAGGGAACACCGAGTCATAGGTTAAAACTTGATATCTGCGCCTTTCAGATTGAGAGATTTGAGTTCATTGTGGTTTTTTGATAACTTTTACCTTTGAGATTGGACGGCCATCTTAACCCACAAACCTCATAAGTCACCACCATAACATTTATGGCAGGTCAGAGTGCTACTGTTTTTTGCTCCCCTTCAAGCCTTGGAAACACTAATTTGAACAACAATATTCATCAAAATAATCACTGTTATCCATAATTATAGACACATTATATTTTTTTAACAGTTTACCTTTAGACAATCTTGAATGTTATTTGTCAAGGAACACACTGTTTTACTAAATGTACTGAAGGTTATCACAGAAATTAATGTTCCCTTCGGGGCAAAATCTCCAAACAATTTTACGACTTGCAAATTTATCAGGAAATTCATTATTCCTGTATCAGCAGAGGCATCTATGCCAACAGATACACACAGTGGTTTTGAAGGTGATAATAGGATACCTGTCACGTGTATACAAATAGGATGAATTATTCAAATATAGCATCCATAAAAATAAATACAAAGATAAATAATAGATAGATTAACAATGTACAGTCAGTCAGTAAGTGAGTCAGTCAGTTAGTTAGTAAGTTTAGCTCAGTTAGTTAGTTAGTTAGTTAGTTAGTTAGTTAGTTAGTCGGTCGGTCGGTCGGTCGGTCGGTCGGTCGGTCGGTCGGTCGGTCGGTCGGTCGGTCGGTCGGTCGGTCGGTCGGTCGGTCGGTCGGTCGGTCGGTCGGTCGGTCGGTCGGTCGGTCGGTCGGTCGGTCGGTCGGTCGGTCGGTCGGTCGGTCGGTCGGTCGGTCGGTCGGTCGGTCGGTCGGTCGGTCGGTCGGTCGGTCGGTCGGTCGGTCGGTCGGTCGGTCGGTCGGTCGGTCGGTCGGTCGGTCGGTCGGTCGGTCGGTTAGTTGGTTGGTTTAGTTTAGTGTGTTTAGTTAGTACTTACGTAGAAAAAAATGTTCCTGTTCCTTTCTTTCCAACATTTCTCATCCCCGTTTCGCTCGGGTACGTTTGTGTATCGTTGTCATTTCTACTCGTCTTTTTTGTAATATGCGTCTTGATACGGCCTTTTGATCGAAACGTCGATTATGTCTTGTGTATTGTTTATTGTATAATTATGTCCTGTGTGATGTTGTGTGTATTCTTTCATGTTAGCATCCGAAAGTGATAATGTCATCCAGAAGGACTACATTACCTGTATTTCAGGTAAGTACTATTTGCATATAGTTTTACTCGCATTATTACCTTTTGTTAGTTTAGTTCGTGGATATCTTGACTGATTGGTTGACTGAAAACTGATTGACTATCATTTCACACAGGACCCTCCATAGATGCTCCAATCTCCCCGAGTGTATACACAGTTAAACGGCGACTGGCAGTTCCAGTTCTCTGTTGGTTGACAAACATTATTTGCAGGCCATAATAATGTTCTTTTCTGGTCACGCCCACATTTATGTTCACGCCCACATTTCTGGTCACGCCCACATTTCTGTTCACGCCCACATTTCTGGTCACGCACATATTTCAAGCACTGCTTCTTTATTCTGGAGATGGAAAAGGAATCAGCTGGGAAGGACCAAGAACTACACACTGAGCTGTGAAGGACCAAGAACTATACACAGAGCTGTGAAGGACCAAGAACTACACACTGAGCTGTGAAGGACCAAAAACTATACACTGAGCTGTGGAGGGACAATAACTACACACTTAGCTGTAAAGGACCAATAACTACACACTGAGCTGTGAATGACCAATAACTACACACTGAGCTGTGAATGACCAATAACTACACACTGAGCTGTGAATGACCAATAACTACACACTGAGCTGTGAATGACCAATAACTACACACTGAGCTGTGAAGGACCAAGAACTACACACTGAGCTGTGAAGGACCAATAACTACACACTGAGCTGTGAAGGACCAAGAACTACACACTGAGCTGTGAAGGACCAATAACTACACACTGAGCTGTGAAGGACCAATAACTACACACTGAGCTGTGAAGGACCAATAACTACACACTGAGCTGTGAAGGACCAATAACTACACAAACGTCTAACAACAAAACCCTCCGTGTATATGACAATATCCTCATCCTGCATTTCACAAACATCAATGTTTACACTAGCAATAGTGCCCCTCTACCTACATTCTCTTTTGTGGCATATTACTACTCGAGAGGAGCCCGGTAGCCTAGTTGATAGTGAGCTTACTTAATTAGATCACTGGGTTACAGCGTGACAGGTACGAAATCATGTCCGGCTAAATAACAAACCCGGGTTGTGAGTTAGCCCTTGACACAACCACTCCTCCGATCGAGTCAGCTGTAAATGAGTATCTAACGCGTGCGCTAGGAGAGGTAAAGACACCAAGGAAGAAAACCGGCCACCCCACCTAATAGTTGCTGCGACTTAGTACACGAAGAGTTATCTTCATCCCAGACGGCAAGTTGCTGCCATGGGATATACTTTTACCGGTAATGTCTTAAACAAGATGGGAACACAATGTCTGCAGCAACTCATGTCTGCATTCATATGTGCCTACACACGTGTATTGAGGGCCCGAAAGGGGAGAAAATAATAGCAACACTCTACCTTTGATCGATGCATGTCGTAGTGTAGTTAATACGTTTGCCTCTCTTTTGGAGAGACGTGCCTCTTTCAACCAGTGGACAAAGCCCAACTAGGTTATATCAGGACACACTACCATAAAATATTAGAGGTAACAAAAACCCCCATTCTTATATAATGCATGTCGTAAGATGCGTCTAAGGAATTTATGGGGTGGAGTTGGCTGTCCCATCCTATATAGGGTCAAAGTGGCCCAAGGCCACGCTCAAGTCGAAAGTGTCAGGCTGGAAGCCGCAGATATAAACCATGAGTAATGTATGATAAACCATGAGTCATGTAAACCATGACACAGCGCACTCCGTTCTCCGGACTACATCCTACTAATCGCAGGAGTTTAAGAACGAACGCAGAAGAAGAAGAAGATGCGTACTTAAAAGTTTGAAACGTACATCTTATAGGGATGTACGCTTCTTTTCATCTCATTGTAAGTCGAATATGGTTAGTTCTACATCAGAACTGTCACCATAAAAAAACAGAGCTTGTGATTCCAATGCCACATTCACACAAGAATAGATGTGTGTTTGTTACAAGTAAAATTATTACTTTAGTCAATAAATTGAATAATTCATTATTTCTAGATTTTTGACACTTACCAGCAGATGACACAGTCGTCAGCATCACAAGACATCCCAATAACACTAAACCTTTCATTGTCAACGTTTCTGTGGATATATGATAATATTATAATTATCTATTTGAAATGATATAACAATACTTTTTAACAAAATAACTGAGTGTAAACAAATGAAAGTGTTTTCTCTCTTCCTTTCGTGTCCAATACGAATTTGAAAGGGATATAACTCTAACTTTTCTGTTTTGCGGCTGCAATGACGACAAGTACCAATTTTAGCATCATCATCATCATCAGGTGCCATGCCAGCTGGCGCAGGCGGTCATGGCTCTCCACAGCTCTCTGTCCACAGTATTATGTATCAAAGTCGTTGTTGTTTCTTTGCCGTGCCAGGTTGTCAAACTGTCTAATATTTTCTCACGTTGTCGCCCTCAGTCTCTGTTGCCTTCAATTTTGCCTGGTGTGACTATGTTCTCTAAACCTGCCTGTCTCATGAAGTGGCCAAAAAAAGAAGATTGCCTTTTTCTTATATTGTTGATTAAGGTGCGTTTTGCATTTGACTCTTTCAACACCTCTACATTAGGTATTAGTATATTAACATTAAAAATTTAACACTTTTTAGTATAAGAAATTGTTTTCCAGGTTGGTGTTATCTACTTCTATGGGATGTGTCTTTTGTAAAGCGATGTTTTCACTGCCACTCTGTAAGCTTTTCGATACTTTATTCTGCTTCTTCCACTATCGTTTTCAGAAGCTTCTGGTTATTCAGTTTATCGACGTTTTGGTGGCCTCATTTTTTCTTTCCTAGAGTCTTTCCCTCTGTGATTTATCTTTGTACCTCATTGTTCAAACATTCTCTACGTTATTGTTTGTGCGGACCTGAGGAATGAAGTACGCAATGGAAAAAGTGGTGTCAGCAAGTATTCTTACAAATAAATAGAGACAGACAGATAAAAAGATATAGAAATAAGATAGAGAGATGAGATAGATAGAGAGATCAGACAGATAGAGAAATAAGATACATAGAGAAATGAGATAGACAGACAGACAGGCGGGCGGGCTAGCGAGCGGACGGATGGACAGATGGACGGACGGACAGACAGACAGACAGACAGATCGATAGATAGATAGATAAACAGATAGATAGACAGACAGATAGATAGACAGATAGATAGATAGATAGATAGATAGATAGATAGATAGATAGATAGATAGATAGATAGATAGATAGATTAGATTAGATTAGATTAGATTAGATTAGATTAGATTAGATTAGATTAGATTAGATTAGATTTAGATTTAGATTTAGATTTAGATTTAGATTTAGATTTAGATTTAGATTTAGATTTAGATTTAGATTTAGATTTAGATTTAGATTGGATTGGTTTGGATTGGATTGGATTGGATTGGATTGGATTGGATTGGATTGGATTGGATTGGATTGGATTGGATTGGATTGGATTGGATTGGATTGGATTGGATTGGATTGGATTGGATTGGATTGGATTGGATTGGATTGGATTGGATTGGATTGGATTGGATTGGATTGGATTGGATTGGATTGGATTGGATTGGATTGGATTGGATTGGATTGGATTGGATTGGATTGGATTGGAGTGGATTGGAGTGGATTGGAGTGGATTGGATTAGATTAGATTAGATTAGATTAGATTAGATTAGATAGATAGATAGATAGATAGATAGATAGATAGATAGATAGATAGATAGATAGATAGATAGATAGATAGATAGATAGATAGATAGATAGATAGATAGATAGATAGATAGATAGATAGATAGATAGATAGATAGATAGATAGATAGATAGATAGATAGATAGATAGATAGATAGATAGATAGATAGATAGATAGATAGATTATTCTAATGTCTTATACTTACGAATTCAAACAGTGCAGACGATGACTCTGAGTTAGCCTAAAGTAGGATTACTCTTGGCTAAATGTTAGCTACCACTATCGCCTTTTAATATTTTATACCCAGAATGCATTGATGAAATAACATACAAATAAATCAGATAATAATTGTCCTGATTGATGACATTGCCTTTCCTTTGATATAATCGTTTCCTTTTGTATTGTTGGTTCTGAGATACAAACTGATACTTTTTATTCAATATTCAATTTGTGAACTCGGACTGCACCAGCAAGTATTGTGGCCGAAGTTGTTTGTGTGAACAGATGCTAAACGTTTCTAACGAGAACTTCGAATATAGATTTGTAAGAATTAAGTGGTACGTCCCTATAGCTATTGTTACTTTATAGCCAACACCTATCTCATTTATTTGTATATAGAATTCAATTTCTATTTATCTAAGTAACGTTTTGTATCACGCAATCTTCGAGTGCTAAAATTTAAGAAATTGGATTCGGTTCCAGCTGTCACCATAATAAAAATGTGTGTCCTGCCATTTCAGCACTCGAGTATTGAACAAACTATTGAAAATACCATAGATCGAATTCATATGTATGTTGTTACCTCCGGTGTATTGTGTATTGGCGGGCCTAGAATTGGAGCAAAGTAAATTGACACTATTACCTACCATGAATATTGTAAGAGGCGACAGATTACGTTTTCAGGGGTGACCGTACAATGCCATGAAGAGTCAAAATTATCCAGAAGCCATGATGTACCAAATAGAAAGTCGCAGATATCGCATGCAGCTGTAAACCACGACATAACGTACTCCTCTCCACAAACTACATATTTCTAATCTGCAGGAGTTTGATAACGAACGCAGGCGAAGAAGAATTTGTGATGAGCATAGTTGTTGGTTTGGTAGACACTCGTCTATGAGACCGCGAGCAGCTTGGAAGATAAAACAATCTATGAGACCGCGAGCCAGCTTGGAAGATAAAACAGTCTATAAGACCGCGAGCAGCTTGGAAGATAAAACAGTCTATAAGACCGCGAGCCAGCTTGGAAGATAAAACAGTCTATAAGACCGCGAGCCAGCTTGGAAGATAAAACAGTCTATGAGACCGCGAGCAGCTTGGAAGATAAAACAATCTATGAGACCGCAAGTACTTGGAAGATAAAACAGTCTAGTTTTCAAAACTGCACGTGTATTGTTACTAGTTAGCGGCGATCCTGCCGGTCAAAGTAGACCCACGCTACCGGTCATTTTTCTAGTATGTTACAGTGTTGTTTTACATGATTTTTTAAATGAAAAGTACGCTTATGGTGAGGCACCTATCTTTCAACCGAGAGTGTTAGTCCAACCCGAGAGTGTTAGTCCAATTTTGTTATATCTGTGATCATGAAAAATAAGCTATGTCATGGTTCACAAATACCTGCCACCACAACTTCCGAAATGTAAGGAGGTCATCAAACTCTTAATGATTTCTACATATACCTGGCGTCTTAACATCAGCGCAGTACATTAGGTGGGAAAATTTTGATGAGTTCAAATCTTTTCCAAAGTCCGTAAATGGATAAGGAGGGTTACGAGGTTTTACACCACCACCGACCCTTTTTGAAATCAGAACATAACTTTTAGTATTAGAAATTTAACGAAGAAAAGGCTTTTATGTGATGGCACATACAAAATTAAGTTAGCTTGTGTGCGTCTGTAGCTATGGCGATATAGACGCAAGATAGCGACACAAGTTAAGCATGCGAGACCGTGGTTAGGTTTGAGCTGGGTGATCAGCGTGTAAATATGAATATTATTTCTCTCATATCGCTGGCTTATTATACTAGCGATATGGCTACATACGTCTGCCGGTCAATGGAAGTGATAAAACATAAAACTGAATTGTTTCCAACACCGAAGTCCAACATATCGGGCCATTGGCGCAAATAAAAAAACGGTGACAACGTATTTCTGTTCTCTGGACTACATCCTGCTGGAAATGTAGTAAGATTATTGTCCTGCTATAAGACAGATCAGGTGGGAGTTTGAGAATGAACAAAATAAAAGAAGTTAGTTTATGTGAAAATGGGAGCTTGCCCTTCTTCTTCTTCTTCTGTGCTAGGCAGAGGATGCCATTATAGGCACAAAGGCTAGGACAGCACACCCAGTATGGGCACAGAAAGAAACTGAAACATAATGTGAGTATTAATGCAAAGAAAATATCATGTCCTCACACATTATCTCTGCTATCGTAAAAAGCATGAAGGAGCTTGCACATTAATCAATGATTCTGTTACCGTAAATAACGCCAAGGAGCTTGCACATTAATCAATGATTCTGTTACCGTAAATAACGCCAAGGAGCGTGCACATTAATCAATGATTCTGTTACCGTAAATAACGCCAAGGAGCTTGCACATTAATCAATGATTCTGTTACCGTAAATAACGCCAAGGAGCTTGCACATTAATCAATGATTCTGTTACCGTAAATAACGACAAGGAGCTTGCACATTAATCAATGATTCTGTTACCGTAAATAACGCCAAGGAGCTTGCACATTAATAAATGATTCTGTTACCGTAAATAACGCCAAGGAGCTTGCACATTAATCAATGATTCTGTTAACATAAACAACGTAACGGAGATTGCACATGAACCCTAAATTCCCAGTATCCGCGCTGCTGCTTCCAGACAATTTATAAAAACGTGGAAGTATATGATCATCGTATCAATAATTTTATCAGTCTTATCTCACCACTATCTTTTTTTTATTATTATTATTATTATTTTGTGTGATAATCTAATATTTCTTATATTTTGATTTTTCACAATTCCTCACTCATAGATCATATTATCTCTCTCTCTCTCTCTCTCTCTCTATCTCTCTCTCCTTCCTTCTTCTACTTCTGCTGTCTTGACCTCATTTTTTTATAATTTTCTTAATATGTTTCTTTTCTTTATATGATATTTTCTTTAATCTTGATTTATGTATTTATGTCACAAAAATCTGTTATTCATTAAACGAAAACAACTTCCAATCCATCTAATATACTCGTTCGACCTCAACCTTCATTACTAAATTACGCATCACATTACCATACTGTACTCGTAAATTTGTATATTTGAGTATTACCTTTTATGATTGCACATCTTGCAGTTTTGTATATCTTTACACAACATTATTGCTGCATTGTATTCTCTGAAGCCATTAGTCTGCTCTTTATTGATGTGAGTAGTTATACGGTTTGTATTGATAAAATATATAAATTGGTGGCTTGGAGCAGCGGTTCAAAAATTGTTTTAAGAATAGCCACACTTTTATGATCGTACATATGGGATGTTCAAAATTGACAAACGTTGACTTCAATAATACTTTTTTTAATTTAAAATATTGGTAGTATTCAATTCAGGAAGTAGATTAAACGCAAAGGACCAGAAGTGGGAGTTCCTCAAGGTGCACAATAGTGGCAAAACGCCATTTCAACGAGTGCTAAAGGTAACTGGTAAGGAGTGCTAGTAGGACACTTCTCTGAGTATTACAATAATACTGGTAGTGGGACACTTCACTGAGTGTTAGAGCCAAGGAATGGTAGTAGGACACTTCACTGAGTGTTAAAGTAAGGAACGGTAGTGGGACTTTCACTGAGTGCTAAAGTATGGAGTGGTAGTGGGACACGTCACTGAGTGATAAAGGTAAGGAGCGGTAGTGGGACACTTTACTGAGTGTTAAAGTAAGGAACGGTAGTGGGACTTTCACTGAGTGCTAAAGTATGGAGTGGTAGTGGGACACGTCACTGAGTGATAACGGTAAGGAGCGGTAGTGAGACACTTCACTGAGTGCTAACGTAAGGAGCGGTAGTGGGACACTTCACTGAGTGCTAAAGTATGGAGTGGTAGTGGGACAATTCACTGAGTGCTAAAGGTAAGGAGCGGTAGTGGGACGAATGAAGATTTAGGAAACACTGAACTCAATCAAGAAAAACATAAGAAATTGGCGGAAATTGCTCCTCTGTGTGTTCTTCTTCCGTCTTTGTTTTAAGACTTGCACTTCGGTAAAATGGCACTAAGTAACAGCTATGTTATTTCTGTGACCACAAATGGAAGTTCACTTCGGAGTCTCAGCACTATTCGCAAGGCATATGTGATTTATTTCTTTATGTGTTAGTTAGATATCGCATTATAGTCATGTGACTTTCCTGATCAACACTGAGACAGGATTAGCAAACCGTCAGTGAGAACAAAATGGCCCGTTAGAAAAATGAAGAGTTAAGAGGGACTCCACAAAGTATATAGGTTTATTCAAGCTTAAGCGACATAGGAAAAATATTTAGCAAGATACTAGAGAGAAGGATACGCGCATAAATAGAACCACAGCTCAACAATACACAATTATATATATATATATATATATATATATATATATATATATATATATATATATATATATATATATATATATATATATATATATAGGCTTTCGGGAAAATAATAGCTGTACAGACGCAATCTTCGCACTCAAATAACTTTCAGAAAGAGCAACAGAACATAACTAAATCTTATCTGGCTTTCGTAAATCAAGAGACAAATGACACCAATCTTCAGTAACAAAAAATGTAGATTTAAACGCTAAAATAACACTATTCAAAACAAGTATTATACCAACGCTGTGTTACCAAAGTCAAACATGGACAACGACAGCACAAGATAAACGTAAACTTTTGACAGCTTAAATGGCATGCTTTCGCAAATCCTAGGAATATCTCTAAGAGATAGAGTGAGAAATGAAAACATTAGACAAAGAGCCGGTACCACTCCAATCTTGGAATATATTAAGAGACAACAGATCAAATGGTTTGCACATCAGCAGACTACCATCAGACAGCATACCACAGCAAGCTATGCTATACAGATACAGTGAAAGTAGACCTAGACGCCGACCACTAAATGATGGACCACCGAAATAAAAGATGCAACAAACTCCACAATATATTCAACACGCAAGAGGGCCATCTCCAGAAAACTTTTCTACCCCTGACGGTGAAAGGCAACAAAGTGTTTAGCGAATAGATAGAAATATATATAGCAGATTAATCGGATGTAATCCGGAGAGCGAAATGATTTGTTATAGTTCAAACTCAACTGCCATTTTTGCGTCGTCATGCATGACATATCCGACTTCAGCATGACTTTTGGGTCACTTTGACCATTTATGTAATGTGACAGTCAACTACAGGCCCAAAACCTTCTTAACTACCTCTTACGACATTCAATGCAGGCACATTGATCCTACACAATGTTCCGCTCCAAGCCCTACAATACTGGAACTATTTTGTAAGTACATGAAAGACAAGAGCATATATTTATAGCAACTGAAGTCTTTGTTATGTGTATGTATAATCAAATCAGTGTCACGTTTTTGGTGTTATGTGTATGTATAATCAAATCAGTGTCACGTTTTTGGTGTTATGTGTATGTATAATCAAATCAGTGTCACGTTTTTGGTGTTATGTGTATGTATAATCAAATCAGTGTCACGTTTTTGCTAGATACAGAAATCTATTTCATTGCATTATGATGAAAATAACCACTGCCCATTACGTGACTGTCTGTTTCTTTGTTTATTTCTTGTCTTTTATCTGTTTCTTTGTTTATGTATTTGTTTTGTGTATGGTTTTTTTATCTGTTTGCTTCGTGTATGTTTTGTTTGTCTGTTTGTTTTGTGTAAGTTTTGTATGTCTGTTGGTTTTGTGTATGTTTGTTTGTGTGTTTGGGGGGTGGGGTCTTCGTAAATTACGGCAACAATTATTTACCAAGTTTTAATCCCCACCCTCTCCCCGCCTTGTCAACATCTGCCAGACTCTATCTACTTGTGTGAACACAATTTAACAACACTCTTCCCCCCCCCCCCTGTGATGTGGATCTACAGATTTGTGTTACAATTAACTAGTAGATCTACTGTGGTGTTGCACAACTCGAAGATTATCCTTGTATCTAGAGATTGATGTCTGAGTTCAAGTAGGTTGGGTTTCATCTGTGCCTTGTCTACACACCTTAATATTATTGAGAACCCCAAATACAGTTTATGTTTGATCAATGCATTAAGTACTCCCATCGACTGGCAGCGATTACAAGCAATTATAAGAATACGCGATTGCGAGCGAACGCGCGTGACTGATCCAAATGTAAAGGTGCTAAGGAGTCAAGAAAAAGAACAAGCGTAAGAAATCGACCGCTCAGTGTAGCTTGTAACTTACACAGTCTCTATAGCTCTTATTAAATTTGGATCAGTTGCACGTGTACGATAGTAACCAGGCAGTCGTGTAGTCGCTTCTAGTCGCACCCAGTAGACGGCATGCCTAGGGGAGACAACTGGCCAGTAGACGTATCTAATGAGACGTCATGTTCTGGGAATCGTCGCTTAGAATCGGCCAATGTGGTACAGTAACACCATTTAAGATAGTCGCATTCCTGAAACAGCATGAAATTTCAGAGGCACAGAGAAAACGTGCTGCCAGAGTAAGTCTCAGGAGACTTGCATCAAAGGCACTAATAGATGGGGCGTTGACTATGGATAAGAAGGATGTGCTGAAACTGTTTCATGAGCTCCCAATGGATAAAAAGGATGTGCTGAAACTGCTTCATGAGCTCCCAATGGATAAGAAGGATGTGCTGAAAGTGCTTCATGAGCGCTAAATGGATAGGGACAGTAGGATTGATGAAACATTAAGTCTGAAATTTGAGATTAAATGTTGAGTCAGTAGAACTGGACGTATGCATGGTAGAATGAAGAGCTTTGTCAACCAGTGAGTGACGGGAATTATCAGTATGCATACGCTTCAGTATCTGCTAGAGGAGACTGAGCATCAATATGTCTGAAATGATATCCGTTGATATCAAGTAACCAATAGAAATATAGCTTTAAAAAAAGGATACTTCATACTCTTCCGGCATTTATCCCATTAGCTCTGTTATGATGTGATCATGGACAGCGCGGTTCTTTACACGTTGTATCCTTGATCAATTTCTTTTTGGTTGAAACGTCGATTTGTGTATTATCCTGTGTATTTCCAGTGATTTGCACAACTTCATTGCCCAGTTTCACCTGTAGCGAGCATGTTAGCTTGCTCATTTCTAAACAAATGACACGAACAATAGACCTAGTAATCATTTGGACATCAGAGCTCTCCATGTAAGTTATCTACTCATGATGCTGATATCAACTTTGCATCTTCTAAAAAATTGAGATTCAGACAGAATAACTGTTAAGTTCACATATGGTTTCTGATAGCCATATTAGAGCTGCAGTCACTGTCTACTTATGTTCTCATGTTGTTCTCATATGTCAACATTTAAGCTCTACACTGGTTACAATTATTTCCTTTATCTCGCCCGTGTGTTGATGGGGCCCGAAAGGGGAGCAAAGAATAGCAACACTGTTTACCTTTCATGCATGTCATAAAATGCGACTAAGGAGGTTATGGGATGGAGTTGGCTGCCCCATCCCATATAGGGTCAGTGACCCACAGAAATGCTGAAGTCGGATGTGTCAGGTCAAAATGTGCAGATATCGCAGCAATGCTGTAAACCATGACACAACGCATTCCATTCTCCGGACTAATTCCTGCTAATCTGCATGGAGTTTGAGAACGAACGGAGAAGAAGAATTTCTCTTACTTGAATTATAATTACACAATTTGTTTGATTTTATGCATGTATAATTTGAATTTCTAATTTTGTTTCAAGTAATACAGAGTAGGATATATTTAATAGAAACAATTTGGGAAAAAAGCATCCTGGGAAAATCATCATCATGAGGTGATATATTCTTTCTAGAATGTAGTCTTTCCTGTGGATCTCTTGAATTCTCTGTGATCTTGAGCAATCTGTCCTGCCTCTTTCAGTGACACGGGCAGGCATACCTGAATTTTTTTTGTCCAACGGCGTCTTGTGCGGCCTTTTCCCCTGTTGCCTTCTATCATCCCTTCCAGTAACACTCTCTCCATGCCGTCGTGTCTCTTAATGTGACTGAAAAAAATTTACATGAAGTCAGTGGAGCCTTTACCGCATCAACAAGCAGTCTAACAATGGAAGTATTTGCCGTAACAAAGGCACTTAAATGGTTGGAATTGCAAGCCTATAAGAATGCATGCATACTAAGTGACAATAAATATGATTAAGAAAGTCAAAGCAGGTGATGTACGTAGGGGATGGGTGAAATCATTAGAGAGAGCTGAAATGCGGGCATCAAAATGAAAACTGATACTTATATTTCTCCCCAGACACGCGGGTTTGGATGGTAACGAACGGGCCGATAATTAACTAGCCTCGCCACCACAACAGATGGTCAGCCTAGATGGATTAAAGACACACTCATTGCTCCTGGTAAGTCAGCACAATCAGACAAATTTGAGATGAATGAGCATGAGTCAATATCAGAATGCGCAAAATGGGAGTGAGGATAGGCATAGCCCGTACAGAGCACCTAACAATGATTTTTAAAAAGCAGTGAATCAACATAGAACCGGAACCATCAATCATTATACCATAAGAGATTTACTGAAGTGGAGATCTGATCACCTATGGACATGTCCGGTGTGCGAGGAAGATAATCAACAAACTTAATATCGATTCCCCTCTTACAACATGTGTGGTGTTGTTATTCTCTGCTTCTAATTCGGGCCCAGCAACACATAGACGTAGAAACAACTAAACATACAGTAATAGAGACAGAACTAAAGAAATGATGAGCAAGATATATAGAACATACACAAAGATATATAGAACATACACAAAGATATATGGAACATACACAAAGATATATAGAACATACACAAAGATATATGGAACATACACAAAGATATATAGAACATACACAAAGATATATAGAACATACACAAAGATATATGGAACATACACAAAGATATATGGAACATACACAAAGATATATAGAACATACACAAAGATATATGGAACATACACAAAGATATATAGAACATACACAAAGATATATAGAACATACACAAAGATATATAGAACATACACAAAGATATATAGAACATACACAAAGATATATAGAACAAACACAAAGATATATAGAACATACACAAAGATATATAGAACATACACAAAGATATATAGAACATACACAAAGAAGACCAACATTGTTAGACAGGCAGTGTTCTGGAACCCACAAAACAAGAGGAAAACCACAATATACATAAACAAAAAAGGTTTGATATGCATACACAAAGTATGTGTAAGACATGAAAACAATAACTAAAGATAGGATAAGATTTATTGAGAACATTTGCTCCACAGGGAGTGAAACATGAATAAGTAATGCTGTTTTTCTTTTTTCTATGTCTGTTTACTTGTATCTGGATGAAGACCTTAGGGTAAAAATATCACCTCTGTTTATTTGTGGACATTTGTAAGTGCATTTTTTTATAACTCTCAGAATTTTATTCATGATTCATTCATTTATGTATTGATACCCAGAAAAGATGTATACACATTCACAAGAACCATTGCTTTCAACAGTGAAACAACAAAAACTTGCATAGTTTGGACATGTGTGCCAACATGATTACTTGTCAAACACATTACTGCAGCATTGTTGAATGAATGTTGAATAAATGGCTGAATGTGGAAGAAGCAGAGAAGGACAAATAAAAGCATGGACAGACAACATCAAGGACTGGACAAGGCAACATTTGTTCCCACTCGTCTGTATTGCTGAAGATCAATCAATCAATAAACCCGTAACCCTTCAGGGTCGTAGGGGTATCACATTGGATGCTTCAGCACACAGTCCTCCAGCGAATTCTATCCTCAGCGATGCGGATGAGTGTGGTAATATCTTGTCCTGTCCATTCCTTGATGTTGTCTGTCCATGCCTTTATTTGTCCTCCTCTACTTCTTCCGCCTTCGACAGTACCCTGCAGTATTGTTTTTGACAAGGAATCGTGCCTGCATACATGTCCGAACTATCCTAATTCTCGTCGTTTCACTATTCAAAGCAATGGTTCCTGAACACATGCACACATCTATACTTTATTTCTTACGTACACATTGGTCTTATGTTCCCTATAGGAAATTCGTAGAATTCTTCTGTAGGATTTGTACTAGAAAGCCTGTAATCTTCTCTCTATGTCCGCAGTGAGTGTCCAACTCTCACAACCATACAGCACAACAGAAAGCACCAGCGACTTATACAGTTTGATTTTCACTGCTGAAGATAGAAATTGCTGGATGACTCTGTGTGTTGATACATCTAATGTGATCCCATTACGACTCTGACATGTTACAGGTTTATAGATGATATCCAGATTAAATGCAGTCTTCCTCACAACTTCATGCGTCTTCTATGTGACATGTCCTTTATAGAATGAAGTTCTCACTGCCACTCTGTAAGTCTCTTGATTCTGTGAAATCTGTTCTACTACTTCCAGTGCCATATTGAAAATGCTCTCAATATCCTGTGTCCACCTGCATTTTGAGTGACCTCCTTTTCTCTTTCCCGGAACCTGTCGTTTCAAGATTAATTACCTGTGTGGCAACCAGGGCCTGGCATATCTAGTTCCTGATGCACAGAATAGAGTGTAGAAAATGTCTTTCCAGGCATGTTGTAGGAGGGAACTATAGAAAGTAGGGGGTGGGGAGGGGAGGCTGAAAACTTATCACCTGTAAACAAAATCATAGTCCCTGCATGTCTTGTCCCAATTTCTGACTTTTGTCTTCTATCAAATGATCTCCATGGATGACGAAAAGACGCAGGACAGTGGACATTACACTTTTGTCATTTGTGGCAGACTCCTAGGTGATGCGGATTGCTAGATGTGCCATCACTGTGGATAGGTCAACAGATCTGACAGAAGAATGATGAACTAGTTTGGCCCAAACGTATGGGCAGCATTCCTGGCAGGAGCTGATGATCCTTGGTTACTGCCACATTGGAATGTGAAATTTTGTACTTTGAGGACCAAACATGCATCCATAAACCCCTCTAACATAACCATGCCTTTGAGACAGTCTTATACGATTCTTGGTACCACTTCAGTAACTTAACTAAGAAGAACCTGTACTTTTGTAGAAGAGAGCTAATGGTCCAGAGCTAAAGGGTCATCAAAAGCTAACGGGCCCGCATCTAAAGGGATTATTTCATCGACTTCTTGATAGTCAATCGTCCTCTAGGTTCAGATCTTTGTGGACATCTGCATTGGATCATCCCTATCAATGATGTTCATGGAACCATTCTATAGTACTTCATTTCAAATGCAGATATTTTCTTTTTCATTGTTGTTGTTATTGTCAAGTCTCACAACCATATGCTGCCATTGGAAAAATATAACTACTTAACCCTTTAGCTACTGTATTGTTCTCAGTAACTGATCCCAGATGTGTTGCATTTGTTTGCCTTATGACTTTCCCCCTTGTGCTGATTTCTTTTCTTGCCGTATAAAAATGAGAGCTTCCACAGTACTGGCTGTTTTATTGACACCAGAAAATATATACTGCATGGATGGTATGTTTGACATGGACAGGAGTTTGATGATTTCAAAGTGAAATAATGTTTAGTAATGAGAGGATAGAAAGCACAAAAATGAGTTTACTTGAGTTAGCAGTCATAGGGAGAAATGAGTAAACTCGTGTGTATCAGATAAAGGGTTAATATTTGTAACTAGATGCACTCATACACAAACATTGACTGATATCATTTTCTTTCTTTTTATGACAATCACAATCATTCAAGTAAATACAGTGCAAACATGAAACCAAAAATACATCACTTCACAATCATGATAATATTAATTCCCGTTTAGCATCAAGGGGAGAGAAATACCATTCTACTTTGCTTGATGAAACATCTTTAATATTTGCTGGGTTCCACTGTGGGTTGTTGTCCTTGTCAATAAGAACTGAAAACAAAGAAATAAAAAATATTCTGAAAAAAGGAATTCAGAAAAATAGGAGGAATACAAGAAACAAGTAGAAATACATAACAAAGGAATGAGTTGATTTGTGTGTGTGATCTAATAAGGTTTAGGCTTGATTAGTGTGGTCCAATGCTAAATATGAATAGGATTATGTAAGAATAAGAGCTGTCATTTTTACACTCAGACAACTCGCAGAAAAAAACAACCAAGAATTGTATATTGCATTCGTCGATGAAGGAAAAGCCTTCAACAGAGTAAATAGACAACAATTATTGAAAATATTATCAACATATGGGGTTCCACAATACCTAATCAAATTGTGCAGGAGTAGTTACACATGTTGTCAATGTGGAGTTAGAACGACTGTAGGGCTTTCAGACAAGTTCCAGATATACTCTGGAGTGCGACAAGGATGTATTCTATCTCCCTTGTTTATTCATCACATATATCGATTGTGTATGCAAAATTGCCAACACGAATGAAGAAGACAACCTAACCAAATTCCTGAGCGAACTTCTTTTTTTATATCATCAAGAAATAATATCAACATCAGAAGAACAACTACAACAACATATAAATAGACTTCACACAACATGTAGGGACTTTAAATTGAAGATAAACACAGAAAAAAACCGAGCTAATATCAATTGCAAAAAAAGAAAGAAACACTACTATTTTTATTGTTGACCAACTTCAACAGGTGAAAGAATTCACTTAATTTGGAAGCATAATATCAAATAGGAAAAACACCAAAGAAATCCAGCAAAGATGCAACATAGCATACCAAATCTTGGGGCAGATGTCTCCTATTTTCAAAAACCTACATGTGAACATTAGCACCAAAACTGCACTATATAAAAAAATCATCATACCATCATACTCTCCCCATGTCTTTTCAACATCTAAGCAGAAAGTATAATAAGTAATGTGAGAGAAGACATACACAACGCTGACTACCATGCTTTAAACATCGGTGGATTCTAAATCCCTGAACTATACTACGCATACGACACAGTGCTTCTTTCAAATGATATAAAGGGGATTGGAACAACTAATCAAGAACACAAAGAAATATAGCGAATCAAAAACCTTGAATTTAAATGCGCAAAAAAAAATCATGTCAACAGATATAACAACACAACAAAAATCAGAATAGACAATACCAAGATAGAATGTATGGATAAATTTGATTACTTAGGAGCAAACATCAACAGTGCAGGAGACTGCATGGCAGAAATAATGAAGACATTGGCAATGGCATATTGCAAAATAACACGATTCAAAAACATATGGAAAAACAACAAACTAGAACAAAATTGCTAATGTTATGAACTTTTACTTTTCTGGTTGCAAGATATGGCTGTAAAACATTGACCCTAAGTAAAACAGCGACAAAGAAGATCAATGCCTTCGAGATGAAATGCTACAGAATATCATGGAAGGAGAAAAAAGAGAAACTCAGATATTATAAGCATATTGCAGATTCCAGAGTGTTGGTTACTAAACACAATAGGAAAACAAAAGGAAAACTACACCTGTTTGGTCATATAAAGGGATACTGTTTAAAAAGATAAATAATGGAGGCAGAGTACCTGGGAAAGGGCAGACCAAGAAGACGATGGACTGATGACATTAAAGATAATATGAATACATCGTTGGAAAATGAAAGCCACATCGTCCAAGAAAGAGAGAGGGGTTCAGAGAGTTCATTGGCAAGACAACGATCTGGAAAGAATATGTCACATGGCACACATACCATCACTATGCTAATTGTAACCAAATTGGACTAATATCTATGGTTGAAAGAAAGCCCTGACATAACCAAATTGGACTAATATCTATGATTCAAAGAAAGTCCTGAGATAACCAAATTGGACTAATATCTATGATTGAAAGAAGGTCCTGACATAACCAAATTGGACTAATATCTATGATTGAAAGGCATGTACCTCATATGAAGAGGTACATTTTATTTAGCCAAAAAAAAGGATGAGATTTGTAGAATTTAGTATTAATTGTGATAGTAGTAGAACTTGACACCTGCAAGAGGCTGAATGAGAATGTTTAACCAGCAAGCTACAGGAACCATCAGCATCATTCACATACAATGACAACATACATATACTACAGGAGAAATCAATTCCTTATCTTTCAACTTTGAACAAGACATGCTCAATTATTTTTTTGCAAACTTCCATCAGATCTTCCAGCAGTGTGGCGCATGGCCGAGAGGTTAGAACGTTAGTTTCACACGAGTGAGGTCTAGAGTTCGATCCCCAGTAAGGACTGGGTTTTTTTCTGTCAGAGGGTAAATTTAAAAACTCACCCCTGTACATGACGTGGTGACAGCAAGAGCATGCGGCCTTTATTACACAGCTATTCAAAGCTATTCTATTTTACCTGAACTGGTAAAATGCAGTATTGACAGTTTTTTTTTGTTTTTTTACATTTTTTCCATCAGATCTCTCTTGTAGCAGGATGTTCCTACAAGGTTTCTAACAGGACATAGTCCAGAGAATGGAAATGAATTGTATTGCCATTTTATAGTTTTGGACATGTATGCCAACATGATTGCTTGTCAAAAATGATACTACAAGAAACAGTCATGGGCTGAAGAAGCAGGAAGGGGCAAAGAAAATTATGAATAGACATCAAAAACTGGATAGATTGTTCATCACTAATCTCTTGATCAAGTACAGGAGAAGAAGAAAGTAGAATTGTACAAAGAAAAAGTGGTATGCAAAATTAAAAAGAAATGTCCTTTGAGCTACTTGAAATGGTGTGGCATAATATGTTATAACATGCTATCCACATGAAGTTAATAGCAAAGTATAACATCCACGTTATTACCTGCTCTGACTCCCTCATAGAAGTCTTTGTCTTCAACACATCTCTGACTCAGCCGGTATTCAATTCTCAAGTCCTCAGCTAATGTTCGGTTCTTTCCTTCAAGCAGAAGTTGCAAGGTAATTTTCATAGATGTCGGTGACTGAAAGTAGATCATGATATTAGTCAATGAAAATAAATCATGATATTAGTCAATGAAAATAAATCATGATATTAGTCAATGAAAATAAATCATGATATTAGTCAATGAAAATAAATCATGATATTAGTCAATGAAAATAAATCATGATATTAGTCAATGAAAATAAATCATGATATTAGTCAATGAAAATAAATCATGATATTAGTCAATGAAAATAAATCATGATATTAGTCAATGAAAATAAATCATGATATTAGTCACCCTGCTACATTTTAAAAGAAGTTCCTTTGTAGAATATTGAATATGACGGACAGATTTTAAACCAAGCAATTCACTGAGTGAAGAGGCAGACCAAGAACTAGTGTCGAATTTTATAAGAAAAAGACGTAATTACATTGGCCATGTGCTTATAATAGATGAAAATAGACTTTGTAAACAAACTTTCATGTGGAATTAAAAGTGTAAAAGAAAAGTAAGGTGACTGAAAGAAATGTTACGCTGAACAATAAACAGAGAAAGCTAAATATTTGGTATAAGTAATACAACAGAAATACAACAACTTGCAACAAGGCACTCAACCTGAATAGAAATGACTACTGCCCTATGTGCCATCTTTGGTACAAAGACATGAACTAACTGTAAACTGTTTTGACATCATCTGACTATATCACTACACTAAAGAAAGATCTTGGAAACAACCCCTGGCATATAGTCATATCAGAAATTGGTGATAAACTCAAAGGTGCAAAAGTGTGCTCAAAGAATCATCGTGCACGTCTTTTGTGAAGTAGATAGTAAACCCATTGAAGTTAGCCCATAGCATTTGTTAATGCTGTAGGGGAAGTTATTCATCGTGTACATTTAGTAGCTCTGCTATATAAGGGCGGTAGCCATCTCCTCTCCCTCACAGTTTAGGTCCCATTGGATATGGTCAACCTGTGTCTCTTTAATCAATCCCAAACCAGCCGTTTATGCCCAATTTCAACATGGTCTTTTAGATTGATGTTCTTCAGTGTGACTACTGATAAAGTCAGCTTCCAGTTTTCCAATCATTGATAACAGGTGTCATATACGAGCTGTGAATTTTTGAATATGACCTTCAATTATTTTTAAAACTTGGTCAGAATGGACCTACTTATGATTCAGATGATGTTGATGGCCAACTTTTCTTTTTTTATGGAATGTAAGAGAACTTGAATGAATCAGACATTGATGGGGGATTAGTTCAGTATTTAGGAGTGAAAGCAGCAATGGTCATCGATCTGTAGTGTAGGTCTAACTGATGATGTGCTCCCTCCTCACACACCATAGACCTAGTAATGATTGAGAATAGTCAACACAGCTGATCTATGTCAATATTTATCAATATCATGAGAAATCAGGTCCTGCAACAGATTACTCTGCTCTTGATTAGGACTAGGCCTAGTTTTAACTATTTCTAATGAGTTATTCTTTGGGAAAAGTACTTACACATCATTAATGCCGCAGGGGTGTGTGATATTAGTGACCTCACATTTCATTGGCTCTGCATATGAGGGCAGTAGCCATCTCCTTTCCCTCGCAGTCTTTACTTCACAGATTAATCCGGGAGCTATTGCGATCTAAAAAACATTTCCGCCTCAACTGGGGAATGCACCCAGGACCACACATATGCGAAGGGAGTGCGCTAACCACTGCGCTATGCAGCCCCAGTACACGCAGAACAAACAAGTGTTGTGTATGTGGGTATCAAAATTCTCAGAAAAACCAGATCCTTTTTTGGAAAGCTGCTTCACCAGATTTTTCTAGGGCTTTCTTTATGTCAACTAGATCTATATGTTTGGAATAGTTAACAGTTACAGAATGATGTTGTTACTGGTAAACTGCTAAATCTGACTGCAGTGTCAAGTCTAATGTTCAGAAATATATTTGAAAGTATAAACAAATATTTTCATCTCAATGATAACACCAAATTCACTCTATAAGGACTACATGTAATTGTTATGGTTTGATCTTATTTTATTCCTCTGTTTGATCTTATTCTAACCAAGTCCAGACAGCTACTGATGCATAAACAAGATATTAGCATTGATGAAGCTATGATAGCTTTTACAGGCAGACTTCAATTCAAACAGAAAACCTATATGAAAAATAAATCCTAGAATACAAATTTTGTGTTCTGTGAATCCTCATTCTGCATATCTCTATAACTTTAAGGTGTGTGTTGGATAATCAAACAGATGAAAGATGGACTAGGATATCAAGTTGTGTAAGGGAGACTGCTACAGCTTTTCACTTGAACATTTATCAGCAAACAAACTGACACAAGTAAATGTAGCTGGCATTAAACGTGCTCATTGTCTTTCCACTTGCTTGTTATATGACAAACATATGACAAACATATGACAAACATATGACAAACATGTCTTACATGACATTCATAAAATATGTTCACAGATCATTACCTCTTTTATTTATCTGTAAAATAGACTTTGAATCATAAACATTGATTGCAAGTTGTATTTTTTTATTAATTTTCTTGCACAATCACTTCTGATTTTTACAAAGTTATTCCCATTGCCCTGGGAATTAAGACTAGTTTTCCTGATTAGCCAGGGCTGAAAGGGTAATGGTTTCTTTGATTGTTTTCACCTATTTAGTTCTTCGTCTTCCTCATGCCTTGTAGTCAGATCTTCTGCTGTTGATTGCATGAAGGGCTGATTGCGTTGGTTCCATTCTCATAAAGTAGCTAAACCAGTTGGTTTATTGTCTCTCAATGTAGTCTTCACTTGAGATGGCTATTTCTTTTCTGATATCTTCATTTCTCCGGCGGTCTCTTCTGATGACATTTATAGTTTTCCTCAAACATCTCATTTCACACTGGTTATCTTTACCACTAGTTTTAAAAAAATATCATCATTATAACTCATTTCCAAAATATTAGCGTGAACACAAAAAAAGACATGGCTGAAGAAGTGGCACTGAAAGGGTTACGGGACAAGATGCCACATCAGCAATTATTTGGTTATGGAAGGAATTGACAGTTGCTGTAATGTGTCATGAGAAATAATGATGATAAATTATAATGAAATGAAACAATTTGAAGTAGAGAATAGTCGAGAGTTGATGATGAATGAGGAACATGTTCAGATGTTACTTAGCGACCGCTTATTGGTGATGAATGAGGAACATGTTCTGATGTTACTCAGCGACCACTTATTGGTGATGAATGAGGAACATGTTCTGATGTTACTCAGCGACCACTTATTGGTGATGAATGAGGAACATATTCTGATGTTACTCAGCGACCACTTATTGGTGATTAATGAGGAACATCTTCAGATGTTACTCAGCGACCACTTATTGGTGATGAATGAGGAATATGTTCCGATGTTACTCAGTGACCGCTTATTGGTGATGGACACTTTCACTGATGACACATTTACACTATTTATCTATGATCATTCAGCGCCAAATACTGTACAAAAGGCAGAAACCAGAGCTCTCCAGTTTGAGAGATGTGAAGCTACTATGTGTAATTCTTGCATGTTGTTGAGACGCATAGTCCTACCATCTTTGATGGTTGTTCTACAAAGAGTCTCTCTTGGTCTTCCTCTTTTTCTTTTGCAATCTGGTACCAATTTTAACTGCAGTTAGGTAAATTAGTGTTAAATGTTGCACAAGTAGGAATTGGTTTAAAAAGCGAGCAATGAGAACCATCAGCATATCCTACATTGCTGGGGAGTCTGAGCACTTATGGTTCTGCTTTGAGGTATCGTGATTTCATTTCATAAGGCAATAACCAATCTGTAAGTAAATCATACACATATATAACACATACAAATGAATACTCGTACAAACAGATAGTCATTGAAAAAAGCATATTCACCATTTTTTTCAAAATCTCCAGTTGTTGGGTAGCCCACTGCGAATTATCTTGCTCCAAATTGTCAAAGATTTTCTCAATAGTCTGTCCAGAAAATAGCCGGTTAATTTTTTCCACATGTGGTTTAAGAACAAACTCTTTGCTGGCATCCAAGTTTGACTACAGATATGAAATAAAACATAGTTAATTAGTAAAAAAATCTGGTCATAATGTGGGATCAGAAGAACAAGAGAGCCGACTTATTGGCATGCAATGCTGCGATAGACTGCACAAAGCTGAGAAGAGATAAAGCAGACTTGATCAGGGCAGTAATAAATTCATTTCAAGATGAAAATAATGTCAATGAGGATGAGAACGTACACACACAGAGAACAATTTTAACAATAGATAACAAATAGTAATTCTTTTTGAAGACCCCGAAGATCACATAATCAAATTATGCAACAAAAACATATTTTTAGGGTATGTGATGAGAAAAGCAAAATGTGAACATTAGTAACCATGGGAAAGATCACGGGGAGAAGAGACAGATGCAGACAAAGAGAGAAATTTCTGAATGGGTTGTTACTGTATCACAAAAAGATGTCACCAATTTATCAACAATGCAATCGACAAAGAATTATGGAGAAACACGATCACTTACACCACTCTGTATGGCACTTGATTGATTTGAACAGGGGGAAAATCCCAGAAATATTGAATAGAATCTACATCAGAAATGGGTAACCTTCTCGGATCTATGAGCTGGATTGAGCATGTGATATGTGGTCAAAAGTTTTTTTTCGAAGAGTTTTCTGAGCTCAGAGGCCAGCTTATTTAGTACTTTTAGATCAGTTTGGCTGGCCAGAAAAATTGCTTGGTGGCCTGGATTTTTCCCACCACTAATCTATGTATGCAAACCTCATCTACAGGTGCTTGGTCTCTTTCAGTGAGACAGCTAAAGGTTTCAATGACAGAACATTTTCACAGCAGCTTTAGTGATGATTCTAATATTTACACAGACTCTTACCTACCTAATTTCATCTTAGTCAACAATAAACTTTACCATAATTTCATCTTCATTCATTTTCCTTTTGCGCTGAAGTTAGCGCATAGCGCAGAGGTCAGATGTCTCCAATTCTGTCTGTTCAAAGCTATTCTGTGCAGTTCTTGAATAGTATGAATATTGGTTGTTTTACTTTCTCTAAGTATTGTTCTTCTGAGTGTTTCTTTTGGCCTACACCTTGCTCTTTTGCCTGTAGGTATCCATTCAAGAGATTAGTGGTGTATTCCGTATACTTTTAAAATTTCCCAAAGCGATGGTCGATGGATGCTGTCAAAGACTATTTGAAAATCAACGAAGTTTATAATGAGATTAGATCTACATTCTAGACATTCTTCCATTGTTGTTCTAAGAGTGAATATATGGTCGAGGCAGGAACGACCTGGTCTAAAGCCTGACTGCTCTTCTCTAAGTCTTAGTAAATATTGGGGGGGGGGGAAGAGAAAGGGTTTAAAAGCCATAGAAGATTGACTTCACTGTACTCGGTTTCCCATCCATCCCTCTCAACGAAGCGGCACGCCGCCTGCCAAGAGTACCATTCATAGCACATAACTCCGTAGCTTCAAGTGATAATCCACAGGGATCTCCGAAAAAAATCCACCTTATAAACAAGACGACATGAGCCGGATTCAAACCCATGACCTCTTGAACACAAGGCGAACAGCTTAACCACTACGCCAGGGGGAAACATGAGTATAATGAAGTGAGGCCTTTCTAGATACCAACTGCAGAACATTGACATGTCTATTTAGAGGGGTGTTAAAGTATGCAGAAAATACCCTCAAAGTAGATAGAAATAATCTGAAACGTTCTTTTCCTAAAAGGAAAACTTTCGTGCATATGTCATCTGCGATAACAATGAAATATGAAGAGCTTCTATGCTGTCATGAAGACATAATATTGTCCATAACATTGCTTCAGAATCACAGTATTGTGCATCATTTTCATATGAGATCGATGAAAGTATGACCTTCAAACACAAATATGCAGTTGATTGTGGTTGTTTTTTTTTACAACAGTGAGTACTTAACTTTCCACTTTCCCACAATACACATTCACTTTTTCACACAAAAAGGCCACTTTATTTTTGGAAACTGTGACCTAGATTTGTCATATTGTTACTACACAGAACAATATGTAAAAAGTAAAGTTAACCCATAGCATTTATTAATGATGTAGGGGTGTGAGATGTTAGCGATATCACATTTCATTGACTCTGCTATATGAGGGCAGTAGCCATTTCCTCTTCCTCACAGTTTTTAACTTCCTGCATTAATCTGATACCCAATTATGGCTGGGTCCACCCGGGAGCCATTGCGATCTGAAAAACATTCCCGCCTCAACTGGTGAATGAACCTAAGATCACTCACATGCGAAGCCAGTGCGCTAACCACTGTACTACGATTTTCCCTAATATAACAAAACAGGAGATATAACAAAACCATATGACACTCAACTGTAGATCAGAGAGTTGCCCTCCACTAAATGGGCAAGTCCATTTTCTGCGGTTGGTATCTAGAAAAGCATCAGAGGTCAATCCTCTATGAATTCTGAACTTTTTCTTGATTAAAAAAAGGCCTTCCTGCCATATGATAAAATTATTCTGTATGTCTGTTTATGTCTGTTTGATAGTGTTCATTTTCAAACTCCCACCACATCTCTCGTGTGTAACACAACAATCACCCTACTAGACTTCCAGCAGGATGTAGTCAAGAGAACGGAGAGTGTTGTGTCACCGTTCCATTTGTATCACTGGACCACTAAACCCAACTTCAACAGACATATTTTTAAAAAATGTATTGTCCTGTATTTGAAATAATCACCTGGTTGTGCAAGTCACCTAGAACAGATGCAACATCCTCCAGTCTTGCTGGTGAGCTCAGTGATGTCAGTATGTTCTCTAACTCATCTACCTGTTGAATAAAGTAGTCACAACAGCATTTACTTCACTTCATATCAACAGACAACTATGGAATTATTTATAAGTTATCAAATTTCTTCAAAGTTCTTTCTCAAACTCCTGCATATCAGCCAGATATAGTCCAGAGAACAGAGTGCGTTGAGTCATGGTTTACAGCTTAGCTGTGATATCTATGCCTTTTGACTTCAGCATGTATTCTGGGCAATGCTGCAGATACAAAAAATTGTCATTTATACATTATCATGTGTCAGCTCTACATTTGTAATGGAAAATTTGATGGCTTCTTTATGAAAACGTGAGGGGATGGGCTTGGCTTTTGACCTATCATTAGGCCACGTTCCTAGTACTAAAAATCATATTCCTATTTACTGAGGGGATTTGAACATCCCAACCACCCCTCCCCTCTTACAAACAGGCCTTCTGTGTCACTTTAACTCTATATGGGATGTGACAGTCAGCTCCACTCAAAATCTCCTTAACCGCCTCTTACAACATACTTGACATGTAATAGTGTCACTATTCTATGTTTCCCTTTCGAGCCCTGGCAACACATGGGTGGAGTTAGTAAACATAAATCAAACACATCTATTACATAATAAAATGTTTTGTGTACAATAACAAATGCAACATGAGACAGTCTAAATGCACGAGACCAAATTTTTAACATCCGAGAACCTCATATGAGATAGACATAGTCAACCCATGTCCAATTCCCTGCTTACCATATCCACCCCAGAAACCATCACCCAGGAACATATTGGTCTGTAAAGCCCAAGTGCACAAAATCTCATGACAGAGTTCATACAAAAGTCTGTCAACAGATCGGAAGGCTGACATGACATGACATGACAGAGTTGATACAAAAGTCTATTAACAGATCGGAAGGCTGACATAGTCTATGGAAGCTCACTAGATAAAAAATTATGCCAAAATCGGATGTGCTGGGTTGAAAGGTGCAACTATAGTTTTAATGTAAACTAGCATCACAAAATACTCATGTTTGCTGGTTGAAATCACACACAAAATGACACACACTGGTTATAAAAGTGAACGTAAACAAACAACAAATAACCCCATATCTTCAAAAGACCAAGACCATTACAAAAGCAGCTGACCTTTGATGACTCCACAAAATGTGTTGCAATACCAATGTTTGCTACATCACGAGATTTCAATCTGAAGCCAGTCAAAGCTAAAAAGATGCCTAATTTGCCCTCTAGTTGAGGAAGAAAGTGTCCAGCACCAACATCTGGGAACAAACCTGGAACATCAAATAAGTTTTCTTAAAATTAAGTTTTCTTCTCCTTTTGTTCACGGGAAATGTATCTATGTAATTTTGTCACCTGAATAATCTTCACTATTTTTTGTAGCTAATACAGGTATTTATGATAAACATCACCATCTTTTGTAGCTAATACAGGTATTTATGGTAAACATCACCATCTTTTATAGCTCATACAGGTAGTTATGAAAAACTTCACTGTCTTTTGTAGCTGAATTTATGAAAAAGGCTAAGGAAAAATTTTCACAGTACAAAAACAAACTAAATGACATGAAAAAATATAGTTAACAGTATACAAAACAGAATACATTGATATTTTGACAATAGGGTCTTATCAAGAAAAACATACAGGACAGAGAACAAAATATGAAATGGACTAGACTACAGTCTAGATATGCATGGAGAAAATACTGTGTCCAGTAATAGTGCTTTTCTTCAAGAGTGTGGACTTTATAGGTAAGGCAAGAAGAAGATGCTGTTTACAGAAACAGTGAAATCCTTAAGTGTGGACTCTGTAAGAAAGAGAGGGTGCAGAGAACACACAGAGTATAGAAACAGCACAAGAAAGTGGTTTCAGAGGTTCTAAAACAACCCCTAGCCAACAAATAACTTACCTATAGCTGTTTCAGGCATAGCAAACACTGTCCTCTCTGTCGCAACCCGGAACTTGCCGTGGACAGACAAGCCAACACCCTGCGAGGAACATGAAAAGTTTCAAATTTTTTTTAGACTACATATATTTTATAGATGAGTGATTTGTTGAATCAATAATATTAAACACTGTGGAATTCTCATAAGAATCCACATCTTTCAGCAGATGACAAAGTTGACATATCCTGTAGCTAGCTGAATGTATAAATCTTTCAACCTACTCCTTAATCATCTCCCCAAGCAATTGAAAACTCCTGCAATCTTTTAATCTTTATCAAGTTGGATTAAAATTACACAATCTTTTCCCTGCCACCAGTTTATTGTTTTGAAAATTTGCAAAATATTTGGTGGATGGTTTGAAAATACAATAATTTGTTGGTTTTTATAGATTTTGAAATAACATTTGCACATGTAAATAAACAACTGCATTCTGCAAGTATGTGTGTAATTTATGTTTTTGTATGTGTGATATGAAAGGCATGAAGTGGTGGTGATTTTTTCCCACAAAAAAACATACAAAAACAATCAACATGGGTGTTTGAAAAACACAATAACTGTTCTGTTCTTAGAGATTTTAAAATAATATTTGCACATGTGAATAAAGAATTGAATACTGCATATTTTGATCTAAGTTTTGTATGTGTATGTGTGATACATGAGGGGTGAGAAGGTTGTAAAGGGGGGAAAATGGAAAAATATCAAAATAAAATCAAAAATTCTTTTTTTGGGTACAAATTGCTCATTTTATTTATTTTTCGATGTGGCAACTCTGAAACTATCATTTTACACACTGTAACACACTTGAGTCTATTGTATTTATGTAGTTTCATAACCAAACAAATACAATATCGCTGGAAAAATAAAACATGTAAAAGTAACTTAAAGGTTAATACTAAATATGGTAGACAGGTTACTGAAGAAAACTGTCAATATAAAATAATAGAAAATAACAATAAAACAAAGAACAAATACAATTGTCGATGTAGCTGTCCTATTGGGACTTTTATCAAGATATAAAAACAGTTAAGAAAACAAAACCATAACAACAAATATAACCAAAATGGCTGGGAAAATGATTTCTCTCACCAAAATATCATTACCAAGTAATTTTTGGTGAATTTTCTGAAAGGAAACAGGTCAACGGAAGACAACTTCTGAAGTCCAAATTAAAAATATATAAATAACCAAACTGTTAGAGGTTATCAGGCAAGGTGAAGAGTTCTGCAGTAACAAAAATAAGAAGAGATAACAACTATGATAATGTAATATTGTTACCAGTAACTAAAATAACTAGCAAATAGTAAATACAATGTAAAAGAGAAATAACAAAAACAAATTAAACAGGATTTAATCTACGTTACGGTTCAACAAACACACATTTTGTCATTTATAATGTAGTGAAATGGAGTCTTGAGATCATTTCAATGGGTTGACAATTTAATCATTTTTTGTGTTTGTTCGTATTTGTGTCTTGATAAAGTCCCTGTTGTACCATAATGTAGATTAAGTCCTTGTTCCTCTGTGTTTTATTATTTCTGTTTTACATTATTTTTACTATTTATTAGTCATATAGTAGTTACCGGTAACAATATTACATTATTATAGTTGTGAAATGAAAATGATCCCCAATGTAAAATTTCTGTATCAATCCTAAAAATAAGGTAAAACTGTCTGAGGATTGCACTGAAGCAATGTCTGAGGATTGCACTGTTGGAGGATTGCACTGTCTGAGGATTTCACTGTCTGAAACAAACTTATGATAAAAAATATGACTTAAAAAGATTGAAGGACAAAAGAGAAAGACACAAACACAGATGTTCTGTGACTTGTTCACATAGAAGGTTCATTCGTTAGAGGTACCGATTAACTAGTTATTTGTTTGCTTAATGACTGTCTGCAAGACCAAGAAAAGTGATAAATGATAAGTGTAAGCACAGTGAAATGCAACAACTATCTGCCTCTAGTTCTGTATAGGATTCTCATGATAAAAAAAGTAACATGCCACATTGGTCTACTAGCTGCCCTCTGGAAGGCATATAATTTTTTTTGTGTGTGAGGATATGTTATCTAGTCTAGTTGCGTTGTACCATGTTACTGGTGCACCTCTCTGTCTGGTATCTTCAAGGTGTTGGCTTGGGTAGGACCGTGGTCCTCATTGATGTCACGGATGGCCCGACCAATCTGAGTTTCCAGCCTCTATTAGCTGGACTAAGCATTATCTCCACTTCAAGGAGTTGGCCTCGATGGAACAGACGTATAATGAAAACCAGATTATCTTGTTTTTTCATCTTATTCTCTTTTGTCTTGTTAAGAGCATCAGTAGCTATTCATTCTTTCATCTTCATGTACATGTGTATTACTGGTCCCGAAAGAGGAGCAGAGAATAGCAACACTATGGCTTTCCTTGAGTGTCCAAAGAGTTGACTAAGTAGATTTAGGGATCGCGATGACTTTCATCCTGCAGGTCTAAGTGACTCGATGGTCATGCTGAAGTCAGATGTGTTAGGCCAAAAAAGCAAATATATCACAGCCAAGCTGTAAACCATGACTGCATTTCATTCTCTTAACATAATATCCTGGTATCAATATATCCTGATAATCAGCAGAAGTTTGAGAATGAAAACAGAAAAGAAAATAATCTTATGTATATTATTCCTCTAAAATTATGTATCAGTGTTTTTCATATATATTCTTTGAACAGTCAAAGCTAGAAAAAACAGGAGGCCAAAGAAAATTATGGACAGACATCATCATCGATGAAGGACTTTGTGTTGATGTGGTACTATTACCACCCTGACGGGTTACAAGGGCTTGTGGATAAATAAATATATTATTTGGTTACAAATGATTTTCTGGACTCAAGACATAACCAATATGATACAGAACTACTAGCATGCATACTCTGTTGAAATATATTAACTAAACATGAATTTGTCTGGAATGCAGCTGGAATCAGGTCTGTTAATTAACAACCTTTAATTTGAGCATCACAATATTACTGCATACAAAGCAACAAAACATACCATAGCACAAAAGCTGATTGTTATTCAATCCTGCAAAGTCTTACAGCAAAATCAGAGTAAATTTAAGTAGGAAGCCAGAGGACAATTTTTAAAAATTCTTGAGACTAACGGGAATTGAACCAGTCCGTTCTACGGCACCAAATCGCCTAGCAACAATTGCAGACGCGTTTTTCCGTACTTGACTAACCACTTCTCCAAAAAAAGATGCGATTTCATCAAGCCATTCAAAACGTGCACACAAAGTCACCCGAACGGACCAATCGAGACAAGGACTATTACAACAACAACAAACATCCCGTACAGGTATTGAAATATCCTCAGTAACAACAAACACATAACATAATATCTGTATTAGTATACAAGGGCCGATAGGTCTTCTTGTAAACATGGATAACATATATAGACAATACAATTTTGCTTCAAATAATTGTTTATACAAGTAAATTTAAGTAGGAAGCCAGAGGACAATTTTTAAAAATACGGATTAAAAAATTTTTTTTTAAATACTAATACGGATATTATGTTATGTGTTTGTTGTTACTGAGGATATTTCAATACCTGTACGGGATGTTTGTTGTTGTTGTAATAGTCCTTGTCTCGATTGGTCCGTTCGGGTGACTTTGTGTGCACGATTTGAATGGCTTGATGAAATCGCATCTTTTTTTGGAGATGCGGTTAGTCAAGTATGGAAAAACGCGTGTGCAATTGTTGCTAGGCGATTTGGTGCCGTAGAACGGACTTGTTCAATTCCCGTTAGTCTCAAGAATTCAGCAAAATCAGAGAAAAGACAATAGATAGAACGTATAAGACAGTAGAATAGAGCGACAACTTACCCCTCCCATTGTGATCCCATCTATGAGTGCTATATAAGGTTTCTTGTAGTTTCCTGAAATAGGAAAAAAAACAATATTTATTCAGGCACAAACATAAAACATATAAAATTATGAGTTATAGAAAATGTGACAGGCTTTAGCAAGGTGCACTGCCAAGGCAATGGGGAAAAGTGGAACAATCTTTAGACACAGAGTGTCAGCAGAAACCTAGGTAGTTTCATATTGGATGATAAACAAGCGGTAGCAAGCAGACCAAATGTAGATGCTTTCACAGCATCATAGGGTGGGGAAGATTGATTCACAGCATCATAGGGTGGGGAAGATTGATTCATAGCATCATAGGGTGGGGCAGACACTTTCACAGCATCATAGGGTGGGGAAGATTGATTCACAGCATCATAGGGTGGGGAAGATTGATTCATAGCATCATAGGGTGGGGCAGACACTTTCACAGCATCATAGGGTGGGGCAGACACTTTCACAGCATCATAGGGTGGGGCAGATTGATTCACAGCATCATAGGGTGGGGAAGATTGATTCATAGCATGATAGGGTGGGGAAGATTGATTCACAGCATCATAGGGTGGGGAAGATTGATTCATAGCATCATAGGGTGGGGAAGATTGATTCACAGCATCATAGGGTGGGGCAGACACTTTCACAGCATCATAGGGTGGGGCAGACACTTTCACAGCATCATAGGGTCAGGCAGATGGTTTTGGAGTTGGCTGTCACATTCCAAGGAGGGTCAATTACTGGAGCATTACTGAAATCGGATATGTCAGCCGAAACTTCAGATATCACAATCAATCTGTAAACCATGACACAACGCATACTGTTCTCTGGACTACATTCTGCTAATCTTCATATAAATAAACCAAATATCGGAGGATGTCCGACAAAAAGGAAGTGCCGAAGTAACCAGACAAATAGAGGTAAAAGCAAATAAGATAAATAGGTCACTATAAAACTATCAATATAAAATAATAAAATATAGAAAATAACAATAAAACAAAGAACAAATACAATTGTCAACATGTCTGTCCAATTGAGACCTTTATCAAGACAACAAAAACAAATATCATTGTTATCTTTTTTCAAGATGACAATTTATGGTAAACTCTCCGAACTGACTTCAAGATCACAAGTTTCTATCGCTCCAAATTAACTTCAAAATAACAAATTACTCTCTCCAAATTAACTTCAAGATCACAATTTATCTCTTTCTCCAAATAGACTTCCAGAACAAAATAGATTAATCTCACTGTACCTATTTTGTGATTTAAAATGTATTCTTCTCTGAAGAACTCTTGGGCAACCGGATCTCCTTTCTTTCCAGCTTCTGTCACAGCTAGAAACAGATATATATATATTGAGACATTAATAATAATATAACAGTATCTTAATCAATATGAATCATGCCATGTGTTGCGGATGATTACATTCTCCACACTCATTTGCTTTTTTCAACATTTCAAAAATTCAGATGACCACATCTTACGCAGATATTTTGTTTCAACATTCCAAAACTTCAGATGCCCACGTCTTACTCAGATATTTTGTTTCAACATTCCAAAACTTCAGATGCCCACGTCTTACTCAGATATTTTGTTTCAACATTCCAAAACTTCAGATGCCCACGTCTTACTCAGATATTTTGTTTCAACATTCCAAAACTTCAGATGCCCACATCTTACTCAGATATTTTGTTTCAACATTTCAAACTTCAGATGCCCATGTCTTACTCAGATATTGTTCCATTTTTACAGAGTTGTGAAATACCAAAATTCTGTTTTGATTTGATTTCTATCTGTTACAAACTACAGAGTCAAATCATTTTATAAAATGTTCACAATAAACTTGAACATTCTTCTTCTTCCTCCTTCAGTCAGTGAACAGGTTACAGTACCAATAGCTTCAATGAACTGTATAATTCTCCTTCAATCAGTGAACAGGTTACAGTACCAATAGCTTCATTTTCCTTTAGGTCATCCATGGAGCCTATCAGAATTGAAAGTAGTGCTGTCTCAGTAGGCCATATTTTTCTTCCTCTCTTCTTGGTAGAGGTGACCTGCATGAAGAATGTGTTCTTTCGTCTCTGGGCTCAGTCCACAGCCACACCATTCTGTCTCATCAATTTTGAGATTTCTGAACATGTGACTTCTCACTTCTCAGTCTGTTGTGGCCAGTTCGTAGTCTTAAGATAATGATTTGTTTTTTGCGTGATATTTGGTGGTAGGGGTCATTTGGTTCTGCAGTTGAGTGCATCTGCTTCCAATTTTTCTTATATTCGGCTTTTATCATAGTCTTACATTCACAGCATGCAATATCATTTTTCTTTTTGTTCTACTGATCCCCCTTCCATTGCCTTTTCATTTCCAAGTATGCCACACTGACCAGGGATCCACTACAGAACTGTTTCTTTGGTGGTAGTGTTGAGGTGTATCAAGCAGGACATGAGTTAATTCATGCTCATGTTCCATGGATCTTTCAACAATCTCCAACATCACTCCTTACCTCGAATGTCACCTCCAGCACAGAAAGACTTCTCTCCAGCACCCTTAATAAGAACTAGCCCAATCTTGGGATCCGTTTCCCAGTTCTGCAGAAGAGAATAACTACATTTTAGAAATGTGGCTTCATCTATCACAAGGAGACTTACAAGCAACAGATTAATGTCAGTCTAAGTTCACTTACAGCCCACTCAAGTGGGTCTTAAAAACTAGAGCTACTGAGCTGGTCACACTTCAACAGCTAATAACATGTTCAGAAAATTGTATGTTTTTCTAGCAGGGTGACTGGTTCAAGCATAGCTTTTTATTCCTTCTGTGTTAAGTCCCAGGCATATTTAATGTCTAATAAGGAGAAAAATGATAAATTATAGTGAAAATTAGAAAATGACAATCAAGATTCTTAGAGGAAGTGATGAGAAAAGTAAAACTTAAACATTTAGTAACCACTGGAAAGATCAAGGGGAGAAGAGACAGAGAAATTACTAGATGGATTGTCACTGTTTCACAAAAAGAAGTCCCAACTCAACTTATTAACAACACAGAAGACAGAGGGTCTACGCCACTCTGCATGTCACTGGATTGATTGAATAAGGATCACAAGTCAATACAAACAAATTTAGCCAGGTAGGTCTTAGAAATGTAATACAAAAGAAAGAAAGGATTATGGAGGAACTTAAAATACTACTGAAGAATAATGAAATAAACCAATATCAAACATATTGTGATGTAATAAAAGTGGATAAGCTCTTCCTAAATGGCGGTGACTATAAAATACACTATTTGTGAACAAAGTCAGTTGTATGTCATGAATGCTGTCATCTTTCCTACTATCTGAGAACCAGAGGTGAGGTCCCATGAGTATGCGCAGAACCTGAATTAATTTCTTGAAAGTTGGCATCTGTGATCAGATTGATATCTACCCAGACAACAGCAAAATAGTCAAGTATTGCTGACTCGCTAGCATTCAGATTGGTGAACGGACAGGCTGGGGGAATGGACAAATGTGTAGTGTGAGTCTATCCACTATTCACTAAACCCTTTATTGCCTTTCAGCTTCAGGGGTAGAAGAGTTCTCTGGAGATGGCCCTCATGTGTGCTAAGTATATTGTGGAATTTGTCGCCTCTTTTATTTAGGTGGTCCATCGTTTTCGAGGTCGGCCTCTAGGTCTGTCTTCTCTGTATCTGTGTAGCATAGCCTGATCACATTAAACAGGCTGGGGGAACGGACAAGAGTGTAGAGTGAGTAATGCTATTAAACAGGCTGGGGAACGGACAAGTTATACGATACAGTATACAATACAAGGACTTTGCCATCCTTAAGAAGAGCGACATAAACGACATGGTTGGCAAGTTTAACGGAAGCATCAAGAATGGTACTATCCAGGAAAAATCGCCTTCTGGTGTGACGATTTTGGGGCACTGATCAACCAAGAGAAGGCTGCAGTGACATGGTTCTCTCTTAATAATCACATCGTAAAGTCTACGACACTGACGGTAGAGATGAGAGGGTATGATATAATCAGGACCTCTCCTTACAATATATAGGCATGCGATTTGATCGTAGTCTGTGTTTCTAGGAACACGTTGATCATGTTATCGCAAAGGCCCGTAAAGGACTTTCAGCTCTGAGAGTGATGGCAGCGGCTGACACTAACAACCACAGCTCGTAATCTTATATGAGGCTCGTCCTCCGTCATTGAAGATTGCAGGCGCCACTATCATCGCCAGTCACACACAGATTGAGAGGCTGGAGAGGATTCAAAACGAAGCGATGCGGATCATTCTTGGTTGCACAAGGGACACACCCTGTGTGGCTATGAGATTTCTCCTTGATTTTCCTAGCATGTCTCATAGAATTGATATGTGACATGCCCGCGCATACCTTAAGAGTGAGTTTTGACATATATCACCCACTACACAGTGAGCTTCTACGTGTGAAGGGAAGCAGGCTTAAGAGAGGCACATCGTGGATGGGTTGGGCCGAGGATACCGTTAAACATATCTGTGCCCCAGAAGACATAACTCCTGGTGAGGAATGGATACCTATTCCTACGATCTTTCAAGAGGCAGTCAAGACTGTGATTACACTCAATAGAGAGTGCAGGGAACAGTTCCGTGAGCATGGAAGCTGAGGTCAAGGCACTAACATGTGAGAATACTGATGACAAAGATGTTGTGATTTACACGGATGGGTCAGTCATCCGTCAATACCGATGCGCATGGGCCTTTACTGCCAGATCAAAAGGAAGAACAGTACACAAAGCCAGTGGTGCCTTTACCACAACAACAAGCAGCCTAACAATGGAAGTATTCGCAGTAACGCAGGCACTTAAATGGCTGGAATCACAAGCCTATTCCAATGCATGCATACTAAGTGACTCTCTGAATATGATTCAGAAAACCAAAACAGGTGATGTATGTAGGGAATGGGCGGAGTCATTTGAGAGAGCAGAAATGCGGGTATCACTATGAAGACTCACGCTTATTTTTGTCCCCGTACACGCGGGCGTGAGGGGAAACAAACGAGCCGACCAATTAGCTATCCTCGCTACCACAACAGACGGTCAGCCTATTGACCGAGCAGACAAACTCATTGCTCTTCGTGAATCCTCATGATCAGAGGATTTTGAGATGAATAAGCATGAGTCAATATCGAGAATGCATGAATTGAGAGTGAGGATGGGCATGGCCCGTAGAGAACCCCAGACAAAGTTTTCAAAAAGAGCAGTGAACCAACATAGAACCAGAACATCAGCCGTTATACCCTGAGAGATTTACTGAAGCAGAGATCTGAGCACCTATGGACTTGTCCGGTGTGTGAAGAGGATAATCAACATAATTAATTGACAATAGACTAATCACAAATAAAAATAGAATTGGTTACATTAAATTGATCACAGAAGCAGGACACATACCAGCAACTGCGCATATATTTTGCGCACCATCGACAGGTTGAGCGCATTTAAGGCCTTTGGTCTGTTTAGTGTAATTACACCAAGATGATTTTTGGTTTGAAATAATATTTCTTCATCTGCAACTGATGACATCTGTACTGCCCTCTGGGAAAGAAAATGTGAATATATTTTATATGAAGATTGTACATATTTCATGGAAGCAAAATCAATCTATACAAATTCAGTGGGGAGAACTCTTCTGTAACATTCAGACTTCCAAATAGCTCTTCTGTGACAAGTTTCCTCCTTGACCAGTCTATTTCAACGGTTTTTGGGGGGTTCATTGTCAAACTCCTATTGGATCTCTCTTGTAGCAGGACAATGGTTCTACTAGATTTCCAGCAGTGTGTAGTCCGGTGAAAGGAAGTGCATTGTGTCACCATTTTATTTGTGCCAATGGCCCAACACTTTCAAATGTAGTATGGTAACTAATTCGTTCAATATTTCACCACTTTTACTGAACGGTGTATATCTGTAGCCAAATTTCTAGTAGGATCAGCTATACAAGAGAACTTGCTCTCATAATGTCCACTTGAGACAAATCTGAAAGCTAAACACAGTCAAGCATTCTTGACTTATTCACAGCTATAGCTATTGCTATTGAAATAGCCACAGACACCCATTTCAACTTTATTTCCATTGTAGTTGCTGTGTAAAGGTATCCACACTCATTGCTATGTAAAGGTATGCGCACAGGTTATTGTTGAAACAAAATGTTGACAAACATAGTAGATAATAATCAAGTATAAACTGATATTTTCATTCATTGTTGTTGATTCCTAATGAAGACTTGTTGTTCATCCCCAATGAAGACTTGCTGTTCATCCCCAATGAAGACTTGCTGTTCATCCCCAATGAAGACTTGCTGTTCATCCCAAATGAAGACTTGTTGTTCATACCCTATGAAGACTTGTTGTTCATCCCCAATGAAGACTTGCTGTTCATCCCCAATGAAGACTTGCTGTTCATCCCCAATGAAGACTTGCTGTTCATCCCAAATGAAGACTTGTTGTTCATACCCTATGAAGACTTGCTGTTCATCCCCAATGAAGACTTGCTGTTCATCCCCAATGAAGACTTGCTGTTCATCCCCAATGAAGACTTGTTGTTCATCTCCAATGAAGACTTGTTGTTCATCCCCAATGAAGACTTAGTCCAAATATCCTCTGCACTGCTCCTCATTTTTGGTATAATGTTTTAGGGATTTGGTAACTACTCACTTTCCCTATTTTGTTATATCCAATTTTGCTGGTGTTGTAGCAGCCCTGTTTGTGTCCAGTCTATTGGGTTATTCCTGACATTCCCACATGCAGAAGGCCTATAGGTCTCAGCAGATTAAAAGTACAAAGAAAAGTTAACCCATAAAATTTATTAATGCCATAGGGATGTCAGATGTTAGTGATCTCACATTTCAGTGGCTCTGCTACATGAGACAGCTCCTTTCCCTCACAGCCTTTACTTCCTAGATTAATCCGATACCCAGTTACGGCTGGGTCAATCAGGAGCCATTGTGATCTGGAAAAAAAAATTATGCCTCAAATAGGGAATGAAACCAGAACCATTCATATGCAAAGCCAATGCACCAACCAATGTGCTACATGCCTCACCAGATTACCCACCATGCAACAGTATTATTAGTGAGGCCTCTCTCTTGTGGAATCCTCACATATCTTCATTTATACAATTATGTTTTTTTAAACTCATTCTAAGTCGCGTCATCTCAAAGTCTTTGTTCTGAAACTACTGCTTCTCAAAAGAATGTAGTCTTAGAGAATGGAATGTGCTGTGCCATGGTTTACAACTTGACTGCAATAATTATTACTTTTTGCCTGAAACACCTAACTTCAGCATGTTATTAAAATAAATAGCAAATGGATATATTTTTTAAAAAATCATATAAAAAGATGAAACTTACCAAATGTTTCAAAACAATGTTTAGCCGAAAGCAGGGCCTGTATTTAGAACTAACAACAAATACATTTGTTAAAAATCAAATTTAAAGAATAAATAAATAATTATTTTATTCAATCAAAAAAGTAAAAAATATAGTGTCCTCAGAACACACAGTTACTGTACAATCTATAGAGAACTGAACGTATATTAAGTAATCTATAGTAATAATGATTTGATTGGTTAAGCTGAATTATTGTGTGTTACGTAAGCATAATATAAATTTAACTATAGACTGTCTCATATATATCATATATCTTCCTCATGATGATGGGACTTACCAAATGTTTCAAAACAATGGTTACGTATGTACTTAACTGGCTGGAATCACAAACCAATTTCCATGCACATGTCACATAATAAATGACTCAATGAATATGATTCAGAAAGTCAAAATACATGGTATACGTATGGGATGGGTGGAGTCATAAGAGAGAGTTAAAATGTGGGTATCACTATGAAAACTCACGCTTGTCTTTGTCCACTGACATGCGGGTGTGGAGTGAAATGTATTGGTCAACCAATTAGCTAGTCTCACCACCATAACAGATGGTCAGCCTATGAACTGAGCATACTCATTGCTCTTTGTGAGGTCATACGAAAAGAGGATTTTGAGATGAATGAGCATGAGTCAATATCGAGAATGTGCGAATTGGGAGTGATAGGCGTAGCCCATAGAGAACACCTATCAAAGATTTCAAAAAAGCAGTGAACCCCAGAACCATCAGCCGTTATACCCTAAGAGATTTACTGAAGTGGAGATCTGAACACCTAGGGACACCTAGGTCCGGTGTGCGAAGAGGATAATCAACATATCTAATGCTTAATACAACCCTTCATATTTCCCTGGTCTCAGTGTGTTAAATGAATTATGTTGCCAATAAAAAGTTTTTACTATGATCCTGATGGATTATGGACAATTTCCCTCTAACATGTGCAGGTGAGCGGCCATGCACATAATTAAAAGGTGCTGCTCACGAAATGTGCACATAAAGAACTGACACTATCCCTTTATTATAGGTAGTTAAAAATGGCTTCTACAGTCCTCTTGTTCACATGGAAATATTCACAGCTCATACATCTTCAGATTTATTCACATGAGAAAAAACACGAGTGGGAACATTGATTATGGGAAGGATTTTTTAAACTCTATTTACTAAAGCAGTTAGGTCAGACTTGCAATCAATGCTTCTGAAGATCTAAAACAGCATGTGTCGTTACAAGTAGATGACAGTTATGACTACGCCCAAGTCGTTACAAGCAGATGACAGTTATGACTATGTCCAAACTCTTAAGGGATCTTATGCATCTACTGCCTGGGGCATGTATGCTTATGCAGTAATGAGAAGACAGATTTGCACCCAGACAACAATAGACAGGGATTTGACAATGGATAAGGTGACGCAATGAAGCTGCTTAATATGTATCTATTGGCTGTAAATAATAGTAGTGATGACACGTATACGCTGTAATTTGGAGAATGATATTAAGTTCGTGTGGACAGAGTCCAACATTTTTCTGATCTTAAATACAAGGTATGAATCAGCAAAGATAAGAAAAACATCAATAATAAGAACAATGATAAATAAACCTTGTTCTGTTGCTAGGGTCTGAAAGGGGAGCAAAAAATAGTGATAGTTACCTGTGACACATGTCATTGGAAGTAATTAAAGAGGTTTTGGAGTGGAGCTGGCTGTCCCATCCATTGTAGGGTCACAGTGACCCAAAAACATTGCTGAAGTCGGATATGTCAGACAGAAAGTTGCAGATATCACAGTTAAGTTGTAAATCATGACACAATAAATTCCATCCTCTGGACTACATCCTGCTAATCTTCCTGAGTGTGACAACAAATGCAATAAACCTTCCTGTTCTTTCCGGAGCAGAGGTCTTACACAATAATGCTTTTTTTTTCTTCTTGGTTAGTGGCCTGTGTCACGGCACCATGGACATTCCCACAAATGTTCAGATCACACGCTTCTCTGTTATCCATGAGTATGTATGCTCACTGCTAGTAGAGTCAGTTGTTTACAGTGGGTTCTTCCGACCTATCCATACTTTCATAATTCTCTGCCGGAAACTCATTTATGTCAGTCATTGAGCATGAACATTGTCTCTTTAAGCTTTCTCTCCATCAATCAATCAATCAATCAATCAATCAATCAATCAATCAATATCAATAAAACCCATAACCCTTCAGGGTCGTAGGGGTACCACATTGCAAGCTTCAGCACAGAGTCCTCCAGCGAATTCTATCCTCAGCGATGCGGATGAGTGTGGAAATATCTAGCCCTGTCCATTCCTTGATATTGTCTGTCCATGTCTTTATTTTCCCTCCTCTGCTTCTTCCACCCTCGACAGTTCCCTGCAGTATTGTTTTTGACAAGGAATCGTGCCTGCATACATGTCTGAACCATGCTAATTTTCGTCGTTTCACTATTGAAAGCAATGGCTCCTGGACACCTGCACACATCTCTACTTTATTTCTTACGTACACATTGGTCTTATGTTCCCTATAGGAAATTCGTAGAATTCTTCTGTAGCATTTATACTCAAAAGCCTGTAATCTTCTCTCCATATCCGCAGTGAGTGTCCAACTCTCACAACCATACAACACAACGGAAAGCACCAGCGACCTATACAGTTTGATTTTCACTCCAACACTGATGTTGCTTTTCCAAATCACAGTTAGCCTTGACAAGGACGCTAAAGCCATCTCCAGCCTTATTTTTAGTTCTGCTTTGCATTTACCATCGCTGCATATACTGGATCCGAGGTATTTGAAGGTATTCACCTCTTCAAGCTTATGTCCATTCATCATGATATTAGTCTGGTTTTCTGTGTCTCTGCTGTTTACCAAGATTTTGCTCTTATCTGAATTGATTTCCATTCCGTAATTGCTGGTAACTTTTTCTAACTTTGATGTTAATTCTTGCAATTTCTCTCCATCACTTTGTGGTGTATAACACATATAGATAACATGTTTGTGCTGATAAAATAATATTCTAGTCAGAGTCACTGTTACTGACTCTCATATCCATTCTTTTATTGTTACAACTATGGAACAACTAGTAGATCTCTCCTTTAATTTTCTGCCATTTTACTAGGTGATAAAATATCATCCACACCTATTTTAATCTCTTTTGTCCAAGCACATCTGTGAATGATTTGGTCTCTTTTCTTTTGTCTTGAACTACATTTTTCAGGTCTTTTATCTATGAAGCACCCCTTAACACCAAGTTGTAACTTTTGTGAGATTTTTTCGTGTTTCCTCGCAGATTCTATAACAATACATATCTTGTTATACTATGAGTTATGTTGTGAGATTTATTTCGTGTTTCCTCGCAGATTCTATAACAATACATGTCTGTTATGAGTTATGACTGCAGGTTATCATCAACACTCCTGACAATTCTATAGGTGTTCCAACCCGTCTCAATAAATCCATCAGAATGTAGCTGCTGATAGTTCCAGCTCGATGCTGATTTATCAGTTTATTTGTATATCTATTATGTTTCTCTTTATGAGTTGTTCCGATATTTACACAAATCTCACACAATCTCTTGTTTTACTAACCACTGGCCTACTGTATTCAACAACAGCATTTTTTATTAAAAGAAATGATCTATTATCTAGGCCTACCTGATATGAGGGAATATACTGAGACTGGCTCCATAATCAAGACAAAGTAATAATTATTCACAATACATGTTTTAAAAATTCAACACTATTATAAATACTTACCCATGAAACATTTCCACAAGGAAAGGTAAACCACTGATAAATTTGCTTGAAAAGCTTTGTGTTTGACTGTTACTAACAAAATAAATATAAAATATATATTTAAAGTTTCCTCATTCAGACATTTTTGTGCACAAATTATTCAGTAGATAAAACTCAAATATTATAAATATTCCAAGTTATCAACATTCCAAGTTATCAACATTCCAAGTTATCAACATTCCAAGTTATCAACATTCCAAGTTGAAGATCCAAAATAGTAACCTTTTTGTATCTAGACAAAGTGTGTATGCAACCTTATAATTAAGTCAACCAGTCTGTTTTCAACCAAGATTCTCATGACTGCATTTGTATGACCTTTCTAACAGGTTCCAACTATTCCAGGTCTTCTAAATGCATAAGATTGTTTGTATGACTTATTTCTGAATGACAAATTGTATAGAATGTGGTAACTTCTATAATACTTGCTTAACCCTTTAATTCCTTTCTCCGCCATGAGTTGAAGAGTTTTCTGGAGATGGCCCTCTTGTGTGCTGAGTATAATGTGAAATTTGTCACCTCTTTTATTTCGGTGTTCCATCGTTTTCATGGTCGGCTTCTAGGTCTGCCTTCACTGTATCTGTGTAGCATGGCTTGCTGTGGTATGCTGTCTGGTAGTGCAAACCATTTGATCTGTTGGTTCTTAATATATTCCAAGATTGGGGTGGTGCTGGTTCTTTGTCTTCATTTCTCACTCTGTCTCATAGCGATATTCCTAGGATTCTGCGTAAGCATGCCCTTTCACAAGGAAAGGTAAACCGCTGATAAATTTGCTTGTACCAATGTTTGGCTTTGAATAGTGTTATTTTGGTGTTTAAATCTCATTTTTGTTTCTGAAGATTGGTGTCATTTACCCTAGGGCGTGGTATGCTTTACTACATCTATTGTGTATTTCTTTACTGCTCTTGTCGTCTGTTGTTATATTGCTTCCTAGGTATGTGAATTCTATCACTTGTTTAAGCCTGTTGTTTCCAATAAATATATTGGTGTTTCTTTCTGTTCTTCTTATCTTCATTACTTCAGCCTTTTCTAAATTTATCTTCATGTTAAAAGTTTGGCATGTTTGATGTAACCTGTCTATTTATCTTTGTAGTTGCTCTTCTCATGATGCTACTAGTGCTTGGTCGTCTGCAAATAGCAATTTGTTTAAGTTATCCTTTAGATTGTTTTTTCGTTTGTTCACAGAATGTTTTCACATCTGCAAAGTAGCAAAGACAAACGGAAGAAAACGGAAGATATATTGCCTACGGAGTCGTTTAGCTTGGTGGATAAAGCTGCTTCTTTTCAGTCACCCCATTGCAAGATTTTGGAATCTTTCCTTCATTGGATGACTTGGCATACACTGAAACGTTTCTGCTTGCATTAGTACCTTTGTGTCTCTGCGTTCGCCAAGTGTTTGCAGTCTTCCCATTTTCTGCATCTCTACTATGGGTGTTGATTTCATTGCTCCCAACATTATCCTAAGCGCCTGGTTTTGCACTTTATCTAGATCTTGTAATGTGGTGTTTGATGCAGGACACCATACAGCTGAACCATATTCCAGGTGTGGTCTTATGCCTTGCTGGTAAACTTTACAGAGTATATTCCCACTGGCTCCCCATGTGGTTCCACTTAGTTTTCTGGCTTCCATCTGGCTTTTGTTGTTTTTTGTTTATGTGTTGCTTCCATCTCAACTTATCATCAAAGTAACTCCGAGGTATGTGGGTTGTTTGTCTTCTTTCAAAAGCTCTCCATCTATCTTGATATCACCAGCGTTTTGTTTTGGTGAGAGGGTAAAGAGTGTAGTGCTGCACTTATCTGTGTTAACGCTGAAGCACCATCTATTTGTCCATAAGGTTAAGGCATGAATAGCTCTTTGTATTTGTTTAGTCGCCACTGTCGCATGTTCTTCCGTGCACCAGATCACCAGGTCATCAGCATACATTACCACTGTGATCCCATGTGGAAGTTCAGCAACTAGGTCATTGATGTAAACCAAGAAAAGTATGAGTAACAGGACTCCTCCCTGGGGACTCCATGATGCGGTAGGACTTTCTTGCTCTTGCGACCATCCAATTGTACCCTGGCTCTTCTATTATGCAGGTATACTTTTACCCATTTGTACATTCTTGAGTTAAGCCTGCAATTTCGCCAATTTCTTTAAGTCCTTCTTTCCAAACCTTGTTAAATGCTTTCCTGAGGTCTATCCATGCTGCTTCTTATCTTGGAATGCGTCCTCAATCTCTTGGGGGAGGTAGGTTGCCTGATCTTCAGTAGAGTAGCACTGTCTGAAATCTGCTTGCTGCAATACCAGAAGGTTTTCACTTTCAATGTAATTCTGCATCTTAAGATTGATAATGCGTTCCTTTGTTTTGTATAGACAGCTTGGGAGGCTGATGGACCTGAAGACTGTGTTGCCATCTTTTCCTGATTTGAGGAGTGGTATCATTATTGCTTCCCTCCATGCCTGCAGAACATCACCTGTGTTGAAGATCTGCAGTAGCTTTGCATTTGCTGCAGTTCCCAGGATTTTAATCATTTCATTTGACACTCCATCAGCTCCTGGGGACTTTGTTCAATTGCAATGAAAGAGACACTAGCAAATTATAGAAACTGGTAAAGCAACTAAATGATGAAGGTACATGGAGAAATACAAGGATTACACTTTATAAAGATAGAAACATTTTAACAGGTAAACATGCAGATGATTACTTTGTATATTCCTTTGCAGAAGACAAAAACATCAAAGTTAGCCCAGACAAACAACAGCAGATTCGAGAGATCCAGCAAAAACATTGGACAAGGCGAACCTATACCTGAAGTCATGGAGGCACCAATCACAATGAAAGAACTGGAGCATGCAATACAACACACAAACTACCTTTATACATATTTTATTGCGCAAAAACAAGATGCATCTGTTGATCCCATTTCTATAATTTTCAGATGAGGAACGAGGAACAAATTAATATTCAAAATGGCTGTTAATTGGCATATTTAAAAAACATAAATTAATTATATAGCTATTAAATATATTCAATTTACAAAAAAATAACACAGAAACTAAATATTTACATGCTCGCAAAGGCAATTAAACATGGGGTGATCATATTTCTGTCATTTTCAGATAAACACAAAACTAATTAATATTTAAATTGGCTACTAATTAGCATAATTAAAATCAAAATAAATTATATGACTATTAAATGTCACATAAAATGTCACATAAAATGTATATTTTTGTGTTCGCAAAGGCAAGAAGCATCTGTTTATTACTTTGTGTTAATTTTCAAATGAAATTACGGTTAATTCAAATTTACAGCTAATTTGCATAATTAAAATTGATTTTAATATATGATTGTTACATATCATATATATTTATGATACAATATTTTTATGCTTCAAACGTGACAACACTTTCATGGATATATGCATAGTGATGTGTTTAGTTTTGTGAGGAGCTTGTGTGGTGGAATATTATGTATGTGCATCGACTGGTAAGAGTAGATTTTATTTCTGTTGTATTATTTTTCCTGTATCACACTATATGTCTAATTATTGGTTGCATTATTGTACATACTCATGTTCTAGGAATAATATGTAAGCAATGTGTGAAATATGTTTGTTTGAGAACCCCAGAAATGACGAGTGATTAGCTCTTAATTTCTATGTGGAATGGGGAGGTTTATGAGCTTTCATACCCAGGAGACTTCACCTTTTGGTTTAGTGCAATGCCTATTGAAGGAGCTTTTTACTCGGGGGGGGGAGGGGGATTTGAAAATGAAAAATGTTTGTAACAAGAGTAACTTTTAGGACCTAAGTAAGATTTTGTGGTTATAAGCTTCATTTTCATGTCTTCCTTTTGCAATTGAAGCCTGGAAAATATGTCTAAAAATCCCTTCCCCCCCCCCTCAACCTCAAAACTACAAACTTGCATGTTCCCTCAGATCACCTATGCACCTCTTGTCTGCCATCATGTTTATGAAATTATAATTAGAAATAATTTTAACAAAAGAAAAAAATCTGATGTTCAATATGCAGATTTGATAGCAGATAGATGCCAACCAGAATCATTGTGTCATGTGGTGTATTCTCTCCAGAATGTTGTCTTCCCAATAAAATCCCTGAACCCTCCTCTGTCTTGGGCAAAATGGCTTGCATTTTCCAATGATGCATTCATGATATCTTTAATGTCTTCATCCATTGTCTTCTTGGTCTGCCCTTTCTCCTCCCCCTATGTACTCTGCCCTCGATTATTTGTTTTTCTAAAGGGTTGTGTCTCTTTATATGACCAAACAGGTGTAGTTTTCTTTTTGCTATTGTGTTTAGTAACCAACACTCTGGTATCTTCACTGTGTTATAATATTTGAGTTTTATCTTTTTTTCCTTTCATGCTATTCTAAGTATCTTTCTGTAGCATTTCATTTTCTAGGCACAATATTCCCATAGGTTGCTATAACTTTCAGGAAGGAACTGCTAATCGGATACCATAGAGAGAACACATCCATTCTTGTCTGCCATTTTGGCAGAATTTCCAAATACCAGGATTATTAGGCCTAGTTATTTATTACCATAGCCATAGTGATGCCTGCACAATTGTACGACATGCTTGGTGCTTTTATTAAGTACATATAATTTATAATATACTAGAGATCTAAGTAAATTTAGCCCTAGCAATCAGTCTACGTTCTTAATTGTTAAAATCTATTTATTATACTATAAATCTAATAACCAAACAAAAATACATATTAAATACGTGATTGTTACGTAAAAATCTGATATGGCAAAAATAATCAATAGAACAGCCATAATTGCCGATGGCAACAAGATTGTGAGCATAAAATATTAAAGTCTTTAAAAATTATTTTCATCTTCAGTCTAACATTCTTAAAAGTTACATATATCAATATAAAAATGGTCAAAGAAATTGATTAAACTATTAACAAACACATGCTATCTAAATTACAATTGAATAAAATGGTTTTAACATACCTATGAGCACTAAATTCAGAATGACTTTAATGTAAGATAATATTTTCCAAACAAATGTATGTGTGTCATGCGTGGCAAATATGGCTGATCAAGAATCATATATTTTTTTATAGGACAAAACTCACAAACTCTCAAAATTTCTGAAACATTCAGCATCTTGAATAGAGCTTCCCCAAAACATGCATCTCAAGATATTTATAGTCAGAGTGTCAGTTTTACGACATATGATAACCTGGATGTCCAAGTACTTAGGCCTAGGCCTATATATATAATTGTGAGAGTTGGACATTCACTGTGGACACCGATTACACATCAATATTACAGATGGTAAATTTTCATCAAACTACATTAGCGGGGAAAGTTAGCAGTGGAAAGGTTAGAGAATACCTTGAAACTAGCAAAAATTTCACAGTGGCCTCTGAAACGGCAGATGCGCAAAAAAATACTGCATGCAACTGTCGCAGAGGAGGACAAAGAAAAACAATTAAATATGGGCCGTCATGGACAGAATGGACATTTCCTCACTCAACCGCATCATTGAAGATAGAAATCTCTGAAGGACTCTGTGACATGTTGATGCATCCAATGTGGAACCCCTAGGACCCTGATGGGTTTATACTTAGAGATAGAGTAGGGCTAGCTACTCTAGACTTTAGTCTTGGCACTTGTAAAAATAAAACATTTGGAGGAAAAATAATTATTTAGACCTCTATTAATTAATCATTTAATCTTATTTATTTTATTAAGTTTTTTTTACTTTTATTTAACTTAACTTAATGTTAAAACTATGACAAGCAAATAATGAAATTATAAGTTCCATAGCGTCCAATTAAATTTCTCGTGATTTGATATGCATTGGGCTTAAGACTGCACTCTTCGGGTATCTCATAAATATTAATTTGAGATTTCTTTTCAGTTTTAGTTATGATTTTTCATTATTATTTATACAGCTCACAATGAACAAGTTTTTGTACCCACTCTCTTGAGAAGGAAAGAATGAAAGAACATTTCTTCATAGTTGGCAACTCGTTTTTTTTCCCTTTTAAATATGTACTAAATCGACCCGTTAAAACACTAGAGAATGTGGAAAACACCGAAAAGATGCTAATTTTTTTTCATTGAAATGTTACAAGATATTGCATTTTAATTAATTACTAATACTTAATATTGAGTTATCAGGAGACTGCAGTAAAAACTACGAACGATTGGCCTATGATAAGTAACTATTAAAAAGCCTACGACGATGGATGATGATAAATTAAATCATTCAGCATAGTTATATGCAATATGTTAATAACTTGAATAAGAACCTTCATTTAAAATCATATAAAAGGGGTTATGAACAAAATGTAGGCCTATTCCTGATTTTCGAAAGCCATTCCTCATTTTCCTCTGCTATTTCCTTCTTTAGTAAAATTGTATCAGATCCGATACAGCATTAACCCAGCATTATTTTGGCTGTGGTGATTTTCGTGGTAGTATTAACGTTCGGTGTTTCCCATTACGTTCTGAACGGTCCATATGCACAGTTGTCTGAAGCTAGTTTCGAACTCCGTACCTTGGCCATCACACGCGCGCTCTGTACCACGACGCCAGAGAACCAAGTTTGAAACTCGGTACCTAGGCCGTTACAGGCCCGCTCTGTTAGTTAGTTAGTCAGTCAGTCAACAAGTAGTTAGTCAGTTAGTTAGTTAGTTAGTTAGTTAGTTAGTTAGTTAGTTAGTTAGTTAGTTAGTTAGTTAGTTAGTTAGTTAGTTAGTTAGTTAGTCCACAATTGTGCATGACGCCAGTTTATCTGCTCTTTCATTGCCTCGAACCCACACGCCCCGTCACGAAAAATAAATGTAACTACTTTTAGCTTCGACTTTCTCAAGGCTTCAATCCACTGTTGCGAAAGAGACCCGCTCATAGTCATTCAAGATGCAGACCTGCGTTACCTTCTGTGTGCATACCTACTCAAATACCCTGGTCACCGCCATCGTCTCCATGGTCATACTACTCGTAGTGACCGCAAAGGCACCACTTTCCTCCCTGATAGTTTTACCTGTACACAGAGATGTGAACGCCCAAGCACTGCGAACATATCTAATCACAGATCCATCTGTGTATATAATTACATCCCCCTCTTTTGCATTCTCACTGACCAAAGCCTGTACTTCTTTCTCGACGGCTGTAGGACACCATCCTCTACATTTCTTGCTAAGTGATATTACTACTCACAAATAAGTTTCGAAATATGTGGATATAATTATCCATAACGCACCTGCTGCCACATTTTGCAATCTGCACACGCTTTTGTATGTCATCTTCAGCACGTCCCATCCACGGCTTCCCTCTCTTAAGTCTTCTGCCTTTAACTTTCTGTATTTGGGAATACAACAGGTGTTCCTTATCTGCATGTATTTGAAGGTACACCTGTGAAATACTGTAATCTGTGCTCTGCTGTTGGACAGTCAAGTAGGTACCACATAACTCTTGTCGATGTGTCTCTTGTGCACCCAAATATGATACTCAAGAATGATGCGCTTTGCTGTATTCTGGCTTTTATCCAGTCTTTCGATCTGAGTTTGGCTAAGAGTCAGAATTGCCAGCGCATATTCCACCACAGCCACCACCAAATCATAGTATAAAAGAAATAACAGCCTCTGTTCACACTGTGCAACAGCCATAACCTTTATTTCTGCTAAACCTTTACCTGCCCTTATGATAATGTGGTCAACATGTTCCCTGAAACTCAGGCTTCTGTAAAAAAAAACACACCCAGATATCTCATTGTGCTAGTTCTTTCTAAACCTTCCCGGACAACGAAACTTGTGACATGGGTGTCTTTACCGTGTGATTGTTCAAGGAAAACCACGTCACGAATGCGCTAGAAAGGATTAACCACTTATCCCGTATCTCTACACCAATTCGTCAGTCTGTCCAGCTCCATCTGTAGTTCCACGACGCACTCTTCTCGATTTCTGCCCTGCCTAAACACCAGGACATCATCGGCATATGACATCGTTCTGCCAGCACCAGTGATTTGATTGATAATGATCTGTACTATATGTACAATGAAAAGCAGAGGAGATAGAGGCGATCCCTGTTGCAGACCAGGGCTAATAACCGTTGGTGCCGAGACCCAGTTACTAAACTTAAAAACTACTATCCTGTGCCTCAGGGTTGCACCAACCCACCGCACGACAAAAGAATGTACTGCAAGATTTAACAGTTGGCCCATTAGGATATCCAAGGACACCCTATTGTAAGCATCCTCGAGATCTATTGCATGTTTCCATGTGCAAATCTAACCCTCCATAAATATCCAGCGCAATAATGGCTGCATTCTGCAAGGTCTTTTTTCTTTCCAACCCTCCTAACGAAGTTGGTAAACACTTATTTCTCTCAAGATGACACGATACTTTCCAGGCCACAATTTTTTCGAACGCACTCTTTCGAATTAGGTACATTGGCCGTTACAGACATGTTCTGTACCATGCCGCCAGAGAACCGGATTTAGGCCTATACCAAAATGAACACACAAAAAGTATAAGTGTTTCCCAAAATAAGTCATAAAACAACCTAATAACGAGACATAGTGACAGACAACATTTCGACACACAAGCCTTCATCAGGACAAACAAACGACCACAGTAAACACATTTTACATAAAGACAAAAATGGTTGTGATAGGAAGAAAAGAGAAGGAGAAAAATGCAATAGAATGGATGACGGAGGAAGCGAAGATAGGGTAGCATGACAGGGAAGAAGAAGGTGTGAGTAGAAGATAGTGGTAAGTAAGGAGGCGAAAGTGCACAGAAAAAAAAGGAAACAATGGAAATATATAAAGATATAATGCAAGTAAAATTAGATAAATTTAAAATATTTATCTCCAAAGATGTTAGCTTGAAAAGAGGACGTATTAAACCTTTTTCCCACGTCTTTCTATATCTAGTCCCCTTTATGATACCTTCATGCGATGCTCTTTTCCGTGATGGCTACCCCCACCCTCCCCAGCCGTGCCCTTTCTGCGTCCCTTGGGCCTCATCCCACCTCCACATTCCTTCTTTGTGTGACGTGTCTCCGTTTTGGGGCCCACGTCAATCTGCCACTTTCACTTCACTATTTCTTCCTCACATCTTTATTTACCCCTTGTTATTCTCCTTCCTTCTTCCAGCCCCTTCCTCCATCTCTTTTCATCTCTTGCTGTCTGTTTCTTTGGGCCGTTTGGTTTGAGCCATGGTTACTGATACATTCCCCTCCCCCTTTCTTTAGCTGATACGTCCCTGCCTTAACTTAGGTTCTTGCTTGCCGCGCGTTCTCTCAACTCCCTTTGTTTATTTGACATTGTGTACGATTTTATTACCTCCAATTTCCCGAGGATGTCTTTCCCGTCTTTCTACCGGTGGGAACGTGTCTTGGTCTACTATATAATCTGGTATCTTGGTTTAATACGTCCTCTTTTCAAGCTGACAACTTTGGAGATACGTATTTTATACTTTTTAATTTATCTCTTTTTATTTGCATTATATCTTATCTATTTTCACTTTTTACTTTTTTCTGTACAATTTCGCCTCCTTACTTACCACTATCTTCTCCTCACACCCTGTTCTTCCCTGTCATGCTGCGCTATCTTCGCTTACTCCGTCATCCATTCGCTATTGTCCTTCTCTTCTTCCCTTTCCTTCCTATCACAACCATGTTTGTCTCTATGTAAGATTTGTTTACTGTGGTCTTTTGTTTGTCCGGATGAAGGCCTTTTAGTCGAAACGTCGTCTGTCACTGTGTCTCGTTGTTAAGTTGTTTTATGATTTATTTTAGTAACACTTATACTTATTTTTGTTCATTTTAATATTTGCCATGTGTTACCCCAGCCACCCATTTCCTATTTAGGGTTGTTACCTGACACGTTAATCGACTTTGATGCAAAACTCGGAAAAGTACAAACAAACAGATGTAACTGGTGAATATGGATTAGGTGAAAGAAATGAAGAGGCAACAAGTTACTAGAATGTGCAAAAATGCATAATATGATCATAGGAAACACATGGTTTAAACAACACCCTAGACGATTGGCAACATGGAGAAGTCCAGATCATGTGACGTTCAACCAGATAGACTATATATTAATCATATATTAAATATATTATGGAGAACTCAAGGCAGGATTTCGAAAAGCGGGTGGGCAGAAAAAGCGCTTCAAAGACACGCTCAAGTCATCCTTGAAACATCTTAACATTGACGTAGGCGCTTGGGAGAGCCTCGCTCAGGATAGAACATCATGGCGTTACAGCATTAGAACGGGAGCACTAGCGGCGGAAGAATTCAGACAAGAAACTGCACGACAGAAGCGGACACGTAGAAAAGAAAAAACATCTCAACCTCACACAGATACCTTCTATTGTTGTCAATTCTGTAAAAGAACATTTTGTGCGCGCATTGGACTAGCTAGTCATTTAAAAACGCACTATTAACTTTTATTATTTTTATTATTTATTGTTATTATTATTATGGTTGAGTTTTTGGTCATCGTCGATCACGACGGACGAACATCATCATCATCATCATATTAATCAACAGACGATTCCGAACGGCACTGTTAACAACTAAAACAATGACAGGAGCTGATTGTAATAGTGAACATGACCCACTTTGTGGGAAAATCAGAATAAAATTAAAGAAAACAAGCAGAAAAATGAAAAAGATAAAACTCAACGCAGACATTCTTAAAAATAATCAAGAACTGAGAGATCAATACCAAACAATAATAAAGAATAGATACAATGTAAATATAATGTAAAAAGAATAGATACAACCAGCCAAAATAACTGGTGTAAATGAACAATGGGCAATGTTGAGAGACTCCATACATCAAACAGGTCAAGAAGTGCTTCCACCTAAAATAGAAAATGTCAAGAATAAGTGGATAACAGAGGAGATTCTGATTATAATGGATAAACGAAGGAAAAACAAACATAATAAAGATGAATATAAGAAGATAAATAAAGAAGTAAAGCATAAATGCAATGAAGCAAAAAGAGAAATGGTTTAATGAACAATGTCAACAAATAGAAAGATCTTATAATAAAGACACAAAAACAATACACAAAAGGATTAGCGAACTTATTGGTAGAAAACAGAATATAACAGGATTCATGAAATCTAAAAATGGCAAAATGCTCCTGAAGAAAGAAGAGATTGTAAAAAGATGGACAGAATATATAGAAGAATATATATAGAATATATACTGTATGGAGAAGGAAGACCAGAGTTAATAGAAAATATAATAAATTGTGAGGGACCACCAGAAGAAGAAATAATAGTTGCCATAAAACAATTTATTTGTGTATACTTTCCAGTTATATTATCCACTTTCATGGCTGGTTCTTGTTGTCAGTATATATTGCGCACAATTCTAACATCTTCACTGTCCATATTAATATCTTCTAGAATTTTGATAATCTGGTCATGTTTTACTTTGTCAAATGCTTTTGGTGTAATCAATAAAGCAAACGTATATATCTTTCTGAACTTCTAGTGATCTTTCAATTAAAGTTCTTAATGTATAAATGGCGTTTTGTGTTCCTTTCCCTTCAACAAATCAAAACTGTTCATCCGCTATTTCCTCTTCATCAAAATACAAGAAGGTTACTATTTTGGATCATCAACTTGGAATGTTGATAACTTGGAATGTTGATAACTTGGAATGTTGATAACTTGGAATGTTGATAACTTGGAATGTTGATAACTTGGAATGTTGATAACTTGGAATGTTGATAACTTGGAATATTTATAATATTTGAATTTTATCTACTGAATAATTTGTTCACAAAAATGTCTGAATGAGGAAACTTTAAATATATATTTTATATTTATTTTGTTAGTAACAGTCAAACATAAAGCATTTCAAGCAAATTTATCAGTGGTTTACCTTTCCTTGTGGAAATGTTTCATGGGTAAGTATTTCTAATAGTGTTGAATTTTTAAAACATGTATTGTGAATAATTATTACTTTGTCTTGATTATGGAGCCAGTCTCAGTATATTCCCTCATATCAGGTAGGCCTAGATAATAGATCATTTCTTTTAATAAAAAATGCTGTTGTTGAATACAGTAGGCCAGTGGTTAGTAAAACAAGAGATTGTGTGAGATTTGTGTAAATATCGGAACAACTCATAAAGAGAAACATAATAGATATACAAAGAAACTGATAAATCAGCATCGAGCTGGAACTATCAGCAGCTACATTCTGATGGATTTATTGAGACGGGTTGGAACACCTATAGAATTGTCAGGAGTGTTGATGATAACCTCTAGTCATAACTCATAACAGACATGTATTGTTATAGAATCTGCGAGGAAACACGAAATAAATCTCACAACATAACTCATAGTATAACAAGATATGTATTGTTATAGAATCTGCGAGGAAACACGAAATAAATCTCACAAAAGTTACAACTTGGTGTTAAGGGGTGCTTCATAGATATAAGACCTGAAAAATGTAGTTCAAGACAAAAGAAAAGAGACCGAATCATTCACAGATGAACATGGACATAAGAGATACAAACAGGTGTGGATGGTATTTTGTCACATAGGAAAATGGCAGAAAATTACAGGAGAGATCTACTGGTTGTTCCATAGTTGTAACAATAAAAGAATGGAGATGAGAGTCAATAACAGTGACTCTGACTAGAATATTATTTTATCAGCACAAACATGTTATCTATTCGTGTTGCACTATACCATGGTTGCTAGTGCGCCTCAAGGCCTGGTATTTCCAACTTTTGCACCTGTACTTGCTTGGACAGGATTGTGTTCCCGCTCGATGTTGCTAATGGATCAACCAACCTCAGTTTCCATTCACTGTTTGATTGGACTAAGCCCCATCTCCACTTAAACGAGTTGACCTCAATGAGACAAACAGTAATTCTATCATACTCCCAGTGAGCACTTTACAAGATAGAAAGCTGTATGATAATAAAGGAATTTGCTATCCTGTTGGCAAAGTATCATGTGGATCTATTGTTCAGGTGATGTGGAAACCACAGACAATTGAAACAACTGATGCATTGCTGGAAATTCTGTAGTAAATGGCTCAGTGATGAGAAAAGGGTCAGTTAATTAGGTAAGTCATGAATACACCGCAAAGTTATGAAGAGAAAGCTTAAAGAGACAACGTTCATGCTCTGAGAAGGACAGAAATGAGTTATCGAGAGATATTATGAAAGTATGGAAAGATCTGAAGAACCCTCAGTAAACAACTGACTCTACTAGCACTGAGCATACATACTCATGGATGCCAGTGAGGCTTGTCATCTGAACACGTGTGGGAATGTCCACAGTGCCGTGATACAGGCTACTAATGAAAGAAAAAAAAGCATTATTGTGGAAGACCACTGCTCCAGAAAGTCCAGAAAGTCTAAATCGGCCCCGAGTCCAGAGAATGGACTACATTCTCTACATCCAAAAGATACACATTAATCAGTTGCATTATATCACCCTTATTAAAAATTGGCAGCATATCCTTTACAGGGCTACACAGCATTTATTGGCTGTGGTGATTTTCTAGGCAATATAAATACGTTCAGTAGCTTGCCATTACTTTCTGAATGGTCCGGATGCACAACTGCCTGTTAAATACCTATCTATTGTCTTGGATGCAGGCTTGTCTCTCATTAACGCATGCGCATGCATTTCCCAGGAAGTAGATGCATGAGATCCCTTGGAGTTTGGGCATAATCATAACTGTCATCTACTTGTAACGACACATGCCGAATTAGATCTTCAGAAGCATTGATTGCAAGTCTGATATAACTGCTTTAGTAAATAGAGTTTAATAAATGGCCCATTATCAATGTTTCCACTCATGATTTTTCTCACGTAAATGTGATCTCACAAAAGATCTAGGAATAAATACCAAACTAAAGCTATTTAACTCCTGTATATTGTCATAGTATTAACGTCTGGAAGTGAAAGCTGGATATCAGCCCAAGCATAGACTAAAAATTAAACTGCTTCGAAAACAAATGTCTCCGGAAACGGTTGAACATAAAATGGAGCGATTTCGTCACAAATAATATTTAAGAAACAAAACACACCAAGAATATGTTTCAAACATAAGAAAACGCAGATGGAAATACCTGGGTCACGTTTTAAGATTAAATAAAAACACTATTAACCAACAAGCCCTCATGTGGACACATGAGGGTACAAAAAAACGAGGAGACCTAAATCAACCCTAAGGAACACCATACTTAAAGAAGGGGAAATAACAGGCAGCAAGACCATACAAGAACTAAAACTGCAGGTAGCGGACCGCAAGACATGGAGAATAAAAACTTCTGCCCTATGTGCCGTCTGTGGCACGAAAGGAACTAACTAACAAACTAATGTGAAGATATTTTAGCTTTGAATATGCCCATGTGAACAAGAGGACTGTACAAGCAATTTTAACTACCTGTAATAAAGGGCTTTTGCCCGTTCTTTATGTGCACATTTTTTTTACTGGAGAGAACTATCGAGGGTAGAAGAAACAGAGGAGAACAAATAAAGGCATGGACAGACAACATCAAGGAATGGACAGGGCAAGATATTTCCACACTCATCCGCATCGCTGAGGATAGAATTCGCTGGAGGACTCTGTGTGCTGAAACATCCAATGTGGTACCCCTACGACCCTGAAGGGTTACGAGTTTATTGATTGATTGATGTGCACATTTCGTTAGCAGCACCTTCTAATTACGTGCACGAGTTAGAGGGAAATTGTCCATAATCCGTAAGGGTCTTAGTAAACACGTTGTACTGGCAACATATTTCATTTAAAACACTGAGACCAGGGAATTATGAAGGAATGTAATCAGCATGATATAGGCTATATGAGACAGTCTATAGTTAAATTTGTTTTATGCTTATGTAACTAACAATAATTCAGTCTAACCAATCAAAATCATTATAGATTACTTAATATACGTTCAGTTCTCTATAGATTGTACAAATACTGTGTGTTCTGAGGACACTATATTTTTACTTTTTGGTTGAATCAAATAATTATTTATTTATTCTTTAAATTTGATTTTTAACAAATGTATTTGTTGTTAGTTCTAAATACAGGTCCTGCTTTCGGCTTGCCCTTGTTTTGAAACATTTGGTAAGTTTCATCTTTTTTATATGATTTAAAAAAAATATATCCATTTGCTATTTATTTTAATAACATGCTGAAGTTAGGTGTGTCAGGCAAAAAGTAATAATTATTGCAGTCAAGTTGTAAACCATGGCGCAGCGCATTCCATTCTCTAAGACTACATTCTTTTGAGAAGCAGTAGTTTCAGAACAAAGACTTTGAGATGAAGCGACTTAGAATGAGTTTTAAAAAACATAATTGTATAAATGAAGGTATGTGAGGATTCCACAAGAGAGAGGACTCACTAATAATACTGTTGCATGGTGGGTAATCTGGTGAGGCATGTAGCACATTGGTTGGTGCATTGGCTTTGCATATGAATGGTTCTGGTATCATTCCCTAGTTGAGGCGTAATTTTTTTTTCAGATCACAATGGCTCCTGATTGACCCAGCCTTAACTGGGTATCGGATTAATCTAGGAAGTAAAGGCTGTGAGGGAGAAGAGCTGTCTATTGTAGCAGAGCCACTGAAATGTGAGATCACTAACATCTGACATCCCTATGGCATTAATAAATTATATGGGTTAACTTTTCTTTTTACTTTTAATCTGGTGAGACCTATAGGCCTTCTGCATGTGGGAATGTTAGGAATAACTCAATAGACTGGACACAAACAGGGCTGCTGCAACACTAGAAAATAGGATATAACGAAATAGGTAAAGTGAATTGTTAACAAATTGCAAAAAACATTATACTAAAAATGAGGAGCAGTACAGAGAATATTTGGACTAAATATGCATTGGGGATGAAAAGAATACTTCATTTGGGATGAAAAGAAGTCTTCATTGGGGATGAAAAGAAGTCTTCATTGGGGATGAAAAGAAGTCTTCATTGGGGATGAAAAGAAGTCTTCATTGGGGATGAAAAGAAGTCTTCATTGGGGATGAAAAGAAGTCTTCATTGGGGATGAAAAAATAGTCATCATTGGAGATGAACAACAATGAATGAAAATATCAGTTTATACTTGATTATTATCTACATATGTTTGTCAACATTTTGTTTCAGCAATAATCGGTGTGGATACCTTTACATAGCAATGAGTGTGGATACCTTTACATAGCAATGAGTGTGGATACCTTTACACAGCAACTACAATGGAAATAAAGTTGAAGTGGGTATCTGTGGCTATGTCGATAGCAATAGCTATAGCTATGAATAAGTCAAGCATGCTTGAGTTTGGTTAGCTTTCAAATTGGTCTCAAGTGTACATTATGAGAGCCAGTTCTCTTGTATGGATAATCCTATTAGAAATTTGGCTACAGATATACATCGTTCAGTGAAAGTGGTAAAACATTGCACAAATTGGTTACTGTGCTATTGTTGGATGTGTTAGGCCATTGGCACAAATAAAAATGGTGACACAACGCATTTTCCTTCGCCGGACTACATACTGCTGGAAATCTAGTAGGAACATTTTGTGCTACAAGACAGATCCGGTGAGAGTTTGACAATGAAACCCACCCCCCTCCCCCCCCCCCACACCCCCCCCCAATTGAAATAAATTGGTCAAGGAGGGAACTTGTCACAAAAGAGCTATTTTGAAGTCTGAATGTTACATGCGAGTTATCCCCACTGAATTTGTATAGATTGATTTAGTTATGTCTTTGCTTCAATGAAACTTGTACAATCTTCATATAAAATATATTCACATTTTCTTTCCCAGAGGGCAGTACAGTTGTCATCAGTTGCAGATGATGAAGTATTATTTCAAACCAAAAATCATCTTGGTGTAATTACACTAAACAGACCAAAGGTCTTAAATGCGCTGAGCCTGTCGATGGTGCGCAAAATATATGCGCAGTTGCTGGTATGTGTCCTGCTTCTGTGATCAATTTAATGTAACCAATTCTATTGTTATTTGTCCTCCTCTATATCCCTGAATTGTATATCTTCTTCGTCATACCCCTCAATTGTCCTCCTCTATATCCCTGAATTGTATATCTTCCTCGTCATACCCCTCAGTTGTCCTCCTCTATATCCCTGAATTGTATATCTTCCTCGTCATACCCCTCAGTTGTCCTCCTCTATATCCCTGAATTGTATATCTTCCTCGTCATACCCCTCAGTTGTCCTCCTCTATATCCCTGAATTGTATATCTTCTTAGTCATACCACTCAATTGTCCTCCTCTATATCCCTGAATTGTATATCTTCCTCGTCCTACCCCTCAATTGTCCTCTATATCCATGAGTAATTCCAAAATCCTACAACAACTTATTAACATTCTCATCCACCTTGATATCGTTGTCCACACGGTGCATGCATAAAGAATTTACAACTGCCCTTGTTCACTGTCATCTATCCTGACATTAGTGCTCTTTAATGCTCCTGTATGTCAGCTCTCTCATTAACCTTAACTCCAACATGACCACTATCCTGACATTAGTGCTCTTTAAGGCTCCTGTATGTCAGCTCTCTCATTAACCTTAACTCCAACATTACCACTATCCTGACATTAGTGCTCTTTAAGGCTCCTGTATGTCAGCTCTCTCATTAACCTTAACTCCAACATGACCACTATCCTGACATTAGTGCTCTTTAAGGCTCCTGTATGTCAGCTCTCTCATTAACCTTAACTCCAACATGACCACTATCCTGAGATTAGTGCTCTTTAAGGCTCCTGTATGGCAGCTCTCTCATTAACCTTAACTCCAACATCCGCTCCTGGTGCTAAATGTATTTGTATTTACTTGTAATCCTTATTAGACATTAAATATGTCTGGAACTCAACACAGAAGGAATAAAAAACTATATTTTAACCAGTCACCCTTCTAGAAAAAATACAATTTTCTGAACATGTTATTAGCTGTTGAAGTGTGACCAGCTCAGTAGCTCTAGTTTTTAAGACCCACTTGAGTGGGCTGTAAGTGAACTTAGACTGACATTAATCTGTTGCTTGTAAGTCTCCTTGTGATAGATGAAGGCACATTTCTAAAATGTAGTTATTCTCTTCTGCAGAACTGGGAAACGGACCCCAAGATTGGGCTAGTTCTTATTAAGGGTGCTGGAGAGAAGTCTTTCTGTGCTGGAGGTGACATTCGAGGTAAGGAGTGATGTTGGAGATTGTTGAAAGATCCATGGAACATGAGCATGAATTAACTCATGTCCTGCTTGATACACCTCAACACTACCACCAAAGAAACAGTTCTGTAGTGGATCCTTGGTCAGTGTGGCATACTTGGAAATGAAAAGGCAATGGAAGGGGGATCAGTAGAACAAAAAGAAAAATGATATTGCATACTATTAATGTAAGACTATGATAAAAGCAGAATATAAGAATAATTGGAAGCAGATGCACTCAACTGCAGAACCAAATGACCCCTACCACCAAATATCACGCAAAAAACAAATCATTATCTTAAGACTACGAACTGGCCACAACAGACTGAGAAGTGAGAAGTCACATGTTCAGAAATCTCAAAATTGATGAGACAGAATGGTGTGGCTGTGGACTTCATGCAGGTCACCTCTACCAAGAAGAGAGGAAGACAAATATGACCTACTGAGAGAGCACTACTTCCAAATATGAAAGGTTCCATGGATGACCTAAAAGGGAATTACACAGCTCTTCTTCTTTCGTTCACTTGAAACATGTCTATATCTGTAATTCTGTCTCCTGAATAAAACTCACTGTCTTTTGTAGTTCACGCAGTGATCCATAGAGCTTTGATTCCAGTGTTATTTCCTCTGGTCAATATGTCTTCCTCAGCGTTTCATACTCAGAACACTTCTGAAGTATATGTTTGCCTGTGTTTGTCTCAACTATATGTTTTCACACATGGCCGTGTTGCCAATTTCGAATTTTGTGTACATGTGACTGCAGAGTTGGTTGTGTCTTGTTCTGAGGAGTAGAATTACAACTTGTTCTGATTTGCCCATAATATGATAGTCATCTTGTGTGGTTTTTATGGGACTTTTTAGGTTATTAGTACCTCTGGTTGGTCTTCAGCAGCACCTTCCCTAGCCAATTGGTCTGCTTTTTTTCATTTTCAGATATTCCACAGTGAGAGGGTATCGACTGTATATTTATATTATACTGGTAAGACAGTTAATTACCGGTAAGTAGTTTTTGTAATTCTGTTAATTTTCCAGATTTCAGAACTTGAAGCACTTACCTTACATCTGTCAGGAATACCACATATATGGGTCAGAGTTTGAGTTCAGCTGTTTTTCAGTTGTCACCCTAATTGCCTGGATTTCTACATTATAATTATTACATAATTTCCCTTTTGGTGTTCTGATCGTATCTCTAGGCTTGTGTGGATATTATATTATATATATGCACATGCACACCTTGCCTCCATTTCTCCCTGCATTCTGTGCTGACCCATCTGTGTATGCTCTGACCCATATATCTTGTGGATATTTATCGTCCAGGAAACGGAGGATGACTATCCTTCGCTGCACACTGTTCTGTTTGTCCTCAGTATTTCTTTCATGTGGTCCTGAATATATATTGGTATTCCATGCCTTTCACTCCAAGGGGTTCGTTCTGGTACAGACCTTACGGGGCTGTCAATTTCAGGCATGTCTGTAAGTTGTCTATGGAATCGTTTAGCTTGGTGGATAAAGCTGTTTTTTTTCAGTCACCCCATTGCTATATTTTGGAATCTTTTCTTCATTTTATGACTTGGCATACACTGAATCTTTTCTGCTTGTATTAGTACTTTTGTATCTCTACATTTGACAAGTGTTTGCGTTCTCCCAATTTTCTGCATCTCTACTATGGGTCTTGGAGAATAAACAAACTGGAAAGTGGGAAATTAGAGTTAATAGAGATGTGGTTCTATAGAAGAATGATGAGAATACCATGGACTGCCAGAAAAACTAATGTCGAGGTGTTGAAAGAGTCAAATGCGAAACTGACCTTAATCAGGCAGGTTTGGAGAACATAGTCACAACAGAAAAGATTTAGGGCAACAGAGACAAAGGGCGACAATGTGAGAAAAATAGTAGATAGTTTGACAACCTGGCAAGGCAGGGAAACAACAACGAAGGTTGTCTTTCTTGCTATTGCGACCATCCAATTATACCCTATCTCTTCTATTATGCAGATAGTTTTTACCCATTTGTATTTTCTTAAGTTAACCCTATACTTTAGCAATTTCTTGAAGAGTCCTTCTTTTCAAACCTTGTCAAATGCTTTCCTAAGGTAACCTGTGCTAGTTTCAGTTTCTTATCTCGGAAGGCGTCCTCAATCTCTAAGGAGAGGTAGGTTGCCTGATTTTCAGTAGAGTATCACTGCCTTATTCCTGCTTGCTGCGATACCAGAAGGTTTTCACTATCAGGGTATCACTGCATCCTAAGATCGATAATTCGTTCCATTGTTTTGCATAGACAGCTTGTGAGGCTGATATGCCTGTAATTATACTGCCATCTTTTCATGAGTATGGTTTTACTAGCAGCATGTCAGTTAGTTTGTTAGTTAATTATTCCTCTAGGGCCAAAGACGAGACATAGGGCAAATGTCATAGATTTCCATGTCTCGTATTTCATTGCAATTTGTTTTCGGACTTCATTGTTTCTGATACCGATTGTGAATCGCTCTCTTGTAATAGTTCTACGTAAGGTTTCTCTTGGTCTTCCTCGTTTTCTCTTGCCCCTTGGTGACTACATCAAAGCTTGACAGGGGAGTCTTTTGGTATATGTATATACAAAAGCATGTAGTATGCATCTATTAAATTCACTCACTACTATTGATTTCTTTGTCCACGTCTATGTTCTTAGAACACTGTTTAATGCTGGTACATTTTTCAGTCTGCCCTCTTATAGTTCCACCTAGTGAGTGTGCTGCTGTCCTTGATAAATTTATTAATTTTTGAGACTAACGGAAATTGAATTTTTGTAATTGTCCTCTGGCTTCCTACTTGAATTTACTTGATAAATTTATTGTGGATTTCAAAAAATACAGGTATGTGGTCACTACCCCCAAGCTGCTTTAAAACGACACGTGTGGCGTTCCATTCAAGGCCTGGTGAGTGGAATGCCAGGTCTGTTGTAGAAATGGTGTTCCATACTCTCAAATAGACGTTTAGTGGGTATGCTGGCTCATTAATAAGTATGAGATTATTATCATCCTGCCTGCTCACAAGTTCCTCGCCTCTCTTGTCCATGTGATCATAGACCCAGCTCTGAGAGTGGCTGTTGAAGTCACCACGCACCATAAGTCTTTTTCTGGGATTGTGTCTAATGCCAGTGGTCTATCATTTGGGCAGTAGTAGTTCAGGAGATGGAATTTTGTACTGTCTGTCTTTAGGTGGAGCATCTGGTATTCTGCCCCTCCATACACACTTCCAGCACTGATGATGTTTTTTAACAAGTGTCAGAATTCCACCCTTTCATCTGTTGTTTCGGTCGGATCGGTAGCACGGTTAGCCTCTGATTTTAAAGGCTATATCGCTGCTGGGGTGTGTTTCTTGAATACAGCATACATTAACTTTTTCTTCACATAGGATATTTTCAAGCTCCATTTTTTTACTCTATCCATCTCTTTTACTGTTGACACCCTCCGCATTCCAGTGCATTATTTTTATTAGTCGTTCGATTGTTTGGCCAGTAGCTCTATTCCCTTATCACCTGGCTCCTCAGGGCAATTTATAAGGACCTCCAGTAATTGTAAATCCAGTAAACCTCCAGGTCCTTTCTAGGTATAGGGCCTTGCACCGTCCTTGTCTGAACGTCCGTCACAGGGCAAGCACCATAACTATTACTGGATATAGACGTGTTCCCATTGCGTTTTGTATATGGCATCCTGATTAAGTGTGCGTCTTATGGCTGGTTGCCTCCGCTCCCTGCTTACTGGGGTAGGACTGTGGTCCTCCTCGAGTGGAACTGCCCGACCAGCCTTAGTTTCCAGTACCTGATGGCTGAACTAAGCCCCATCACCATTTCAAGGTGCTGGCCTCATGGGGATTACACAGTTCATTGAAGCTATTGGTACTGTAACCTGTTCACTGACTGAAGGAGGAATAAGAAGAATGTTCAAGTTTATTGTGAACATTGTATAAAATGATTTGACTCTGTAGTTTGTAACAGATAGAAAGCAAATCAAAACAGAATTTTGGTAACCCACAACTCTGGAAAAATGGTGATGTGTTTACAATAACTAAAATCATATATTAAGAGTGAAACATAAACATTAATGGCATTTTTACACAAAAGCCTTCATCAGGATGAAAAGTTATGAATGAACATCAATATGAGTGGCATGTTACTTCGATCTGAATGGGAACCAGCATCAATGTTACTATACACCTGCATGAGAACCAACATCAATATTACTATATGGCAATCTTCCTGGCGTAGTGGTTAAGCTGTTCGCCTTGTGTTCAATCGGTCACGGGTTCGAATGTCGTCTTGTTTATAAGGTGGATTTTTTTCGGAGATCCCTGTGGATTATCACTTGGAACTACGGAGTTACGTGCTATAAGTGGTACTCTCACCGACGACGTGCCGCTTTGTTGAGAGTGACGGAGTACATATGGGAAACCGAGTACAGTGAAGTCAATATTCTACGGCTTTTAAACTGCTTTAATCAATATTACTATACACTTGTATAGGAACCAGCATCAATATTAGTAATTTTGGCACCTTGTGAAAAGTTCAAACTCCAGCCCCCCCCCCCTCCTACCCCCCCCCCCTTTTTGTTATGATGATGATGAAATAATTCCTTTAGCTGTAATTAGGTCGCTCTTGACATAAATATTGATTTGATGTGTGACTTGTTTTGTGCACGCTGGGAGTTAAAGATATTTATTTATTAAAACTGGTAATGTTGGAGCAATTTATATGTGCAAATCTGACAATGGGCATTTAAAGTGTCAATGAACTAGTTAGGCTGGTCGCATGTCCACCAGTGGTAGAGCAAACTAAGAGGGACATTTAATCATTAAAACCTAGTCACCACCTTCGCATGTATCTGAACAATGAAAATAACCATTTGGGAGAGTAAATACGAGTCACCGTGTGTGCGGTCTTTTGTTGGATAATCTTGCGATCTGATATAAAGACTTTACCATATTGGCAGAAACACTTTATGACAAAAGTTGAGGTCCACAGTTGAGTAACCGAGGCAACACGTAGACATGTATAAGGTTTGTTGTCTCAAAAGCATGGTTATTCCCATTACTGTTAGTTATGTTGTTGAGATAGCAGAGCCTCATGGGTAGGACTCAAGAAAGTTCAGCTTTTGGATATGGTAACAGAATGAGTGATACTCGTTACACTTTAATACAGCATTTTGTCTTGTGTTCATGAGGTTCCTGAATCGGTCAGGTCACACTGTTTTGTTTATAAATACATTTGATTTGGAGTATGGGTTTAATTGCTACCTTCATCATCAAAACTAAATCAATCGATACAAATTCAGTGAGGGGAACTCTTCTGTAACATTCATACTTCAATATTGAAACACATCCATATAACCACATCAGAAGGACAGCTGGAGAGGAGATGGGCACCACTAGCTAAACCTTTTGCCCACTGAAATACTACAATGGATAATCACACATAGCATGGTTCGGACATGTTATGCAGGCACGATTCCTTGTCAAAAACAATACTGCAGGGAACTGTCGAGGGTGGAAGAAGCAGAGGAGGACAAATAAAGACATGGACAGACAACATCAAGGAATGGACAGGGCTAGATATTTCCACACTCATCCGCATCGCTGAGGATAGAATTCGCTGGAGGACTCTGTGTGCTGAAGCTTCCAATGTGGTACCCCTACGACCCTGAAGGGTTATGGGTTTTATTGATTATATTGATTGATTGAAATTCTGAAATGTTGAAATACAATACCTTAGTAAGACATTAAATATAAGTTTATACTGATGGAACGTAACAACAATATTACTTACATAGAACACAGGTTTTTGAAGGTTTCACTTGAACACGACGAACTATCCCTAACACTGATGAGTTATGAGGTGTAAACAAGAAAACAAACAAATTACAATACACAAGACATTTTCAACGTCTCGAACCGTCAGGTCTTTCTAAAGAATATATAAAACAGTGAAAACCAATGTCAACACCACAGAAGCACAGGATATACTATTGACATGTTTGCTTTCAAATGTTGAAACAAGATATCTTAGTAAGATTTTGGGCATCTGAAGTTTTGAAATGTTCAAACATGATATCTTAGTAAGACCTTGGGCATCTGAAGTTTGAAATGTTGAAACATGATATCTTAGTAAGACACAGGTATCTGAAGTTTTGAAATGTTGAAAAAGCAAATGCGTGTGAAGAATGTAATTATCAGCAACACATGGCATGATTCATATTGATTAAGATACTGTTATATTATTATCAATGTCACATTATATATATATCTGTTTCTAGCTGTAGCAGAAGCTTGCAAGAAAGGAGATCCAGGTGCATTAGAGCTCTTCAGAGAAGGATACATTTTAGATCACAAAATAGGTACAGTGAGATTTATGTATTTTTTCTTCTAGAAGTCAATTTATAGAAAGAGATAAACTTGTGATCTTAAACTTAATGTGGAGAGATAGAGAGTAACTGTGATCTTGATGTCAATTTGAAGAGAATCCTGAAGTTGGTTTGGAGAGAGAGGGAAATGTGTTTTATGGAAGCCAATTTGGCGAGAAAGAAAATAATTTGTAATCTTTAAATCTTTGAAGAGAGAGATAACTTACTTTTCTGAAAGTGAAAGATGTTTGATCACACAACACCTACTTACCACCATGAGTCACTTCTATTTCTGAAAGTTAAAGATGTTTGATCACACAACACCTACTTACCACCATGAGTCACTTCTATTTCTGAAAGGGAAAGATACTTGACCACGCAACACCTACGTATACCATCGTAGGTCATTAAACAGAGGCTGAGGCCATCAAGACAGCCATTGCTTTAATACATCTACAGTTAGATCTTATGGAACAAATCCCGTCACATAGACAATTTTATAGTAAATTTTGGAAGCAATTAAATATACCCCATATGAAAATCAAGATATTCTCCACATAGCGTGAACAGTCTTATCTCTGCATTTCCAATCAGTATGACCACGCAATGAATCCGTGGACATGATGATGATGATGTTCCCCCTTCGCAAGCGAAGATGAGTATGACGTGAAAACATTAAATGCGATGAAATAAAAAATAATAATAATTAAAATTGGTAATTAACTAATTTGGTTTGTGAGTTTGTAGATGCCCGATGAGTCCGATTCGTGTCGGAAAGTTCTATTGCAGTGCATGCAGGAGTGCTGAAGGTTCGGAGTAGAAGAATATTCGGATTTGTCCTTCCGCTTCTTTGCGCTTGTGGATTGCCCGCAGTGTTCTTTCTTTTTTCAAATGTCCTGATGTGATCTTAGTGTGCCAGACTGAGCGATGAAGTGATGTAGTCTCTCAGGAGCTAGGATCGATGCTGCAGTGCTTAAGGGGCTTTTTAGGTGATCATTGAAGCGCTTTTTATGCCCTCCACTTGAATGGTTACCTTCGCACAGCTCCCCATAGAATAATCTCTTTGTAAGGCGCTTGTGCATATAACGATATAGCAGGAAGCAAAGTAGCAGACAGACTTGCAAAAAGAGGCTCCTCAAAACAACAGAAGCAAAGACCTGGTACTATGGGAACAGTCAAATAGATTCTTTAAAAAAGGGAAATCTGGCTGAACAGATTGGAAAATGGCTGACTTGTTGAAATGTATTTAGTGAAAAGATAGCCAAAGGACAATAACAACATAAACAAACTCTGAGACCAATCCCTTATCTTTCAGTTTGAAATATGATATGCAAGGATCAATAGCTATTTCAACTGTATCAAACTCCAGCAGTTACCCACTTGTAGACACTGCGCTCATCCCAATGAAACAGTGGAACACCTCCTTATTAACTGCCCTTACCTTTCAACTGCCAGGGAAAAAAAACTTCTACAGATACCCTTAACAGTCACTAACTTACTGTTTGGATCACTAAACCAACTTCACAAGACCTGGACTTTTTTTTAGAATGGTATTGTGCTGACAAGAGTACACTCTACTCATCAGCATTTGGATGTTGACAACAACAACAACAACAACAATCATGGGTCGCTTCTATTTCTGAAAGTGAAATATACGTGATCACATAACATCTACTTATTATAGTAAGTCACTTTAAATTATTTATATTCTGTATTTCCTTACCGGTGCTTCCAAACCGTTACCTCCAGAGGCTACTTCTGATCCTCAATAAAGGAATGATCTGTAAGTCTTCTAATCTTCTTCTGTGTTAATTCTCAACACCCGCAGATTAGCAGAATGTAGTCCAGAGAACGGAATGTGTTGTATAATGGTTTACAGCTTGATTGTGATATCTGCACCTTTCGACCTGACATATCTAACTTCAATATGATTTCTGGATCGCTTTGACCCTCTTTATAATGGGACAGCCAACTTCAAAACCATCTGTCCTACCATACGATTCTACTCCACCCTATGATGCTGTGAATCAATCTGCCCCACCCTATGATGCTGAGAAAGTGTCTGCCCCACTCTATGATGCTGTGAAAGTGTCTACCCCACTCTATGATGCTGTGAAAGTGTCTGCCCCACTCTATGATGCTGTGAAAGTGTCTGCCCCACTCTATGATGCTGTGAAAGTGTCTACCCCACTCTATGATGCTGTGAAAGTGTCTGCCCCACTCTATGATGCTATGAAAGTGTCTGTCCCACTCTATGATGCTGTGAATCAATCTTCCCCACCCTATGATGCTGTGAAAGTGTCTGCCCCACTCTATGATGCTGTGAAAGTGTCTGCCCCACTCTATCATGCTATGAAAGTGTCTGTCCCACTCTATGATGCTGTGAAAGTGTCTACCCCACTCTATGATGCTGTGAAAGTGTCTGCCCCACTCTATGATGCTGTGAAAGTGTCTACCCCACTCTACGATGCTGTGAAAGTGTCTGCCCCACTCTACGATGCTGTGAAAGTGTCTGCCCCACTCTATGATGCTGTGAAAGTGTCTGCCCCACACTATCATGCTATGAAAGTGTCTGTCCCACTCTATGATGCTGTGAAAGTGTCTGCCCCACTCTATGATGCTGTGAAAGTGTCTGCCCCACCCTATGATGCTGTGAAAGTGTCTGCCCCACCCTATGATGCTGTGAATCAATCTTCCCCACCCTATGATGCTGTGAATCAATCTTCCCCACCCTATGATGCTATGAATCAATCTTCCCCACCCTATGATGCTGTGAATCAATCTTCCCCACCCTATGATGCTATGAATCAATCTTCCCCACCCTATGATGCTATGAATCAATCTTCCCCACCCTATGATGCTATGAATCAATCTTTCCCACCCTATGATGCTATGAATCAATCTTCCCCACCCTATGATGCTGTGAAAGAATCTGCATTTGGTCTGCTTGCTACCGCTTGTTTATCATGCAATATGAAACTACCTAGGTTTCTGCTGACACTCTGTATCTAAAGATTGTTCCACTTTTCCCCATTGCCTTGGCAGTGCACCTTGTTGAAGCCTGTCACACTTTCTATAACTCATAATTTTATATGTTTTATGTTTGTGCCTGAATAAATATTGTTGTTTTTTTCAATTTCAGGAAACTACAAGAAACCTTATATAGCACTTATGGATGGCATCACAATGGGAGGGGTAAATTGTCTCTCATGTTCTATCGATTGACTTTTCTCTGATTTTCTGTAAGACTTTTCAAGATTGAATAACAATCAGCGTTTGTGCTATGACATGTTTTGTTGCTTTGTATGCAGTAATATTGTGATGCTCAAATTAAAGGTTGTTAATTAGCGGACCTGATACCAAATGCATTCCAGACAAAAGTATGTGTAGTTAATATATTTCAGCAGAGTATGTATGCTGGTAGTTATGTATCACATTGGTTATGTCTGAGTCCAGAAAATAATTGATAAAGAAAGAATATATATATCTATCCACAAGCCCCTATAACCAATCAGGGTGATAATAGTACCACATTGGATGCATCAACACAAAGTCCTTCATCGATGATGTTGTCTGTCCGTGATATTCTTTGTCATCTTCTGCTTCTTCTAGCTTTGACTGTTCAAAGAATATATGAAAAGCACTGAAAAATAATTTTTAGATTTGTATCTGAGTTTTACAATTGTTAATCATGCCGAAATCGGATGTGCTAGGCCTACAAGGCGCATAACGGTGGCACAACGTAATCACGCTCCCGGCGGAAATCGCACGGATATCCGTGATGGATATCCGTAATGGAGCGAACGAAAAACAAACAAACAAACAATTGTTAACAGCGGTTCTTGTTGACCCACTAATAAATGAATTCTATCACGTACAAACACATTGGTTTTCATGTTCTCTGATACGCAACACGCGTCTCTAGCCAGGATTATTCTCTCCAAGTTTGCAGCTAGAGCCCAGGTCTCATTGCTGTATAGACATATTGACAGAAACAAACATTCATATATCTTAACACATTGTGGTAAACTGCGAATAAATCACTGACTAAAGTCATAATACAACTAGATAAAGCGTGTGGAAAATGGATTGACATCGGGGCTCAGGATACAGTGCAGGAACTCGCCCAGTTACACTCGAAACCACAAGATATAATTATATACACATATGGCTCCGTTAACAGAAACACAAATAAAAGCGGTTAGAGTTTTGTTACCTACAGAAACGGCATGAAGTTGGTTGAGAATTCAGCATATTCTACTGTCACATAGAGCATGAGGATGGAGATAGATAGAGTTACAGCAACACTTAATTGGTTGATAACTGATACATCAACACACGCGGTAATACTCACAGACTCTCAAAGCATGCTGCGAAAGATAGAAAAGTTCATGCTAAGAAAACAATAGTGGGACTTATTGAACAACTCAGTTGTCCATAGCATTACATGGATATACTGCCCTGGTCATGCTGGGGTCAGAGGAAATGAGAGAGCCAACATATTGGCAGACAATGCGGTGATAGACGGCACATTGCTGAGAAGAGATAAAGCAGACTTACTGAAGGCAGTAATAAATTCATTTAAAGATGCAGATGATGTCAATGAGGCTGAGAACGCACACATACAGAGAATGTTAGAAATGGGAGTATCTAGAGGTGAGGGAAGGAAAAGTAAATTTTTGGAAAGTCCCGAAGATCACACAATCAACTCCTGACCGGGACTCTGAGTCTACATACACTGGGATGGCTGCTGGAGCGGAGGGCGGAGCACTTATGGGAATGTCCCGCGTTCTGTGAAGCCAATTTCTAGTCAAGAATCAAGAGAACACATTGTGATGATCCTACTTTTCCAAATGGTGGTTTTTCAATTGTGAGTTCTGAGATAAATGAAGAGTCCTAATCCGGACTCAGAAAATAAAAGTTGCAGTGTGAATAGGAATGAAGACGATCTTGTGATTAGGGAATACAGTCTTACTCCTTTCGTTTTTGACTCTTACAAATCGCTTACGTTGTTCTACTATGTTAAAAGCTTTTAACACTCACAATAACTTGACAAGACGAGGTGGTTAAGTATGTTTATTAAACCACTGACGAGGTGGTTAAGTATGTTTTTTAAACCACTGACGAGGTGGTTAAGTATGTTTTATAAACCACTGACGGGGTGGTTAAGTCTGTTTATTAAACCACTGACGGGGTGGTTAAGTCTGTTTATTAAACCACTGACGGGGTGGTTAAGTCTGTTTATTAAACTACTATGACGGATAAAACCAGTGAGAGTAGCTAGTAGGCTTATGTTTCTAGTTATCTTATAAAGATTGTTCTGTTCATATGTGTGAAGTCTGGATGCGACGGACTGCACAAAGGAACTCAATTAAATAGAGCTAATGGGCAGAAAGGCATCATCCAGTAAACATCGTAGCTAGCACGTTGTGAGTACGGTCAGACAGAAAGGCACCCTTGTCATCTACTGCACATCAACACGCCCTCGGTTGTCTTTATCTTGTTTTACCACTGAGATCAAGTATAATTCTTCATGATTCTTGATTATTGATTAGAAACTGACTTCACAGCACGTGGGGGCATTCCCATAAGTTCTCAGCCCTCCGCTCCAGCAGTCATCCCAGTATATGTAGACCCAGAGTCCCGGTGTTGATTGTGTGATCTTGGAGACTTTCCAAAAAATTTACTTTTCCTCCCCTCACTTCTAGATACTCCCATTTCTAACACTCTCTATATGTTCTTCTTCTTCTTCTGCGTTCGTTCTCAAACTCCTGCAGATTAGCAGGATGTAGTCCGGAGAACGGAATGCGTTGTATCATGGTTTACAGCACTGCTGCGATATCTGCGCCTTTCGGCCTGACGCATCCGACTTCAGCATGGCTGTGGGTCACTGACCCTATATGGGATGGGACAGCCAACTCCATCCCATAACCTCCTTAGTCGCCTTTTACGACATGCGTGGAAGGTAAACAGTGTGCTATTCTTTTCTCCCCTTCGGGCCCCGGCAACACACGAGCGAGTAACTCTCTGTATGTGTACGTTCTCAGCCTCATTGACATCATCTGCATCTTGAAATGAAGTTATTACTGCTTTCATTATGTCTGCTTTATCTCTTCCCAGCAATGTGCCGTCTATCGCCGCATTGCCTGCCAATAAGTCGGCTCTCTCGTTTCCTCTGACCCCAGCATGACCAGGGCAGTATATCCATGTAATGCTCTGGACAACTGATTTGTTCAATAAGTTCCACCATTCTTTTCTTAGCATGAACTTTTCTATCTTGCGCAACATTCTTTGAGAGTCTGTGAGTATTCATACATCAAGTATGAGATTGCAAGAATCATATTGACGACATTGCGCAATTATCCCTCGTCTTAATCAATCCAATTCTCATTGTACAAGCGATGGCATACTCATCATGTAATATTACATCATATAACAACAACTAATACTACAGTTATGATCCTTTACGCGATAAGGGAGACTAATTGTGATTAGAAACTTGTGTTACTGTTACTGCTAGTTTTACTGCAGCCTAAAAAAATATGAAACTTTTCCTGTTCCTCGCAGGGTGTAGGCTTGTCTGTCCACGGCAAGTTCCGAGTTGCGACAGAGAGGACAGTGTTTGCTATGCCTGAAACAGCTATAGGTAAGTTGTTAGATAGTGGCTGTTTTAGAACCTCTGAAACCAACTTTCTCGTGCTGTTTCTGTACTCTGTGTGTACTCTGTACTCTCTCTTTCTTATAAAGTCCACACTGTTTCTGTAGACAGTATCTTCTCCCTGCCTTACCTATAAAGTAAAGTCCACACTCTTGAAGAAAAGCACTATTACTCTACACAGTATTTTCTCCATGCAAATCTAGACTGCAGTCTAGTCCATTTCATTGTTTGTTCTCTGTCCTTTTTTTTTCTTGATAAGACCCTATTGTCAAAATATGAATTTATTGTTTTGTATACTGTTAATTATATTTTTATTTGAGTTAGTCTGTTTTTGTACTGTAAAAATTCTTGCGTAATCATTTTCATAAATATCTGTATGAGCTATAAAAGACGGTGAATTTTACCATAAATACCTGCATAAACTACAAAAGATATGGAAGTTTACCATAAATACCTGCATAAACTACAAAAGATAGGGAAGTTTACCATAAACACCTGTATGAGCTACAAAAGATATGGAAGTTTACCATAAATACCTGCATAAGCTACAAAAGATATGGAAGTTTACCATAAATACCTGTATGAGCTACAAAAGATAGTGAAGTTTACCATAAATACCTGTATAAGCTACAAAAGATATGGAAGTTTACCATAAATACCTGCATAAACTACAAAAGATAGGGAAGTTTACCATAAATACCTGCATAAACTACAAAAGATAGGGAAGTTTACCATAAATACCTGTATAAGCTACAAAAGATAGGGAAGTTTACCATAAATACCTGTATAAGCTACAAAAGATAGGGAAGTTTACCATAAATACCTGCATAAGCTACAAAAGATAGGGAAGTTTACCATAAATACCTGTATAAGCTACAAAAGATAGTGAAGTTTACCATAAATACCTGTATAAGCTACAAAAGATAGGGAAGTTTACCATAAATACCTGCATAAGCTACAAAAGATAGGGAAGTTTACCATAAATACCTGCATAAGCTACAAAAGATAGGGAAGTTTACCATAAACACCTGCATAAGCTACAAAAGATAGGGAAGTTTACCATAAATACCTGCATAAGCTACAAAAGACAGTGAAGTTTATTAAAGTGACAAAATTACATAGATGCATTTCCCGTGAACAAAAGGAGAAGAAAACTTATTTTAAGAAAACTTATTTTAAGAAAACTTATTTGATGTTCCAGGTTTCTTCCCAGATGTTGGTGCTGGACACTTTCTTCCTCAACTAGAGGGCAAATTAGGAATCTTTTTGGCTTTGACTGGCTTCAGATTGAAATCTCGTGATGTAGCAAACATTGGTATTGCAACACATTTTGTGGAGTCATCAAAGGTCAGCATCTTTTGTAATGGTCTTTTGAAGATATGGGGTTATTTGTTGTTTGTATACGTTCACTTTTATAACCAGTGTGTGTAAATTTTGTGTGATTTCAGCCAGTAAACATGATTATGTTGTGATGCTAGTGTACATTAAAACTATAGTTGCTCCTTTCAACCCAACACATCCGATTTTGGTATAATTTTTTTTATCTAGTGGGCTTCCATAGACTATATCAGCCTTTCAATCTGTTGATAGACGTGTGAATCAACTCTGTCATGAGAGTTTATCACCAACTGTGCACTTAGACTTACAGACCAATATATTCCTGGGTGATAGTTTCCGGGGTGGATATGGTAAGCATGGAATTGGACTTGGGTTGACTGTGTCTATCTCATATGAGGTGCTCGGGTGCTAAAAATCTGGTCTCATGCAATTAGATCGATAATATATACTTACTGCTCAAAACTGAAATCCAAAAGGCAAATCCAGGAATAGGGTAATGAAGTTTTGCTAATCACTCAAGACACACATAATATCACACACAAATTGACGTTTCAACCAAAAGGCCTTTAGCAAGTCAAAAATTAAAACAAAATTAACACTTACAACAGAAAACGGACAGTAAGGATATGGACGTTCACATCGGCATGCGTAATATAGACTGACAGGAAGAGATGAAACGACACCGGACAATGAATATACAAAAATGACTACATACATGTGACACGAAACAAACAGAAACTATGGAACAACGAGAATCATACATGAGACAGTCGTTCATTAATTTCATCGGGTTTAAGAGTGCCATATTATTAAATGTAGCGGTTCTCATGCGCAAGACGGGTCCGGTCGTTAGAGAAGCACGACTTAATGGACGTAACCTGAATTTCCTGGGCGCCCCAATGGCCCGTGCCATTGAAGTGGACGTTTACTAAATAACCCGAGCGGTTTTTTAATGCTATAGAGATGTTCACAAAATCGGTTTGCGAGCCTCCTTCCAGTCTCGCCTATATATGCCATGGCGCAACGCTTGCATGTGATGGCTTAGATGACGTTGCGAAACACACTAATGAAGCTCTCCTAAATAATGGAGGTAGCTTTAGGAAATGGGATTCTCATGCAATTAGAATGTCTCTTGTTGCGTGTGTTAATGTATAAAAAAAACTTTTATTATGTAATAGATGTGTTTGATTTTTGTTTACTAACTCTTCCCATATGTTGCCAGTGCTCGAAAGGGGAACATAGAATAGTGACACTACTACCTGTCAAGTATGTTGTAAGAGGCGACTAAGGTGATTTTTGACTGGAGCTGGCTGTCATATCCCGTATAAGGTTAAAGTGACCCAGAAGGTAAGAAAGGAGTGGTGGTTGGGATGTTCAAATCCCCTCAGTAAATAGGAATATGACTTTTAGTACTAGGAACTTAGCCTAATGATGGGTCAAAAGCCAAAGACCATCCCCCTACCCCTCGCATTCTTATAAAGAGGTAATCACATTTTTTTCATTACAAGGTAGAGCCGACACATGAACACATACGAATGACTTTTGTGTATCTGCGGCCCTGTCCTGAAGACATGCTGAAGTCTGATATGTCAGGCAAAAATGCACAGATATCGTAGCTAAGCTGTAAACCATGACACAACTCACTCCATTCTATGGACTATATCTGGCTGATATGCAGGAGTTTAAAAAAGATTTTGAAGAAGTTTGCTAACTAATAAATTATTCCATCAAAATGATGTGAAGTAAATGATGTTCTAACTACTTTATTCAACAGGCAGATGAGTTAGAGAACATACTGACATCACTAAGTTCACGAGCAAGACTGGAGGATGTTGCATCTGTTCTAGGTGACTTGCATAACCAGGTGATTATTTCAAATACAAGGCAATACATTTTTTTAAAAATTATATATGTTGAAGTTCGGTGTGGTGGGCCAGTGACACAACACTGTCCGTTTTCTTGACTACATCCTGCTGGAAATCTAGTATGGCGATTGGTGTGTTAAACGAGAGATCCGATGGTAGTTTGAAAATGAACACTATCAAACAGACATAAATAGACATACAGAATTATTTTATCATGTGGCAGGAAGACCTTTTCTTTTAATCAAGAAATAAATCATAGAAATCAGAAATCATAGAGGATTGACCTCATTGATGCTTATCTTGATACCAACTGTAGAACATGGACATGCCCATTTAGTGGAGGGTAATTCTCTTAAAAACAGTTGGACATCATATGGTTCTGTTATATATCCTGTTATATATTAGGAAGTCACATAGCCCAGTGATTAGCGCACTGGCTTCTTATAAGAGTGGTGCTGGGTTCATTCCCCAGTTGATGTGGAAATGTTTTTCAAACGACAATGCCTCCCAGGTCAACCCAGCTTTAATTGAGCACCAGATTAATCCGGGAAGTAAAGACAGCGAGGGAGAGGAGATGGCTACCGACCTCATACAGCAGAGCCACTGAAATGTGAAATCGCTAACATCTCACACCCCTATGGCATTAATAAATGCTATGTCTGTGTGAGAGAGAGAGGAGATTCTACCACCCACATATAGCAAAGCGTCTGAAATGTGAAATCGCTAACATCTCACACCCCTATGGCATTAATAAATGCTATGTCTGTGTGAGAGAGAGAGGAGATTCTACCACCCACACATAGCAAAGCGTCTGAAATGTGATATCGCTAACATCTCACACCCCTACATCATTAATAAATGCTATCGTTAACTTTACTTTTTACACATGGTTCTCTGTAGTAACAATACGACACAAATCTAGGCCACAGTTTCCAAAAATAAAGTGGCCTTTTATTTGTGTGAAAAAGTGGATGTATATTGACAGTAAATGACCTGGTTATTGGTTTTTTAAACTGAAAATGTATGGATATATCTGTTTAGTTTGGAGTACAAGTTTATTCACTGTTCTGTCTGCTATTGGGAGACTGAAACATCTACCAGTCTGACAATAAATGTCGCCAAGTACCCACTGTTGTAGAAAAACATAATCAACTGCATATTTACATTTCTTCTTCTTCTTCTTCGTTCGTTCTCAAACTCCTGCAGATTAGCAGGGTGTAGTCAGGAGAACGGAATGCATTGTGTAATGGTTACAGCATTGCTGCGATATCTGCGCCTTTCGGCCTGGCACATCCGACTTCAGCATGGTTTTGGGTCACTGACCCTATATGGGATGGGACAACCAACTCCATCTCATAACCTCCTTAGTCGCCTTTTACGACATGCGTGGGAGGTAAATAGTGTTCCTATTCTTTGCTCCCCTTTCGGGCCCCGGCAACACACAGGCGATATTTACATTTGACGGTCATACTTTCATCAATCTCATATGAAAATGATGCACAATCCTGAGATTCTGAAGCAATTCTGAAGCGATTATTTTCCTTGGCTATAATTACCTATTAGTGGGTGAAGGTGGAGATATTCATTAAGGAGGGTTGTATGGGTGGGGATCTCAGTGTGTGGTGCGCACTTCTATGCATCCGGTAGCAGTCCTCGTGACTGTAACAGATGTACAACATGTGTATCGGTCACTGGTAAACTAAACAAACTTACGATCACGTTAGCAATTTTGTATTAACCGGCAGTTAGTAGCGTCACAGAATTACAAAAAAATGTGTGATTGCCGACGATTTTATAAACTGTTGGAAGGAATGCTCATTATCCAAACATGACGCCATTTCCTGCTCATACCGTTACATATTTTTCAGAGCTCCAATTGAACTTCGCAGTCATTCAAGGATTCACCAAAAAATATAAGTAATTTTTTTTTTTAAATGCCATGCCGAACTTCACTTACGAAGAAGGAACACAATCATTATCACATTATGACCAGATTTTTTACTAATTAATTATGTTTTATGTCATATCTATAGTCAAAGTTGAATGCCAGCAAAGAGTTTGTTCTTAAACCACATATGGAAAACATTAACCGGCTATTTTCTGGACAGACTATTGAGAAAATCTTTGACAATTTGGAGCAAGATAATTCGCAGTGGGCTTACCAACAACTGGAGATTTTGAAAAAAATGGTGAATATGCTTTTTCAATGACTATCTGTTTGTACGAGTATTCATTTGTATGTGTTATGTATGTGTATAATTTACTTACAGATTGGTTATTGTCTTATTAAATGAAGTCATGATTAGGATATGCTGATGGTTCTCATTGCTCGCTGTTAAACCCATTCCTATTTGTGCAATATTTAACACCAAATTTACCTAATTGCAGTTATAATTGGTACCAGATGGCAAAAGAAAAAGAGGAAGACTTTGATGGTTGTTCTTTGTAGAACAACCATCAAAGATGGTAGGACTATGCGTCTCAACAACATGCAAGAATTACACATAGTAGCTTCACATCTCTCAAACTGGAGAGCTCTGGTTTCTGCCTTATGTACAGTATTTGGCGCTGAAGGATCATAATTGTAAAATTGTAAATTTGTCATCAGTGACAGTGCCCATCACTAATAAGCAGTCATTCAGTAACATCAGAACATGAGTGGTAATGGGTTCATTCCCCCAGTTGAGGCAGAAATTGGTTGTTTTTTTCAGATCACATGGTTCCCAGGTCGACCCAGCCTTAATTGGGTACCGGATTTATCCAGGAAGAAAATACTTTGAGGGAGAGGAGATGACTACTGCCTCCATATAGCAGAGCCACTGAAATATGAGATCACTAACATCTCATACCCCTACTGCATTAATAAAAGCTTTGGGGCTACTATCTACTTCACAAAAGACACACACGATGGGTTCTTTAATTGAACACAGTTTTGGAGCTTTGAGTTAATCATCAATTTCTGATATGACTATATGCCAGGGGTTGCTTTCAATTGGTTTCTTTTGTGTAGTGGCATGGTCAGATGATGTCAAAACTAGTTTACAGTTAGCTCATTTCTTTGTACCAAAGATGGCACATAGGACAGTAGTCATTTATATTCATGTTGAGTCAAAGATGGCACATAGCACAGTAGTCATTTATATTCATGTTGAGTCAAAGATATCACATAGGAGAGTAGTCATTTATATTCATGTTGAGTCAAAGATGGCACATAGGACAGTAGTCATTTCTATCCATGTTGAGTCATAGGAGAGTAGTCATTTCTATCCATGTTGAGTCATAGGAGAGTAGTCATTTCTATCCATATTGAGTCATAGGAGAGTAATCATTTCTATCCATGTTGAGTCAAAGATGGCACATAGGACAGTAGTCATTTATATACATGTTGAGTCAAAGATGGCACATAGGACAGTAGACATTTCTATTCATGTTGAGTCAAAGATGGCACATAGGACAGTAGTCATTTCTATGCGTGTTGAGTCATAGGAGAGTAGTCATTTCTATCCATGTTGAGTCAAAGATGGCACATAGGAGAGTAGTCATTTCTATCCATGTTGAGTCAAAGATGACACATAGGACAGTAGTCATTTCTATCCATGTTGAGTCATAGGAGAGTAGTCATTTCTATCCATGTTGAGTCAATGATGGCACATAGGACAGTAGTCATTTCTATTCATGTTGAGTCATAGGAGAGTAGTCATTTCTATCCATGTTGAGTCACAGATGGCACATAGGAGAGTAGTCATTTCTATCCATGTTGAGTCAAAGATGACACATAGGACAGTAGTCATTTCTATCCATGTTGAGTCAAAGGAGAGTAGTCATTTCTATCCATGTTGAGTCAAAGATGGCACATAGGAGAGTAGTCATTTCTATTCATGTTGAGTCAAAGATGGCACATAGGACAGTAGTCATTTCTATCCATGTTGAGTCATACAAGAGTAGTCATTTCTATCCATGTTGAGTCAAAGATGGCACAAAGGAGAGTAGTCATTTCTATCCATGTTGAGTCAAAGATGGCACATAGGAGAGTAGTCATTTCTATCCATGTTGAGTCAAAGATGGCACATAGGACAGTAGTCATTTCTATCCATGTTGAGTCATAGGAGAATAGTCATTTCTATCCATGTTGAGTCATAGGAGAGTAGTCATTTCTTTCCATGTTGAGTCAAAGATGGCACATAGGACAGTAGTCATTTCTATCCATGTTGAGTCATAGGAAGAGTAGTAATTTCTATCCATGTTGAGTCATAGGAGAGTAGTCATTTCTATCCTTGTTGAGTCAAATTTGGCACATAGGAGAGTAGTCATTTCTATCCATGTTGAGTCAAAGATGACACATAGGACAGTAGTCATTTCTATCCATGTTGAGTCAAAGGAGAGTAGTCATTTCTATCCATGTTGAGTCAAAGATGGCACATAGGAGAGTAGTCATTTCTATCCATGTTGAGTCAAAGATGACACATAGGACAGTAGTCATTTCTATCCATGTTGAGTCATAGGAGAGTAGTCATTTCTATCCATGTTGAGTCAAATATGGCACATAGGAGAGTAGTCATTTCTATCCATGTTGAGTCATAGGAGAGTAGTCATTTCTATCCATGTTGAGTCAAATATGGCACATAGGAGAGTAGTCATTTCTATCCATGTTGAGTCAAAGATGACATATAGGACAGTAGTCATTTCTATCCATGTTGAGTCATAGGAGAGTAGTCATTTCTATCCATGTTGAGTCAAATATGGCACATAGGAGAGTAGTCATTTCTATCCATGTTGAGTCAAAGATGACACATAGGACAGTAGTCATTTCTATCCATGTTGAGTCATAGGAGAGTAGTCATTTCTATCCATTTTGAGTCAAATATGGCACATAGGAGAGTAGTCATTTCTATCCATGTTGAGTCAAAGATGACACATAGGACAGTAGTCATTTTTATCCATGTTGAGTCATAGGAGAGTAGTCATTTCTATCCATATTGAGTCATAGGAGAGTAGTCATTTCTATCCATTTTGAGTCAAATATGGCACATAGGAGAGTAGTCATTTCTATCCATGTTGAGTCAAAGATGACACATAGGACAGTAGTCATTTCTATCCATGTTGAGTGCCGCGTTGCAAGTTGTTGTAGTTCTTCTGTATTACTTATACCAAATATTTAGCTTTCTCTGTTTATTGTTCAGCGTAACATTTCTTTCAGTCACCTTACTTTTCTTTTATACTCTGCATTCCACATCAAGGTTTGTTTAGGGTGTGTATTTCTATCTATTCTAAGTACATGGCCGATGTAATTATGTCTTTTTTCTTAAAACTAAGAATTTGTGTCAAATTTTAAACGAATTTGAGATCACTAACTCTGCTCTTGATTAGGACTAGACCTTGTTTTCTCTGTTTCTAATGAGTCATTCTTTTGGGTACACGTAGAATAAACCGATGTGGTGTATGTCTTAATATCAAAATTTTCAGAAAAACGTTCTTTATTTACCTGGCCTAATATGTTTGGAATAGTTAACAGTTACAGATTGATATTGTCTACTGGTAAACTGCTGAAAGTGACTAGTGTCAAGTATATTGTCTAAAATATATTTGAAATTATAAACAAATAACTGTGGCAAATATATTTCTTCCCTAAGTGAATTGCTCGGTTTAAAATGTGTCTATTTTATATTCAATATTCTACAAAGGAACTTGTTTTAAAATGTATTCATGGTGACTAATATAATGATATACTTTCAGTCACCGACATCTATGAAAATTACCTTGCAACTTCTGCTTGAGGGTAAGAACCGAACATTAGCTGAGGACTTGAGAATTGAATACCGACTGAGTCAGAGATGTGTTGAAGACAAAGACTTCTATGAGGGAGTCAGAGCAGGTAATAAGGTGGATGTTTTACTTTGCTATTAACTTCATGTGGGAGTCAGAGCAGGTAATAAGGTGGATGTTTTACTTTGCTATTAACTTCATGTGGGAGTCAGAGCAGGTAATAACGTGGATGTTTTACTTTGCTATTAACTTCATGTGAATAGCATGTTATAACATATTATGCCACACTATTTCAACTAGCCCAAGGAGATTTTTTAAATTTTGCATACCATTTTCTTTGTACAATTCTACTTTTTTCTTCTTTTGTACTTGATCAAGAGATTAGTGATGAACAACTTCTGTACTTGATCAAGAGATTAGTGATGAACATCTTCTGTACTTGATCAAGAGATCAGTCTTCTTCTTCTTCAGCGTTCGCTCTCAAATAACCACAACAAATATTTCGTGTGATTTCCGCCGGGGAGCGTGGGGTACGTTGTGCTGCAAGTTCCACAGTAGAACTGTGATTATTTGCACCCCGGTTGGCCACTTGTGGTCAGGACTTCCTAGGTCCAGCACATCCGTTTTCGTCATTCCTTTATTTCGGGTTTGGTCCCTAAAGAGATCAGTGATTAACAACTTCTGTACTTGATCAAGAGATCAGTGATGAACAATCTGTCCAGTTCTTGATGTTGTCTGTCCGTGATTGTCTTTGTCCCTTCCTGCTTCTTCGACCCATGACTGTTTCCTGTATTATCACTTTTGACAAGTAATTGTGTCGTCATACATGTCCAAACCTATAAAATAACAACACAATTCATTTCCATTCTCTGGACTAAGTCCTGCTGGAGACCTTGTAGGAACATCCTGCTACAAGAGAGATCTGATGGAAGTTTGAGAATGAATGCAAAAACAACAACAAAAAACATGTCCCGACCATGAAAGTTTTTCTCATTTCACTTTTAAAAGTATGGTTACAAGATAAGTATACTGGATTTTCAAATATGCATAAAAATGATAAAACACACAAATTGACAAAGATGTAGTCAAAACAAAGAATGATAATGCACAGAAGCAACTTTTTTTATGTTGTTGTTGATGTCTGATACTGGTAAAATGGCTATTAACTTGATCATGTCCTGTTCAAAACTGAAAGATAAGGAATTGATTTCTCCTGCAACATTTGTATGTTGTCATTGTCCTTTAATTATGCTGATTGTTCCTCTAGCTTGCTGGTTAAACATTCTCATTCAGCCTCTTGCAGGTGTCGAGTTCTACTCCAAATACTATATTCACACTGAATACTAAATTCACGCTGAATACTAAATTCACGCTGAATACTAAATTCTCCAAATCTCAATTTTTTTCTGGCTAAATAAAATGTACCTCTTCAGATGAGGTAAAAAAAAAATAAAGCAATCCATAGCATTTATTAATGCCGTAGGGTTCTGAGATGTTAGCGATCTCACATTTCAGAGGCTCTGCAAATGAGGGCGCTAGCCATCTCCTCTCCTTCGCAGTCTTTACTTCCAGGATTAATCCAGTATCCATTTAAGGCTGGGTCGACCTGGGAGCCGTTGCGATCTGAAAAACATTTCCGCCTCAACTAGGGAATTAATTCAGATGAGGTACACGCCTTTCAATCATAGATATTAATCCAATTTGGTTATGTCAGGGCTATATAACTATAAATGTGATTGTAATTCTGGTAATTACCCCAACCTCCGTGATTGGTTAATATCATCCTAGGTGCGTCCTCAATAGATGTCATTACATAAAGAGGTGCGCATGAAGCCGTTTCTGCTATCTACCCATTATCCACTGTCCACTGTCTATTTGATGCCTTAGATGAAAGTATGTTTGTTCTTTTATTACAGCATACCCCAGCATGTTCCAGGCAGTAGATCCACATGACACATCTGAGTTTGGATGTAGTTATGGATGCCATCCACATGACACATCTGAGTTTGGATGTAGCTATGGATGTCACCAACATGCCATATTGAATGAATTATTTTCCACACAGTCATATAAATCATAAAAAGAAAGTAATGCGAATGAAGAAATTGGCAATGGAAAATACTGAACGAGATGTATTCCGATACAGGCTCAACCGGAATTATAACAAAACATCAACAATCTTTCAAGAAGAGATGAGAACATCAACAATCTTTCAAGAAGAGATGAGAACATCATTTGTATGACTCTGAACCGAGCATATACCACTTAATAATAACATGAACAGAATCCAATCATAAAACATTCCAGAAGGGACTGTTGCGTAACCACCATCATAAAAGTTAAAACTGTGTACCATATATTATTCAGATGTCAATATGCTGCATGATAATCAGAAAACCTGCTGACTACAGATGTGTTAGCCCATTGGGCAAATTAAACAGAGAAGCAACGCATTTCTTTTCTCTGGACTACATCCTGCTGGAAATCTAGTAGAACCATTTTCCTGCCACGAGAGAGATCGAGCGGACATTTAAGAATTAGCGCTGTAGAATCAGGACAAAACATTTTCCATAGAAATTGAACACAATAAAGAAATACTCATTAAAACAATAAAAGTTCAAATAAAATTTTATGAATGGACACAGTTAAAGCGGATGTTTCGACCAAAACACCTTTAACAAGATATTGAATAAACAACACAGAAAAAAAGAGGAAAGGAAAACTGCACTATGACTTCATGCATAAGCAATTAGAATGTATTTTTCAATTCATCCACAAACCCATAACTCATCAGGGTTACAGTGCAAAGTTGTATTTGAACTTAGTTTTATCTTTCCTCGGTATTAATTTTTGTTTGTTATTTGTATACATGAACTTTTTGAAACTGTTGTAAAACTAATTGCATGAGGATGGAGATAGAGGGAGTTACAGAAGCACTTAAGTGGTTGATAGCTGATACATCAACACACTCGGTAATACTCACAGACTCTCAAAGTATGCTGCGCAAGATAGTAAAGTACATGTTGAAAAAAGAATAGTGGGGCTTATTGAATAACTCAAATGTCCAGAGCATTACATGGATATACTGCCCTGGTCATGCTGGGGTCAGAGGAAAGAGAGAGCCGACTTATTGGCAGGCAATGCGGCAATAGACGGCACAAAGCTGAGAAGTGATAAAGCAGACTTGATCAAGGCAGTAATGAATTCATTTCAAGATGAAGATTACGTCAATGAGACAGGGAATGTATAAATACAGGGAATGTCAGAAATGGGAGTATCTAAAGGGGAGAGAAGGAAAGGTAATTTTTTGGAAGGCCCCGAAGATCACGCAATCAATACTTGACTAGGACTCTGAATCTTCGTACACTGGGATGGCTTCTGGAACATAGGGCGGTGCACTTATGAGAGTGCCCACGTGCTGTGAAAAGAGTTTCTAATCAAGAATCAAGAAAAATGGCCACTGTACAGCTCTTATTCTTACGGAATCCCATTCATAGTTAGCATTGGACCATACTAATAAAGCTTAAACACTATTAGATCACACACAAAAATCAATTCATTCCTTTTTCTGTATTTCTATTTGTTTCATGTATTCCTCCCATTTTTCTTCAACCCTTTTTTCCGAATATTTTTTATTTCTTTGTTTTCAGTTCTTATTGACAAGGACAACAACCCACAGTGGAACCCAGCAAATATTAAAGATGTTTCATCAAGCAAAGTTGAATGGTATTTCTCTCCCCTTGATGCTAAACGGGAATTAATATTATCATGATTGTGAAGTGATGTATTTTTTGTTTCATGTTTGCACTGTATTTACTTGAATGATTGTGATTGTCATTAAAAAAAAAAGAAAACGATATCAATCAATGTTTGTGTATGAGAGCATTTAGTTACAAATATTAACCCTTCAGCTGATGATGATGATGATGATGATGATGATGATGATGATGATGTTCGTCCGTCGTGATCGAGGATGACCAAAAAACTCAAACCATAATAATAATAACAATAAATAATAAAGTTAATAGTGCGTTTTTAAATGACTAGCAAGTCTAATGCGCGCACAAAATGTTCTTTTACAGAATTGACAACAATAGAAGGTATCTGTGTGAGGTTGAGATGTTTTTTCTTTTCTACGTGTCCGCTTCTGTCTTGCAGTATCTTGTTTGAATTCTTCCGCCGCTAGTGCTCCCGTTCTAATGCTGTAATGCCATGCTGTTCTATCCTGAGCGAGGCTCTCCCAAGCGCCTACGTTAATGTTAAGATGTTTCAAGGATGACTTGAGCGTGTCTTTGAAACGCTTTTTCTGTCCACCAGCTTTTCGAAATCCTGCCTTGAGTTCTCCATAATATATTTGTTTTGGCAAACGCGAGTTCTCCATACGCACAAGATGGCCTGCCCAACGTGCCTGCGCCTTCATAAGTATTGTGTGGATGCTTATTGAGGTTGATTTTTCCAAGACCTCGTAGTGTGGTACTTTGCCCCACCAATGGATGTTTAGTAATTTACGTAGGCAGGTAAGATGGAAAATATTTAATTTTCTTGCATGTCTAGCATACACTGTCACGTTTCGCAGGCGTATAGTAAGGTTGGTATAACAGAAGCATGATATACTTGTAGTTTGGTGGTTGTTCTTATACCTTCAGCTGATACACGCGAGTTTACTCATTTCTCCCTATGACTGTTAACTCAAGTGAACTCATTTTTGTGTTTTCTATCCTTTCATTACTAAACATTATTTCACTTTGAAATCATCAAACTCCTGTCCATGTCAAACATACCATCCATGCAGTATATATTTTCTGGTGTCAATAAAACAGCCAGTACTGTGGTGTAGCTCCTATTTTTGTACGGCAAGAAAAGGAATCAGCACAAGCATCAGAGTCATTGGGCAAACGAATTTAACACATCTGGGATCAGTTACTGTGAACAATACATCAGCTAAAGGGTTAAGAAGTTATATTTTTCCAGTGTCACCATATGGTTGAGAGAATTGGGCAATAACATCAGCAATGAAAAAGAAAATATCTGCATTTGAAATGAAGTGCTATAGAATGGTTCCATGAACATCATTGATAGGGATGATCCAGTGCAGATTTCCACAAAGATCTGAACCTAGAGGAGGATTGACTATCAAGAAGAAGATGAAATAATCCCTGTAGCTCTTGATGACCATTTAGCTCTTTTCTGACAAAAATACAGGTTCTTCTCAGTTAAGTAGCCAAAGTGGTACCAGGACTTGTATAAGACTATCTCAAAGACATGGTTGAAATAGAGGAGTTTATGGATGCATGTTTAACCCTCAAAGACAGACATTCCAGTGTGCCAGTAACCCAGGATCATCACCTCCTGCCAGGAGTGCAGCATACACATTAGTGCCAAACTAGTTCATCATTCTTCTGTCACATCTCTTGACCTATCCACAGTGATGGCACATCTAGCAATCCGCATCACCTAGGAATCTGTCACAAAAGGACAAAGGTGCAATGTCCGATGTGCATCTTTTTGTCATCCATAGAGATCATTTGATGGAAGACAACAGTCAGAAATTGAGAACATTTGATAGGAGACAAAATCAGAAATTGAGACGGACATGCAGTGATCACGATTTTATTTTCGCAGGTGACAAGTTTTCAGCCTATTCTCCCCCCCCCCCCTCCAAATTTCTATATTTGCCTCCTACAACATACCTGGAAATACATTTTCTACACTCTATTCTGTGCATCAGGAACTAGATATGCCAGGCCCTGGTTGCCACACAGGTGAATAATCTTGGAACGATAGGTTCCGGGAAAGAGAAAAGGAGGTCACTCAGAATGCAGGTGGACACAGGATATTCAGTGCATTTTCAATATGGCACTGGAAGTAGTAGAACATATTTCACAGAATCAAGAGACTTACAGAGTGGCAGTGAGAACTTCATTCTATAAAGGACATGTCACATAGAAGACGCATGAAGTTGTGAGGAAGACTGCATTTAATCTGGATATCATCTATAAACCTGTAACATGTCAGAGTCGTAATGGGATCCCATTGGATGTATCAACACACAGAGTCATCCAGCAATTTCTATCTTCAGCAGTGAAAATCAAACTGTATAAGTCGCTGGTGCTTTCTGTTGTGTTGTATGGTTGTGAGAGTTGGACACTCACTGCAGACAGAGAGAGAAGATTACATGCTTTCAAGTACAAATGCTACAGAAGAATTCTACGAATTTCCTATAGGGAACATAAGACCAATGTGTACGTAAGAAATAAAGTAGAGATGTGTGCAGGTGTTCAGGAACCATTGCTTTCAATAGTGAAATGACGAAAATTAGCATGGTTCGGACATGTATGCAGGCATGATTCCTTGTCAAAAACAATACTGCAGGGAACTGTCGAGGGTGGAAGAAGCAGAGGGGGACAAATAAAGGCATGGACAGACAACATCAAGGAATGGACAGGACAGGATATTGCCACACTCATCCGCATGGTTGAGTGAGGAAAGAATTCGCAGGAGGACTGTGTGCTGAAGCATCCAATGTGATACCCTTAGACCCTGAAGGGTTACGGGTTTATTGATTGATTGATCTTCAGCAATACAGACGAGTGAGGACAAATCTGGACTTTTTCAGTCCTTGATGTTGTTTCTCCATACTTTTATTTGTCCTTCTCTACTTCTTCCACATTCAGCCATTTTTTCAACATTCATTCAACGATCCTGCAGTAGGGACTATTGTATTTTTGACAAGGAATCATGTTGGCATACATGTCCAAACCATGCCAATTACCAAACCATTATATTATATTTGTTGTTTCACTATTGAAAGTAATGGTTCATGGGAACGTGTATACATCTTTTCTGGGTATCAATACATGAATGAATCATGAACACAATTTTGAGAGGTTTAAATAATGCACACTTACAAATGTCCACAAATAAGCAGATGTGATATTTTTACCGTAAGGTCTTCATCCAGATACAAGTAAACAGACATAGAAAAAAGGAAAACAGCATTACTTATATTATATATTCATGTTTCACTCCCTTTGAAGCAATAGTGCTCAATAAATCTTATCCTATCTTTAGCTATTGTTTCCATTTATTTCCTGTCTTATATACTTTGTATATATATATATATATATATATATATATATAACTCTTTTCTCTAGATATGTTGTGGTATTCCTCTTGCATTGTGGGTTCCAGAACAATGCCTTCTGTTTCTTTTCTTTGTGTATGTTCTATATATCTTTATCATTGTTTCTTTAGTTGTATCTCTATTTGTGTATTTTTACTTCTTTCTACTTCTGTGTGTTGCTGGCCTGGATTGGAAACAGAGAATAACAACACCGTAACATACCACACATGTTGTATGAGGGGGGAATCGATAATAAGCTGTGTTTATCTAAGCCAGAGTTTTATAAAAAATGTATATATAATATTAAATCATATGTATTTTTTCTGCTACAGACCCCAAAAAATCTGTCCATCTATCTTTTTATTGCAAATATAAAGGCTCAATTTTTCAAGAGCTTATAGACCCCCTGAGAGGACCCACACACCAGTTTAAGAACCACTTATCTATGTCATTGATATTTGCATAGCTGATAACTTCCTTTCTTGCAGTGTTCATCTTCCCCTGGCACTCTGCACTTTTGCGTTCGTTCTCAAATTCCTGCAGATTAGCAAGATATAGTCCTGATAACGGAAAATATTGTATTAGTTTACAGCTTAACTATGACTGCGCCTGACACATCCAACATCAACATTGTTTCTGGGACACTTTGACGCTATATGAGATAGGACAGCCACTCCACTCGAAAACCTCCTTAGTCGCCTCATATGACATGCATGGAAGGTAAACATTGTTTCCATTTGTTTACAGCCCTTTCGGACCCTGGCAACTCATGGGCGTTATATGCATTATGATGTATCTAAGAGAGTCAGATATTTTGTTGGTTGCACTGTAGAAGATCAAGGCAATTCAGAAATCACATGATGAAGTCGGATGTGCTGGTAGAAGCTCAATGTAATCAAGAAATTCCCATGATGACGTCAGATGTGCTGGTAGAATGTGCAGATATCACTGCCAAGTTGTAAACCATGATGTAAAGCGTGAATGGTGCCATTCTTACTTGTCATATTATGTTGTGAATGTGTTCTTGGTGAAGGTATTTTAATTGAAACGTCGATTTGTGAGTGTTATTATGTGTACTACCAGTCATAAGCAACACTTAATTACCCTGTTCCAAGTTTCTCCGAACCATTTTTTACTGTCCAGCTGGACTTTGAGAACAAACACAGAAGAATAAACTCTCAACAGGAAAGTACCTCCTCAAAAGCTGAACACCAACCCATTATTTTCAATACAGTAGAATCCCATTATAACAACTTGTTCCGCACCAACGAAATATGTATGTAATAACGGAAATTCGCTATATACAGTACAAAAAATACAAAATAAATATAATTGGGTACTTTGATAAAGTGTTGTTAGATAAGGAAATTTGTTATAAAAGAATGTGTTATTTATTGATTCCTTTATATTACTTTCAACGTCATATGTTTTCAAATTCGACTAAAAGTTATATTTTTATATTTTTTGTTCGCTTCGGCATCTCTAATTTTCCTTCCTATTTTTCCAGGAAGAATTTTTTTTTTTTTCAATTATTTCTAGTATACACCCTACTCTTCATTACTTTCAAGCGTCCGTGTGTTGCCGGAGCCCGAAAGGGGAGCAAAGAATAGCAACACTGTTTACCTTTCACGCATGTCGTAAAAGACGACTAAGGAGGTTATGGGATGGAGTTGGCTGCCCCATCCCATATAGGATCAGTGAACCAAAGCCATGCTGAAGTCGGATGTGCCAGGCTGAAAGGCGTAGATATCGCAGCAATGATGTAAACCATGACAGAACACATTCCGTTCTCCGGACTACATCCTGCTAATCTACAGGAGTTTGAGAAGGAACGCAAAAGAAGAAGATTACTTTCAAGCAAAATTGGAAATCCAACTATACATGCATAAAATCAACAAAATTGTTTAATTAAAATTCTTTCTATCCTGTTCGAATCCGCCATAGAACTCCTGCATACTCCTGGTCCATCACATCAGTTTGACAGCCAGCCCTGCCATGCCAATCACAGATATGCAGTTTAGGATTAAAGTGTAGGTCATGTCTCGGACACTGCATCACATACGGGTTACCCCACGCACATGACACATAGAGAGAACACTCACCAGGATGTGGGAATAGACCACTCTGTGATATGCCACATGTGAATTCTGAAACCAAATTATGAAAAAAAAGTTGGTCAAATCTATAAGAGATTTTAGTTTACAGATGAGAAAAAATCATATAATCTAAGGACATAATATGTATATACATTTTTCGACTTTTTTACTCTTTAATTGCTAAGCACGAGTTTGCTCATTCTTCTCTGTGACTGCTAAAGACTAGTTACAAATTTTGGTTTTTTTTTTATCTATTGCTAAAAATTATTTCACTCTCAAGTCTCCAAGCGTCAGTACATTTCAAATTTCTTATCCATGCAGTAGACCTTATATATTTTCTGGTATCAATCGAATAGTAAGAGTCGATGAAGTTCTTATTTTTCTATGACAAGAAAAGGAGTCAGCACAGGGAGAGATTCCTTGAAAACTGAATTGACGATATATCTGGGATCTTCTTCTTCTTCTTCGTTCATTCTCAAACTCCCGCTGGATCTCCCTTACAGCAGGACCATGGTCCTACTAGATTTCCAGCAGGATGTAGTCCAGAGAATGGAAATGCGATGTGTCACCGTTTTATTTGCGCCAGTGGCCCGACACGTCCGTCTTCGGCTGTATATCTGGGATAACTTGCTAAGAACAATGTCGCAACTAAAGGGTTGATTCTTCTAATTTTACCTAAAGTACTATAATTCTCAACCAACTTATCCAACATGAAGTGAAGTCATGATGGGGGGAGGAGGGGGCTTCTCTACTGAAGTAAGAGAAATACATGTTGACATATGAGAACAACATGAGAACATAAGTAGACAGTTACTGCAGCTCTAATATGGCTATCAGAAACCATATGTGAACATAACAGTTATTCTGTCTGAATCTCAATTCATTTTTGAGAAGATGCAAAGTTGATATCAGCATCATGAGTAGATAACTTACATGGAGAGCTCTGATGTCCAAATGATTATTAGGTCTATTGTTCCTGTCATTTGTTTAGATGTTTAGAAATGAGCAAGCTAACATGCTGGCTACAGGGGAAACTTGGAAACTGAGAAACGAAGTTTTGCTAATCACTGGAAATATACAGGGACCAAACCCGAAATAAATTAATGGCGAAAACGGATGTGCTGGACCTCGGACGTCCTGACCACAAGTGGCCAACCGGGGTGCAAATAATCACAGTTCTACTGTGGAACTTGCAGCACAACGTACCTCACGCTCCCCGGCGGAAATCACACGAAATATTCGTTATTGTTATATGAGAGGGAACGCTGAAGAAGAAGACTGGAAATACACAGAATAATACACAAAACGACGTTTCGACAAAAATAAATTTATCAAGGACACGACGTGTAAAGAACGGCACAATCCACGATCACATCATAACAGAGCTAAAGGTATAAATGCCGGAAGAGTATGAAGTATCCTTTTTTAAAGCTATATTTCTATTGGTTACTTGTTATCAACGGATATCATTGCAGACATATTGATGCTCAGTCTCCTCTAGCTGTTTCAGCACATCCTTCTTATCCATTGTTAACACCCTATATATTAGTGCCTTTGGTGCAAGTCTGTCTGTTCTCTCATTACTGCAGACTCGGATGTAATGATTAATATTGGATAAGTTAATATGATTAATATTGGATAAGTTAATATGATTAATATTGGATAAGTTAATATGATTAATATTGGATAAGTTAATATGATTAATATTGGATAAGTTAATATGATTAATATTGGATAAGTTAATATGATTAATATTGGATAAGTTAATATGATTAATATTGGATAAGTTAATATGATTAATATTGGATAAGTTAATATGATTAATATTGGATAAGTTAATATGATTAATATTGGATAAGTTAATATGATTAATATTGGATAAGTTAATATGATTAATATTGGATAAGTTAATATGATTAATATTGGATAAGTTAATATGATTAATATTGAATAAGTTAATATGATTAATATTGGATAAGTTAATATGATTAATATTGAATAAGTTAATATGATTAATATTGGATAAGTTAATATGATTAATATTGGATAAGTTAATATGATTAATGTTAGATAAGTTAATATGATTAATGTTAGATAAGTTAATATGATTAATGTTAGATAAGTTAATATGATTAATGTTAGATAAGTTAATATGATTAATGTTAGATAAGTTAATATGATTAATGTTAGATAAGTTAATATGATTAATGTTAGATAAGTTAATATGATTAATGTTAGATAAGTTAATATGATTAATGTTAGATAAGTTAATATGATTAATGTTAGATAAGTTAATATGATTAATGTTAGATAAGTTAATATGATTAATGTTAGATAAGTTAATATGATTAATGTTAGATAAGTTAATATGATTAATGTTAGATAAGTTAATATGATTAATGTTAGATAAGTTAATATGATTAATGTTAGATAAGTTAATATGATTAATGTTAGATAAGTTAATATGATTAATGTTAGATAAGTTAATATGATTAATGTTAGGTAAGTTAATATGATTAATGTTAGATAAGTTAATGATTAATGTTAGATAAGTTAATATGATTAATGTTAGATAGGTTAATATGATTAATGTTAGATAAGTTAATATGATTAATGTTAGGTAAGTTAATATGATTAATGTTAGATAAGTTAATATGATTAATGTTAGATAAGTTAATATGATTAATGTTAGATAAGTTAATATGATTAATGTTAGATAAGTTAATATGATTAATGTTAGATAAGTTAATATGATTAATGTTAGATAAGTTAATATGATTAATGTTAGATAAGTTAATATGATTAATGTTAGATAAGTTAATATGATTAATGTTAGATAAGTTAATATGATTAATGTTAGATAAGTTAATATGATTAATGTTAGATAAGTTAATATGATTAATGTTAGATAAGTTAATATGATTAATGTTAGATAAGTTAATATGATTAATGTTAGATAGGTTAATATGATTAATGTTAGATAAGTTAATATGATTAATGTTAGATAAGTTAATATGATTAATGTTAGATAAGTTAATATGATTAATGTTAGATAAGTTAATATGATTAATGTTAGATAAGTTAATATGATTAATGTTAGATAAGTTAATGATTAATGTTAGATAAGTTAATATGATTAATGTTAGATAAATTAATATGATTAATGTTAGATAAGTTAATATGATTAATGTTAGATAAGTTAATATGATTAATGTTAGATAAATTAATATGATTAATGTTAGATAAGTTAATATGATTAATGTTAGATAGGTTAATATGATTAATGTTAGATAAGTTAATATGATTAATGTTAGATAAGTTAATATGATTAATGTTAGATAAGTTAATATGATTAATGTTAGATAAGTTAATATGATTAATGTTAGATAAGTTAATATGATTAATGTTAGATAAGTTAATGATTAATGTTAGATAAGTTAATATGATTAATGTTAGATAAATTAATATGATTAATGTTAGATAAGTTAATATGATTAATGTTAGGTAAGTTAATATGATTAATGTTAGATAAGTTAATATGATTAATGTTAGATAAGTTAATATGATTAATGTTAGATAAGTTAATATGATTAATGTTAGATAAGTTAATATGATTAATGTTAGATAAGTTAATATGATTAATGTTAGATAAGTTAATATGATTAATGTTAGATAAGTTAATATGATTAATGTTAGATAAGTTAATATGATTAATGTTAGATAGGTTAATATGATTAATGTTAGATAAGTTAATATGATTAATGTTAGATAAGTTAATATGATTAATGTTAGATAAGTTAATATGATTAATGTTAGATAAGTTAATGATTAATGTTAGATAAGTTAATATGATTAATGTTAGATAAGTTAATATGATTAATGTTAGATAAGTTAATATGATTAATGTTAGATAAGTTAATATGATTAATGTTAGATAAGTTAATATGATTAATGTTAGGTAAGTTAATATGATTAATGTTAGATAAGTTAATATGATTAATGTTAGATAAGTTAATATGATTAATGTTAGATAAGTTAATATGATTAATGTTAGATAAGTTAATATGATTAATGTTAGATAAGTTAATATGATTAATGTTAGATAAGTTAATATGATTAATGTTGGATAAGTTAATATGATTAATGTTAGGTAAGTTAATATGATTAATGTTAGATAAGTTAATATGATTAATGTTAGATAAGTTAATATGATTAATGTTAGATAAGTTAATATGATTAATGTTAGATAAGTTAATATGATTAATGTTAGATAAGTTAATATGATTAATGTTAGATAAGTTAATATGATTAATGTTAGATAAGTTAATGATTAATGTTAGATAAGTTAATATGATTAATGTTAGATAAGTTAATATGATTAATGTTAGATAAGTTAATATGATTAATGTTAGATAAGTTAATATGATTAATGTTAGATAAGTTAATATGATTAATGTTAGATAAGTTAATATGATTAATGTTAGATAAGTTAATATGATTAATGTTAGATAAGTTAATATGATTAATGTTAGATAAGTTAATATGATTAATGTTAGATAAGTTAATGATTAATGTTAGATAAGTTAATATGATTAATGTTAGATAAGTTAATATGATTAATGTTAGATAAGTTAATATGATTAATGTTAGATAAGTTAATGATTAATGTTAGATAAGTTAATATGATTAATGTTAGATAAGTTAATATGATTAATGTTAGATAAGTTAATATGATTAATGTTAGATAAGTTAATATGATTAATGTTAGATAAGTTAATATGATTAATGTTAGATAAGTTAATATGATTAATGTTAGATAAGTTAATATGATTAATGTTAGATAAGTTAATATGATTAATGTTAGATAAGTTAATATGATTAATGTTAGATAAGTTAATATGATTAATGTTAGATAAGTTAATATGATTAATGTTATATAAGTTAATATGATTAATGTTAGATAAGTTAATATGATTAATGTTAGATAAGTTAATATGATTAATGTTAGATAAGTTAATATGATTAATGTTAGGTAAGTTAATATGATTAATGTTAGATAAGTTAATATGATTAATGTTAGATAAGTTAATATGATTAATGTTAGATAAGTTAATATGATTAATGTTAGATAAGTTAATATGATTAATGTTAGATAAGTTAATATGATTAATGTTAGATAAGTTAATATGATTAATGTTAGATAAGTTAATGATTAATGTTAGATAAGTTAATATGATTAATGTTAGATAAGTTAATATGATTAATGTTAGATAAGTTAATATGATTAATGTTAGATAAGTTAATATGATTAATGTTAGATAAGTTAATATGATTAATGTTAGATAAGTTAATATGATTAATGTTAGATAAGTTAATATGATTAATGTTAGATAAGTTAATATGATTAATGTTAGATAAGTTAATATGATTAATGTTAGATAAGTTAATATGATTAATGTTAGATAAGTTAATATGATTAATGTTAGATAAGTTAATATGATTAATGTTATATAAGTTAATATGATTAATGTTATATAAGTTAATATGATTAATGTTAGATAAGTTTATATGATTAATGTTAGATAAGTTAATATGATTAATGTTAGATAAGTTAATATGATTAATGTTAGATAAGTTAATATGATTAATGTTAGATAAGTTAATATGATTAATGTTAGATAAGTTAATATGATTAATGTTAGATAAGTTAATATGATTAATGTTAGATAAGTTAATATGATTAATGTTAGATAAGTTAATATGATTAATGTTAGATAAGTTAATATGATTAATGTTAGATAAGTTAATATGATTAATGTTAGATAAGTTAATATGATTAATGTTAGATAAGTTAATATGATTAATGTTAGATAAGTTAATATGATTAATGTTAGATAAGTTAATGATTAATGTTAGATAAGTTAATATGATTAATGTTAGATAAGTTAATATGATTAATACTAGATATATTTATTCTTAACGAGAATTGTCTTCTCGTTCGCAGTTTAACTTGTTTACACAGCAAGTCCGGTTTTTTTTTATAAATGCTGTTGTACTTGAACACTCCTTATTGGTCCAATACAGCTTTCCATGGATGTCTGTCTCTGTGGGTCAGTGCTCCTCCCTTAACTGGTTTAGTGTAATGCAGTCTCGAAGGATATGTTCGTCGGTCTGTGCTGCTTCCCACAGGAACACAGTGGTGATGGAACTAGACTGAATCTATTTAAGTGGTTTTTTAGTCTATTGTGTCCCCTCTTGCAGAAGTTGACTTGCTCAGCTATGTCAAGATAAACGTAGTTTTCTTTTGGGTGGATGACTTTCCTGAAAACTTTAATGGAAAAGGTCCTATTTTCCTGGTAGTTGATTTCTGAGTCATTTTGTTTCTGTGTTGCTCTAACTTTTCTTAGAATATCTGCATTTGTAGATATACCACAGTGGAATGGTTTCTAGTACTACCCTTCTTTGGATGCTCACTTCTCATATGGCTTCTTTCAGGTCATGCAGTTTATTTCTGTCAAGGGCAGACATTACATCAGTACGAAACACCACCTGATGACATTGACTTGTCTAGGTGTGTTGCGTGATACAATGGTTGTTGGTGTGCCTCTCGGCTTGGTATCTCCGACTTCAGCACCTGTGCTTGCTTGAGCAGGACTGTGATCCTATTCAACATAGGGTATAGCCCGACCATTTGATTGACGACGAACTTTGACGTCATCACGACAACATGGCGCTGTGCTTTCTTTCGGTGGTGCAGGCATATGTGTTATTTATTATATTCAGTGAATTAATGTGCAGTAGACAATAAGACAATGTGTTGGGAAAATATCTTCAAGGTTATTTCGTCAACGGATAACAAAAAAGTGAACGCATTATCTAGTGTATAAGTTTTTAGGTGGATGCATACGAAGTTAGGTTGTGACCTAGTTAAATGTTAGGGAAGCGCTCAGCGTGAAGTTTAAACATGATGTAGTGTCAACATCAGTAACGTGCAATAGAGATAAAGAAAGAAAACACATCCATGTAACCACATCATATGGACAGCTGGAAAGGAGATGGGCTCCACTGGCTAACCCTTTTGCCCACTGAAATACTACAATGGACAAGATATTTCCACTTTCATCCGCATCGCTGAGGATATAATTCAGTGGAGGTGGAGGAGTATGTGTGCTGAAGCGTGCAATGTGGTACCCCTACGACCCTGAAGGGTCACGGGTTCATTTATTGATTGATAGCCCGACCAATCTTAGTTTCCAGCCTCTTTTGTCTGGACTAAGCACCATCTCCACTTCAAGGGGTTGACCTTGATGGGGTAAATCTTAACGAGAATGAAAATCGTAAACTGACTTACCACATCTCTCACCAAAAGCCTGCTGACACCTACATATTGGTTGGTTATCTCCTCCAAGGTAGCAAACGCCCCGCCCAGAGCAATAATTTGATGGACAAATATCCCGCCTTCCTGACCAAATTTGACAATTATAACCTCGCCAACCTGGCAAACATCGGCAGATGAAAGAATGAGGCGGGACTTCTCTGTTGAAGTACACATAACAAAAATGTCATCAAGTTAGAACATTTCTTATTTATTCAATTCAATTTTTTGTTCTCTGGTTTCAGTTCACAACCATATTTTCATGTTGTTGTTTTTTTAATTATCACCTATGGTTTACTGTGTTGCACTGCATCTTTTTTTTTTTGTATACCTGTTAATCTATCATTTTCTTCTTTCATATGACTATATAGTATTTATATTGATCTATCTATTAATCTACCAGCTTAAAAAAACTTTTTTACTACGTATTTTCCGGTTAAGGAGTACAGGGAGGCTTTTCAACTGTGGAAATAAAGGCCGCATTGTCATAACTGTTACTGTGACGTGTACAAGAAAAGGCTTTTTTTATTGCACCTCCGAAAAACAAAAATCTTTGTACTTACCGTGAATTGAACAGGTAGTGTCACCTGTGATACCGCCCCCCCCCCCCCGCCCCCAGAACTAACCCTTCCCCCTTCCAAAAAATCTTCTTCTCGTTTGGAGTTTGACATGTCTACACAGCAAGTCCTGTTTTCTTAATAAATTCTGCTGTATTTGAAAGCTCCTCAGTGCTCCCATACATCTTTCTGTGGATATCCATCTCTGTGGGCCAGTGTTCTTCCCTTAACTGGTTTAGTGTATTGCAGTCTTGCAGGATATGTTCAGCAGTCTGTACTGGCTGCCCACAAGGGCATAATGGTGATGGGACCAGTCTTAGTCTATTTAAGTGACTGTTTAATCTGTTGTGTCCTGTTCTGAGGCGGAAGATAATAATCTGCTCTGTCGAGATAGTGGTAATTGTCTTTTGGGTGGTCGACTTTCCTGATGGCTTTGATGAGAGTCTTCTTTTCTTGGTAGGTGATTTCTTGGTCTTTTTGTTCCTGTGTTGCTCCATCCTTTGCCTCTTCATTTCCTGGTATGCCACAGTGGGATGGCATCCACTGTAGTATTACCCAAAAAATCTAATATTTTCTGTCTCCCTTCCAAGCTATATTCCTCAACTGCGCTCATATAAAGGGACACAATAAATGTAATGTTTTTGTTAACATTGCTTTATCTCCTCCAACTTAATTTCGTACACTAACTCTGGTTACATTTTTTTTATGAGACTATATTTAGTTCGGTTAAAAAAAAATAGGCCACGTCTGCTTAACAGGAACCATCTTTTCTGCCACGCCCAACATCTTACGTTGTCTTGCTTCCTTTTCTTCATCTGTTATCTTGCATGTATCATTCCCTTCTATATCCTCTTGAGGCACAGCCAACATTGTCCCATTCTTATTTTGCATTTATTCTCAAACTCCTGCAGTTACCAGGATATAGACCAGAAAATAGAATGCATTTTGTGTTACATCTTGGATGTGATATATGCGCCTTTCAGCCAGACACATCTGATCTCAGCATGGGTCATTTTCTACGGGATGGTGTAGTAAACCTATACACAACCTTTCTTAGTCAACTCCTACAACATACGTGACGACAGATCACAGTGTTAGCATTCTCGCTCATATTTTAGTCCAGCAACATATACAGTGGAATCCCTTTATAGCGCATTCTGTTATAACATATTTTCCTATATAACAATATTTTCACAATTCTCAATTATATTTATTCTATATTGTTTGTACAGTATATGGCGAATTTCTGTTATAACGTACATATTTTGTAGGTTCGGGCCAAGTTGTTATAATGGGATTGCACTGTATAGACCGATATGTCTGCATACAATGGGGACTACCCACCAGAAGAGTGTTTACATTAAGAAAGATCACTAGCAGCAATCTTCCTCTTCATTTGTCAGATTTGTTTGACGGAGTCCAAAATGGAAAAATGAATTGCCTGCCATGCATGTTGTAAGAGGTGACTAATAATGTACTGGGGTGAAGTAGGCTGTCGCATCCTATAGAGTGTCAAAGTAACTCAGAAGCCATGCTGAAGTTGAATGTGTCATGTCACAAGACGCAGATATCGCTGCCAAGCTGTACACCATGACATATTGCATTCCGTTCTCCATATAACATCATGCTCATCTGCAGAAGTGTATTCTTCTGAGTTCATTCTCAAACTCGTGCAGATTTGAACATATATTGAGGTGATACATTCATACTGATACAGCATTGTGGTCAAAAGTAACATTGATACAACTAAATAATTGCAAACCTTTATGTGATTGGATAAAGTAACATTGATACAAATAAATAAGTACAAACCTTTATGTGATTGGATAAAGTAACATTGATACAACTAAATAATTGCAAACCTTTATGTGATTGAATAAAGTAACATTGATACAACTAAATAATTACAAACCTTTATGTGATTGAATAAAGTAACATTGATACAAATAAATAAGTACAAATCTTTATTTGATTGGATAAAGTAACATTGATACAACTAAATAATTGCAAACCTTTATGTGATTGAATAAAGTAACATTGATACAACTAAATAATTGCAAACCTTTATGTGATTGAATAAAGTAACATTGATACAAATAAATAAGTACAAACCTTTATGTGATTGGATAAAGTAACATTGATACAACTAAATAATTGCAAACCTTTATGTGATTGGATAAAGTAACATTGATACAACTAAATAATTGCAAACCTTTATGTGATTGGATAAAGTAACATTGATACCACTAAATAATTGCAAACCTTTATGTGATTGGATAAAGTAACATTGATACCACTAAATAATTGCAAACCTTTATGTGATTGGATAAAGTAACATTGATACAACTAAATAATTGCAAACCTTTATGTGATTGGATAAAGTAACATTGATACCACTAAATAATTGCAAACCTTTCTGTGATTGGATATCTATCTAAACAAAATATGGTGGAATGTGCGTTCTACCTACACAAAAATACTACCTCTGAGAAAGAGTCCTGTTCTTAAAAAGCATTGCCACATTTAGGCTAACACCTTGAAGTGGACATGGCCATATATGGGGGCTTAGTTCAACCAACATAAGCTAGAAACGAAGACTGGTCGCGCCATTCTCTATATCGAGCAGGACCACAGTTCTACCGACATCAGCAACCATGGTATCATACAACCCGACTATTTAACATTCTGCGAGCGAGAAGATAAAAAAGCATTGCATATGCTGTAGAGAACTGGAGTCTCCTATGAAGGAAAGCTCTTGAGAAACATTCTATTCTCCCAAATTGCACATAAAAATGAGATTCATACGTGTAATTCCTAGGGGCGAAACCAAACACAATAGCGGTTAATGTCTGGCGAATGTGGCCAATTTCTTGTAACCAGTGATGGTGTGTTAAACTCATTAAGAGATAAACAATATTAACAAAAATATTACATTTATTGTGTCCCTTTATTCGAGCGCAGTTGAGGCATGTAGCTTGGAGGGGAGACAGTGTATTTTAGTTTTTTGGAAAGGGGATTAGTTAGTTGTTGTGAATCGGTGTCACGGGGGGGGGGTGTTCGTTATTGTGGGGGTGGCGGTTAGGGTTTGGTTAGTGTAGGCTTATTGCTGTTGTGAATCTAAGTGAATTTTAATACATTTCTACTGGATGCGCCAATCATTATAGTAATACGAGGTCATTGGGTGATCTTGACTGCATATCTTTTCTCAATGTATCAGTCCTCAAGTCTGTAGCAAAAATACAGGATCTTTTTCTGTAGCTGGCAAATTCATTAAACATAAATCTGCGATTGCATTAGCCATGTTGGTTTAGCCTCGTGTCGTCTGCTAAACACGTGATATTTCTGTGACGACACGAAAGATGCGCAAATTATAAAAGAATTGCATGGTTGTGTTCATAACATTACAAAAGTTGAACTGTTATCACATGATGAGGTCACATTTGCTTAATATGTACCACAACAGTTATCATTTTAATAGGTGAGTTTTATCAAATATTTTATTTAATATTTTGATGAAGAACAATCAGTTCTGGTTTGGAATCCGTGCCTCCTTATTTAATGATTTCCCTTACTATCTATGTCTATCAGTTATTTTCATCATTTAATAATTTAAATATACATCTATTTAGGGTTAGGATTACATATATGTAAAACATAACTAACCCTCTCCCTAGTCCTAAAACATGAATATTTAAATTAATTATTTGAATAATATTTATACTAATTACTCCTAAAATAAGCAAGGAGATACGGCTTCCAAACCAGAACCGAAAAACCATTAGAAAATGTGTACTTACATGCAGGTACCCATGTTTCTGCAAGGGGATGTTAAACATGATCCTCGCGATTTTATTTCACAGTTGTCTCCCGTGAATGGACTTTGGCATCTGTCAGGAAAATACACAATACACTCTAGAAAAATATACAAAATACACAATTTAAAACGGTGGATTCTCAATTGCAACGTTTTGATGCACGAACAATAAGTGGGAGTCCATATTTACTATTACAATACAGTTATGCCACACCGATAATAATATAGGCTATTCATAATCGAAATGAGTCGGGATTCAGAATCACTGGACCCACAAATTATATTGTTTATTAATAATGTAACAAAAATATAATTCAGCATTTTCTTAGCTGTAAATAAATAACTGTAATAGTTGTGACAAATTTGTTGCCCCCTTTTCTCCATCTTGTCAACAACTGTCAAAACTTCTGAGACTTCTGGTCTAGCTACTGTGCAAGGATGTGAAAAATTCACAAATTTATTAAAAATATGAATAACAGCAGCTTATATGAGACCTCTAAGAAAAGTAGAAAACAGAACAAGAAGAGAACATGTGAGGAGTTTTGGAGTTCTGAAGACATGTTATTTAGCCATGTTGCGTAATACCGTGGTTGCTGGGGCGCTTTTCGGCCTGGTATCTCCGACATTAGCAGCGGTACGTGCTTGGTCAGGACTGCGATCCTGCTAGATATAGGGAGTGGTTTGATCAATCTTAGTTTCCAGCTTCTGTTGGTTGGACTAAGCCCCATCTTCACTTCAAGGAGTTGGTCTCGATGGGGATATGAGGAATTAAGAGATTACAAAAACTTGGAGCATCTTCTATGGTCAAATATTGAAAAACAGAGACTGAAATGGTTCGGTCACTTAATGAGAATGAAATCTTACTGTCAAATACTGCAAGTTTCCTTTTAAGGAGTTACAGAGAGGGATTTTGTAGCTGTGTGATAAAGATCCCATGCTCTTGCTGTCGCCACTTCGTGTACATGGTGTTTTTTAATTTACCCTCCGACAGGAAAAAACAAAGTCCCTAAAGAGGATCAAACTCTAGACCTCACTAGAGTGAGGCCAATGCTCTAACCTCTCAGCCATGCACCACAAGTCATACTGGTCAGCAGAAAAAGCATACAACATGACAATAGAGACATAAAGAAGCAGAGGGAGCCCAAGAAGAATGTGGATTGAAGGAGTTACCAACATTATAAGACGTCACAATATTACTGCATATAAACCCGTCCCCCCTCCCCTCAACCTGACAAATATAACATGACTTTTACATTAACATGCACAAGGAACATAACCAAAATAATAAGGACAATTAATGTTTTTAAAATCAATTATTAATTTAACGGCATAATTTAAAAGAAAATTATAGTTCTTTAGAATTCTGCCAAAGTACAGACAGAAATGAGAATTCGTTATGCGTTATGTTCAAGAACAATAATGAGATCTCACAGCGAAACTTTGTACTATAAAGAGATGTAGAAGACAAGACTCCTGTGTGTTCACGGGGCCCGATAGGGGAGCAAACAATAACAACACTGTTCACCTTCTATGCAAGTTGTAAGAGGCGACTAAGGAGGTTATGGGATGGAGTTGGCTGTCCCATCCTATATAGGGTCAGTGACCCAAAGCCACGCTGCAATCGGATGTGTCAGGCCGAAATGCGCAGATATCGCAGCAATAATGAAAACCATGAAACAACGCATTCCATTCTCCAGACTATTTCCTGCTAATCTGCAGGAGTTTGAGAACGAAGAAGAAGAAGAAAAATACTAAGACAGGAAACCAGAATAATACATTTTTTTCCGCTCAAACAAAGATCCTTTGACCGAAGCGTCAATCGTTTTCGTCTTTATTTATCACTATTTTGTCATCTTTTTTATTAGTAGTGGTAGGTATTTGTAACACTTATTCACTTACTTTAACACAAGCATCAAACTACTTTGGTATCTGTGTTGCTACAGCCCATACCGGAAAGATCTTATCTGGCAATGTTACTACAGGACATACCGGTAGATCTTATCTGGCTATATTACTACAGCTCATACCGGAATGTTAGATATTATCTAGCTTCTTTTTTTTGGTGGGGGGGGGGGGGTAATTATATACAAAGATTTGACGATGTATTATTTATGTATTTGTATAATTATTATTTGTATTTGTTTTAATATGTATATCTTCATAAGAATCAATAATAGTGCATGTAAAGCTGCTTAGTAATTTTTAAAACAGAATGGTAAGGTCATATTTTATGATCCGCCGATGACGGATGTCTCTGGTCATTGTGTCGCGCACATAGAACGGCGACACAGCGCATTTCCGTTCTCTGGACTACATCCTGCTGGAAATATGGCAAGACTATTATCCTGCTACAAGAGAGATCCAACGGGAGTTTGAGAATGAACGCTGAAGAAGAAGAATATTTTATGAGCCCACTTGTTGGCAGGATGGTGTTGGCCTTATATTACATTGTGTAGGTGTTGTTGTTTTTTTTACAACAAACCAATACGACTCAAACATCTTCATGTTTGTTTTAAATTTAATGATTATTTCCCTTTAAAGCCAGATGATTTTTCGATGGATCTTAGAAACGTTCAAGATGATACATAATTTGTATGATATTCTGCATGTATTTAAGTTTGTAGCTGCATTTCTTAACCAAAACGTGTTTTTTTAATATAAATAAATATTTGCGCATTTTTACAAAGTATAAATTTCTCACTTAGTTTCACTTTAGTTGGTTTTCTAAAATGAATATTCAATATTGATACCACTTTAGTTTATTTCTGCATTTTGTAAAAAAAAATATACCGATTTCTTGCCAAAAAATTTGTTTAATTAGAGAGAAAATTGTACCACGCCCATTCATTCATTTTCCTTTAGCGCTGAAAATAGTGCATAGGGCAGAGGTCAGATCTCTCCGATTCTGTTTGTTCAAAGCTATTCTGTGCAGTTCTTGAATAGTATGTATCCCGCCGAAGACGGATGTGTTGGGCCATTGTCGCAAATAAAACGGCAACACAACGCATTTCCATTCTCTGGACTACATCCAACTGGAAATCTTGTAGGATCATTGTCCTGTTACAAGAGAAATGCAGTGGGAATTTGAGAATGAACGCTGAAGAAGAAGAAGAATAGTATGTATATTGAGTGTTTTACTTTCTCTAAGTATTGTTCTTCTGAGTGTTTCTTTTAGTCTACCATTATGATGTTCCTTCAGGAGATTGGTAGTGTATTCTGTTGATGTCTACGCGTAGGACATGTCCGATGTAGGTCCAACAGCGTTTTCTGATAACATCTTTGATGAACCACGCCCATAAAAACATTAATATAGACATTTTCCAAACTTTATTTACATTTTATGTATACCTGTATACACATATTTTTATCACGGGAAACATCAAATAGTGTAACAATTATTGCAGTTCTACAAATACGACATACCTGCAGACGTATCCTTTGATGCCTCCGTCCACAGTACACCGCCCATTATTTTCACAAGGATTTGGTGTACAAGGATCCATGGGTCGTATCTGACAGTGTCTTCCATTGTAACCAATTGGACATAAGCAGTAGTACGAAGGTGTGGACATTGGTCGCGGCACACATGTTCCCCCATTGAGACATACATTGTGATTGGAACATGGATGGTTGGTAGTTTGACATGATGGCCCAGAAAAACCGACAGTACAAATACATGACGTCATTCCTAATGTAAATTTGTTTGAAAAATCAATATTAATATTTTAATATATTAGCATTTATTTTATACAAGTAAATTCAAGTAGGAAGCATGAGGATAAATGAAAATAATTCTTACAACTGACGGGAATTGAACCAGGTCCGTTCTAGCAGCACCGAATCGCTTCGGTTAACTATAAGAATTATTAGCATTTATTTATCAATTAATTTATTAAGAGTTCGTTTTTCACATCCCGATGAATCTCTCTTGTAGCAGGACAATGGTCGTACTAGATTCCAGCAGAATGTAGTCTAGTAAACGGATATGCGTATTGTTGCCGTTTTATTTGAGGCAATGACCCGACACATCCGACATATGTTGTTTTCAATCTATAAATTCTGATCTTGAAACTTATATATAGGCCTGCTTGTCAAGTATATGAAATAAGGATACTCAGCGCTGCAGTATTTACCTCAATCCGGTAGTCTAGAATCGATTACCAAATGACGTGGATATTATTTGTAATATGTAGGCAACCTGGTCTAAGAAAATCGATACAATAAAATATAAAACATACATTTGTCTACTAAATTTTTCCTCGATATACCATACCATAGAATAGAGGTAGTCAAAGTTCGGAGTCCAGTTTAAGAATTGATGGTGAACTTTTACGATAATAATAAGTATCAGGTTAAGACTAGATATATCCCGCCGAAGACGGATATGTCGGGCCATTTGCGCAAATAAAACGGCGACACAACACATTTCCATTCTCAGGACTACATCCTGCTGGAAATCTAGTAGGACTATGGCCCTGCTACAACGGAGATCCGGTGGGAGTTTGAGAATGAACGCTGAAGAAGAAGAGGACTAGATATCTCAAATTTGTTTCTTCATGAATGATGTTGATAAAGTAATCCTTTCACCTGTGATCAGGTAGCTCTTGACAGCCCATAACATTTCTAACAAAAGGTCAATTAGTTCATTCTTCTGTCAGATTTGTTGACCCATCTGTAGTGATGACACATCTAGCACTCCTCGCCACATTTGTAGTGATGACACATCTAGCACTCCTCGTCACATCTGTAGTGATGACACATCTAGCACTCCTCACCACATCTGTAGTGATGACACATCTAGCACTCCTCGCCACATCTGTAGTGATGACACATCTAGCACTCCTCACCACATCTGTAGTGATGACACATCTAGCACTCCTCACCACATCTGTAGTGATGACACATCTAGCACTCCTCGCCACATCTGTAGTGATGACACATCTAGCACTCCTTGCCATATCTGTAGTGATGACACATCTAGCACTCCTTGCCACATCTGTAGTGATGACACATCTAGCACTCCTCGCCACATCTGTAGTGATGACACATCTAGCACTCCTCACCACATCTGTAGATATGACACATCTAGCACTCCTCACCACATCTGTAGTGATGACACATCTAGCACTCCTCACCACATCTGTAGTGATGACACAACTAGCACTCTTCGCCAACTCTGAGTTCGCCTCAAAAGGAAATAGGTTCAATGCCTGCTGGCCTGCATCTCTTTGTCATCCATGGGGATAATTTGATAAAAGACAAAAGTAAGAAATTTGATAGAAGACAAAAGTAAGAAATTGCTTAGATGCAGAGGTATCCTTAAGGATACGATGAGTTGCCGCCATTTTGCTGAGACTTCTTCTTAGTATCCCAGGAAAATAATCCGTCTGGATTCTTTATTATAAGAATCCAGACGGATTTTTTTTCCTGGTAAGGTAAGACGAGGAAGATCTCCGAAAAATGGCAGTGGCTTTCATTGTATCCTCCACAGTTAAAGGGTTAATACACGCATTATCAATAGTCCTTTTATATATGATATGTTGTCACCTTATCCCCCAACTTGCTATAGTCACCTTCTATGACATGCCTGGGAAAAAAGACAGTGATCCTATTATTGTACTGAACTAGAAGTCCAGACCTTGATTGTCACACAGTGACCAGGAATGATACTTTGCACATTGAACTAGAAGTCCAGACCTTGATTGTCACACAGTGACCAGGAATGATACTTTGCACATTGAACTAGAAATCCAGACCTTGATTGTCACACGGTGACCAGGAACGATACTTTGCACATTGAACTAGAAGTCCAGACCTTGATTGTCACACAGTGACCAGGAATGATACTTTGCACATTGAACTAGAAGTCCAGACCTTGATTGTTACACAGTGACCAGTAATGATACTTTGCACATTGAACTAGACGTCCAGACCTTGAATATCACACAGTGACCAGGAACGATACTTTGCACATTGAACTAGAAGTCCAGACCTTGAATATCACACAGTGACCAGGAACGATACTTTGCACATTGAACTAGAAGTCCAGACCTTGATTGTCACACAGTGACCAGGAACGATACTTTGCACATTGAACTAGAAGTCCAGACCTTGATTGTCACACAGTGACCAGGAACGATACTTTGCACATTGAACTAGAAGTCCAGACCTTGAATATCACACAGTGACCAGGAACGATACTTTGCACATTGAACTAGAAGTCCAGACCTTGAATATCACACAGTGACCAGGAACGATACTTTGCACATTGAACTAGAAGTCCAGACCTTGATTGTCACACAGTGACCAGGAATGATACTTTGCACATTGAACTAGAAGTCCAGACCTTGAATATCACACAGTGACCAGGAACGATACTTTGCACATTGAACTAGAAGTCCAGACCTTGAATATCACACAGTGACCAGGAATGATACTTTGCACATTGAACTAGAAGTCCAGACCTTGAATATCACACAGTGACCAGGAACGATACTTTGCACATTGAACTAGAAGTCCAGACCTTGATTGTCACACAGTGACCAGGAATGACACTTTGCATTTTTGTTTAATAGACAAGAATACACACTGAACAGTCGTATATTTAGTAGCTAGAAAAAATCCCTCCACATGTGTATACTACATAAAGCTAATGTGTAGTTGACATAGAGTGAGAACATTTGACTCTGTTATAATATGGACAGTAGCTTACCTCTAGACTGGACGCAGGTTCCACCATTGGCACATTTATTTCCCTGGCATAAATTGATCATTGCTGGCTCTTGCATCTCACACCTTTCACCTTGCCACCCTTTCTGGCACCTGCAACGTCCTACTCCATGACCTTCACCTACACATACACCTCCGTTGTGACATATGGCTGTATCACATACTGACATTGTAACTAAGTTTTCACATCGCATGCCCGTGAAAGCTTTCGGACAAGAACATCTAGGGGGTGATACCGTTCCATCCATGTTTACATTCCCTGGGATACACAAACCACCATTTAAGCACGGTGCTATGTCACAAGCCAGATAAGTCTCACAGAAGCGTCCGACAAAGCCAGAGAAACACGTACAAACATGCTCTCCTCTGTTATTTCGTTCACAAACGCCTCTATTGAGACAAGGCAGTGAGCTGCAGTCTAAAACTGTCTCACACAAGACTCCAGTATATCCGTGTGGACATGAGCACATCACATCACGGTTATTCGAATTGCGAACATTTGGAGACAGTTCATGCACTGGAATGCATTCTCCGTTGTGGAGACAAGGTTGAACACGACATGACACCTTCTGCTCACATTGAGACCCTACGAAACCAGGTGGACATTGGCACCTGACTTGTATGTTTGAACCAGAGACGTCGTTAATACATGTTCCATTATTACTACATGGGTTACTTTGACACGAATCCATAATTTCGCAGTTCCTTCCCGTAAACCCTGAATGACACAAGCACCGGTAAGTTTCTGATGTTGAAGATGAAGTTACTGCTGCTGACGAAGATGTTTGTTGAACGCATACACCCTTGTTCAGGCAAGGATTTGGGGAACACGGCTGATTAACTTTGCAATCATGTCCTCCAACACCATCATGACATCGACAAATGAAAGTATTTAACGTTGGTATAGCAACGCAAGTACTTCCTGGTGGACACACAGCCTCGTTTGAAATACACGGATCCACAATATTACAGTTTGAGCCTAAAAATCCACGATTACACACACATACATATGTTCTACCTTGGGGACTGCATGGAAGTCCCTTTCCGCAAGGTTGACATACCCCATTATGACCGCATGGACTTATGTTTTCAGAGCGATCTCGACAACTGTTATTGTTATTTGTGCAACCCTCTGAAATCATTGTAGTACACGGATTTTTGAACTCGCAGAAGTCTCCAATGAATTCATTTGGACAAACACAAACTGTTGAGTTTCCAGAAGAATAACAAGATCCACCGTTCAAGCAATGTCGAGAGCTGCAAGAGTCGATAAGAGGGTTTTCACATCTTGTACCAGTGTACCCCGCAAGACACACACATATAAAGGAACTACCGGATTGTAAACAGGATCCAGAGTTTAAACACGGATTGTTACTGCATGATTCAGAAGCTCTTATTTCACAGAATGTTCCGCTAAATCCCTGCGGACAAACGCAGACATGAGCAGCTGCAGCTTCGTAGCATGATCCCCCATTTCGACACGGGCTTGACGAACATGGTGTAAGGTCTTGGCAATTTGCACCTGAATAACCTGACTTACACCGACAAAAATATGCCGCGCCTTCTGGAAAGCACCGTCCATCATTCAAACAAGGTCTGTTGCTACAAGCAACGTGTACTTCACAATTAGTTCCCGCGAATCCTTGCTGACATGTACATACATAAATATGTCCTCTATCGCTCCCACTCTTACACGTACCTCCATTGTGACACGGGTTGACAGCACACGGGTCTGTGTACTGACAGCGAGGCCCGAAATATCCAGGTGAACATAAACATTCATATTTTCTATTGTTTGCAACACACGTTCCTGAGTTAAGACACGGGTTAGGGGAACAAGGGTTACGAATATCACATAAATTACCTGTATAATGTGAGTGGCATTCACAAGTGAATCTATCACTGTTGGCCTGACGAATGCAATGACCGTGCTCACTGCAAGGATTAGATGCACATGGGTCGTAACTTTCGCAGTACGTCCCATTATATGCACCAACACATTGACATAACAGGATACCATTAGCACTATGGAAACACCGTCCATTATTTTGACATGGATTCGGGTTGCATGAAGACATCTCACATCTCTGACCCCTAAAACCTGTAAAGCAATCACATATATATGATGATCTCCCTGTAACTCTGCAAACTCCACCTTTGCCACAGGTTTCAGGGGCACACAAATTGTTTTGACAACTGTTGCCAATGAAGCCTTTCGGACATACACATTTGAAGTTTGAAGATGGTCGCTTTCGTGTGCAAATACCTCCATTTGAACACCCATAAGCTCGACAATCAATGACGTCTGAAATAAACAGAAAATGTGTCTTAAATCAGAAGGGAAATTCTTACGCCTGCATAAATGCACACACATACATGCGTACATACATATATACACACGCACCACACACACACATACGCACATACATGCATACACACACGAGCACTCATCATCATCATCAGGTTATATTTTCTATCCAGAACGTAGACTTCCTTATGGATCTCTTGAATTCTCCACGGCCTTGAGCAAGCTGTTCTGCCTCTTTTAAGTAACACGCACAGACATTATTGTCTTTTGTCCAACGGCGTCGTGGGCGGCCTTTGCCCCTGTTGGCTTATATCATCTCCTCCAGTAACACTCTCTCCATGCCGTTGTGTCTCTTAATGTGACCGAGGAAAGCTAAAAAAATTTTAAAACGTACACATGAACACATAAATACACACACACACACACAGGATCTGTTCAATAGGTGCCATATCTTTGCACGGGAAATATATTATTACTTCATTAGAGCATTGCTTGATGCAAGGTTCCCCAACACAAGCAAAGAGTTGCTGCACAGTTAACTGAAATGCATGTCGTAAGAGACGACTAATGTGGTTTTGTGGTGGAGTTCGCTGTTCCACCTAGGGCCGTAGATATGATTGCCGTAAGGAGGGGATTTTACTTAAAATAAAAAAAATTAGATAACGTCTGTTTTCGTGTGTAAACTTCACTATTTGATGGGACATTTTAAGACTTTTTTGTAAAAAAATTACTAAATGGGTGGTGCTACCGATATTTTGACTAAGTTCCTAGTCTTCTTCATCTTCTGCGTTCGTTCTCAAACTCCTGCAGATTCGCAGGATGTAGTCCAGAGAACGGAATTCGTTGTGTCATAGTTTACAGCATTGCTGCAATATATGCGCCTTTCGGCCTGACACATCCGGCAGCAGCATGTCTTTGGGTCACTGACCCTATATGGGATGGGACAGCCAACTCTATCCCATAACCTCCTTAGTCGCCTTTTACGACATGCATGGAAGGTAAACAGTGGTTGCTATTCTTTGCTCCCCTTTCGAGCCTCGGCAATACACGGGCAACTAAGTTCCTAGTACTATAAATCATGTTCAGTTTTGCTGGGAGGGGAATAAACACCCCGAATTCTGCCCTTATGTAAGGGCATTGTTTCATCCCATTGTTGCTCACATCAACCAGAAGCTATGAAGTTGGATGTGTCATACTGATATGCGCCGATATTGTAGCCAAGCTGTAAGCTATGATACAGCTAATTTCCGTTCTTTGTACTACGTCCTACCAGTATGTAGGAGTTTGAAAACAAAAGTAGATTTCTCCGATGTCATGTAACCTTAATCACCATCACATTCATCACATTAAGAGTGTGAGATTTAAAGACTAATAAACATATCATATGGACATGTGATACAATATCGCTAGCCATTTCCTTTATTTATGTTGCAACATTATTATTCGTATTACTTGTATCCTTAACATTTCTTGATATGAAACTTCTCCCGTCGCCTCTTGTCCCTCCTATTTCTACCATTCTATGAATATGTGCACTGTCTCGTTTGACCTAGTCCATGTATTTTTGTAGGGTATCCATGACTGCTTTAATCAATTCAATCCTGTATCTTCTTATCTCAGTGCTATTCACCAAGGCTTTACCAGCCAACACATCGGCTCTTTCGTTTCCCCTGAACCCTGCATGACCTGGACATTAGATTCATGGTAAGCAGAAGAACAGGTGCTAAACATAAACATACATGGAGAGATACTGCAGCAAGTAGAACATTACCAATATATTGGACATATAATCAATCACACATGGAGGTTGATATGAAACAGAAGCTAAAAGAAGGAATGGCTAAAATACTTTCAATGACATGATAAAAATATTGACATCTAAACAAATTACAAACAAACTGAAAATGAAAATTATCAAATGATACATCTATTCTTTAGACATGGCTCAGAAACATGAATAATGAGCAAACAACTAGAAGACAGAATTGATGCTTTTGAGATGTGGATATATAGAAGATTAACATCAGATGGCAAGACAAGATTCCAGATACCACTGTCCTTGACAGATCTGGTGTCCCTAACATTGACACTATCCTGATGTAGACACAGATTCATTGGGCAAGTCATTTTTTCACGTGTGTCAGACCATCGCCTGCCAAAGATACTTCTCTATGGTGAGCTGGAGAAGGGTACACGATCTCAAAGTGGCCAAAAGAAATGTTAAAAAGACTCGTTAAAGACCTCACTGAAAGTCTTTGAAATAGACCAAGAAACATGAGAAGAACTTGCACAAAATAGATCTTCATTGCGCTCTATAGTCAAAAAGGGAGCAACATCTTGTGAAAAGAGAAGAAATGCAGCAGCTCAATAACGGGGAGTAGCTAGAAAGTCACGGATAGACCCAAATCCTGCTGTATATTGATGGTCATTCCATTCCAGAACTGTCCAAGGAAATTTGCAGCTTGAATAGAGCTTTCTGGCCATCTACAAACAATTAGGCATGAACATGATTCAAACTGAATGTCAAAAGTGGATGAGATAAATGGTCATTGTCACTTGTGATGGACAAACAACAAAAGTAAATTAACTAACGGATATGTACACACACAGTAGATAATATTCAGAATGTTTACCTATTTCGCATAATCTACCTGTCCTATCTACGGGACAAAGACAGGTGAAGTTTTGTACCAAATCTACACAGGTGGCTCCAGCAGCACATGGTCTTGATGAACAGGAATTCACGCCTGGTTTAAAAGAAAGAGTTACTGCAATGTTATTTTGTTAATTCATGGGGTCTTTGTTACCTCTAATATTTTATGGTAGTGTGTCCTGATATAACCTAATTGTAATTGAACTTTGAGGAAGACCTTCAATATTTAATTAATGTAGTAGTCACAGAAAGTAAAGAGAAAGGCCTCTTCCTAAATATCAAGAAAATAGAAGTAATGGTTGTTTCAAAGAAACAAAAAAACACAACTTGCGAGGTCAAAGTGAATGATATAATATTAAATAGGTCCACCGATTCGAATATTTAGGTACACTGTTTACAGCAGATGGAAGAAGTTCAACAGAAATAAGATGCAGAATAGGACAGGCAAAAAATAAAATTCAGAAAAATGAAAAAATATATTGTGTAATATGACCTTGTCATTAGAGGTGAGAAAGAGAGTTATGCAGTGCTATATAACCCCTATACTAACATATGGGTGCGAGTCTTGAACAATAAAAAAACTGGAAAGTGGGAAATTAGAGGCAACAGAGATGTGGTTCTACAGAAGACTGCTGATAATACCATGGACTGCCAGAAAATCTAATGTAGAGGTATTGAAAGAGTCAAATGCGAAACGGACCTTAATCAACAATATAAGAACAATTCAATCTTCTTTTTTTTGGCCACTTCATGAGACAGGCAGGTTTGGAGAACATAGTCACAACAGGCAAGATTGAAGGCAACAGAGACAGAGGGCAACAACGTGAGAAAATATTAGACAGTTTGACAACCTGGCACGGCAAGAAAACAACAACGACCTTGATACATAATACTGTGGACAAAGATCTGTGGAGAGCCATGACCGCCTACGCCAGCCAGAATGGCACCTGATGATGATGAATTGAAGTTTGTCCGCTGGTTGAAATGGCACGTTTCTTCAAAAGAAAGGCATACTCATTAACTCAAACTCACCATGTTATTTTTATTTACCTCACCCCGTTGAAATCTGCAAAAATATTCAACCGTATGGAGATGGATTTTTACCCATGATGATAATTATTATTATTGAAATGATGAAAACAAAGATGATGATAATGACGATAATAAAATAATCCGTTTAACTGTGAGCAGGTAACTCTAGACAGCCAATGGCGATGTAGCTAATGACGATGATAAATTAATCCGTCTGGCTGTGAGCAGGTAGCTCTTGATATTTTTATTAGTAGCCCATTGCCATTCTGACAAAAGTACAGCCTCCCCCCCCCCCTCAGTTGTGTAACTCAGGGGTCATCGTTGTGTGTATGGTTTTAATGAATACTTGTTAATCCCAGAAGGAAGAAATTCGTGTGCCAGTATCCAAGAAACATCAGGCCCTTTCAGGAGTGTAGCACATAATTTCAGGAGTGCAATGTATATTTTCAGGAGTGTAACATAGACTTTCAGAAGTGTAATATATACTTTCAGGATTGTAACATATACTTTCAGGATTGTAACATATACTTTCAGGAGTCTTCTTCATCGTTCTTCAGTCAGATATCAGGTTACAGCGCCAATAGCTTCAGTCAGATATCAGGTTACAGCGCCAATAGCTTCAGTCAGATATCAGGTTACAGCGCCAATAGCTTCAGTCAGATATCAGGTTACAGCGCCAATAGCTTCAGTCAGATATCAGGTTACAGCGCCAATAGCTTCAGTCAGATATCAGGTTACAGCGCCAATAGCTTCAGTCAGATATCAGGTTACAGCGCCAATAGCTTCAGTCAGATATCAGGTTACAGCGCCAATAGCTTCAGTCAGATATCAGGTTACAGCGCCAATAGCTTCAGTCAGATATCAGGTTACAGCGCCAATAGCTTCAGTCAGATATCAGGTTACAGCGCCAATAGCTTCAGTCAGATACCAGGTTACAGCGCCAATAGCTTCAGTCAGATATCAGGTTACAGCGCCAATAGCTTCAGTCAGATATCAGGTTACAGCGCCAATAGCTTCAGTCAGATACCAGGTTACAGCGCCAATAGCTTCAGTCAGATATCAGGTTACAGCGCCAATAGCTTCAATGAATTGCATGATTCACTTCAGGTCATCCATGGAATCTTGCGCCTAGTGCTACAACTAGCTAGTTACGTCATCACGTCCACTTTCCTATGAAATAAAAACAACAACATTATCAAATATACTCACCCAAGGAGCAGTCTGGTCCCGTGTACAGAGAATTGCATGTGCAGACATGTGAGTTTCCAACGGCAGTACACGTTCCATCGTTTAGACAAGGGAACGACAGGCATGGGTCACCTATAAGACAAAGATTACCAAAATATATTTCAGTGTGCTTAAACATGTCCTTAGCAGCATCAGGTCAACTTGTCCAGTATCGCGAGAAGTTTAAAAGAATCAATAAAAGAATACTTCCATTTGATAAGAATTTTTATAATACTGATTAAGTTGAGTACTTTTCTATTGCAATTGTGCTCACACTCCCGCTGGATCTCTCTTGTATCAGGATGATCCTACTAGATTTCCAGCAGGATGCAGTCTATAAGACAGAAATGATTTGTGTTTCCGTTTTATTTGCGCATATAACCAGACACATCTGACTTCCGTAGTAAGGTAAGTACAGAGCAGCTAAAAGGCCAAAATTTGTCTTTCAGATTCACACGATTTAATTGGTATTGTTTACATCAACTGCTGTGCACTTACCCCCCCCCCCCCCCCCGGTCACGAACTGTCAAAATATTTTAGACAATTGCCAATTCCTGACGTTATTTATGCACAGCGCCGTATAAAGAATACCACCCCCTAACAGCAAATACAATACATAAAAATTGGCATAAGCTTCGCCATCTGCTGAAAAAGACTGAGCACAGGTGGGAGTTAATAGAACGGTGTGATAACGGTTCAGCTACATTAATGCCGCAAAGAAACAGTCTATCGGAACGCATTACAATCTATCATTATCAATTTGACTCCGTGCGAACATGACGATACACACATGCGGCATATAGAGAGTACTGTTGAAATATAGAGATTACCAGAACAAGTTTACAAACAGCTCACAAGAAGGCCATCTCCAGAGAACTCTTCCACCCCTGACGCTGCAAGGCAAACAAGGGACACAGCGTATAGATAGATAGATAGATAGATAGATAGATAGATAGATAGATAGATAGATAGATAGATAGATAGATAGATAGATAGATAGATAGGTAGGTAGGTAGGTAGGTAGGTAGGTAGGTAGGTAGGTAGGTAGGTAGGTAGGTAGGTAGGTAGGTAGGTAGGTAGGTAGGTAGGTAGGTAGGTAGGTAGGTAGGTAGGTAGGTAGGTAGGTAGGTAGATAGATAGATAGATAGATAGATAGATAGATAGATAGATAGATAGATAGATAGATAGATAGATAGATAGATAGATAGATAGATAGATAGATAGATAGATAGAGTCACCACTTTTCTTCAAGGCTGAAAAAATTAGCTAAAAATGAGAATTATAAAATGCTACCTCTACTCTATATTAATGTATTGCTCAGAAACATGGACAACGAGCAAACAACTAGAAGACATAATTGATGATTGAGATGTGTATATATAGAAAAAAAAGCGAAAACATCATGGAAATTCAAGAACATTAACAACACTTTATATAAAGAAAGAATTATTCAAGGAAGTAAAGTAAAGGTAGGTCCCATGGCATCTGCCGTCGGGGATGAAGATAACTCTTCGTGTACTAAGCCGCAGCAACTATTAGGTGGGGTGGCCAGTTTCCTTCCTTGCTGTTTTTTTACCTTCCCTAACTCATGCGTCAGGTACTCATTTACAACTTAGTCGACTGGAGGAGTGGTCGTGTCAAGTGAGAAATCACAACCCGGATGTTTTTTTAATGTCCGGACGTGGTTTCGAACCTGGCACGCTGTAACCAGATGATAGCCAAAGCAAGTAAAGATCAAGAAAAGAAAATATTTTGGACATATCAAAAGACATGACATCTTATTCCAGACTTTACTTGAAGGTAAAGTCGAGGGGATGGGTGGTGACCAAGAGGTAGGCAGAGATACAAGTGGGAGTGTAACATCATGAGATGAACAGGTTATATTCTAGCAGAGCGCACCACAAAGACAAGAGACAGTGAATGCTGAAGGTCTGTTGCAGTCAACTTTCGTTGCGGAGACGGTACGTACCACATGCTAAGCATGTGACCTTTTTAGTATTCGTTTCTCTCCTGTCGAGTCTCGATAACACACGGTCGTTTGGGAGGAATAAATCATCCTTTCTGCCGGTCTCGATAACACATGGTCGTTTGGGGGGAATAAATCATCCTTTCTGCCGGTCTCAATAACACACGGTCGTTTGGGGAATAAATCATCCTTTCTGCCGGTCTCGATAACATACAGTCGTTTGGGGAATAAATCATCCTTTTTAGAGAGTCATGCCATTTCACTTTCTTCTTCATCTTCTTTAGAGTTCATTCTGAAACTCCCGCAGGATTTTTCTTATAACAGGACCATAGCCCTACTAAATTTCCAGAAGGATGCAGTCTAGAGAATGGAATTTGGTTGTGTTCACGTTTTATGTCGACCAATGGCCCAAAACATCCGTTTTCGGGGGATAAAGGCATTTTAAATCGTGCACCATTGTCCAAATTGTTATAGACAAGCATCTGTACAAAATACACAATAGGAGCTGCCCATAAATTACGGCAACTGTTGGGGGAGGGGCGGAGTCTGAACAAGTTTGACAGTTAATAACAAGGAGAGACCGGAGGAAGGGTAGCAAAGGTTGACATAAAAAAACAATTTTTATACACCAATTATTGAACAATTTTTGAACAAAGAACATTGTGGAAATTAGAACAAAGAAAATTGTGAAAACTAGAACAAAGAAAATTGGAAAAAGGTATGCTGTGTTCTCATTTTTTAAACTTAAAAATCTTTTAGGGGGTGGAGGCTCTTGATTCTTGATTAGAAACAGGTTCCCAGAACGTGGGGCATTCCTATAAGCTCCGCCCTCGGCTCCATCAGCAATCCCAGTGTATGTAGACTCAGAGTCCCGGTCGCGTGTTGATTGTGCCATCTTCGGGGCTTTAAAAAAATACTTTTCATTCCCTCACCTCTAAATACTCTCATTTCTAACATTCTCTGTATGTGTACGTTCTCAACCTCATTGACATCATCTTCATCTTGAAATGAATTTATTACTGCATTGATCAAGTCTGCTTTATCTCTTCCGAGCATTGTGCCGTCTATCACCGCTATGCTTGCCAATAAGTCGGCTCTCTCGTTTCCTCTGACCCCAGCATGACCAAGGCAGTATATCCATGTAATGCTGTGGTCAATTGAGTTAATAAAGAAGTCCCACCATTCTTTTCTCAGCATGTTAAAGGGTGGGGGTTAAATTGTCATAGTTAAGCAGGGTGGAGGTTCAGTATTATTGCCAGGTGGGGGGGGGGAACAAAAATGACATTAAAATGTTGATGTAATTTGTTTTGACAGTTCTATACAGGTAATAATATAATAATAATTACATATCTGTTCATTACTTTATTGTTACAGTTCCACACAGGTAATAATAATTGCATATTTGTGCATTACTTTGTTTTGACAGTTCGCGTTATCCTACCTTTATCACAATCAATACAAGGTAACTGCGTGAAACGTAACAACAATTAGACTTACGTAAAACATAGGTTTATACCTTTATCACACAACTCTCCTGTCCAAAAGCCAAGACACACGCGTCTGCCTTCATCGTCACAGCGATATTGCGACGTCACAGAAACGCAATTGACAGAACAGTTTTGTCCATAGTATGACTGTGAGCAGTAAACCTACAGAAGTATTAAAACAACAGTATTAATTTGCTCGGATCCAGTATATGCAGCGATGGTAAATGCAAAGCAGAACTAAAAATAAGGCTGGAGATGGCTTTAGCGTCCTTGTCAAGGCTAACTGTGATTTGGAAAAGCAACATCAGTGTTGGAGTGAAAATCAAACTGTATAGGTCGCTGGTGCTTTCCGTTGTGTTGTACGGTTGTGAGAGTTGGACACTCACTGCGGACATGGAGAGAATATTACAGGCTTTCGAGTATAAATGCTACAGAAGAATTCTACGAATTTCCTATAGGGAACATAAGACCAATGTGTACGTAAGAAATAAAGTAGAGATGTGTGCAGGTGTCCAGGAGCCATTGCTTTCAATAGTGAAACGACGAAAACTAGCATGGTTCGGACATGTATGCAGGCACGGTTCCTTGTCAAAAACAATACTGCAGGGAACTGTCGAGGGTGGAAGAAGCAGAGGATGGACAAATAAAGACATGGACAGACAACATCAAGGAATGGACAGGGCTAGATATTTCCACACTCATCCGCATCGCTGAGGATAGAATTCGCTGGAGGACTCTGTGTGCTGAAGCTTCCAATGTGGTACCCCTACGACCCTGAAGGGTTATGGGTTTTATTGATTGATATTGATTAATTTGCTATGTTAATCCGTGGCAAAAGTCTAATCTTTGAACGAGAATTTCTGTTCTATGAACTTGGACTAAAGAGTTTGATAACCTGCAATTTTGTATAGCTATTCTCGAACGATTATATTAGTCTATGTTCACACAGCTCGTTTTTAACAGAGGCATCTTCTTTCTTGCTTTCTTTTTGCTGTATACTGTATACTTGCTGTATACTTTATGCATTGTAGCGTCAGGGTTGAGCTCAATTTTCACAAAAACGACCTGACGCATAGCAACCATATTTCGCAGTTAGTCTTATGTACATCACGACCTTATAAATTCATATTTTACACATTGATAGGTAGATTGGAAAATACACAAAACGTTTTTTACTTAATAGTATTGCATATGCAGCAACAAATGGCACTCGCATTTTACAATTTACAGTAATACACAAAATTCTGAATGCAAAGGCGTATCCCAACTTCATATAATAACAAGAAATGTGAGATAGTTATCTTTACTTCCAGAGTCTATGTAAAACAGTTTTTATCTTTGATAATCAAATAGTCTTATGTTTTTGTTGTGACATTGTTGTTGACGAAGAATAGGCGTATTTGATCATTCCATAAATAAAGGTGACTACAAAAAAATCGCTGTCAGAAGTAAAACAGTGAAGTAGGAATTGATTTTATTGTAATTGTAACAAGTTTCCTCACGCGTTATGGCTAGAGCATGACTGGACTCCAGTAGATTTCTTAACAAAGCAGGCAAGACTTCATTCGTGATGTTTTTAAATTATTGTCGTAATTTTCGTTGGTCACTGTTTATATACTTGGACTCGGATGTCAAAAAAGCAACCAATTAAATGCACGAAAATAATTTAAAAATCAGCCTTTTATTTCCTGTTTAATTTTTGTTCAGGGGTCCTTTATGTCCACGGTCACGGTTAGAGATAGCGCATTAAATGTAAGATAAAGGTATGTCCATGGCAGCAACTAATCCACAGCAACTATTAGGTTAGGTGACCAGTCCCTTCCTTGCTGTCTTTACCTTCCCTAACTCATACGTTAAGTACCCATAGGCGGCTGGGTCGACTGGAGGATAGGCAGTGTGAGGTGAGAAATCACAACCCGGATATTAAATGTACATGTGAACATAACCCCGTCACTTTGAGTACATTTAGAATATTTAAAATCAAGACGTGAGGGAGATCTGCGGTAATCAGAGCACATAGTACTGACCTCTGATACTGACCTTCACCTGTAAAACCAATCTGATCGTAGGGCTGGTGTCAAGGTCAAAGGTTGTCCATCCTATCTGATCTGCATTCGGCCCACGTGGCAAAGCTGTCCAAGAAATGAATGATTACATTTACTCAGATAATTTTTGTTCAAAAGCTCATCTTTATAGCTGTTTATAAATTCGTAATCATACTTTCAAGCAAATATCTCAAAAACTGTCTGTTAGATCGCAGAGAAATTAGATGCAATATTGGATTTTACTCGAGGCAAAAATACTGTTATATTTTAGTCCACAACAGATATGGATTGTGCATATCGGCGAAATCCTTTGAAGTTTTTGGTCCATTGCAAATACGATGATGCTGACCATTGTTACATTCACTTTTGAAAGTTCAGTTACAATTTTGTCCATACCTAATAGTTCGTAGATGGCTTATAAGCCCTACTCGAGTTATTAATGTCCTTGGACAGTTCGGGCATGAAATGACCAATATAGACGGATTTTGATCTATCCATTACTTTCTAGCTACTCTCCGCTGTTGAGCTGTTGCATTTCTCCTCTTTTCACAAGATAGTGCACCCTTTTTTGACTGTAGAGCGCCATGAAGATTTATTTTGTGCAAGTTCTTCCCATGCATCTTGGTCTATTTCAAAGACTTTCAGTGATGTCTTTAACAAGTCTTTGTTGCGCTTCTTTTGGCCACCTTTAGATCGTGTACCCTTCTCCAACTCACAACAGAGATGTATCTTTGGCAGACGATGTTCTGGCATACTTACTAAATGACCTTCCCAATGAATCTGTGTCTGCATCAGGATACGTTTTTTAACATTAAAAATGACTTGTTTGTTGTAATGTTAAAACATTCTCCATACTAAAAAAAATACGTACGTCTCTGTCCTCCCTATTAAAAAGGCATGTACGACATACGTAAACACTCACAACAGAATCTACAAGAAAACTTGTTACAACAGAAATGACTTGTCTACGTAGAATCCTCGAAGTAGCAATAAGAAACAGAATCAGAAACCAATACATCAGAAGACTAACAAACACCATGCCAACCCTATTACATCAGAAGACAACAGATTAAGTGGTTTTCGCATGCTTCCAGACTACCATCAGATAGTACCCCTCACAAAGCATTACTATACAAACACGGTGGATACAAAGCCAAAACAGAGTTTGCAAACTATGGATTACAGAAATAAAAATGTCAACGAAAACAAAAATATATGACGTACACACAAAAGCCATCATCAGAGAACCCTTCTACCCCTGCCGCTGCAATGCACAAAAGGATATAAAGCGAAAAGAGAGAGAAGTGCGGTGACTACAAAAACTTACACGAAATGTCCAGGGAAAAATCTCCCAATATATCCAGCTCATGTGAATTTGTAGGTCCATAAACAATCTGTACACGCATGCCCAGTCCCTGAAAATAGTAAGATATTTGTGTGAATTATTGAATTAGCACAGTTAATTCTTCTTTCTTTTCGCTTTATACCTCTTTATGTCTTGTAGCGTCAGAGATGGAAGAGTTATCTGGAAATAGCTTTTTGTGTACTTCATGTATGTTTGTTTTCGTTGACTCTGTTATTCCTGTAATCCATCTTTTGCATGGTCTGCCCTAGCTTTGCAACCATCGTGTCTGTATAGTCATGCTTTTTGAGGGGCACTGCCTGATGGTAGTCTGGAAGCATGTGAAAACCACTTTAATCTGTTGTCTTCTGATGTAATCCAGAATTGGCATTGTATTTGTTAGTCTTGTGATGTTTTCGTTCCTGATTCTGTCTCCTATTGTTACCCCGAGGATTCTACGTATACAAGTCATTTCTGTTGTAATACGTTTTCTTTTGGATTATGTTGTTAGTGTTCAAGTTTGACATTGGTAGCATAATGATTGTATGATGATAGTTTTATATAGTGCAATTGTGGTGTTCTTCTTCTTCTTCTTCTTCTTCTGCGTTCGTTCACAAACTCCTGCAGATTAGCAGGATGTAGTCCGGAGAACGGAATGCGCTGTGTCGTGGTTTACAGCATTGCTGCGATATCTGCGCCTTTTGGTCTGACACATCCGGCTTCAGCATGACTTTGAGTCACTGACCTTATATGGGATGGGACAGCCAACTCCATCCCATAACCTCCTTAGTCGTCTTTTACGACATGCGTGGAAGGTAAACAGTATTGCTATTCTTTGCTCCCCTTTCGGGCCCCGGCAACACACGGGTGGTGGTGTTCATATTCACATATTACTAGTTAATTTAATGTTAGCCAAAAAAATCACAATGTGAATTTTAAATATGATAAATTAACAATGTAACAAAGATATCCGAGTGAAATATATCTTTCAGGGAAACATTCCAAAATTAAGTCAAATCATAAAATCTGATAAAATCATACAAATCTGATAAAATCATAAAATCTGATAAAATCATAAAATCTGATAAAATCATAAAATCTGATAAAATCATAAAATCTGATAAAATCATAAAATCTGATAAAATCATAAAATCTGATAATCATAAAATCTTAAAAAATCATAAAATCTGATAAAATCAGGTTATGTGTAGTATCCGATACAATGGTTGGCTACAATAGATCTCCAACCATTACTCCAAAGCTCATGAAAAACGAAATGGAATTCAACTCAGCCAAGCAGCAAAAGGACGATGCTATCCACAGGCTTGGAAGAAAAAAAACAATCAATCATTTTTAGATAGAGAACTTGCAACAGCAGACTTAAACAACACATGTACAGGAAGTTTGGATTCGGTGACACTGAAATGTACCCCTATAGATAATCTCCAGAAAACAGAACATATTTTACAGAACTGCTCACTGTGCCACACCACAAGAAGAAAACAATGACCATATGAAACAGTTCTGGGGGAAAAGCTCTACTGCCCTGTCTCGGGACTTGTGACCAATAAACGGTTCATTGATGAAATCAATATCGATCAGGTCTGACATCGACTAGAGAACGAGAAAGTAGAGATCTATAACACTTGTGTTTCTTGCTTCTTTAGTACACTCTTATATACTGTAATTTATTCATGTTTTGATGTTTAATTTTACTTGTATAATCGTCTGACTTTTGCTCTAAGCCTCGACTGTTTCTGTTCCGAAATCTGATACTTTATGCCACGAATATTGGTCAGTGAGTGCGTCCGAAAAACGGTCAATAAATACCTCCGGAAGTTAAACTGGAAAGATCAAGGGGAGAAGAGATAGGGGCGACAAAGAGAAAAGTTGCTAGATGGTCGTGTATTGTGGTATGGTAAAAGTTCACCAACCGAGCTAATTGACAACACAAGAGACAGAGAGTCGTGGAGAAACATGATCACCTACACCATTCGATATGGCACATAATTGATTGATTGATTGAAGTTAATCAATGAGAATATGCGGAAATTGGCCCATAAGTGCGTCAGTGATCATTATATCATATAATTTATTTTACGTTTTCTTCAGTCTTAATTGAGAAGATCGTAATATTATTCTATATACATGAATTTTACCTTTGTATTCCATATATATATATATATATATATATATATGCATAAAATCTCATTTCAGCAGAATTGACGGTCAAGCAGATTACACGAATTTCGGGTTCACTCATCAATTGTAGTTGGGAAAAAGTGTAACCTGTAGTTGGTGCAGCCTGCCACCAGAAAATGTGTATCAAAGATCACGATCTAGAGAAGTTGAGAAGTGTTGATGCCATCGTGCGTAGAGTGCGTGCCATACAGAGTGTGTGCCATACTGAGTGCGTGCCATACTGAATGTGTACTGAAATTTCGTTGTCAACCGTTGTCTAGGAATTTGAACACATATGGAAATATCGTATCCAGGTCCGCTTAGATGCTCAAGTGAACACGTTTTTCGTCTTGAACAACACCGCCTGCTAGTCGTTCCACCGGTCAATATTCATTGTTGCTTGGGAATGTATACGTTGGAAGTCTTGACTAGCAGGCGGTGTTGTTCAAGACTTCCAACGTATACATTCCCAAGCTACAATGAATATTGACCGGTGGAACGACACACAGACAACAACACGCACTGCACAGGTATGTAAATTGTCGAGAACCACAAACATTTCAACATGTACAAGCATTTAGTTCTCGGGGGATTTTCCAGTACGTTGTTTTAATTGAACGGAGTTAACTGTATACATTATTATAATCAGAAATGTTGCAACGATTTTCAATCTATGAATTTTGAAAGCATCATTATAGTGGTTCTTCACAAGCTCATAGAAAAAGAGGGGTTATGTGGCGTTTAACCGCACCGTTAGAAAATTGGAATATGACTTTTAGTACTAGTAATTGTACCAAAAAGTGAGTCAAACCCCCGTCCCTCTTAACGATTTTTCTACAAATATATCAAATTTCTCATGAAAAAAGGCAAATTACAGGCGAAAATGGCAAATGGCATTTTTTTATAGATAAACCCCCCTCCTATTACTGAAGGCGTATCTATGGACCTTGTACTTAGATTTGTTTTTGCCGAGGCCCCCTATAGAGAAATATTTTCTCCCGCTTTCTCCTAGTGCTTAAATCACTATCATTTACTTTATTCACAAGTCACCAAAGCTTTTTCAACTTTATCATTATAAATCTAGATGTCTATCGTTTAAATAGCCACCTTCCAATGCACCCCTGGGATCTGTACTCCACAATTTCAAACATTTTTATCCGTAAACACACCCCCCCCCCCTTTTTTTTCCCTATCAAAGCTACGTGGCCCCCATCTACTTTTTAACTCAAGTGAGAACCACTGCACGTTTTAACCCACGTGAGAACCACTGCAATATTAGATGTCAAGACAGACATGCCTCCAGTCAACTTACGCTTGGTCTCTCCTGTGTTTCTATCGTAAGTAATGATGGCGTCCTGGTTAAAGTCAGACCACCTACAGTATTACAAATAAATAGTTTATAGTTAGTAATTCATTATTCTGTTACTACATCTGTGATAATTATACAATAATTAATAGGCATTAACAGAAAACAAAGTCATCAGTTTTACACTTCAAACGACTGATGCACAATTGCATGCAGCGGTATACGAACTCGGCACCTTTGCAGTCACAGACGTGTTCTGTACCACTCCGCCGGATAAATAAATAATACATAATTCAGTATTATTTCTATTATTTGCTATTCGTTTGTTCTTCTTTCTCATCTCCAACGATATATATGGTAGGATACAGTGCAACTACTCTTTGCCTCCTTTTTCGGGCACATCAACACACGGGTAACCGCCCATTTTAAATACATACTAATTGCCAGATTTCTCTTGTGCAACCTGTTGTTCAGGAATACTGAAATATTGAAGAGGGGTTTTTGAAGCTATGGTACGATGGCCATACTGCTAGTAGTCAGACGTGAGTTTTTGATAGCTACAGAGTACGCACTGTTCTGGATCTTGATTACATCCTCTGATTGCAGCCACATTGTGTTCTTGTGGATTTGTTTACATCCACTGATTGCATCCACTGATTACATCCACTGATTACATCCACTGATTGCATCCACTTATTACATCCACTGAGTATATGCACTGATTACATCCACTGATTGCATCCACTTGGTTACATCCACTGATTGCAGCCACATTGCGTTCTATGTGGATTTGTTTGTGCATTTAATACGTGTATCTCTTACAAAACTATCTACCTTTCATTCGTGCGTGGACAAAGAGGTGGCTTCTTTTCCTTTTAATTTTGCTACCGCAGCGTTCGTTCTCAAACTCCTACAGATTCGTAGTCCAGAGAACAAAATGTGTTGTCATAGTTTACAGCTTAGCTACGATATCTCTACATGTTGGCCTGACACATCCGATTTCATCATGGCTTCCGGGTCACTTTGACCCTCTATGGTATGGGACATTCAACTCCATCCAAATCTTCCTTAGTTGCCTCTTACGACGTGCATGGTAGGTAAGCAGTGTTGCTATTCTTTGCTCCTTATTCTGTGTTCAGCATCTGCTGTCACGTTATAATGTCAGGCCTATCGCCAGGGTGAAGTCCACTGTCTTCTACAAGTCAAAGCGGCTGCCCCAAAGCTTTCGCCTCAAATCTGTATCCTCTGGCCACATCCGCTGTCTCTGCTCTTTCTTTGTTCCCTTGCTCATAAAATCGGGCCTCGGCAACACAAGGACATATAATAATCGATTAGATATCTTTTCATGTTGCTAAACATATGAATTTAAATACTTTATGGTGCTATATTGTAGCACAATTGCTTGTTGTTAGACATATGAATTTAAATACTTTATTGTGATATATTACCAGTGCAGGATTTACCTATAAGCTAAACATGCTATAGCTTAGGGCCTCAACTTTTTTGGGGGCCCCAAAAATCATATTTGGCACTGACATAATATATCTGGACTTATAAAGGGCCCCATATCTCAAATTGCTTAGGGCCGTATCAAGTCTAAATCCGGCGCTGTATATTACAGCACATTTGCTATATTAGTGTAAATACTTTATGGTGCTATATTACAGCAAATTTGCTATAAGTGCGTCTTCGACCTAACACATCTATATTTGTCAAGTTTTTTGTAATTGATCTTCTACTGTATGGGATAGTCAATCATACGCTTTTAAACGTCCTTAGTTGTCTCATTCGACATGCATGGTAGGTCATCGTCGGTGATGGGGGTTATCCATACATTACGCCAACAATGTGGTAGGTTCTGAAAAAGTTTGACAGTTTTAGACAGGCGAGGGGGGGGGGATTTTATTAAAGTTGAATTCATGAATACTGTTTGTATACATCAATTAAATTGTTTTAATATGAGATATTTTTCAAAATATTTTTAACATATGAAGTGGGTTTTTTTTTAGTTTATCTTCTAAACCATTGGGGGAGGGGGGTCGCTACATTTTTTAATGGCATAATTAAGCGTAGGAGGGGGGTCCCTGAGTACTTGACGGTTAATGAGAGGGGGGAGGGACAAACATTGGAAGATAATTGTTAACGTAATTTATGGGGAACCGCTTACTGTTCATCCCTCCTCTTTCTGAGCTATACAACGTTATGAGCTTTAGGCTGGTCTCGCTACTGATACTTTGCTCCCCCGCGATGATGAATAAGCCAATTACATTATTACTTGGCTGATGTTCCTACAATAGAGCATAATATCACTCTTCTGTCTCAATTTAGCCGTTTTGGTGCTTTTCAGGTTACTGTGCCCACCTCAGACTGAACCTGCCCATTTAGGGGGGTGTCATTTCAATTCTTCATTATAGTAACAATACTAACTGTCTGCATTTGCTGACAAATGACGCATTTACTTATTTTAAGTGGAGGTTATTGTGATGATGTATGAAGTTACTAATTTCACGTTCGGTTTGTAATGATAGCATGGCTTTAGTCGCTAAATATTGGGATCAGGTTCATTCGTATGGGTTACACTATTGACCAGTAATGAGTTTATGTCTTAAAGAATGGATATCTTCGTATTTGATTCTTAGAGTGGCCGATACATTTCTTGAGTAATGGTGTACTTTACCAAAGAAAAGGTGCGGAATTTTTCTGTTTTAAACTTCAACACCCCTCTAACTGGTACGTCTATGTTCTGAGTTGGGTATTCTGAAAAACACCATCGTTCAAATTACATGTTCTGAGTTGGTTATTCTGAAAAACACCACCGTTTGAAGTCCATGTTCTGAGTTGGGTATTCTGAAAAAACACCACCGTTTGAAGTCCATGTTCTGAGTTGGGTATTCTGAAAAAACACCACCGTTTGAAGTCCATGTTCTGAGTTGGGTATTCTGAAAAACACCACCGTTTGAAGTCCATGTTCTGAGTTGGGTATTCTGAAAAACACCACCGTTTGAAGTCCATGTTCTGAGTTGGGTATTCTGAAAAACACCACCGTTTGAAGTCCATGTTCTGAGTTGGGTATTCTGAAAAACACCACCGTTTGAAGTCCATGTTCTGAGTTGGGTATTCTGAAAAACACCACCGTTTGAAGTCCATGTTCTGAGTTGGGTATTCTGAAAAACACCACCGTTTGAAGTCCATGTTCTGAGTTGGTTATTCTGAAAAACACCACCGTTTGAAGTCCATGTTCTGAGTTGGTTATTCTGAAAAACACCACCGTTTGAAGTCCATGTTCTGAGTTGGGTATTCTGAAAAACACCACTGTTTGGACATCAATTACTTATTCGTATATCGTGATAGTGGTTCATATTGTTGTTGATGATCCTTGTATGAAGGTTGTCCCACTATCAACCACATGTCCACTGGTCTAGTTGAAGGCGTCCCCACTATCAGTAATTTCCAGGAGTCTGGTTGAAGGTGGTCCGAATATCAACTACATGTCCGATTAAAGATGGTTCCACTATCGACTACACGTCGAAGAGTTTGGTTGGAGATTAAATTCGATTAGGGCAGAGGAAATAATTTGCAAGCTTTGAAGACATGCAGAAGTACCATTACATCGATGGTGGTGGTGATAACGATTGAGATTTGAGTGAAAGTGACGGTGGTTATGATAATAGTAACAATGATAATGGTAATAACGTTAATGAGCATGGAGGTGATGATGATTATGATGATAATGGCGAAGACTGTGATAATGTTGATTCTAAAGGATATGACTGCGGTGATGGGGGTGATGACGGTTCGTGGCGATGATGATAATGAAGATTATCACGATGAGAATGATGATGATGACAGTTATGTACTAAAAATATTGTTTGCTAATCGGCTATACCTAAAAATCCGCTATCTTGAAAGCTTTGCTCCGGACACATCTGAACTATCCTCTCAAACACGCATGCACGAAGCCTAGATCGGCAGGCACATGCACCTGTATTGCAACACTCTGTGTGTGACTTCGCACCATGCCGTGAATCGCTCAAACTGTCTATTCTCATTTCCACTGTGGTCAATGTTCGAACGACCTGAATATGGAAACATGTTTTGATCACTGTTGCAATTTTTTCTTAAAGCTATGGAACCCCAAAATGATCAACCTTTATTATCTTCTACTTTTTCTCTATTCCTATTTAACTTTCAAGGTTTCAGAGACATTGTCGAAATGATGTTTCTGTATATTTACCTTATATGTAAAACTGAGTTTTAACCATTTTAATATATATATTATAAGTTTTTTAAATTTCATTTTCACAGAAATGACGCTCAAGATTAACAAGACATATATTTAAGAAGACAATCGAAAAGTATTTAAGAAAGACGTTGTTCTAAAATTCACAAGAACATAGGAAAAGAAGACGAACAAGAAAATCCCGGAGAAAAGAATTAGACACATACGTACAGGGAATGAGTAAGCTGGGGTAAAAGCTGAAAGCAATAGCTAAAGACATGACAAGGTGAAGTTTTGTTGAGAATGTAAGAAGCACATGATTCGAGAAAATGTATAGATACAGACAGGCAGACAGACATTTAGACAGCCGAACCTGCAAAGACAGACAGACAAATAGTCCGACCGACAGACAGAGACAGTCATACAGTCAAACTGACCGACAGACTGGCAGAGAGTCTGTTAAGACAACCGAACATACAAGGACGGACAGATCGACCAACAGACAGCTAAATCGGCCTATGGACATACAGACAGATATATAGATAAATATGTAGATAGATCATCATCATCATTAAGTGCCGTCTCCGCAACGAAGGTTGGCTGCAACGGATCTCCAACATCCCCTGTCTCTTGTCTTGGTGGTGCATTCTGCTAGACTGTAACCTGTCCATCGTGTGATGTTACTCTCCCACTTGTATCTCTGCCTATCTCTTGCTCGCCTCCCTTTGACTTTGCCCTCAAGTAAGGTCTTCAATAAGGTGTCACGTCTTTTAATGTGACCACAATATTTTATTTGCCTGATCTTTATTTCTCTTAGTAGTTCTTTCTTCATATTAAGTGTCTTTAGCACCTCTTTATTTGTTTTCCTCTCTTTCTATGATGTTCTCCCTATTCTTCTATATACCCACATCTCAAAGACACCAATTCTGTCTTCTAATTGTTTATTTAAGTGTCCATGTTTCTGAGCCATACATTAATATAGAGTAGATATAGCATTTTATAATTCTCATTTTTAACTTGTTTGTAATTTGTTTAGATGTTAATATTCTCCTCATGTCATTAAAGGTACTTTTAGCAATTCACTAATTGATTAATTGAACAAACTCCTTCACAGTCCACTCGTCTAAATCAATGGATTTCTCTTTTATACGCAAGACATTCTACTGCAAGTTTCCACTGACCAAAAGAGGAGCACAAAAATAGCGGCACTATGACCTATCATGAGTGTTGTAAGAGGCAACTAAGAAAGATTGGGGTGACTTTGACGGCCTCTTTCCATAGGTCAGTAACCTAAAATTTGTGATGGGATCAGGTATGTTAGTCTGAAATGTGCAGCTATTTCTGCCAAGCTGTAAATCATGACACAGTAAATTCCATTTTCCGGGCTACATCCTACAATGTGCAGGAGTTTGACAACGAGAACAGTAGAAGAAGATATGAATGTATTAAACGTCTGTCCAGAGAAGATGAATCACTTTTAGTAGTGTTATATAATGCATATTTGGTACATTACGTTATAATGTGTGCACACTTTCAACAAAACAAACCATACATTGTTTAACGAAACGAACTTTTGCTAAAGACGTATACAGCGCAGCATCCATCGATCTGCATTCAATGCACCGAGAGGCTATACTCCCTTCTTCTTCCTTAGGAAGAGTCTTGTGGGGGGAGGGGGTTTTCCCTCATCGTGTTGTACGCAGATCGAATGATCGGTAGCAGACAATGCGTGTTTTTTTTTATCTCCGCGTAACTGAAGCTGTATGAAATACGGCCTAATATTATTAAAAAGCTGGAATGTATGTGGACACATTATCCCGTAATGAACCACAGATATTTTTGTAGGACAAACAAAATTATATAAGGTCATAGCTATTCTAAGATTGCAAAAATCATTACACTTTATAACGTCGTTTTTGAGAAAAATTGATTGGGATAATGTTCGTACATTTTTTTAACAGACTATAAATGAAAACATGTCCGCTTAATTACAACTTATCCAATTGTTCAAGGCGTTTACATTAGATGATTAGTACATGCATATTTCCTTACCTTGGTTAAACTCAACATAGATAGAAAAGTTACAAATATTACACATTTGAGCGCCATCACTCGTTGTAGATCACACAACTTAGCACCACAAATTATTACAATAGTAACTTAATAATGTATAATATTTAAAGTTAACATAAATGTACTAATATATCGTATAAAACGTTGTTTTAATCCATAGAGAAAACTTTAGTACCAATTGATCGTGTGACTTTTTTAAAAATCTTAGCTTTGCAAAACATAAATTAGAGAATTATTTTATTGCGAAATAAAATATATTATACTGTAATTAAATACGATTTAACACGCTGATTTCTGCTAGTTTAAAAAATGTTACTGAAACTCAAAATGTATTTCATGTCCACGGGTGTAAGCAGTTGTGAACACACTGTTAATGAACGCATACAATATAGTTGTAACAAAACGGTAGGAAAAATATTGTTTTTCTGTTCTTATCTATTGTGAAACAGCCAGAGATTCAAACAGTTATGCAGGTTCAGTAATAATGGATGCATTTCAACTATTCAATTTCACTTTAAACGTTAATTAAACGAAACAAAAGAAGCCGTTAAAACTGGTTGTTTCCTGCATTGAACGAACAGTTTCGTTTCATATTGTTTCTGAGTTCATTTTGTGTTGTGTTTGTTTGTCTCCGGTACACAAGGGGAGTTGCAACGGCGTTGATGAGGGAAAAAGAGATGGAACTTTTTTCACTTGTAACAGTTTTCAGCAATTTTGAGTGTAGTTTTTCTAGAAAGTGAGAACAAGAAAATGATATCTGATAAAAATCACGGGGAAAAAAATGCAAAATGAAATGTTTCAGTGATCTCTCGAAGGTCTTGACAAGATTCGATTTTTCGACTTTCTAATATTTATTATAATTATTGGTTGCATACCCTTTACAGGATGTAGCAATCAACCTAGTATTTTTTTTGGGCCGTAATTATTTTCTTGGCAGTATTTACATTTAGTACTTTACCATTGCTTTCTTGACGGCCGGATGTATATTTGCCTGAGGTAGGTTTCGATCTCGGTACCTTGGCCATCACAGGGGCGTTCTGTACCACGCGGCCACAGAGCCGGACCGTATGGCAATACTTTCTAGAAATAACCAAGACGGATAGCTAAGACCTTGGTTGAAATGTAAAAGTAGGTCCCATGCCAGCAACCTGTCGTCGAGGATAAAGGTAACTCTTCTTGTACTAAACCGCAATTATTAGGTAGGGTGGCAAGTTCCCTTCCTTGTTGTCTTTACTTACCCTAACCCATGTGTGAGTTTCTCATTTACAGCTGAGTCGCCTGGAGGAGTGGTCGTGTCAAGCGAGAAATCACATCTCGGATTTGTGTGTGGTCCGGATGTGGTTTTGAACCTGGCACGCTTTAAACCACATAGACTATTCAATTGAAAGGGCGTGCTTCTTAAAAAATATGTTTTAATCATAAACCAATCAAATTTGCAAAGAATCATAAAACATAAAGGAAACGTAACAACATGTCAATAAAACTAGGGACAAGATACCCAGAAGTTTAACATATGTTAAAAGCATAGATTATGTAAACAAAAAATTTCAAAGCGAATTAGAGATGTGGAATTATAGATGTGGTTTCTGATAGGAATTATGAAAATATGGACAGCCAAGAAAACTTATGCAGATGTTCTCATGATTCTGGCGTAAAAAGATCACTCATATCAAACATTAGGGGCAGACAGTCAAGGTTTCTAGAGCATGTGTTGAGAAGAACACAGCTTGAACACTTAATAACCACTGGAAAAATCATGAGGAGAAGAGATAGAGAACGACAAAGATAAAAGTTGCTAGATGGACTAGTATTGTGGCACGGTACAAGTTCACCAACCGAGCTTATTGACAACACAAGAGATAGAGAGTCGTGGAGAAACAAGATCGCCTACGCCATTCGGCATGGCACTTGATTTATTGACAGACAGTTATCTAGGATTATCCATGTTGACTTATGTAAGAGGTATAACGAATAGTAACACTGTCAGCATTTCGCAGGAGTCAGGAAGTGGTGGGGAGGGGTGGCAACAATGTCAACAATCACCACTTCGTGACAGTCATGTGTACATGTGGACAGGCACCACAGACAGCAGAATATATTCTTCAGGAATGCCTGGAATATGAAATTCTGAGGCAAATACACTGGTCCAGAGAAACAACAATGGAAGCGTGACAGCTTACTCAAGATCGAGGATAATTCAATAGGCCCATAAGGAAGACTACGTTCTCTAAAGAATATGTCACATGATGATGATGATTAAAATGCAGTCATTGGTTTGAATTTTCGTTTACTTACGATAAAAATAAAAAATCTACTTGTCAACACATCTCACACACATATTTGAAGATGTTTACAGTCAATTATAAGACATCATTTGTTTATCACATAATTATAAGACATCATTTGTTTATCACATAATTATAAGACATCATTTGTTTATCACATAATTATAAAACATCATTTGTTTATCACATAATCATAAGACATCATTTGTTTATCACAAAATTATAAGACATCATTTGTTTATCACAAAATTATAAGACATCATTTGTTTGTCACATAATTATAAGACATTTGTTTATCATTATAAGACATCATTTGTTTATCCCATAATTGTATGATTTAATCATAAAATTGCACTATTTTGATCTCTCAAACACAAGACACACGATGTTTAATGTTGTATCAAGTGTAATGTCTGAAGTAGTAAAAAGTCTTTTCTCTATACACGATCATTAGTGTGCCGACAAAGATCAAAGGATTTCACTCGTATATAAAAACTGGTCATGATGCACAACAATAAAGTATATAATTATGGGGTTTAACCAAATACACCATCACATGTTAAAAAAAGATATTCATACGTTAGATAGCTAATCAGATAGTTAGATTTGTTTGAGGACAAAGCTAGTGAAACGTGCTGTAGCACTCAACTCGCGTACACATTGATAATACTCCATTGCATAGAATGTTTCTCATCTTTTAGAATGCTGATTTGGCATACTTACGCACATACGAGATGAAAATAGACCTCTATCGTCATCATAAAGTGCCGTCTCCGCAAGGAAGGTTGACTGCAACAGACCTCTAACATCCCCTGTCTCTTGTTTTGGTGGTGCACTCTGTTAGACTGTAACATATCCATCTTGTGAAGTTACTCTCCCACTTGTTTCTCTGCCTGCCTAGTGCTCGACTTTACCCTCAAGTAAAGTCTTCAACAAGATGTCATGTCTTTTAATATGTCCAAAATATTGTATTTGCTTATTTGATTATTTATTCATATTAAGTGATGTTAGAACCTCTTTGTTTGTTTTCTTCTCTTTCCATGATGCCCTCCCTATTCTTCTAAATATACACATCTCAAAGGCATCGATTCCGTTTTTCTAATTGTTTGTTTATTCTCCGCGTTTCTGCGCCATACCTTACTATAAAATAGATGTAGCATTTTATAATTCTCACTTTTAGCTTGTTTGTAATGTGTTTAGATGCTAAAATTTTCCTCAATATGAAATACAAAATATAGTGACTTTTTTCCATAGACAAAGTTGCAGGTGTGGTTGGTTAAGTAAAATTTACCTCTTATGATGAGGTGCGCTCATTCAACAGCAGACGTTTGTCCAATTTGGTTATATCAGAGCTTTACAACCATTAAAATATAGTTGATGTCGCGGTTATTGCAATCCAGTTATCACAACCTCCGGAGTATTATGTGTTGAAAATAAATGAATTACTTTTTAAAAGGTAAACACCCCTCCCCTTTACTTAAGACGTATTTACGGCCCTGATTTCCATACTCACCCAACAGACAGCAGTTACTTAGCCCAGTTTTGCTGGTACTGTTGTTCGATTGATGTAAAAGTTAGTCATTCCTTCAGTGTTTACTCCCCATTGTTTTCAGACGTTGAAATTTGTGAGCACAAGAGCAAAGACCGACAATCCTCTCGCTTGTCCTTGTGTAATTCAACAATTGGATGACAGAAATTATTGCCCATGTCTTTCATTCTACGCGCGTTGGTGAACACTATGTGTCTCCGAAACGTCCTGCATCAAGACCGTCGGCAGTAGACATCAGGCACCTAAAGTAAACAAGCCTTTATTTGTTACGTTTCTTTTTAAATTATTGTAATTTTTGTTGTTAACTATTTATATACGTGGAATCACATAAAAAAGTAGCCACGGTCAATCAACGAAATGCACGGAAATAATTACAAATGAACCTTTCAGGTAATGTATATTGTATGTACACGTCCTTACTGAACGCATGCCTACACACTGGACTGTTTATAAGGATTTGGAATGAGAGAGGGAGTCAGCCCTAACCCCACACTCGTCTTTAAACTAGGCATATACAATAAATTATAATAATTGAAGCATGTCCTGTATAGGACATTTTATTAAAATGGAAGCGTAAACTGTACTTGATTTAGTGCTATTCAAAAAGTGTTGATGCGGAGCCACTAATGCCGAATTTTTACAAAATAACTGTGTACTCATTTACGCCTGGTGGATGATACTACGTCACGTGACTGTTTGAGTGTTTCGCGCGTATCTGTGTGACGTCCGTGCACGATGACTTTATAGACATCCTACAAATCAAATTATATCTCGCCCGTGTGTAGTTGGGGCCCGAAAGGGGAGCAAAGAATAGCAACACTGTTTAAATTCCACACATGTCGTAAAAGGCGACTACGGAGGTTATGGGATGGAGTTGGCTGTCCCATTATATATAGGGTCAGTGACCCAAAGCCATGCTGAAGTCGGATGTGTCAGGCCGAAAGGCGCAGATATCGCAGTAATGATGTAAACCATGACACAGCGCATTCCGTTCACCGGACTACATCCTGCTAATCTGCAGGAGTTTGAGAACGAACGCAGAAGAAGAAGAAATTATATCTCAAGTGTAACCTGATTGATTGGTTATCGAACGACGTGCAAATTCGATGAGTTGGATTTGCGAAGCAATCTCACTTTCAACTACCTTACCGAAAAGACGTATAAGAAATAGCTTTTCAACAGTTGTTGATTTATTAGGCGCCTCTACCGCCGAAGTCGGATGTGTCTGGTCACTGGCTCAAATAAAACTGACGCATCTCCGTTCTCTGAACTACATCTTAATAGAAATATAGTATGGCCATTATCCTATTGCGAGAGTAAGCGGGAGGTTTTTTTGAGTGTTGATTTTCATACTTCCCCCAGATCTCTCTTATAGTAGGACGATGATACTACAAAATTTCCAGGGATAAATGTTCCAGTGTTGGGTAACAACCCTAAACAGGAAGCAGGTGGCTGGAGTAACACCGGGCAAATGTCAAGATAAACAAAAATAGGTAGATGTGTTACCAAAATAAAACATAACACAACCTAACAACGAGATACAGGGACAGACGACGTTTCGACTATTAAGCCTTCATCAGGACAAACGAAAGACAACGATACAACGAATCTTACCTGGAAACAAACGTGGTTGATAGGGAGGAAAGAGGAGGAGAGATAGTGAATGGATAGTAGAGGAAGTAAATAAGGAGCGGCATATTGGGGAGGAAGAGAGTATGGGGAGAAGAAGTGAGGAGAGAAAGTGCACGGAAGGAGGTGAGGAGCGAAAATGGATAAGGTGTGGTAGTAAGTAAAATAGATAAGGTTACATTAAGATACTTACCTCAAAAGTGGCAAAACGCAATGAGTATAACGAATAGATAGCAGAGGAAGCAGAGATGGAGCAGCCTAGCAGGGAGGAGGAGGGTATGGGAAGAAGTGAGGAGGGGAAAGTGCACAGAATGAGATGAGGAGTGAAAATAGTTAAGGTGTAATAGCAAGTAAACTAAGATAAATGGGGATAAATTCAGATACTTACCTGAAATGGCAACAGGCAATGAGTATTAGCATACAGTCGTCATGGAAACGCAAAAGAGGATGGTAGGAGAGATCAGATGAGGGAGAGAGAGATGGAGATGAAGAATAAAGAAGAGAAAAAAGGGAGAAAAGAAAGAAACGACCGAGCAGATATAGGCAGTGGAGAGAGACTATAAGTAGGAGTAGATAATAGTGGGAAGAAAATACAGTGATAATACAATGATGTATGTAAGTGAGAGTAAAATATAAAATATAGGTGATAATATATAAAAAAGAACTTATCTGAAACGTTGAGAACTGGCTAGCTTGAAACCAACAGTCACACTGGTGGGTCAGGGTCAATGGACAATGAAAGCTAGTAAGGCAAGTAGCATCAATAAAATACCAACATGCCAGATTGTCACACCACAGGAAGCAAGAGGACTCCAGAGATGGCAGCAGGGAAGATTGATCGATAAGTATAACGGTCCAGTATTATGACGAGAGACCGACTGAAATAATAGGCAGGGCCGTAGAGAGAAACCCCTTTAGCGCTCCTGACGCTGATGATCCTTTCTCATCCTTCCATCACCGGAAGCATGACTGGACACCTCCTTCTTCCAATCTCACCCGCACCTTAGACCTTTACATCCAGAATACTGGTCGTGCTATTGCCTGTCTCCGCCCTCCACCGCTGCGCCACTCTAATCTCACTCCTTCGGAGACTGAGGCCCTCTCCAACCTCCGTGCTCGCCGTGACATTGTCATCAAACCTGCTGACAAAGGCGGCGCGGTCGTTGTTTGGCACCGTGATCTGTACATCCAGGAAGCCTCTCGTCAACTGGAAGATGATTCCTTCTATGAACCTCTCCCTTCGGACCCTATTCCTGATCATAACCTCACGGTTGGCTGCACTGTCAAACGACTCATCCGGCAAAACCTCCTTCCCTCTTCTGCTGTCTCGCTCCTTATCTCCAAGGCCAACCTGGGTAAACCTGCCCTCTATCTTCTGCCTAAAATTCACAAGGATCTTCACCCTGGCAGACCCATTGTGTCTGCATGTTCCTGTCCCACTGAGCATATCTCAGCGTTTCTTGATGTTGTTTTTCAACCTATTGTCGCTTCTCTTCCGTCGTACCTTAAGGACACCAACCATGCGTTAACCACATTCGCATCGGTTGAGCTGCTCCCCCACCATACTTATCATCTCTTCCTCCTTGACGTTGTGTCTCTCTACACATCTATCCCTCACCACGACGGCCTTATCGCCATTCAGTTCTTTCTTGATCGTCACCCTCACCATTCCATTGCTACCTCTACCCTGGTCCGCTTGGCTGAACTTGTTCTCACCTTGAACTCCTTTGAGTTCGATGGCACCTTCTTTAACCAGATCAGTGGTGTAGCTATGGGCACCAAAATGGGTCCCAGCTATGCTTGTCTGTTCATGGGCCATCTTGAGCACCTTATGTTCTCCAGCTTCCATGGTCCTATTCCTCAGTTCTACCGCCGCTACATTGATGATGGCTTTGGGTTCACTGACATGCCTGTTGCAGACCTCTCAGCCTTCATCTCATTCGTTAGCAACTTCCACCCCTCCATCAAATTCACTTCCATTGTCTCTGCTTCCTCTGTCACTTTCCTGGACATCTCTGTCTCTATTGGTCCAGTTTCGCTCTCTACCTCGGTCTACTATAAGCCTACTGACTCTCACAGCTTCCTTCTATATTCTTCTTCTCACCCTCGCTCATGCCGTGACTCCCTTCCCTTCTCTCAACTACTACGCCTTCGTCGCCTTTGCCAGGATGACTCTGACTTTCTTCAGCATGCCTATGATATGCTTGACTTCTTCCGCCGGCGTGCTTACCCGGAGGATGTCCTTCTCTCTGCCCTGGATCGTGTCCTTCCAATCTCCCGTGCTGATGCCTTATCACGTTCTCCTCTACTTCCTTCCACTCGTCCTAAACTTATCCTTACTTTCCACCCTCACAATATTCCTGCTCTTAAGATCCTTCTCCGGGACTTCTCGATCTTCTCATCTGATCCCCTTACCAAAGAGGCTTTTCCAACTCCACCTCTTGTGGCTTTCCGCCGAGACAGGAACCTACGCGATACTCTGGTTCACTCTCACCTTCGGCCGGCGGGATCTCCTATCGGCACCTCCCCGTGTCAGCGCCCGTGCCTCACGTGCCCTTTTGTCTTTCGGACCACCTCTATCCGATTCCCTAAGTCGGTATTCCATATCCACCACTCTTTTTCTTGTGTCTCTCGTAACGTCGTGTACGTTATCACTTGCAAACGCTGCAACCTGATGTACATTGGTGAAACGGGCAGATTCTTAGCCACTAGGTTTGCCGAACACTTACGGGACATCCGTAACTATGGATCTTCCCCGGTGGCTCTCCACTTCAACACCAATTCTCACCGTGGTGTGCTGGACATTCAGGTCACTGGCTTAGTCTCTTGCCACTCAGGTGACCGGCAACGTTTCTCATTAGAAAACCGCCTCATTCTTAATCTTGGCACTCTTAAGCCCCATGGCATCAATGACCAGCTATACTTTCAATAATCTCTATACCTCCCTCCCCCCCCCCATTTTTGTGTGTGTGTGTCTCCCTTGCTATGCCTCCCTGCTGCTCCTACATTCCTTCCTTCTGCCATCCCCCTATCCTCATTTTGTCTTACTCCTCTCATTGCTACTGTTCCTCTCCATTGTGGTGGATCGGCTTGGGCCCCCACCCAGGGGTTGGGGCTACGGTGACCCGCCACGTTGCTATTGATGTGTTGGTGGGTTGTTACGCCTTGGGACTGGGACCGGCAGGATTTCATCCGGGGTGGGCCTAGTGCGGCTTTGCGCGTCGATTCTATGCCTCATCTGTATCTCTTGCCATCCTACTCCACTCTCTTTCTACGGGTTGTTTTACCCAGGCTTCATTCTCCTCTTCCCCGTTCGATTCTTCGTCCTACTCTGTCTACTTTCTCCATTCCCACTACTTGAGGCTGTGTCCTCTGTTTCTTCTGTGCCATTCTCTGTGGCCCGTGGGCGCCACCACGTACCTATCATCTTATTACTTTTGGCCTTTTGCCGCTCTCTGGTTGTCCTTCTTTGGTCTTGTTGGGTCGGCTACCCTTACAGCTACTTAGCATGCCGAGGCTGGGAGACCTTTACACCGACTACATATATATGTATATTTATTTATTTAGAATATACATATATATTTATTTATTTATTTTTTATTTATTTATTTTTATTTTTTTCTTCCACACGACTTGGATGGCTCGGATACAGGGGTCCCCTATGTATAGTTATGGAGCCAGCGTGCGGTACGGGCAACACCTCCAGTGGGTTGCAATGTACGGTTGGTCTCACTCAACTACGAACATCGTTTCATCTGACATGTTTCTCACCACGGTACATGGCCTGGACTAAGGGATCGTGTATCGGTGGCTCGAGGTTCTGTCCGTTGATCGTTGTTCCCATAGATGGGCTAGTGTACAGTGCGGGCAATACCCACATAGGGATTGTGACGTGCGGCTAGTCCATCCTCTTATCATATTCGGTTGATGCGACGGGTCTCACTTCCGAACACGGGGCCTAAAAGGTACTTGTCGTTGCGGTTGTGACCTTGGTCCATCTTCCTAATATCTATTTTATCGGAACCTCTGTTACACCGACCTCCAATTACAACGACATTATGGACTGATGACCCTTACTTGGTCACATACGACCCCCCACCACCTCACATGCTTTGGCTGTAGTTCTGGGTCTGCCTCCATCTGACATTGCCTACTTTCCCCTTTTCTCTCCTACTCTGGTACCCTTCTCTTCTGCACCTTCTTTCTTTATCAGCCTGATACCTTTGCACGACGCGCCTCCCCGTGTTAGTCCCCCACCCCACCTTGCTGTGTCTGGTGGGCTCCTTCCTACTTCCACATCCCGTCCTTGCGTGGCGTATTTCCGGCTCGGGGCCCACGTCCATCCACCGTTTTCTTCTTCTTCTTTCTTCTTTCTTCTTTCTTCTTTCTTCTTTCTTCTTCTTTTTTCTTTTTTCTTTTTTTTCCTCCCTTTTTTTCTTTCTCTTTTTTTCTCTTCTTCTTCTCTCTTTTCTTGTTCTTCTCCTCTGACTATTTGTGGGAGTCACGGCTTTAACTTTTACCCGCCTCGGGTTTCTCTCTACGGCCCTGCCTATTATTTCAGTCGGTCTCTCGTCATAATACTGGACCGTTATACTTATCGATCAATCTTCCCTGCCGCCATCTCTGGAGTCCTCTTGCTTCCTGTGGTGTGACAATCTGGCATGTTGGTATTTTATTGATGCTACTTGCCTTACTAGCTTTCATTGTCCATTGACCCTGACCCACCAGTGTGACTGTTGGTTTCAAGCTAGCCAGTTCTCTACGTTTCAGATAAGTTCTTTTTTATATATTATCACCTATATTTTATATTTTACTCTCACTTACATACATCATTGTATTATCACTGTATTTTCTTCCCACTATTATCTACTCCTACTTATAGTCTCTCTCCACTGCCTATATCTGCTCGGTCGTTTCTTTCTTTTCTCCCTTTTTTCTCTTCTTTATTCTTCATCTCCATCTCTCTCTCCCTCATCTGATCTCTCCTACCATCCTCTTTTGCGTTTCCATGACGACTGTATGCTAATACTCATTGCCTGTTGCCATTTCAGGTAAGTATCTGAATTTATCCCCATTTATCTTAGTTTACTTGCTATTACACCTTAACTATTTTCACTCCTCATCTCATTCTGTGCACTTTCCCCTCCTCACTTCTTCCCATACCCTCCTCCTCCCTGCTAGGCTGCTCCATCTCTGCTTCATCTGCTATCTATTCGTTATACTCATTGCGTTTTGCCACTTTTGAGGTAAGTATCTTAATGTAACCTTATCTATTTTACTTACTACCACACCTTATCCATTTTCGCTCCTCACCTCCTTCCGTGCACTTTCTCTCCTCACTTCTTCTCCCCATACTCTCTTCCTCCCCAATATGCCGCTCCTTATTTACTTCCTCTACTATCCATTCACTATCTCTCCTCCTCTTTCCTCCCTTACAAAATTTCCAGTAGGATGTAAATGGAAGTTCGTTGTGTCGCCGTTTTGTTTGCTCTAATGGACCAACACATCCTTACGTTCAGTCGGAGTTTGAGAACTTTTTTGAAGTAGGTTTTAAAAGTAAAAAAAACGTTCCAACCGCGTCGTCAGTATAATGTGGACGATTGATTTATTAACTACGAGCAAGTTCGAAGTAGAAATCCTTGGAGATTGTGGTGACAAAATTACTTTAAACGCAGTATTTTTTGCTCATGTTGCGAAAGTGGAAACTACGCTGGTGATGCGATTTGGTGTATGGTGCTTCCCCAATCTCTCTCTCTCTCTCTCTCTCTCTCTCTCTCTATATATATATATATATATATATATATATATATATATATATATATATATATATATATATATATATATATATATATATTTTTCTCTCGTAGGCTAGTCGTGGCTGGCTATTGGCGGAGTACTACAGGCCTTCTAGCTGAATTAATGAGAACCCCGTTCGTTACATTTTTTTAATTATTGTTGGGCGCTTGATTGGTCGCTACATACTTGGAGTCACATACTAAAAATAGCCAAAGCCACTCAATACATTTTCACGCCCATCATAAACTAGTTCATATTTACGTTTTAGTTGACAGGTCTCCTATACCGCCGACGGTCTCGGGCTTGTAGTATTAAACATTGTTTCACATGCAAAGTGTGTCACAGAAACAGACTGAGAACCATATTTTTAATTATGAGATACACAGGGCCATAGATACGGAACATATCTTTCGCCCTTCTTCCTTTGTTTGACAACATATCTGATGATATTTCTGCGAAAAAATCACAAAGGGAGGGGTTGTACACACACTACACACCTTTGCCTACATTTTATATATCTATCTATAGAAGGCTCCTTCAATAGGCGTTGCAAAAAACTGAACGCTGAAGTCTATTGTGTATGAAAGAAAGCTCAGAAAAACCATCCCACTGCACATCGGAAGTAAGAGCTAATCGCTCGCAGTTCATATGGTACTCTAACAAACAAACAGCATCTATTGTCATTTTCACTTTTGCTGTTAAGCGTTGTGGGGTATAGTTGGTGTTGTCTGTCTTTCACTCTTTTGGGTTGTATTGGTCATGGTTAACCCGTGTCTCTTTAAGGTTTCTTTGATTTTCTTCACCCATCTAGGTTTTGGCCTCCCCGATCGTCGGCTGTTGTATGCAGGAAGGGCTGGTTGAGTTGGTTCCATTCTCATTATGTGACCAAACCACCTGGTTTGGTGACTTTTGAGGTAGTCTTGACTTGAGGTAGTCTTTATTTCTTTTCTGATATCTTCATTTCTTCCTCGGTCTCTTCTCGTAATATTCATAGCTTTCCTCCATGCCGAAATCGGATGTGCTAGGCCTACAAGGCGCATAACGGTGGCACAACGTAATCACGCTCCCGGCAGAAATCGCACGGATATCCGTGATGGTTACAATGGAGCGAACGCAAAACAAACAAACAAACATAGCTTTCCTCAAACATCTCATTTCACTTATACTGTGATCTTTTTTTGCTAGTGTCTTTGCCTAGGACCATGTTTGACATTGGCAACACAGAGTTGGTATAAAAATACTGTTTATCAATTGTTGTTTGGCTACATTACTAGTACTAAATGTTAAACAACATACCCCCCTCCCTTATCTACAGGCTTGGAACACCCCTACCTTTTACAAAATCGTATCAATAACTCTGCCTAAATGTTATACAGAATTATTTCCTGTAATGTTTTTTTCTTATCTTTCCTCTGACAAATCTTTTTTGTGGTTTATATTTAGCTAGCATTTTAGAAAACGTGTAATCTTTCATTTCGGCAGATTCATCATTTGCGACCCAACGGATTTCATCCCACTGTGGCATTCAAGAAAAGCTGGTAGGCCACCTTTTTTTCTTTCTCTTCTGCGTTCTCTCTTGAACTTCTTTTGCTCGCCGAAAGCGGATGTGTCGGGCAATTAGCGCAAATAAAACGGCGGCACAACGCATTTCCATTCTCTGTACTACATCCTGCTGGAAATCTAGTAGGACAATGGTCCTGCTGCGAGGGAGATCGAGTGGGAGTTTGAGAATTAACGTTGAAGAAGAACTTCTTTTGCAGTCCGTTTCATATACTCAGCAACCTATCAATGTCATTATCCATGAGCTTATCAGGCTCGTAGGGGTGCCACTTTGGTAACACAAAAATCCCACTATGCCTCTCTGTTCTCAGTTTCTTGTTTAAGTGTGGAGAATCTTGTTCAGTCTTTAAATATTATTAATAAATACCTTCTTTCGTCCTTCTTTTCTTTTCATCTAAACTGTCCTCTGCAGTATAATTTTGGAAGTCATGCCTTATCACATGACCAAACCACGCAACTGTGTTGTGTCACATGATCAAACCACACAACTTTGTGACGATGACCACTTCCAAGAGAATTTCTAGTTAGCCTGGTGTTTTTTTCTCCCTTCCAGTCATACAACGTGAGTCATCTGGAAACCGTAAGTTACACAGAAGTGGAAAAGGGCTCCAATTGAAAATTATTGTGTGGTGGTTCTGTACTGTCCTTTACAAGATCTGTTCTACGAATATGTTGAATAAAATTGTGATACTATTCATCCTTGCCGAAGCCCTGCAATTTTTTTGAAAAGGGCTACAATATCACTGATAATTAAATATTATTAGTTGCTACTGTTTACAACCACCCTTATTTGGCTACTAAACAGAAATTGATATACCAACTTTGTGTCATCAATGTCAATCATGGTCACTGTCCAAGACACACGAGAGAAAGATTGCAACCTGTGAAATAAGATGTCTAAGAAAGATCGTCGGGGTTTAAAGAAAAGACCGCATAAGAAACGATGCCATCAGAAATTTTATAGGAACTGCACCAAACATCAAATATATGGAAAGTCAACGGATTAAGTGGTTCGATCACCTTATGAGAAAGGAACCAGATCGCATTTCAGATGTAGCATATAACAGAAGAATATCTGGGTACTGAGCAGAGTAAGCGAGGGAAGATGGATTGATAACATCAGATATACTACAAAAATATATTACAACAACAAATACAATACATTTGGCATTAGAAAGAGGACTTAGGCTCCCAACGCCGCTCCGCGGCATTTGTGGCTAGAACGAGACAAGAGTGCTTGCAGCCGCCTATGAAACAAATGCGTATTATCATCATGAATTTACTCGTCAAAAGGAGGCCTTCTAATATATCTTCACTTTCAGTTTTGTATCTTTTAACTAGATTTAGTACTCAGAATCCCGGTCGAGGCCAACCACTGGCGTTGCGCAGTGGGCAGTGGTTATCGCACTGGCTTCGCATATATATGAATGGGCCTGGGTTTATTTCCATATGCATATGTTATCATATTGCATATGCTACAAATTTCCACCTTCAATTGAGGACGTCATCAGCGAAGATCAACGTCCGTTCCTATGTATGGAGTACAATATGTGCTAACCTTACTAAATGTATGCTAAACATCATAAGTTATGGGAGACAACCTTGTGATAAGGGTAATTCGTGTATGGCGGGGACACAAATGTTTTCGTGTGCCAGATAGTCTTTTGAGACGTTAAATTTGATATTTTTTTGGTGAAAATCGCTACGGGGTTGGTTTGTTTGTAATTTTATTTATTTATTTATTTTTTTTTTATTTTTTTTTTTGGGGGGGGGAGGACTTTTACCCCTCTTTTGGCCAAGTAGTGCTAAAAGTCATGTTCCGATTTTCTGCAGAAGAGGTGATTTAACAATCCCCAACCAAACCCCCCCTCCCCCATATACGAGCCTGGTGTATGGACTGATGTTCACGTTGCTAGATGGTGTGCCACCTACCTCTCAAATACAGCAGCAGCGATTCAATTCATGCTCCCATTATTGACTTTACAGTTATTTTGTAGGACTTAAAAGTAGGTCTCTCCACACCTTTCTCTCCCTATACCTATTTAATTCCAAATAATTATGCACGATTGAACCAGATATACCAATTACATATACCAGGAAAAAGACAAATGATCCGGTCAACTAGCCACAAACATAGAATGATGAACAGGCAAGAACACGTTGCTCCAAAAAAAAATAAAAAAAATTTACTTCTCATTGATAAGTAGAACATATCTACTTCAAGAATTTTCCCAATATGAGATTATCATCATCATCATCATCAATTTCCTTTAGTGTTGAAGTTAGCACATAGGGCAGAGGTCAGATCTCTCCAATTCTGTCTGTTCAATGTTACTCTGTGCAGTTCTTGAATAGTATGAATATTGGTTGTTTTACTTTCTCTAAGTATTGTTCTTCTGAGTGTTTCTTTTGGTCTACTCCTTGCTCTTTTGCATGTAGGCATCATTCAAGAGATTGGTGGCGTATTCTATTGATTCTGAGCGTATGACATGCCCAATGTAGGACCAACGGCGTTTTCTAATAACATCGGTGATGAAGTTTTGCTGTGTTTCTCTGATTTTATCATTTGTTTGAATTCACTCTAATGGGTGTTAGTTATCCTACGAATACATTTGTTCTCGAAACTCAGTAATTTCATTTCTGAAGATAAAGAACTTTTCCAGCTCTTACATATGACAGTGAAGACTGTGAAGGAGAGGAGATGGCTACCGCCCTCATTTTTAGAGCCTCTGAAATGTGAGATCGCTAACATCTTACAGCCCTACGGCATTAATAAATGCTATGGGTTACTTTACTTCTTTTTATATGACAGCACAGGAATAACGCAGGAATTAAATAAGCGTATTTTCGTGAATATGCAGATTGACTTTGACCTCCAAATATTAAACAATCCTTATGAGATACTGAGACAAATATACTAGTTAGTTAGTCGTCGGATCATCATCACTGCAAACTGGACACGTCCATAGTTGCTCCGATCTCTCCCTGAGTGTATCAGCCATTAAACTTCTGCTGACAGTAACGGTCCTATGCTGGTTGACCATCATTCTTCTGCGCTATCCAAAATTTTCACTTCTAGCAACACCGCATTTCAAACCCCGAGCTTTAATCCTGCTAATTGAAAAGGAGTCATAATCCACACGAGTCTCACTCTCGCGTGCTATATCTGTTAAGGAGTTTAAAACCTCAGCTCGACCCATTGCCCCATGCCACAATCGCGCATGACGCCAGTTAATCTTCTCTTTCATTGCCTCGAACACCCACATGTCCAGCACGAAAATAAATATAACCACTTTCAGCCTCGCCTTTCTCAAGACCTCGATCCACTGTTCACGAACCAGACCCACTTGTACCTTCCTAATCATTCTCATAGAGTCACTCAAAATGCAGACCTGCGTTTCCTTCTGTGTTCCTACCCATTCAAATGCGCTGGTCACCGTCATAATGCCCATGGTCATGCTACTTGTAGTAACATCAAAGACTCCCACTCTCCTCCCTGATCGTTTTACATGCGCACTGAGCTACGAAGGCCCAAGCACTGCGAACATGTCTAATCACAGATACATCAGTGTATATAATCACACCCCCCTCTTTGACATTCTCACTGACCAAAATTAAAGAAGCCACAGGAACAAGTCTACAAACAACACACAAGAAGACCATCTCCAGAGAACTTTTCCACCCCTGACGGCGCAAGGAAAAAATGGATACAGCGTATAGATAGATAAATAGACTGACCAAAGCCTGCACTTCTTTCTTCACAGCTGTAGGACATCATTCTCTGCATAACTGCTAAGTGATATTACTACTCTCAAACAAGTTTCGAAATATGTGGGTATATCTACCCATTCCGCACCTTCTGCCACATCTTACAATCTGCACACACTTTGTATGACATCCTCAGCACGTCCCACCCACGACTTCCCTGTCTTAAGTCTGCTACCTTTAACTTCTGTATTTCGTAATGCAACGGATGTTCCTTTATGCACGGCAATACTGTAATCTGTGCTCTGCTAATGGACAGTCAATTAGGTGCCGCATAGCTCCTGTCGACGTGTCTCTTGTGCACTCAAGAATGATACGCATTCCTGTATTCTGGTCTCTATCTAGTATATCGATCTGAGTTTGGCTAAGAATCAGCATTGCCAGTGCATATTCCACCACCAAACCCTGATATAAAAGAAATTACAACCTCTGCTCACACTGCGCAGCTGCCATAAGCTTCATAGCTAAACCTTTGCTTGCCTTTATGATAACGTGGTAAACATATTGGCCCCAGAAACAACTCTAGAATCATTGCTCTATCATATGGGCATCTGTATGAGCTACACAGGACTGAAGTTTTTTCAAGAGATAACACTGCACATACACATTTTAAGCGAACGAAAGAAGAAAACGAACAATATACGCTCTTGTATCTTGTACAATCGTGCGAATGGGAAATATATCTAGAACTTTATTTCCTACATGGGACGCGGTGCTTTAGATGATGTTTCTTCATTCATAATTTCTCAATGGTAAAGAACTATTTGTTCACGGTCCTCTGATCTTCAGTCAAATCAGTTATTCTCGCTACAACCTGTCAAGATTAAGGTGCGCGCGCATTCGTCTAAATGCACGATGGGATATTCTTGTCGTGGTGTACAAAGCCGCCATGATGGATAAGAAAAATTGTTCAGAAATGAAATGTTTAAACACATTATACTGACTTATTCGTGGTGTTTTTAGTGCAGATTAGTTGTTATAATGTATAACTGATGCTATACTTTAAAACTGTATACTAATTTACCCGTTATAAGGGCGTGTATGCTAACGTTTGCGAGATATTGTTTTGATATTCATTAGCATATCCCGAGCCAGAAGACGATGAGTAAAGTATCGTTTAGGGCCCGGGCGCTCGACGCCTCAAAGCCCATGCCAGTTTATAAAGCTTTTGAAATTCCAGACATGAAGGATTTTGCACAGATTAACCGTTCAGTGCCACAAATGCCTACAGGAATGGAGAAAGAAGAAGAAACGGTGAGAAGATATAATAAGATACTGTGCGCCCCGAAAGTGGCCGCCATATTGAAATTTTGGGTGCACAGAGTCCATTAGGCGATCATTTTCAAACTATAATTTTCCTTTTAATTTCAACAGCTATATATTATATTTAAAGTTAATTTGAAATATTGAGCAATTAATATGCGTTTTAATGAAAGTTAATTACTGTTACGTAATTTTGTTACTCACATATTTCATATAGGGAATTCCCTATTTTATATGCGGCACCTGGGTCAAGCTGACCTACTAAGTTATTAAACTGTAGACCTACATGTTTGTATGTTTACGTCTGACGGTAGAAATTGTTGATTAAAATGATTTACCCAATGCTTACACCTTCAGTGATGGTTGCAGCAAGCAACTTGTATGTAGCTTTTACTTTGTTCACACTATAATGGTTATCATCAACCATGATGATGATGTAGTAGAATGTTAGTAGGCTTAGGGTATAATAATAACAACTATACTTAACTATACTTAGTAGTTATATAACTTACTATATTATAACATATATATATATATTATAAGAATATTTATATATAATAATAATATACATATTCTTGATATACTATTCATAGTATATTTAATTATATGCCTATACTATACCTTTGTTTACATTATCATAATTGATAATTAAATTAAAATAGGCCTAAACACAATATAAATGACTATTATAATGAATGATTATGTTAATCATGCCCCTAAGTGAAGTGTAATTTACCCTAGACTAGTCTAGAGGATCTGACTTTATGCAGAATAGTATAAGTAATTAAGCCAATGCTAGTAGTAGATTATTTTTAACTATGATAGCCTGAACTTCTGTAAAGATCTAATTCAGAATCAATTAGTGTAGCATAAATGCAGGTGTTTTATACTGTAGGACATAGGATAATGAAAATATTTTACATTTTAACCTGTCCTGTGACAGTTAAGTTGAGTAATGGTTCCCTCCTGCTTTGTTACCCAGACATAGAGATGGTCTGTGGAATATTATGGCAAAATATGGTTCTCCACAGAGATCCATCACAATCGTGAAGCGATTACATGATGGAGTACACACTAGAGTTCAGGGTGATGATGAGTTATCTGCAACTATCTATCTATAAGCTGTGGCCCTTGTTTACCTTTCGGCGTCAGGGATGGAAGAGTTCTCTGGTGTGCTGTTTGTAAGCTTGTTCCTGTGGCTTCTTTTATTTCTGTGATCCGTCTTTTACATGGTCTGTCTCTGGCTTTATAGCCATTATGTCTATATGTCATGGCCATTTGTGGCATGCTATCTGTCGGTAGTCTGGAAGCATGTAAAAACCACTTGATCTGTTGTCTTTTGATGTGTTCCAATACTGGTATTGTTTTGATTATATGTCTGATATCGTTTCTAATTCTATCTCTTAATGACACTCCCTAGTATTCTTCGTAGACATGTCATTTCTGCTGTCACTATTTTTCTTTTGTCTTGAGCTGTCATTGTCCAGGTTTGACACTGGTAGCATAGTGATGGAATAATAATAGTCTTGTATAATGCAACTTTAGTGTCTTTGTTTACATTTTTGTTCTTAAAAATACATAAAAATCTGCAACTATTTTGTCTCAAACACCAACAGTTAAACAAGGATATGTATTAGCACCTACCCTGTTTCGCATCATGTTCTCTGCTATGTTGGATGTTGCTTCTTCTTCTTCAGCATTCATTCTCAAACTCTCGCTGGATCTCTCTTGTAGCAGGACAATAGCCATACTAGATTTCCAGCAGGATGTGGTCCAGAGAATGGAAATGCCTTGTGTCACCAATTTATTTGTGTGAACACATCCGTCTTCGGCGGTGGATGGTGCTTTCAGAGATCTGGACTTGGAGTAGACATCATGTATTGCATAAATGAAGAACTGTTCAACCTTCGGCAGCTTCGAGCAAACACCAAAGTCAAATGACAGGATCTCCTATTTGCTGATGACTGTGCCTTAAATGCCAACTCTGAGGCTGACCTACAAATCATCATAGACAGATTCTCCAAAGTAAATACCAACTTTGGACTTACTGTTAATATAGAGAAAACAGAAGTCATGTTACAACCAGCACCTGGCAAAATCTGTCACATGTGCTGCATAAAAGTAAATGGTGTGGCACTGAAAGATGTGAATAGATTGGCATACCTAGGTAGTGCACTAAAAAAATGCCTCAGTTGAGACCATGTATATAGGAACTCCAAGGCAATACACTCTTTTGGCAGACTATGCAAATGTATGGCATAGAAATGGCATTAACCTACAGACCAAGCGGAAAGTTTGCAGTGCAGTGGTACTTCCAGTGCTGTTATAAGTTGATAAAATATGGCTTTACCAAAGATTATGTGGTCACCCCAGCTGCCGTAGTAGCCTTTTGTGACTTGCATGGCAGGTGAAGGTGTTGATATTCATTGCTCAATTTTCCTGTCCTGGCAACTTAATTATGATATTTAGACAGTTCACTTGTGCTTTTTTTAAAAATAGAGGTCGCTAGTTATGTGTGTTCGTTCATCATAAGTGATGGTAATCAGTTCGGGCATGGAAAGCCCACTGTAGACAGATTTTAATCTATCTGTGATTTGATGGCTACTCTCCACTGTTGAGCTGCTGTATTTCTCCTCTTTTCACAATGATGATGCGCTCTTTTTGACTGTAGAGCGTTACAGACGAAGTGAGGAAGCTCAATCACTTTCAAACAGATTGTCTCAGAAAAGTTATGAACATTAGGTGGCAAGACAAGATTCAGGATACTACTGTCCCTGACAGAACTGGTATCCCTGTCATTGACACTATTCTGATGCAGACACAGATTTGTTGGGTAGGTCATGTTATATGTATGCGAGATCATTGTCTACCAAAGATAACTTCTCTATGGTGAGTTGCAGAAGAGTTTACATTCTCAAGGTGACCAATAGAAGCACTTTAGCGCCAATTAAAGCTCTCACTGTAAGCCTTTGAAATAAACCAAGATACGTATGAAGACCATGCACCGAAATAAAGCTAAGTAGCACTCGACATTCATAAAAGGCACAGTATCATATGATAAGATATGCAACAGCGAAGAGTAGCTAGAGTCACTGGTAGATTAAAAAACATCTACAGTGCTCATCCCATGCCGAACTATCCAAGAACATTTGTGGCCAGAATATGGCTTATTAGTCATTTACGAACTCATTGTCAAGGACATTGAGTCATCAGTTGTGATGAACGAACAAGAACCTAGACATGAATTTAACCAGGTCCATTCAGTCACACCGAATGTCAATTGACCTAGTTAACCTTTGCAACAGCATCTGTGGATGGATACGCGAATGAATGATTTCACTAAGGACCCATCAGCATATTGATGCGGCCGCTACTATGCCTCGATTCTTCCGCATGGGACTGCACGAAATTAGGTTCACATGATGTATAATTCACACCATTGAATGCTACGAATATTCACTACCACCCCGTTGAATCATTTACCACTTACATTGCAAGAAATTGGAGTATATAATTAGGATGGTGCCTGATCGAAATATCTCTATGTCTAATGTTGAACCGTATGATGTCGCAATGAATCGTTCTTGTGTTTTTTTTGTTGCAATAGTATCAAAACATTTGTTTATTTATGAAATGTTTTGTTTGTTTGGTCCATATTATGTTAGTTTGGGTATGAAACAACATATATATACAACAGGCATGGGTATTTAGGAGGATTTTATAAGTTTTGCTACACATTACTCAAGTATTATGTGAATCAAGAAATTATTTTTGTTTTATGATTTTCCCTCCCAATTTTCAACGTTGCAACTTGCTCACAACTTGCATATCAGAATTGTAAAAACATGATTATATGCATTATTAATGTCTTTATTTAAATGTACAAAAATTATTTTAAAATCTATAAAAGCCAAAATTTATTGCGTTTTTCCATACACAAAAAATAATGTATATTGTCCAAAAAAAAATGGTGGGCCCAGGGGAAAGATTGCTTATTTTATTGTGAGGCTCTAAAGGTTGAAGTCTTGTCTGCTACATTCTGGTATTTGTTATTTTCAATTATTCTTCCATGCATCCTAATTATATTATGGTGTGTTGATTTTAATTTTTTTCCCTTGTTTTGTCAGAATTTTTGTTCTTTATGATCACACATACACAATTCACATGCATGTAATAATACTGTAAACTATAGATAAATAAATATACAGTATAGTTTGATAAAAGTGTATTAGTATGCTGAAAGTTAAAAGTGTATTAGTATATGCTGAAAGTTAAAAGTGTATTAGTATGCTGAAAGTTAAAAGTGTATTAGTATGCTGAAAGTTAAAAGTGTATTAGTATGCTGAAAGTTAAAAGTGTATTAGTATGCTGAAAGTTAAAAGTGTATTAGTATGCTGAAAGTTAAAAGTGTATTAGTATGCTGAAAGTTAAAAGTGTATTAGTATGCTGAAAGTTAAAAGTGTATTAGTGTGCTGAAAGTTAAAAGTGTATTAGTGTGCTGAAAGTTAAAAGTGTATTAGTGTGCTGAAAGTTAAAAGTGTATTAGTATGCTGAAAGTTAAAAGTGTATTAGTATGCTGAAAGTTAAAAGTGTATTAGTGTGCTGAAAGTTAAAAGTGTATATTAGTATGCTGAAAGTTAAAAGTGTATATTAGTATGCTGAAAGTTAAAAGTGTATTAGTATGCTGAAAGTTAAAAGTGTATTAGTATGCTGAAAGTTAAAAGTGTATTAGTATGCTGAAAGTTAAAAGTGTATTAGTGTGCTGAAAGTTAAAAGTGTATATTAGTATGCTGAAAGTTAAAAGTGTATTAGTGTGCTGAAAGTTAAAAGTGTATTAGTATGCTGAAAGTTAAAAGTGTATTAGTATGCTGAAAGTTAAAAGTGTATTAGTATGCTGGAAGTTAAAAGTGTATATTAGTATGCTGAAAGTTAAAAGTGTATTAGTGTGCTGCAAGTTAAAAGTGTATTAGTATGCTGAAAGTTAAAAGTGTATTAGTATGCTGAAAGTTAAAAGTGTATTAGTATGCTGAAAGTTAAAGTGTATTAGTATGCTGAAAGTTAAAAGATATTGTGATTACTTTTCTATGCATGTTTGTGTTGATTTTTTTGCATATGCGTGGGAAAACTGAGCACCAATGGGTTTTATGGGTACAATGTTATTTCATACCCTATAACAACTTTCATCAAAGACTAGGCATTAGTTTATTGACTATCCTCCTTGTACACCAGACATGTCCATATGTGCTCAGATCTCTGCTTCAGTAAATCTCATAATGGCTGATGGTTCCGGTTTTATGGTGGTTCACTGCTCTTTTTGAAATCTTTGGTGTTCTCTATGGGTCATGCCCATCTTCGCTCCCAATTCACGCATTCTCGATATTGACTCATGCTCATTCATCCCAAAGTCCTCTGATCGTGCGGACTCAGAAAGAGCAATGACTGTGTCCGCTCTTTCCATAGGTTACCATCTGTTATGGTGGCATAGCTAGCTAATTGGTCTGCCCAATATTCCAACAAAGATGTGATACTGCTGTATTGTGACTGGGATCTCTAACTCCTGCAACATTATGATGATATAAACATGAGAGTACAAATGTGCCACTCTTGTTCCTGTGCCAGATGGTGAAGTTCTACTTTTAGATCCAGACACCTAGTCTTTCAATGATATTTTTTTGGCAAGTAAGTTACCCAAAATGTGTGCAAGTCTCGGATGACTATTTTTTCTTAATGTGACTAGGGTGCAGTGACACTAGAATGACATACTAGAGTTCAATGCCACTAGAATGGCATTCTTTACTCCGGAGAGGACTCTAAAAAAGTGACCTTACAATCTTGAGATGGGCTTCAGATAAAAGGGTAGAATCCATCCATTCAGTCCATGCATGGGTCTTCAGTAGGTGTCATCATTCAGAGATTATGGGGTGTGGTAGTCATCCCAACTTCCAAAGTACTAATTCAAGCAGAAAAGTTTCAGTGTATGCCAAGTCATCCAATGAAGGAAAGATTCCAAAATCTAGCAATGGGACGACTGAAAAGAAGCAGCTTTATCCATCAAGCTAAACGACTCCGCAGACAACTTACAGACCTACCTGAAGTTGACAGCCCCTTAAGGCCTGTACCAGAACAAACCCCGTGGAGTGAAAGGCATGGAATGCCAATATACATTCAGACCCATGTGAAAGGAATACTAAGCGAGGACGAACAGAACAGTGTGCAGCGAAGGACAGTCACCCTCGGTTTCCTGGATGAGGAATATTCACAAGATATATGGGTCAGAGTATACACAGATGGGTCAGCACAGAATGCCGTGAGGAATGGAGGTGCAGGTGTATATATAGAATATCCACACAAGCCTAGAGATACAATCAGAACACCGACAGGAAAATTCTGCAATAATTATGATGCAGAAATCCAGGCAATTAGTGTGGCAGCTAAAAAAAACTGCTGAACTCCAACTCTGACCTACAGCCTGTGGTATTCCTGACAGATGCAAGGTCAGTGCTTCAAGCTCTCCAGTCTGAAAAACTAACAGACTTGAAAAAACTACTTAGCGAATTGTCTTACCAGTATAGGGTAACCATGCAGTGGATACCCTCTCACTGTGGAATACCAGGAAATGAAAAAGCAGACCAACTGGCTAAGGAAGGTGCTGCCGAAGACCAACCAGATATACCAATCACCTACCATCAGAAAAAACAGATGATCAAGTCAATAAGAAAGCCACAAACACCAACACAAGATGACTATCATATTATGAACAGACCAGAACAAGTTATAATTCTACGTCTCAGAACAGGACACAACCGACTCCGCAGTCACATGTATACAAAGTTCAAGATTGGCAACACAGCCATGTGTACATGTGGACAGGCAGCACAGAGTGCCAAACATATACTTCAAGAGTGTTCTGAGCATGAAACGCTGAGGCAGACATATTGGCCAGAGGAAACAACACTGGAATCAAAACTCTATGGGACACTGTATGAACTACAAAAGACAGTGAGTTTTATTAAGGAGACAGAATTACAGATATAGACATGTTTCAAGTGAACGAAAGAAGAAGAAGAAGAATCCCAACTTCCTTAGTTGCTTCTTGTGACTTACATGGCAGGTGAAAGTGTTACTATTCTTTGCTTCCTTTTTCCAACCCTGGCGACTTAATTATGATATTTAGTACAAAATACTGTGTAATAAAGTACAAAATAATACTGTTCCGTGTCAGAATGAAGAAGTTACCAACATTCTGACACGGCACCAAATCTGTGACCAGACATGCAATAGCCAGAAAACTGGTTGTCATTCAACCCTGCAACGCCTCACAGCATAAGTGGAGAAAAGACAATAGATAGAGTATAAATTTGACGTATACATGTTTAATAGATAAACGGTCACTAGTTATTTAAACTATTTTCTGTTACTTAATTTCACCCAAAACAGGAGCATCATCTCCAGAGAGCACTGTCTGCACAGCAGGTCTATGGATCCTCAGAGGTATTGGTTATTCCCATTCCGGAGGTACACGATATATCAAAGAGGTTCCATGTACTGTATCCGGATACTTATAAGTTATCCAAACAATACATACATGTGCAGGGTGAGTATTTAAAGTTTTTAACTTGAAGTAATTTGTACCTTGCACAGATTACATAGAAAGGCAGGATCAAGTGGTTTGGCCACATTATGAGAATGCATCACGACAAGTTGCCAGTATGAGATTACCAAAGATGAGGTAATCAGGGTACAAAGCCAGAGGAAGACCACGGAAAAGATGGATAGAAAACGGCATGGACATCCTGAACAGACACAGTCATAGCACAGCCGAGACCACACATCTGACTTTAGAAAGCAAGCTCGAGCTCAAACCACCCAGGGAAAGACAATAGTAAATTTGTGAAGTTTTGAATAAAAGTGGAAATCCAAACACTTCAAATTTTCTTACAGCTAAAGATCTTCTGTGTGATGTATTTTTGTGTGTGCAGATTGTTCTTGTTAGTGCCACTATTTAAACCTCTAGGTACCTGAGATAGGCATGCAATAGGAGCACATCCATGACACAGAGATTCTCAAAAAGTCAAAGGTGGAAAGCCTTGTTGATTAGATCTCAATTTATTTTGTGATGGTTTTGAGAAGCCAGTTTTCTTCTATGTTCAGTTCTTTGTGAACATCTGTCTTTGGCCATCATCACATTTGCCAGTACTATCACTGCTTTTGTTCTTTTCCTCAGTTAATTTGGGTCAACCCAGCCTGGAGGAGCCATCATCAAATCTTTGAGTCTTATTTGTGGTAATAATACGTATCTTGACATTTGAATATACAACTCAACCGAAGACAAATGTGTTTGACATTAAGCAAAACAGCCACACAGCGCATTTCATTTCTCTGGACAACATCCTACTTGAAATCAGTAGGACCATTGTTCTACTGCAAGAGAGATTCAGTTGAAGTTTGAAAATGAACGCTGAACAAGACGAAGAATATACAATAGTACCTGTTGTTTTTAAAAAAAGTTAAGGGCTGTCAATTAAAAAGCCTGTATCTTTTCTTTGATGGTATAGCCAATTAGGTACTTTTTTTGTTAATGTGTCTACTGTCCAGCTTGTTATAAAATCTATGCTGTTTGCAAATACTGTGTAATTCTCTGACATCACTGACTGTTGACTGATAAGAAATGGCTAACGTAATCGTAAGTTTATTGAGTTTACCAGTGACTGTTAAACTTGTAGTGCATCTGTTACAGTCACGAGGACTGCTGTTGAATGCTAAGATCTGTGTGCCACCCACTGAAAGCCTCACACATAGAGAAATATCTCTACCTCCCCCCACTCCCAATTGATGGGTGGTTATAGCGAAGGGAAATGATCACTGACAAACTTGTCATTTGTTTATTTCATTTCACTCTCCGAAAAAAAAAAGAAGAGGTCCGTTTACCAAACATGAACCACCAATTAGATTTTTTTCTATGGTAACATTTAAACATACTATGCTCAATTGGAGCTTTGGAAGTATAAGTGGTTAATTCAATGGCTTCCTAATCCATTGGTTGATGGTTCAATTCTCACTTTAAAGTAATTGTTTTGGGCTCAGACATTAGTGAGTCTCAGGAAATGGATATATGAAGCAGCTATAAGCAATTTTCTCATGGTTGAAAATGTGCAAAATATAGAATTGAATAAAAAGCAAATATCTGTGATAATAAAAGAAATGGGGGTTTGGTTTTTTTAACATTAATTTTTAAAAAGAAAGAGATAATGAAATTCAAACTAAATCTGCAATATGGATTTTCCAATCTCTGGAAAATCACCCTTTGAGTTGCAGAGTAGATAATATCTACTCAAATTACAGATTAAAAAGAACTAATTAATTGAGGTGCACATACTTTGAGCAGAAATGCAGCTGATAAATATTCCTAGGAATCATAACCCATTCAACCTATGTCCCCGTTAGGCTCAAAAATGTCTTCAAAAATCACTGCTGTCAGCAATTGCAGTTATGAGTGTAGTAACATTCTTCTCTTTTGCATTCATTTCTGGATGGTAGGATGTAGTCCAGAGAATGTAGGATGTAGTGAGGAAGGCCATGGGCTATCAATAGCTAACTGCTCACAGCTAAATGGAATATATCATCTAAGCCAGTGTTTTCCAACTTTTAAAAAATTTACTATGCCCCATCTAAGTCTTTTTAAAATTCTGATATGCCTCCTTCCCCCCCCCCCCCCCCAATGTAACATACATATTTTTAATATTCAAAAATTGTATTGTTTTCCTCTGAATTACACCACTGAACAATTAAATCCTCCCCCATCTGTGGGTTGTGGTCCCCACATTGGGAGACATTGATCTAAGCTGTCCGGTTATATGTTTGCACAACTGCCAGTAGATGCTCCTAATGTATCACTCCACACAAACTCTACAACTTTAATCCTATACAATGTCTTCAAGTACCACCTCTAGAGTGATATGCACATGCCTGCATTGTACTTGCTCAAACACAAGACAATCTTTAGAGGAAACATTTTGACATCACTTGTGGTTTTCAACACAAAAAAGTATGTGGTCTACCAAGGCACTAGGAAATGGGTACCAATGCTCATTCTCAATGAGTATTTATTACCAAGCAAATGCTGAATGTTATGCTGGTCAGGCATATTCTGGTCAGTCTTGGACATACCACTGGCTAGTCAGATGAGCACGTATATGAAAACTTCATTGATGCTCTTTCATAACTCAGTTACCGTAACCTTTTTTTATTGACAGAAGTTGGAGCTCTCAGTATTTGTATTAGCTGCTTTTGATAGTTATAATCCTTGGTGCCTTGCCTCTGAGTTAATGCGTTGAACATTGTTTCATGCAGCTCTCGGTATGGATCAAGAGATCCCAGACTACGACATGGATAGTGATGATGACATGTGGCTCAATCAACAGAAAAAGAAATTGGAAATCACACCACTTAAGTTTGAAGAGATGATGGACAGACTGGAGAAGGGGTGTGGACAACAGGTATACTTTCCTATAATTTTTTGGGGAAAATCTTTAGGACTATCTTTCTTGATTAAATTTGGAATTTATAAACAATTAAAGTTCTTGCACTGCTAAATTAGCTGATAGGACTGAATATGAATATTAGTTAGTTATTAGAGATCTTCTTAAGAGTTCTGAAACGTCTGCTCTTTCTGTTGATGCAAACACTAATGTTATCTGTCATCAATTATGGTCTTGGTCTGCTCACACTGTCAGACTTAAGTGGGTAGATTAGAAAGAATAAGGCTATGAGGATAGTGCTAGAATGTAACAAAGATCACTAACCTACACTGTCATGAGATTCTTGTTAGATTTTCCAAGCATTAAACTTTAGCAAGCTAAATAAAAATTATGTAAATTCCCCCACCTATCTGCTGCCAAATTATTTTTGGACAATTTGCATAATTTTTGTTTTAGGAGCTTTTGTACATTTAAAAAAATGGAAATAAACAATTTCCATTCTTTCATATTACTGAATGTGGTCCAGTGACAATAGGGATATGTAGGCAAAAATGACAATGGGTTGTTGCTTGTTCCACTACAATGGATGTATATGTGCCTGGAAAATCACTACAAAAAAAAAAAAGATGGGTTGATAGCTATGTCCTTTAATGTTTTTGGGAAACTTAAATTTAGAATCTTGATCACATATTTAGACTAGTTGTTGTATAGTAGCCAGAGTTATTAAATGTTGTAAAGAAATGCTGAGGTAGACCAGGACCACTGGACCAGGAGAAGACTTCTTCATCTTGGTAACAAGTTGGAAGGTATAGTTTGAAAAAGGTCACCTGCTTCTTTTGTGTTTAGGGACTCTTGGACTTGATTCTTGATTAGAAACTGGGCTCACAGCACGTGGAGCATTCCCATAAGTGCTCTGCCCTCTATTCCAGCAGCCATCCGACTCGATGGTGTTTAAGTCCAATTCCGCAGAAACAGGCATCAACATCAGGGCACAACTCTGGCCCTTGCGACAGGTTTCTTTGTTGTTTCGCGCACACACGCCGTGCCCGTAACTAGTTCAAGCACAACGTCGGCCTGTGGAACAACATGGTAACTGTTATCGAAGGTTACGACTACGGGAGTGTATAGATGATGTGCCATGAAGATTCTATAAGAAGATAACCTCAATATAAAGGCATGTCATCTACTAAGGTTTTCTGTTGCATGGTTGGTTTGTCTAGTGAGCCATTGGTGAGACCCACAGACGCAACCGCATGCGACTCCTTTCAGTCATCCAAATCATAAAATGATGTACTAGATATCAAAACATGACCTGTGAAAATTTATAATGTACAACTCAATTCTGCAAACAAGAGACATGATACAAAGAGATATTAACGGGGGAAATACACAGTAGGAAAGACATTCCCAAAAACTAGCGAGTATCTACTAAATGCTTTTTAAAAATGCTTGACTCAAAACTGAATGAAAATGAATAAACATAATACTGTAGCTTGGTCAAAGAAATGTATTGTGTATATCGTTACCAATGCTGAAAAAACATTCTTTGAGCTATCAAAAACAAGTCAAATTTGGAGAATAAAATATCTATATCTGACATAGTAAATAAAGAACCAGTATACTTGTGTGTCGCCTTAGATATCATGGAGGCCTCACATTGAGAAAAACACCTGCATGTTTCTGAGATTTGAAAAGGGGCAAAAGAATAACAATACTAATCTGCCATGCTTGTTATGAGATGCAAGTAAGTATGTTTAGTGGATGTTGTTGGCCATCTCATCCATAGGGTCAAAATGGTCCAAAAGCAAAGTCAGATATATCAGAAGGAAAGGCGCAGATATTCATATCTAAGTTGTAATCCAAGACAATGCATTCCATTCTATGGACTGCATCTCAGAACAAATGCAGAAGGAGCTTGACAGATACCAGGAAGACCACCCCAAAAAATAACGGAAAACGTACCTTTATCCTTCAGTCAGGTTGCTAAAAACATGATTCATGCTAATTATATTTCCTTTCGCAAGATATGTCCATAGAAGCGTCTCTGCAGAACAAATTGTGGGAAATCCACACCGAGCTAAAACAAAGCTTGTTCAATATATGACTGGATGCTTTGTGATTGATTGCAGAAGATAAGTCCTTACGTGAACTGCATTCATAGTGGAGTGCAGTAGCCCAGTTGATAGTAGGCTTGCTTACTATCACTGGGTTACAGCTTGCCAGGTTCAAAACCACATCCGGGCACAAAAATCCAGATCATGATCTCTCGTCTGACGTGAACTCTCCTTCAGTCAACCCAGCTGTAAATTGGTACCATTTGCATAAGCTAGGGAAGGTAAACACAGCAATGACTGAAAGTGGCCACCCCACCTAATAGTTGTTGTTGCTTAGTATATGAAGAGTTATACCCATCTCCAATGACAGGTTGCTGCCATGGGACCTACCTTCAACTTTCTTCTTACACTTCTCATAATTTAATTATCCCCGCCAGTTATTATTGTTTATGATTCCTGTAGATGGTGACACTTCCAGAGGCAAAATTGTTGCTCAAAGAAGACGATGACCTGATCATTGCGGTCTACAATTATTGGTTGAGCAAGAGACTTAAAATGGTCAGTGAAATCATTATAATATTACTTTTAACAATGTATCATTAGTTCATACATTTTGTGTGTCCATATTGGTCATCTTTCAGTACTTCTTAATATTTTCTTTACATAATTTGTTTTTCTGCCTATAAAGTTGTTTTTGTTTACGAATTATCATTCCACACTATGTATATTTTTTTCATTTGTTCACCTATTGACACTTTGTATGCATTATGTCTTTTAGGGATATAAAACCTGAACACAGTATCTTTAATGCAGGTATGAAGACAGTACTGATATATATCTAGGAAACCTGGGAAATGAAAAATATACTACAGACATTTGTGAATAACTGAGAATAACACGATAGTACTTATGTAAAACACAAGGTTGATTCGCTTTACAGTAAATGCCCAGACTGTTGGGTATGGGTATGAAAATACAGATATCAGTATACAGGACAGTTAAAACCTTATGGTCTCTTTCAAGAAAATACAAGACAAGCAGTAAAAATAAAGGCACTATCATAAATGCATTAGAAAGCAGACATCTAACAACATATGAGAAATCCAATGATGTACGTATACACAAGCATTGTCGTATAAGGATAAGCGTACAAAGAATATGGAGAATGATAGCAAAATAAAACAGTGCCTGAAAACAACATGAATGACAACACAAAAGGTCCCACCAGCCAAATATAAAAAAAACAATTAATGATCGACATTAAGATCAAATGGTTTAAGAATATCAAACTGCAGTATATAGATATTTCCAAAGCGTACTGATCATCATGGTGCAAGATTTTATTGCTGGGATTATATTGAATGCCACAGTCACCCAATGATCAGGGATAGTGAAATGTATTGCAACAGGAGTATGCATGCAGATGTTGGCAGAAACAATCACTTGGCATTTTGCCAGTTTCACCTATAGTTTCATCCATTTAAATGTCTTGTATACTATTATCTTTGTTTATATCATTACCCAGCTCTGCATTTACTGTAAAGCTCATTGATGTTGTGTTTAATGTAAGTACTATTTGTTACATAGTTTTACAGCAGTTTCGCTTGTTGTCAATTAAGAAGAATACTAAACATTCGATGGCAGGAGAAAATAAAATATGAAAAGATATTGAGAAAAACAGACCAAGATCTTGTGGACACTCAGATTAAGGAAAGAAAGTAAAAGTGGATTGATCACACCCTCAGAAAACTGTTGTGAATAACTGTTATCTAGTCATGTTGCGCAATACCATTGTTGCTGGTGCGGCTTTGTGTCTCCAACTTCAGCGTGCTTCTTTGGACAGGACAGTGGTATGGCTCAACATACTCTGTTGGCTGGACTACATCCCATCTTGACTTCAAGGAGTTGGCCTCGATGGGTAGAAAACTAGTAAAAACTATAGCTAGAGATCGAGGACAGCAAACCTGAAGAGAGAAAAAAAGGATATATGGAATATCTAGGAACATAGAAGATTTTCTGACTCTATGGCCTATGCACCTGAGGCTGTGAAAATTGTAGTAAAACACCTGAGGTAATTCAAGGACTTGACTGACTGATTATGTATTATATTTTAAAAATATTTTCCATTTTTGTGCACATCTTGTATATTTTTAATTGATTCCCCCGTGTGTTCCTGGGACCAGAAAGGAGAGCACAGAATAGTGATACTGTTGCCTGCCATGTCGCAGGAGGCGACTAAGGGAGTTTTGAGTGTAGAGTTGGCTTCCCCATCCCATAGACAGTCAAGTACGCAGTAGCTATGCTGAAGTCGGATGTGTCAGTTCAAAAGGCGTAGATAACGCAGCCATACTGTAAACCCTGACACAGCTCATTCCGTTCTCCAGACTACATCCTGCTAATCTGGTGTTTTAAATGAAAACGAACTCAGAAGAATAATATCTTAATTCATGTTTATTAACTGTTTTTACTGTTTCCAGCAAAGACCTTTGATTGTAACAGTGAAAACAGAAAGAAGAGATGGAACTACTTCTAATAATCCATATGTTGCCTTCCGAAGACGAACTGAAAAGATGCAGACTAGAAAGGTAAATATTTTATTGAGGCATATTCAAGTAGTATGTAGTACAAGTTCTGGCATTGTGATCGTAAACAATTGAGATAACTCCCAGGTGAAGCACACCACAAATTAACTGATTCACTTGATGAAACTGATAAATCTGTATGACTGTTTAATTGAGCTGACATAAAGCCGACTGATCGTTGTTTGTTAAAAGAGGGATTAGAACATATTGCTGAGGCATAACCTAATACTGTAGTCTATATTTGTTATATCGGGCAGTGTTTGTGTTTTCATCTTTGTGTGACCTTATGGTCTGGGACAATAGAATAACCATGCATGCAAGTGTTGCCCAAAAAACACTTGACAGGCTATCCCCGTCCAAGGACCTTTGGGACCAACTATAAGCAATAAATACTATATTAATGTGATATTTTAACTAGATATAACCCCAAAAAAAAAAATATGAAAAAGAAATAAACAAGGACCTTTTCTATGTTGTGGTCCAACAAGGACGTTTATCAAGAAACAAATACAAACGGGAAACGGAAAATCATTTAATTATTAAAAATGCACAGAGATGTCTCACAAATCCATCCCCGTGCTTGGGTTAGGTTTCTGTTGTAGTATCCATGATTGTGTTTTAAATCTACTTCAGCATTCATTCTCAAGCTCCCACTGGATCTCTCCATGGCGATGGTCCTGCTAAGTTTCCAGCAGGATACATCTAGAGAATAGAATTTTGTCTTCTGCGGATGTTTCAAATATAAAGAGGGAACTTGGTAGTTTGTAATATCATTTATCAATAACACCAATCGCTATTAATTAAAGAGGTGACCCAACAATCTTAAGTTAAATATGGTGACCGACTGAGGATCTCACACACAGATGAATGTCCATGTGCATCCGGAACCCAAACTCCATGACTTGGGTTCCAGAAATCCCAAACACATACTTCAGGACCACCAAATATACAAAGAACAGAGACGAACTGGCTGGCTAATATATGAGGCAAAAGCTATGGCGCAGCTGCACTGACCTGGAGAAGACATGAACTTTGCCCTGATAACAGACTTGACAAAGTGACTCCATGATCAAGCTAGTCCTAGGTGGCAGAACAAGGTAAATGAAGAAATGTGGAGACAACCAGGACCAAGATCTGGTGGACACCCAGATTATGGATATTGATTATGCACATACTCACAAAACAGTTAAAGATATATCTAGAAGATCAATGACATGGAGCTTGAGTGTTGACAGATCCAAAAGGGAGCAAAGAATAGCGATGCTTACCATAAAAGATGACTCAGAAGTTTTGGCGATGGGGTTGGCTGTTCCATCCCTTAGAGCAGGAGGTCTCAACTTAACAGACAGAGAATTGCTGTAATTGCTGATGCTCGTGAGCCCCTTTTAACTTGCATGACTCTAGCACATGCTTATGAGAGCACGCAACAGGTTAACATTGCTTTCCATCAAGGGTGTAAGTGATCCAGAAGCCATGCTGAGGTCAGATGTGCCAGGCCGAAAGGTGTGGATATTACAGCCAAGCTGTAAATCATGACACAACACATTACATTCTCAGGACTACGCTTTGCTGATCTGAGAATTGAGAAGAAATAAAGAATGACATGGAACTCTCCGAGAAAAAAGAAAACGGGTGATGTCTAGCTCAAGATCTGGTGGGTACACACTTATAAACCAGTAAAAAATATATCTAGAATATCAATGACATGGAATTCATGAGGAAAAGGTAAATAGGGAAGACCTAAGAATGCATGGAGAAAGACGACAAAAGACTTTACAGAGATGGGAATTATATGGAATGAGACTGGGAACATAAACCAAGGATGCACAAACAGAAAATCCTTGTCCAAGACCTATGCATCAGAGAATGCGTAAACAACCTATCGGGACCAAGGACTTGATGGATAATGGAACTAGTCACTATGATATATTGTGTATTTTTAAAGTTTTTATGAGATTCTTGCACTGTGTATCATAGTTATTAGTAACCAAATTTATTTACTGTTACAGAATCGTAAAAATGATGAGGTTTCTTACGAAAAAATGTTGAAGTTGCATAGAGATCTGCAGAAAACTTTGTAAGTTTTATTGCTGATTGTTGTTCTTATGCACACTTAAGCATGTATTTTTGGAATTACATACATTTTGGGTGTTGAGGTGAGTGGTTATTTTGCAATTGTCTATATTCTTTTGTGTCATCTAGAAAGCAAACATGATGTATCAATTATAGTAATGGTGATGCTGGTAGATCTCAGAGGAAGCTTGAGTTTGTCTCTCATGCTCCCTATGCCACAGACAGTAGTTTTGCTTTCAAATCCAGATTGTCTAGCTAAGGAGGGAGCTGCAGATGATCAACCAGATGTGTCAATAACATACACTCAAGAGAAACACAGGATCAGGGCAATTAGCCAACTCCAGCACAAGATGACTATCAAATTATGAAACGACCAAGTTGTCATTCTGCGCATCAGAACATGTATACAAAATTTCAAGATTGGCAACATGGCCATGTATATATTGTCTTTCCCCAGGTGGTTTGTGATCCACTCTTGCCGTTAAGTGTAAGGGTGATTGGAGCTCGAGCTTGCGTTCTATTGCCAGATGTGTGGCCTCGGCTGTGCTATGACCGTGTCTGTACAGGATGTCCCTGACGTTTTCTATCCATCTTTTCCGTGGTCTTCCTCTGGCTTTGTACCCTGATCTCATTTGGTTATATGCTTTGACGGGCAACTTTTCGTGATGCATTCTCATAATGTGGCCAAACCACTTGATCTGTTCTCTCTCTATGTAATCTGTACAAGATATTATACCTATTCTTTCCCTGATATATTCATTTTGCAATCTATCAAGCCTGGTGACCCCGGCAGCTTTCCTCAAGCATTTCATCTCACGTCACTATCTTTCTGTAATGTGAAGATGAGAGAGACCCGGTTTGGCACTGGTAACATAGTGTTCGTAGGAATATACTGTAGATCATTTCATGTATACATATGAACAGAAAAATGGAAATTTAACCCTGGACCCGCATGAGGAATATCTCATGATGTCCCATCTGATCAGCCATCATTCATCAATAAAATTTGAGTATATTACATACTTAAATAGTGAGTCTGTACCTCTTGAGGAAGCCCTACAGCTCTTCATTTATACATGTACTGAGCAAAATACAGCAATCCCAGCCACCTATTTTTTTTTTTACCCCTTCAGTCTTGTCTCTGAGTTAAATTTCCATTTTGCTGAAATGTGTTTTAGTTGCTGTGGTTTGGGCTGTGATGCCATGCTTAAGTACCGGTCTAACTCTTCCTGTATATAATACTTTCAAGATTTTGATGTCCGCTCCCCTATTGTGCTTGCTATATTTTCATTCAATTTATACTGGAATTCTTTTCTACCAAAGGGTTCCTAGGCCAACACATCATCAGGATATCATGCCTGCCTCTGATCTATACAATGGTTGTTACATCCACTTTGTGTGAGGCGTCTATAAGCATTTCACACCACTCAGAATTTGAGTCTACTAGGTATGAAATAAAACTGTGTAGAAACCTGGTCATTGACAGAGGATACAAGAGCTATATTGCTTACAAATCCTTGGAATGGAAACAAACTGGACTAGGAAATAATTGCATGAATCACTGTGCTGTCACATCTCAATGCTATTATTACATCAGATATTTATATAGTATATTCTCCTTCAGCATTCATTCTCAAACTCCCACTGGATCTCTCTTATAGTAGGACAATGGTCCTACTAGATTTCCAGCAGAATATAGTCCTCAGAATGGAAGTGCGGTGGGCCGTAGTTTTATTTGTGCCAATGAACAGACACATCCATCTTTGGTGGATAAATAGTATAATGTAGTTCATGCGTTAGTATTGCATAGAGTTCAGCCATTAGCATATAGAAGTTCACATGCTGTCGTTTCCCTCGTCTCCTCTAAGATGAAATTGGTACACTGACTTTACAGGTTAGTGGTGGAATGTTCAGAAATTGAGCCAGTAAGTAGTCTACAGATGATGCTTGGATTTAGTTGAGGGCAGATATGGAGATTCTAATTAATTCTTCCAATGAATGCACTTTTAATTTCCACCACAGACAATTATGCATTTGCACTGCTCAAAGTGATGGCAACCTACTGAATGCAAAATATTGCTTATGAAATTGCTACAGCCAAAAACAATATTGTAGTTGATTGCAACATCTTGAAAAGGATACGCTTCTGTCTTTTTTTTTCTCATTCCATGGAAGGTCAAAGGTGTCATGCTCAGGTCAGATATATCTGTCAGAAAATTGCACATTTTGCAGCCATGCTTCAAACGATGGCATAACACATTTTGTTCTCCTGACTACCATCCTGCAATAGAAGTAATAGAAACGTGAATAATCACAGAAATATTTGAGAAATTGGCACGGAGATTAACAGAAGTGTCCCCAACACTAAGCTGTGAGGTCATTCACATTAGAAGGTGCTGTGTGTGAAATTTAACACTTTGCACACAAAATCCAGAACTGCAGCAGACATAAACAAAAAGTCTTCAAGTAGTGACTTGCTTATGCGCTTGTTCAGACCGTCATTTGATCTGTACACAGGAACATCTTTAGATGGGGATGTGCCCACTGCAGTAAATTTTACAGGCATGTTCTGCTGAAAGAATAGTTATTGGTAAATGGTAACAACATTACTGTATGTTGTGCATATGTACTAAATTGATAATTAGCAATAAATGCTGCAAAACTGAAATCCAACAGATGAAATTTGGAAATTATGATGTTTGCTTCTCATTAGATAAACACATGAAAATTGATGTTTCAACCAAAAAGACATTATCAAGAACACATTAACAACATAACAAGACTGGCACCTTCACGCGACAGAGCTAAATATGATACATGTGTATTTAGAAATGCAGTCTCTCAGCAGATAGATGAACGGTGCGTATTATGCTCCCAGGTTATTCATACTCCTTATCAAGCTTGATGAAGTTCCCATCCTCATGATTTAATTTCTTCTTCAGCGTTCATTCTCAAACTCCCGCTGGAACTCTTGTAGCAGGACAATGGTCCTATTAGATTTCCAGTAGGATGTCCAGAGAATGGAAATGCGATGTGTCGCCGTTTTATTTGCACCAGCTGCCCAACACATCTGTCTTTGGCGGGATTTAATTTGACATTTAGTGTCTAACAGAAGTTAGGGAAGTATGCCATCTTCTAGAAGTGAATATAAGAAATATAGCATTGTTTGTGTTGAATGATTACATTAATTAATATTGTATCCACAGAACTCTTTTGGAGTTGTTGAAGAGAAGGGAGAAGAGTAAGAAAGAGTTGCTACAGCTGACGATAGAAGTTGCAGAGAAGAGGTTAGTTGTCATATTATGTTGTTTAGTCTGCGGTGAGTTAATGTAGAAAAATCTAAAACATTTCTTTTATTATTTTATACACTCCTGCGAGGCAAGACATGACCACACTGGACTGAACTCAGGCAAAAAAATTGTCTGCTGCTCCAACCTGGAGAAGACTGGGAGCTTCATCCTGGCAACTGGCCTGAATATCTTCTGCATTCAGGATTCCTTTGGTCTTGCTAGATCTTCAGGCCAACCACTTTGAATGTATCCTCTTCTGCATTCAGGATTCTTTTGGTCTTGCTAGAAGATACATTCACGGTGACCAAACTAAAATTAGGTTCCTGGCTCACTTTGATTTAAGTAATTAATAGGAAGAAAACTATTAAATGTTTGCATATTAGAGGTAAGTTGACAGTAGGAGACTCATGAAATCTTGACGTAGGAACGGAAAGCTATGAGGAAGAGCGCAATAAAACTTTTAATCAGGAAATCGAGCAATGATGACAGCTACAAAGGCAGGTACTTTTTACGATTATTTGTCCACACCCATGTGACTACAGTTTACTCTCTGTTATAATTAGCGCATGTTTCATGCCATCAGAGAAATCTCACATAAATAGCAGACCTAGCTCACTGCGATGGGAGGATTCAACCCCCTAATCCTAACCTCAACACCTCCCTCCCAAAAAAATAAACATCCAAGACCAGTCCTAACCCCAACCGTAAATACCCCTTCCCCTCCCAAAAACTAAAATAACCAGTCTCCCCTTCCATAATATAATGTTCCATAATATAAACAGGGTACATGTTTTTAGTTGTGTAAATCTTCATGTGGGGGTGGACATATTATCTTGTAAAGAACCAAAAGGCGCAGTGTTATTACTGTGGACAGTATGGTAGATGTACCAGCTGGGCAGGATAGATGCTGGTCTGAGAGGGGTGTTTGAGCACACAGTGAGATCCAGCCTAGGAAGAAGGTGGTTAGTCACAGATCATCTAGGTACCTCTCTAAAGCTTTCTTGTGACTGTGACCTTTGTGTGTGCAATATGATATCCATGTTATTTTCTTGCTTCAGAAATGAAATGGAAGATTTTTCTGGTGCTGCTCTTGCTCAGGCAGAAGAAGAGAGAGAGAAAAATCCAACATTTGTCCCACCTTTTGCTCTTAATGGCCATGGAGAGTGGGCACAGACTTGTAATGGGGTAGGTAACATCTTCAGGTGTTTGAAAACATGTATAATTTTTTCATCTTCTGTGTTCATTCTCAAACTCCCACTGGATCTCTCTTGTAGCAGGACCATGGTTCTAGATTTTTAGTATAATGTAGTCCAGAGAATGGAAATTCATTGTTTTGCCGTTTTATTTGTGCCAATGGCCAGACACATCTGTCTTTGACAGGACATGTATAATAAGCGGGAATATTTGAAGAATTATGATATTATCAAATTACATCACACTGAAGTTGGATGTGGTGGCCATTGTTGCAAATAAAATAGTGATAAACACACTTCCTTTCTCTTAACTACATCCTGCTGGAAATCTAGTAGGACTGGACCATTGTTCTTCTACAAGAGAGATCCAGCATGAGTTTGAGGGTGAATGCTGAAGAATAAACAGACACACACAAGACTTGAACCCAGATGGTGTATGTGGACATAAGGGTTCTTGCCTTATGTGCAATCTTCTATTTGAATAGCTTCAGTATTGCTTAACTTAGGAAAGTGATCCTATTCTAGATACTCACTGTAAAACATCAACAATATTTTAGAGGAGTTCCCATTTAGAAGGGTGTTAACAAGTATGTGTTTCTGTGCTGTTTGATAGCTTATGCCATTACTCAAGAAACATGTCTACTGCAATAATGATGAAATATGATTTATGATGTCTTGGGGATTTTAAAAAAAATCTGCATATTTCTTCATGTCACTGTAACAGATTTACATTATATTTATACTACACTGACTCATACAACTTTAGATGAAAGTTACACCCCTATAAATGGGCAATTCCATGTTTCACTGTGGGTATCTAGAATGGCACCAGTAAAGTCAATGTCAACAATATTTTCTCTATATTTTTTTCTTTCAAATGCACATCTTGTGGTAGTTGTGTGTGTATTAACACTGGAAACAGTGAAGTCCAGAAGTTCTTATGTCTGTTATACAGACTCTAATTAATCTGGCATCACTTTTCTTTGCATACGGTATGAAGAGCAGTCATAGACTGGTTTCAAAAGCTTACGTTACACTGAATTATATTCTTCTTCTGCACTCAATTCACAAACTCCTGCAAATAGCAGGGTGTAATCTGGAGAACAGAATACATTGTGTCATGGTTTACAGCTTCGCTGCGATATCTTTGCCTATCGGCTTGATAAATGATATTCTGATTGTCGGGATATGCAAACAAAAAGTAATAAAGATTCTAACTTATGATCTGTCAGCTTTGAGAAAGTTATTTCTGTGTTTCTGCGTAAAGTAGTATGACAGTATCTAATTTGTGGATGATGGAAAATATGTAGTGACAACCAGAGCTCTCATATATATGTATCCTGTTTATATCTTCATCACAATGTCCAAGTTACAACATCCAGGGTTAAGACATCAATAATTCAATGTACATTATCTTAGGAAATATTAAACATCTCTTAGTTCACAAGCTTTCCTAGAGACTTATTCCATCTCTCAACTGGGAGATTTTCAAGCTACTAAAACTTCCTAACTACAACTTTGAAACTAAACTTCCCTAACTACAACTTTGAAACTAAACTTCCCTAACTATAACTTCTAACTACACATCCTAGCTCCGGTATCAACCTGAGTCCTGGGCCTAGTCCGAAAATTCAAGAGTTCCCCAGTATTTGAGAAAAATGTTTCCCTTAGACATTCTCACATCTGTTTTAAAGACCAGCCCTCTTTGTCATTTAATTGAAGACTGCAAGTTACGTACATGGAAACAATTCTCCCCTGTCAATTTGCCGTGGGGGTCGCACACGCCAGACATCCTGTCTGCAACTCTTCTATTCAAGCTACTGGCATGTATTATTTCCCACCATTCGTGACAGACATGCCTCTATACTTTACTACTTTGTTTACTCGTTAAATAGTCAATGCGAACAATACCTTTTATCTGGTATGCCAATACCTGGCCAAATGAGTCTCTCTTCACTGGCGGAAACAAACAATGCCCATTGTTAGGCCCTTCCTACATCTGTCGGCATGTTGATGTATGTTGTCTTTGCTAGCTTCGTGGAGACTTGTTCTTAAATATCGTTTAATGTGCCCTGAAGGCAGGTTTGTGACAATATTGTTACACTTTACTCATTCATTTAGTTCTGTCAGACATTCTGGTTGGGTATTGACCAAGCAGCCAACATACTGTTCTATTGTTCTGGCCTGCCATGCCTCACTCTTTTACAATGGAACCCAAAAATACTGAAATCAGATGTGCTAGGCCAAAAGGTGTAAATATTGCATCTTTATTGTAAACTAGCAGAACAGTATTTTAATGTTCTCTGACGCAAATTGCATGAAAACTTGTGTCGATTATTTGAGAATGAAAACAAGCAAGCATTCTATTTATTTTAATGTCTAATTAAATCTATAAAGAACATATAGTTACAGTCACAAATTCACTAACTCGTCTGTGGCAATAGAGATGCAAGGCAGCAACTAATGGTCACGCATTCATAATAATGGTTAACTCTGATCATGATGTCCAGCAGGTATTACAGGGTCTAGTTCTCTTGTACAGCTAACTGACTGCTATTGATATGATTGATTGCAGACATCAGCTGTTCAGTGGATGTGGTAAAAACACTGAATGTATTTGTTACCAATAGCAAAGTTGGGTGTGTCTGGTCATTAGCTCAAATAAAATAACACAATACATAACTTCTTCATTAAAAAAGAATACCAGAGAAACAAACCTGAGGCTGTGAGTAAAACTGCACTGTCTGGCATAAGTTAACAAGTATATGTTCCCTCCATGTTCTTTCATAATCATCCATATATCTTGAGATAATCATCTATCCAATATGTCAACGTTGTATATGATTATGTGGCTGTAATGTGCGTGTGTTATATTGAGAAACAACATGCTCTTAACATTTGTCATTTTTTTTGTTAGGAGGAACTTGAGCTTTCACCCATACGGAAGAAACGCCGATATATTAAAAGGAAACACGCACAATTACAAAATCAAATTATACTTCAGGCCAGCTCGCACCAGTTTCAGCAGCAACATCAACAATCCAGTTGTGATGTGGATGTGGATAGCTCAGATGATGATGCATTATCTGCAGTAAGATTGTTTACTTATGTCCTGTTGCTTAGTGCAGAATCATTGTTGTATACTAGTATAGTAGAATCCCTCTATAGTGCATACATTTATAACAAAGTTCCTCTATAGAGCATACATTTATAACAAAGTTCCTCTATAGAGCATACATTTATAACAAAGTTCCTCTATAGAGCATACATTTATAACAAAGTTCCTCTATAGAGCATACATTTATAACAAAGTTCCTCTATAGAGCATACATTTATAACAAAGTTCCTCTATAGAGCATACATTTATAACAAAGTTCCTCTATAGAGCACACATTTATAACAAAGTTCCTCTATAGAGCATACATTTATAACAAAATCCCCAATTATATTTATTGTTTATTCTGTAGATGGTGAATTTCTGTTTGTTTGAGAACCCCTGGAATTGCAAATGATTAGCTCTTACTTCCTATGTGCAGTGGGGCAGTTTTTCTGAGCTTTCTTTCATACCCAGGAGACTTCAGCTTTGTGCAATGACTATTGAAGGAGCCTTACACTTAGAGGGGGTCTATAATTGTATAGATGGCATGCTACAAAGCTTCCATAAGAGAGCCATAATATAACGGCATGTCATCTACTAGGGGGCCATTGTGAGACCCACAAACGCACCCGCATGCATGTCTTTGAATTTCTGTTATTACATATGTATTTTGTTGTTCTGGACCAAGTTGTTATAATGGGATTTGACCATTCATTCATTTTCCTTTTGCGCTGAAGTTAGCGCATAGGGCAGAGATCAGATCTCTCCAATTCTGTCTGTTCAAAGCTATTCTGTGCAGTTCTTGAATAGTATGAATATTGGTTGTTTTACTTTCTCTAAGTATTGTTCTTCTGAGTTTCTTTTTGTCTACCCCTTGCTCTTTTGCCTGTAGGTATCCATTCAAGAGATTGGTGGTGTATTCTGTTGGCGCATAGGGCATGCCCGATGTAGGACCAACGGCGTTTTCTGATAACATCTGTGATAAAATTTTGACGTGTCTCTTCTCTGATTTTATCATTCGATTTGAATTCACTCCAATGGGTGTTAGTTATCCTGCGAAGACATTTGTTCTCAAAACTCAGTAATTTCTTTTCTGAAGATAAAGAGCTTTTCCAGCTCTCACATCCACATGATAGCACTGGAATAACGCAGGAATTAAATAAGCGCATTTTCTTGCGTGTGCCAATGGACTTTGACTTCCAGATATTAGACAGTCTGTTAAATGCTCTTGATGCTAGGGCAATGCGAGTTGTAATTTCTGTCATGACATCACCGTCAAATGTTAATTTACTATACAGTCGTAAATATAGTGCCTATTAATGATATGATTAATTAAGATATTAAGCATAAAATTTTATCCCAGCTAGCAGACTAGACATGAATCTGAAAAATTATAGCTTTAAAGCTTATCAATTTACATTCCTACCACTCTGATAACTTAAGATATGCAAGTCAGATATAGGGTGGAGTAGGTCAGAATAACATTATAGAGAATTCTCTGTTGTTTACTCATGCGACCACTTTGATCTCTTGTATAAAGGTAGCATAATTCCTTTCTCTTGTCGGTAATTCTTGTTGTGAAAAGCAGAATACTTGAGCTTTATGCAGAGATAATGTTCTTGTATGTCAGAAAAATCTTGATTAATGGTGGAATACCAAAATTATTGGAGGTGACAGAGAAGTGGCTTTTACAACAGAATATTATGAATCTCATGAAAACATCTATTGATTCTGCTGGGGCTCATCAAAGCATGTAAAGATCACTTCTATATTCATTATGGCACCCGTCAGAACCCAGGATGGAGCAAAGAATAATAACACTGACCTACCATGCTGATAATACATGCAATGTATTATACACAAATTTGCAGATATCGTAGCTAAGCTGTAAACCATGACAATACATTGTATTCTTGACTGTTGTACATCTTGCTAGCCAGCTGGAATTTAAGAACACACACACACAGAAGACCCATAGGTGTCAACCAGTACTGATTTTACATATTGATAAGGATTTAGATTTTTGGTGTTAAATTTCAGTAAATATTTTTAATGCAGGCGTTTTTTTTTAATCTCACAAGCAGATATTGGAATGTGTTGATGGGCCAAAAAAATAGTCTTTTGGTGATAAATATGGACATTTTGAAACTGCATCGGGAAACTCGATGTCCTTCATGATATTCCAAAAGTTTTTGATGTTGTACACAATCGAATGCTTTATTTGGTGTAGTCAATAAAGCATGTGTAGATGTCGACATTAAACTCTCTGCATTACTCTATGATGGTTCACATATTGGACTATTCCACATATCAGATTGCATTGATTAGAGCAGTCATTGATACCCTATGAGAAGATGAGGGTCGAACAAGACAATGTACATATTCAGAGAATGGGAGGGACTAGTGGCGATGGGAGAAAGTGCTTTCTCTCCTGGAAGATCAGAACACATAATCAGCAACTGACTGGGACACTGAGCTTATACACTTTGACTGATGGAACAGCAAGCAGAACATATATGGGAATGCCCACAGTGCTGTGATGCTTATTCCTAATTAAGAATCTTATTGTTTGCTGAACATATTCTCTCAAGTACCCTATCTCATAGGTACTCTTATTTCTCTATGCAGATAGTTGAACAATGTGTAGTATGTTCCCTGATTACTCAACGCTTCTAACCAAGCTAATATGTCCTCCGAGAGATGAAGAAAGTTGTTACCAGAGCCTCCTCAACAATCACAAACACCTAAAGTTCTTCAACTCTGTATTGCCTGCAGTAGATAGTAATGCAGCAATATTGCAGAATCATGTGGGGAAAAAATACTCTGTTCAGAACAGGTATGGAAGAACAGACACCCACTGTCCTACAGAGAAACAAAAATAATAATCCACACATTTAAGATAATTTTGTAGAAAAAAAACCTGATGGAAATGGAAGACACATCTGATGCAATATCATACACCTTCACCAAAGATACCAGCAGGCCATACTTTTTTGCTTTTGAAGTCTAGACTGGTGGGTTACCTCTACCAATTAAGGGTTTATATAAAAATGAATGTCCATTTCGATCCCGAACCTTTAAAGAGGTCTCAGGACTGCCAATATACAAAGACAGCAGATGTGACCAGAGGAAAGGGATGAGGGAAAAGCTGTGAAGAAAACTAAATTTCTTCCTAGCGAAAGGATTAACAATTTAGCATGGCTACAGAACTGAGGGAAATTAGCAGACAGCTCAAAAGACTAATGTATTATGCTTTCATATGATATTTAACAAAATATTGTTTTTTAAATCTCTATCAAAGACTTTGTCACAGTCAGACCATGAAGATGATAATGACCCTGATGGTATGTTTGCTTTCAAGAGAAGAAATAACTGCTATTATCATCAAGTGAGTTCTGTTTCTGAATATATACTTTTGTTTCTAATGTTTACTGGAGGTTCTGCACCACTCTTAGAATACACCACTGCATGTACATCTATAATTTGTTTCAGTTGATTCTCATAACCAGCTCAATTTTGTGTGTGGTTTGAGCAGAAAAGTTACAACAAAGCTGTGATATTTGCACTAGCCCATCTGATTTTGGCATACTATATATTAATGTAGAGGTGTTAAGAGTCAAATGCAAAACCGACGTAATCATTAATATGAGAAAAAGACAATCTTCATTTTTTTTGGCCACTTCATGAGACAGGCAGGTTTGGAGAACATAGTCACAACAGGCAAAATTTAAGGCAACAGAGACAGAGGGTGACAATGTGAGAAAATATTAGACAGTTTGACAGCCTGGCACGACAGAGAAACAACAACGATCTTGATACATAATACTGTGGACAGAGAGCGCCATGATCGCTTGCGCCAGCCGGCAGGGCACCTGATGATGATATATATATAATTATAATATAATATAATATATGCAATTAAACTCCAAACATATAGGCCTAGTTCACATAAAGAAAGCCATTTATATTTTCTGGTGGAACAGGTTCCCTTGGGACTGAATTAATCGCGGGCGGTTTCAACCAGTTTGGGATTAAGTCATCTCATTAATATCATTAGAAATTTCCATAGCCTGTGTCATTGAGTCAGTGACAGGGTTGCCAGTGTGATTTTTGATGCTGTAGAGATGTTCACATAATTGATTTATGAGCCTCATTCAGGTCTCACCTATGAGCCTCATTCAGGTCTCACCTACGAGCCTCATGCAGGTCTCACCTACGAGCCTCATTCAGGTCTCACCTACGAGCGTCATGCAAGTCTCACCTACGAGCCTCATTCAAGTCTCACCTACGAGCCTCATGCAAGTCTCACCTACGAGCCTCATTCAGGTCTCACCTACGAGCCTCATGCAAGTCTCACCTATGTACATCATGGTTCAACACGTGCAGATGATGGTATAGATGATGTTGCAGGACACATGTCTTCACCTCTTCATTTGGGGAATGAGACTGCCCGGTTCTTGGTCATATAGACATAGGTGTAGCATTTACCACGTTTGCAGCTGATGGTGTCAAAACTATTAGGAACGGCAAGCTTGAGATGACTCTGGACCTATATATCCCTGAGTTTCTTGTCATATCTGTAAGCAACCAGAGGATGGATCATAGAAAACATTACACATCTTGGGATCTGACTGAAGAAGAGGAATGTGTCAGAATAGGGACATGACGGACAGCAGAGAAAAAATATTGTCCTTTATTGGATAGAGAAAAATAATAGTCCTTTATAGGAGAGAAAAATAGTGTCCTTTATATGATAGAGGGAAAAAATACTGTTCTTTATAGGAGAGAGAGAGCAAAAATACTGTTCTTTATAGGAGAGAGAGAGCAAAAATAGTGTCCTTTTGAGAGAGACAAAAATAGTGTCCTTTAGAGAGAGAGAAAAATAGTGTCCTTTAGAGAGAGAGAGAAATAGTGTCCTTTATATGATAGAGGAAAAAAATACTGTCCTTTATAGGATAGAGAGAGCAAAAATAGTGTCCTTTATAGGATAGAGAGAGCAAAAATAGTGTCCTTTATAGGATAGACAAAGAAAAAAATATTTTTTTAAGAGCATTCCTTCAATATATTTGCTATTTATTTGCAGCCTGTGTACTGTGGCTTGGGAAATTTGCCTTGGAATACAAATGAAGAAAGTAGAACAAAAGACAGCAAATTGTGTTTCTCTCTAACCTCGTTACCAACTGGTCAAATGGGCTATGCAAGGAGGAGAATAGGACGAGGAGGGAGGTAATCACTTTTAAAATTTCTGACAAGTTTGTTTGTAATACTATTTTTTTATTTCTCAAACTCCCACAGGACCTCTCTTGTAGCAGGACAATGGTCCGACTATATTTTTAGCAGGATTTAGTCCTAGGAACAGAATAATGTCATTTTATTTGTGTGAATGGCATAACACATCCAACTTCAGCGTGATACTGATATAATTGCTGACAAGCATATAGTCTTAGTTATCAGCATATAGTCTTAGTTTCCGTCTGGATAACGGAAAGCATTTTTCTGATATATCATAGCGCTTTTGACGTCAGCAAAGTTCTGTAACGGAAATTCGACTATATACGAAATTGGTCCGGAAAGTGTTAAATAAAATATTTTGAAGATGTTAAAACGATAAGACACCTTGTTGAAGACTTTGTTTGAAGGTAGAGTCAAAAGGCGGCGATCATATTATGAGATGGGCATGTATAGTCTGACAGGATGCACCACCAAGGCAAGTGACAGAAGATGCTGGAGGTCGTCTGTGGCAGTCAACTGTAGATGAGGACACCTGATGATGATGACTAGTGTCATAGTTATCCATGTTAATGGGGAGGGAGGGGGGGGGGAAGAGAAAGGATACTTCACCCTTGAATAATAATAATAATATTGTTTCTTCTGCGTTCGTTCTCAAAATCCTGCAGATTAGCATGATGTAGTCCGGAGTACGGAATGCGTTGTGTCATGGTTTACAGCATTGATGCGATATCTGCACCTTTCGGCCTGACACATCTGACTTCAGCATGACTTTGGGTCACTGACCCTATATGGGATGGGACATCCAACTCCATCCCATAACCTCCTTAGTTGCCTATTACGACATGCGTGGAAGGTAAACAGTGTTGCTATCCCCTTTAGGGCCGGCAACACACGGACGATATTATTTGAAGACTCCATAGTCTGCTCTTTTCAACCTAATACATCCAACTCCAGCATGACTTTTGCGTTATTGTGACCTGCACCATAGAACAGCCAATTACACCCCCAAGCTTCTATTTTATCACCGTATGACTTGCATGGTAGGTCACACAGTGTTCGAATTCTTTTCTCTCCTTCCATGCACTGCAGACACACAAACTCTCTGGTTTGTTTCTCCACATTATCTTGTATGTTTGGTTCTTCTGGTTTTCGTGTGTTTTAGTTTTCTCTCTTGTTTTCCTTCATTTGTAACTTGTTATATGTCTGACTCTGTTGTGGTGAGCTGCAGATAGCATCTTTGACTGCCAACGGTACTGGGTTCAAATCTCGCCGCAGGCAATTGTGTATCCAGACTGTTCAGATAGCAGTGGCAAACTACTGACCATAAATTCTGCAGAGATAATCACTACAGCCAAATAATGCTAGATTGATGGCCTCATCATGCATACGATATGGTACCTTGTTAAGTAACTATCGTTCATTCTTTATTTGTATATCTTGTATTTATTTGATACTGCAACTGAAAATTGTATTTCCTCTACCTCGATTTGTTTCTATTGATAAGTCTTAAAATATTATTCCAATTGATTTGTTATGCTTTTTTGATTGAACAGGGTAATTTTTGACAGAGGAATTATGCCTTGGGATAAGTCAGTGGATCAGCTTAATCATAACAGCAATCATCATTCCAATGTGTATTCTGATTATATCATCTATGTTAGGGATAAAAAAATGTAAGTATCATTACTTGTGTCTACTATTGGTTGTCTGTGTTTCTATCTCTTATGGTTGTTTATAGTTGTCAACTTATATGCACTGGGATAGACAATTAAACAGCTTTCACTGGCAGTGCCATAGTAGAATTATTGGAGTTACGGGGCAGGAAAAAGTCACTAACACTGATGTATGACAGGACAAAGTCACTAACACTGATGTATGTCAGAACAAAGTCACTAACACTGATGTATGGCAGGACAAAGTCACTAACACTGATGTATGTCAGAACAAAGTCACTAACACTGATGTATGGCAGGACAAAGTCACTAACACTGATGTATGGCAGGACAAAGTCACTAACACTGATGTATGGCAGGACAAAGTCACTAACACTGATGTATGGCAGGACAAAGTCACTAACACTGATGTATGGCAGGACAAAGTCACTAACACTGATGTATGGCAGGACAAAGTCACTAACACTGATGTATTGGAAAGAACAGGTAATACTACAGCATTTTCTATGCTCAGTCTGCTCAGATTCCGATGGCTGGCACATGGCCCCCTCCTGGAGGAGGGAAAATGGCAGAACACTGACCGATCTAATTTATGGAATAGAAGAAGAAGAATAGAAATCAACAAGTCAAGATATTTAGACTGAGAACGGGACTATGCATCTACAGAACAACAACACGGTTGCAACTTCGCTGCAAACCAATATGTGGGAAGCCTACACATCCTTAGAGAAGCCGCTCCACACATCGGACTAGATGCATAGTAATTTATCCCAGAGGAGGGAAAATGTCATATATTTTGAGATCTTGATGCTGTCATCAGAACTGCCATGTTATGGGCCCCAGAGGGAAGAAGAAATAAAAATACATTTTAAAATCAGCTTGGTTGAGAAAATAATAGAAGTAGATGTTGAATATCTAGGGCAAAAAGTGACACGGTACCACATAACAATCAAAGTGGAGAGAGTTTAATACTGTTACACGACACCACTTGACATATTGACCACTCGTGTGTTGCTGAGATTCGAAATGGAGCAAAGAATAGTACTACTATAGCATAACCAAATAATAGTAATACTGTATCATAACCATGAATGTCATAAGAAGTGGCTATGGAGGTTTGGACATGTGTTGTCTACCATATCCTGTTGGATCTAAAATGCTGTGCTCAAGTTGGTGTGTCATATCGATAGATAATATAACCAGGATACAGAGCATTACTTTTAAAAGAAAAATAAAAGAATTACTTTCTTGGTTGATTAGCAGCTGATGATGCTTCATATCCTTGATAAATGAATCTTTTTAATTTCTAAAATATATTTATTTTTATAATCTTGTTTGTTATTTACTCTCAGTGCCTGCTACCAGCCCAGATCCAAGCTTGAAGGGAGACACCAGTCTACAGACGTTAGCAATCAGCCAGGAAGAGGTGAACAGATTCTTGGTCAACAGGCATCTGAATGTGATGTGGAGAGCTTTCAGTCACACCAGGAACAGCTGCTAGACATGCAACGGGAACAGCAGAAAAAATTGTTTGGGGAAAGTGAACACCCTCTGATGTTTGATCTGGAACCAGCTTTGCATTTGGGTGACCGTGTTGGTTCTCGGTTTACTTTGGACTCTGCAGGTGCGGAATTTGCTGTTCAAGCCCTTGTTGGGGCCACACCTTTGGTAACTGTACCTGTGTTAGAAGGAACAATCCCAAGCTCTTTTGACTTATCTGCAGCATCCCCTGTAGGCAGTAGAACAGGTTTACAGCACCTTAGCTCAACTTTGTTCAACAAAACTGTGGACTCTGTAGGCAGCAATATCTCAAATATGAAAACAACCAGCTCAATGTCATCCATAATACATAGACAACCTGGCAGTTCTGTTCCTACCGAAACACCAATCATTGCCAGCTCATGTTTGTCATCTTCGTCTTCATCTGTCTTACTGCATCAGAAATCTGCTTCATTGATGGCACACATGACATCTCTGTTGCAGCCAGTTATATCACCTAAAGTATCAGTGACATTGACATCGTCTTCACGAGTGTCATCTATGCCAACTTCATCTGCCACTTTCGTGTTGTCAAAAACAAACGGTTCATTACTGTCATCCAAAAGTGGTAAGCAGTCATTAATATTGATGAAATATTAATTCAATAATTTGTTTCCTGTGTAGGGAGCATCAGTTAGGTTTCCTAGCAGACCAGCGTTTTTGAGTTCACTCATTATCTGCTGAAGTCAGATGTGTTGTACCATTGGCGCAAATAAAATGGCGACACAACACATTTCCATTCTCTGGATTACATCCTGCTGGAAATCTAGTAGGACCATTATCCTGCTACAAGAGAGACCCAGCGGGAGTTTGAGAATAAACGCTGAAGAAGAAGAATAGTTCACTCATTGTTCATGGTTTGAAATAAACATTACTCCCATGATTCGCCCAGCTACAAATAAGTAGGCAACAGAGTTGCCTTCTAGTCAGCCGTTTATTGCTTGTGCGAAAACCGAGTGCTGTGACGCTGGTTCATTACTGAGCTTACTTGTCTTTTTACTTTCTTATTTATTCTCCTTTCACTTACTATGAAGCTTAGGTCCTCAACAAACTTTTCCATTTTGTCTTACCTTTAGCAATTGTTACCAGTTTTTTCCCAGTGTCCTGCCAAATCTTTTTGTATCTGTATCTTTCCTCCTGGTATTTTTGGGGCTTCCTCTATTTCTCTTTCTTATTAGATTCCAGAACAATTTTACGCATTCCATTGGTCTTGTTAGTGTATGTCCTATCCACTAGCCGGCTCCGTTTCATTAGTTCTGTCTCTACTGGTTACCAATGTGGAGGCCTTGGCAAAATATTTTGGCATTATCTTTTCAAGCGTGATGTAGAAGGTGACTAAGAAAGTTGGGGGATGGGCTGACTACCTTTCACCTGTGAAAAAATCACATTTACTGGGGATAGAATGACTACCTTTCATCATCATCAGGTGACATTCTTTCCAGAACATAGTCTTTCCTATGGATCTCTTGGATTCTCCGCTGTCTTGAGCAAGTTGTCCTACTTCTTTTAGTGACATGCACAGGCATTCTTAAATGTCGTTAGTCCCACGATGTCTTTTGACAGCGTTTGTCCCTGTTGCCTTCTATCATCCCCTCCAATAACACTCCATGCCATCGTGCCTCTTAATGTGACCAAAAAAACTACCTTTTTCTTCAATATAGTGTTCAGAATATAGCCTTCTTGGACATTAATTGTTCTTAATACCTCCTAGTTTGTTTTCCTTGCTGTCCATTACCTTTCACATGTGAAAATTCACATTTACTGGGAGATGGGCTGACTACCTTTCTCTCTCTATATGACGTGTCCTTTTGCAGAATGTTGTCCTCACTGCCACTCTGTAAACCTCATGTTTCTGTGCAAGCTGCCCAGCTTCTTCCAATGCCATGTATTTATTTGTGGTCATAGTTATGTTCTTGGCATGTGTACACTTCGGTAGTTTGCTATTGCTTTCTGAGCCGGCTTTGGTGGGGACCACCTTTCAAATTTGAAAAAAAATCACATTTACTGGGGGATAGATTGACAACATTTCACATGTGAAAAATCACATTTACTTCATGTCTTGTCCCGATTTCTTACATTTGTCTTTTGTCAAAAGGTATCAATCAATGATGAGGAGATGCAGGTCAAGGTCATTACACATCTGTCCTTTTGTGGCACACTCCTTGGTGGCAGGGAATTGTAGGAGCATCATCACTTCAAATAGGTCAACAGATCTGACAATGAACTGGTTGTTCCAGGAGTTTATGCTGCACTCCTGGCAGGATGTGATAATCCTAGGATACAGCTGCACTCCTGGCAGGATGTGATGATCCTAGGATACATCTGCAATAGATTGCCTCCTTTCAGGGACTAAACATGCATCCATAAGCGCCCCCCCCCCTTTCTCTCCAACACCTTAAGATAACAAACCTTACATGAGTCAGGTGTCACGTGTTACTCACTTAGGGAAGAAACTGCTTTTGTCAGAAAAGCTATAGTTTTGTCAAGTGTGCTACCTGGTGACAAAACCTAAAATCTAAAGGGATTACTTCATTATCTCTATAGGTGTCTGTTTAGTGTTGATTGCATAAGTTTCTTATTCATGTTCTTATATCTTTTCACTCATATTCCATGTTGGAAAGTTTGGGTATTCTGTGATTTGTTTCACACTTTCTATTCCATGTCGGAAAGTTTGGGTATTCTGTGATTTGTTTCACACTTTCTATTCCATGTTGGAAAGTTTGGGTATTCTGTGATTTGTTTCACACTTTCTATTCCATGTTGGAAAGTTTGGGTATTCTGTGATTTGTTTCACACTTTCTATTCCATGTCGGAAAGTTTGGGTATTCTGTGATTTGTTTCACACTTTCTATTCCATGTCGGAAAGTTTGGGTATTCTGTGATTTTTTTCACACTTTCTATTCCATGTAGGAAAGTTTGCGTTATCCTTGATTTTAGGTTTTGTTTTTGCTGGGTAGCCAACCTGAGCCCAAGCTCCTATGGCATTCGCGTTCAAATCCAGCTCTTGGCTTCTTGTTTATAAAGTGGATTTTTTCAAAGATCCCTTGGGATTATCACCCGAAGCTACAGGATTATATGCTATTAGTGGTACTGTCTAAGCAGGTGATGTGGGATTTTGTTGAGAATGACAGAATACATATAGGGAACCAAGGTACAATGAAGTCATTCCTCTACTCCTTTTGGACCCTTTTTAAAGCACAAATACACAATAATGCACGCACACACAAAAATGCATCTTTCTGGCCTTATATAAAAAAAACTCTGCTGGCGACATGTGTCGGGCCATCTGCGCAAATAAACTGGCGACACAACGTATTTCCATTCTCTGGACTACATCATGCTGGAAATCTAGTAGGGCCATTGTCCTGCTACAAGAGAGATCCAGAATGAATGCTAAAGAAGAAGATGAATATCAAAAAGTATTAGCGACTGCAGTCAGTTGTGCTGCTCAAATGGGGCCCAAAATTGATACCTCCAACAAATGGTTGCAGGCTTCTATGTAATTGGATGTTTGTATAGAACTGGTAGAACATAGATACCCCAACTCAAAAATTGCACGTAGGAAACAAGAGCTTCATTGTTTATGATTTCTGAGGATCAAAACAACAACCATCGGTCCAATCCCAGTTGTCAAGCCTACATTTTACACTCGTTAAGAATTCAGTGCCGGTCCGTATTTTTTAGTATTTTCTATTGCTATATTTCTAGTTACACAATGGCATGGCTACTGTAATTGGGCTCCGATCGATATCATTACCTTTGCACTGAGTGTTCCCAGAAGCAAATATGGACATGGGGAACAAACTGTGATGTTTACCTACTACACTGAAGTAGGGACATGACTGTTGACAAACATATTTAGCTGATCGGTTAAAAATAAATAAGATTTAGTTTTTTAACGCCAGGGAAATAATCAGAAATATAAATAAGATGAACTGTGTTGTCTCCCTTTTTGTGAACATTTAATCCGTTTCACATCAGTTTAGTTCCATTTAAAATGTAGACCCGACAACTGGGATTGTACCCAAACATCTTTAACAATCTTAGAGAATCCTCTCACTTAGAATTGGGATTCCTAATTTATCTGATCAAGATAAGAGAAACATATTTATTTATTACATTCAGTGTTAAATGTTTAGATGATACTTAAGACCTCATTATTAACAATAATATTTGTTTCATTGACATCAAATCTCTTAAGTAGTGTTATGGAACTAACTACAAAGATATTGCTGTACTGTTGTTGTTGCTGTTCCTTGAGGGTGGTGTCTTAGGATAACTCATATGTGCACAGCCCACAATATTAGTAAGTCATGAAGAGTTGGTAAAGTTTAGAGTGTAGCTGCTGACAGTTCCAGTTTGATGCTGATTTATCAGTCTGTCCGTGTATCTAGGTAATGTCAACTAGCCCTATAAACGTACAGCCATCGATACAAAGAATGTATTAAAGTGTGCTTCTATGTTCACCTGGTTAGTAGGATGTTGTACAGATAATGTAATATATCATTCTGCACACCTTGTGATATCTGCACCTTTCAGCCTGACACATCCAACCCACTCACCTTTCCCCTGAGTTGCCTCCTGTGACATTCATGACAGATCAGTGTTGCTGTTATTTTCTACCGCAACATAGGGCCACAGGGCTTCATTTGCAATCTTGAAGAATGTGTAGTGTGAACAGAAAATAGTATGCCATAATGCAACTGACTCGCCAGAATTATTTTGTCATACCTTGTTTTTCTCTCTTTCAGTCAGACCCAGTGGGCTTTCATCAACCAGTCTTCAGCTCAATCTTCCAGCAAATTCAAGTCCATTAATCACCATTTCACCATCACCTTTGTTAACTTCATTGCCTACTCAGCCAGCAATCGCAGTTAATCAGTATCCCTCTGCCATCAGCACACCAGCAGTTACCACATCAACAACAGCGGTAACAGCCTTACAACTTCAAACCTCACTGAAGAACAAAGTTATACCAGGATGTTCAACTGCAAACTTCTACAAGTTACCAACATCAGCAAGCATCTCAAACTTTGAGATCATCAGGTATTGTCTTATTTGTGAATATGCAATACTTCATCTATACAATACGTTCTTTGCATAATGTTTTTATCAATGTCTATAAGTCACTGTTCTGCTGTGTATTCCAATGTATATACGTCACTTCTGTGTATTGCAATGTCTATAAGTCACTGTTCTGTGTATTCCAATGTCTATAAGTCACTGTTCTGTGTATTCCAATGTCTATAAGTCACTGTTCTGTGTATTCCAATGTCTATAAGTCACTGTTCTGTGTATTCCAGTGTCTATAAATCTCTCACTGTTCTGTGTATTCCAATGTCTATACGTCACTTCTGTGTATTCCAATGTCTATAAGTCACTGTTCTGTGTATTCCAATGTCTATATGTCACTTCTGTGTATTCCAATGTCTATAAGTCACTGTTCTGTGTATTCCAATGTCTATACGTCACTTCTGTGTATTCCAATGTCTATAAGTCACTGTTCTGTGTATTCCAATGTCTATAAGTCACTGTTCTGTGTATTCCAATGTCTATAAGTCACTGTTCTGTGTATTCCAATGTCTATAAGTCACTGTTCTGTGTATTCCAATGTCTATAAGTCACTGTTCTGTGTATTCCAATGTCTATAAGTCACTGTTCTGTGTATTCCAATGTCTATAAGTCACTGTTCTGTGTATTCCAGTGTCTATAAATCTCTCACTGTTCTGTGTATTCCAATGTCTATGTCTCTCACTGTTCTGTGTATTCCAATGTCTATAAATCTCTCACTGTTCTGTGTATTCCAATGTCTATAAATCTCTCACTGTTCTGTGTATTCCAATGTCTATAAATCTCTCACTGTTCTGTGTATTCCAATGTCTATAAATCTCTCACTGTTCTGTGTATTCCAATGTCTATAAATCTCTCACTGTTCTGTGTATTCCAATGTCTATAAGTCTAACTGTTCTGTGTATTCCAATGTCTATAAGTCTCTCACTGTACTGTGTATTCCAATGTCTAGTTTTGGAGGTTCTATACCCTGTGTCCTCAAATGTCTAGTTTTGGAGGTCCTGTGTCCATTGACATTTTTGAGTAACCTGTTTTACTCTTTACTTAGTCTGTCCTTTTGAGATTAGTCTTAGATGGAGTATATTGGGGTTTCACTCCCACAGAGACGTATGTTGATATTTTGACCTGGTTATACTGGAGTTGACTACAACAATCACCTGAACAGAATACAACCATAACACACTCCATAGTGCCCGCTGTGCAATCATTCTTATAAAATTCTTTGACCACCACCTTTTTGAATGTCCGATACTGGATGATGTCAGAAAAATGGCATGTCTCTCCAATGTCCGAAAAATGGCATGTCTCTCCAATGTCAGATAAATGGAACACCCTATATGAAACGAATCAATAGCTCACAAATACATGCTTATATCACGCAACTTGGGTCAAATGGCATAAGTGTATGGACTGTTTGATCAGCTACCAACAAAGCAGACAGTTGACAGTCTTCATTCAAGGACACGGATGTTAGGATAAATAACAATCAAAGGGATTGTAAATTCCCTATTTCTTTGTCCTTTTGGTGAGGACACCATGGTGAATGAGGCTGTTACTAAAATAATCTTTAAAATTGTTTGTTCTGAAACTCCTGGATCGCTCTTGCAAGAGCACATAGTCAAGAGAAAACAGTTGCATTTTTCCTTTTTTGTGCCAATTGTCCTATCCATCTGACTTTGGCAAGATTCAGAGATTGAAGGAGTTTAGAGTTACTCAGGAAGACAATTATGTGGTATAATCAACACTGTTTGCCTTCCAAGCATCTATTAAGAGGCGACCATGTGGTTAGCTTTTATGATGGTAACCAGTTTGTGTAAGTATGGGAACCAGCTATCTCATACGGATGGTTTACTATTAGCGATATAGTTATAGAAGTGCACCGGAAGTGGTAAAACAATGAACAAATTAGTTACATCTGGCGAAAGCTTATGTGTCTGGCCATAGGCCAAAATAAAATGGAAACATGGCACATTACCATTCTCTGGGGAACATCCTGCTACAAGTGAGATCTGATGAGTGTTTGAGAACATCCTGCTACAAGAGAGATCCGGTGGGTGTTTGAGAACATCCTGCTACAAGAGAGATCCGGTGGGTGTTTGAGAACATCCTGCTACAAGAGAGATCCGGTGGGTGTTTGAGAACATCCTGCTACAAGAGAGATCCGGTGGGTGTTTGAGAACATCCTGCTACAAGAAAGATCCAGTGGGTGTTTGAGAACAAACGCAAAAAATAAAGGAGGCATCACTTTGTTTTATTTAATAAACATGAAATCCAAGGAGCTGGAATAGGAGCAATGAATAGCAACACCGTTTACCGTCCATGCATGTCATGGGAGGTGACTTATAATGTGGAGCTGTCCCATCCCATATAAGGTTGAAGTGACCCAGAAGCCATACAATAGTCGGATGTGTCAGGCCAAAATGTGCGGATAGCACAGCAATGCTGTAAACCACGATAATGCATTATGTTTTCTGGACCATGTTCTGCTAATTTGCAGGAGTTTGAGAACACAGACAGAATGAAACCCAGAACAATTAAAACTTAAAAATAACGTTCAAATGTCCAGGAAGCTATCTATGGTATGGACAGATGTCATTCACACAAGTACTATTGGTAGAGATGAGAATCTTTGATGTCTTCTTCTTGTGTTTAGTTCCAGTTTCCACTGATGTCATCTTCTCGTGTTTAGTTCCAGTTTCCACTGATGTCATCTTCTCCTGCTTAGTTCCAGTTTCCACTGATGTCATCTTCTTGTGTTTAGTTCCAGTTTCCACTGATGTCTTCTTCTCGTGTTTAGTTCCAGTTTCCACTGATGTCATCTTCTCCTGCTTAGTTCCAGTTTCCACTGATGTCTTCTTCTCGTGTTTAGTTCCAGTTTCCACTGATGTCATCTTCTCCTGCTTAGTTCCAGTTTCCACTGATGTCATCTTCTCGTGTTTAGTTCCAGTTTCCACTGATGTCATCTTCTTGTGTTTAGTTCCAGTTTCCACTGATGTCATCTTCTTGTGTTTAGTTCCAGTTTCCACTGATGTCATCTTCTTGTGTTTAGTTCCAGTTTCCACTGATGTCATCTTCTTGTGTTTAGTTCCAGTTTCCACTGATGTCATCTTCTCCTGCTTAGTTCCAGTTTCCACTGATGTCATCTTCTTGTTTAGTTCCAGTTTCCACTGATGTCATCTTCTTGTGTTTAGTTCCAGTTTCCACTGATGTCATCTTCTTGTGTTTAGTTCCAGTTTCCACTGATGTCATCTTCTCCTGCTTAGTTCCAGTTTCCACTGATGTCATCTTCTCGTGTTTAGTTCCAGTTTCCACTGATGTCATCTTCTTGTGTTTAGTTCCAGTTTCCACTGATGTCATCTTCTCCTGCTTAGTTCCAGTTTCCACTGATGTCATCTTCTTGTGTTTAGTTCCAGTTTCCACTGATGTCATCTTCTTGTGTTTAGTTCCAGTTTCCACTGATGTCATCTTCTTGTGTTTAGTTCCAGTTTCCACTGATGTCATCTTCTTGTGTTTAGTTCCAGTTTCCACTGATGTCATCTTCTCGTGCTTAGTTCCAGTTTCCACTGATGTCATCTTCTCGTGCTTAGTTCCAGTTTCCACTGATGTCTTCTTCTCCTGCTTAGTTCCAGTTTCCACAAAGCAAACCTAAAATAGTTATACGGTTAATTAAAAAAACACAATTTTTTTGGAGTTTCTTTTATAAAAGATATTCGCTGATTGGACATCATTCACACTCGAAGAAGGTCATCAATTTCTTGTGGTTACCAGAGTTTTTTCTCACCTCATTATGAAAGAGGTCAAAGTCAAAACAATGTTTGTGACAATCACATGTGACAGGTTCATGAGAATTCCATGAAACTTACTGAACACAAATCTCTCTGACCATATTATTGAAGGCCTATAAAAGATTTACGGTCCTCGAATAAATTCAGTTGAAAATTCAATGCCCAAGTATGGCTCATCTCACTACAGAACAATGATACATCATCATTGGATGCTTATAGGCTGGACAATCACAGTCTAGTGGCCAAACAATTTAATATGGTTAGAAGCACCATTAGTCGTCTTTGGATGTGATTTCAACAAACTGGCTCAATGGCAGACCAACCGCACAGTGGAAGACCCAGAGTTACAACTCCTGCCGAAGACCGCTTCATACGGCCGCACCACCTCAGGAATCAATTTGCACATGCGTCCTCCACAGTCTAGTCAATGCCAGCAGCTCGTCAAATTTCGGATCAAATGGTCAGGAAACTGGCTGCACAGCACAGGTATTTGGGCTAGAAGACCTTACATTGATCCTGTTCTTACAGACCGGCATCATTAATGAACGGTAATGACTGGAGACAGATTTGGTTTAGTTTAAGTCAAGTTTCTGCATGCCAAGGTAGAAACAATCATTTTGTAAAATATAATTTTGGTACACATTTGAAATAATGTTGCATTTATTTTCTGAGCTGTATATATACTTCCACTGCATATCTCTCGAAGCAGGACTAAAGTCTTACTAGATTTCTAACAGGATTCTCTTAGCAGAGAATGGAAATGCGCTGTCTGCGTTTTATTTGTGCCAATGACCAGACACATTCGTCCTGTACAGAGAATAGTTTTATACAAAAATAATAGTCTTATTTTAATCCAGATTATGGTCTACAGCTGAGTTCAATAAACGATAACAACTATGCTAATGTAATATTGTTACTGTTAACTAATATAACTAAAAAAATAGGAAAACTAATGTGAAAGAAATACAAAACAAAGGGACAAGGATTTTTTCTACATTACAGTCCAGTAGGGACCTTTATCAAGAAACAAATACAAACCAGAAATAAACACACAAAATTGTTAAATTATCATTGTAAAGAGATGGTCTCACTACTTCAACTCCCTACATTAGAAAAGAGAAAAATGATGTATCCATGTTTAGTTACGGCAACATTGGTGTGTGCATGAACTTACACAATATCTACTGACAGTTTGATTATTTATACTGTTCAATAAATATTTCTGTTTCAGGCCTAACCATGATGAGATCCTGTTTGGTAAAGATACAGGGATTCCAATGGATGTCACATGACAGGATCCAATCATATTGATTTCATTGTATTGCTATTGTCTTGTCTGCTAATAACGGTGATATATTGAAAGCAGAAACTGCCTCATTGGTCACCGCATATATTATGAAACTGCTGTCATTACATGTTCTTGTGTCAGATAACATAGATAGACCTGACAGTTGTACTGTCGGATTATGTTGATCCAAGTCACTGGTGGACAAAATCCATCCAGGCAAGTCAATATTATTGACCATCCAGGATGATTTATACTTACTGTATTCAATGATCCCTCAGCTGACAAAAAATATCAATGAGGTATGACCGCAGCTTATCACCAGCATACACCGGACAAATCCATATGTACTCTGATCTGTTTCAATAAATCCATTAGCATTTAGTGGCTGGGATTATTGTCAGAATCAATGACAAGAAAGATTACCTTTACATTAGTGCAAGGACGTAAGGGTAATGATCTAGTCGATACACTGGCAAGCATAGCCACAGTGTCAATAAATCTCCTGTCATTATATAGACTAAGCAGAGTTGAGAATGTGATTGCTTCCTCCTGTAATCAATACTGAATATTTCAGGAAGTGATTGTGCTGAATTTAAAGTTGCACATATCTCCATTTCTCTTTGTTCTTCTTCAGCATTCATTCTCAAATTCCCACTGGATCTCTCTTGTAACAGGACAATTGTCATACAAGATTTCCAGTTGGATGTAGTCCAGAGAATGGAAATGCGTCGTGTTGCCGTTTTATTTGCGCCAATGGCCCAACCCGTCTTTGGCGGGTCTCTTTGTTCAAATAAATTATTAATCAGGGTTATACTATATTATATGCAGAAGAGCTCCATGCATAAATCTTAACACTTTGTTGACCAGCAGTCCAGAGCATACTTATCTCCCATTATCAAGAATGTCTGCCAATTGGTTTTGACATCGACATCTATAAACATCTGTATAAAATCGAACTCACATGAGAAAGCCTTGAAATTTTCTCTATGTCATAATGTGTGCATTTTATGAATGAATTTGAACGCCCCAGAGACAATTTAACGACTTGGCATGTTTGACTGTTTATAGCGCGTACCTACTCTTGGCTTTCCCTTCAGGCCCTGCTGACATAGGCAATTGCTGGCACATATAGGTACCCGCTGCTTTAATTTTTGTTGCGTAGATTTCATGTTTTTTTCTCAATACTAGTTAATGGGTCACCTGACATACACTAACCTATGCTCTGGATGCCCATGGGACCATAGTAAAATATAAGGTAAATACTAAAGTCACTCAGCAAACATCTGTTAGAAGATAATGGAAATATTACACTGAGACTAGAATCATTTGAAATCAGAAGAGGCACATGCAAGAACAGATAATATAGTGTAGGCAGCAGGGATAAACTTGCAAGAACAGATAATATAGTGTAGGCAGCAGGGATAAACTTGCAAGAACAGATAATATAGTGTAGACAGCAGGAATAAACTTGCAAGAACAGATAATATAGTGTAGGCAGCAGGGATAACCTGCAAAAACATAATATAGTGTAGTATATGCAGAAAAACATTGGAACACCATGATTATGCTTAGGGGGAACTGATCATTTATGCAGGAACCACCATTTCAATTTTGTAATAGTACAACATTCCCATGTTCTTGTATACATTTTCTTTCAATTTTTTTAAAAAACAAATGCATTATTTCTCATAATATGATGCTGTTTTCTTTTTGCAAATTCCAGTGATGAAAACTTTTTCTTTTCAATTTTTATAATTCCATATTTTTTAAAAATTTCTGTACAAGCGAATTTTAATAGCTTTTCTTATGGTCACAATTTTGTTTTTATAATTTAAAAAAAAAGGATGTTTACATAATTTTTCTATCAATTGGATTCAGTTGGCTTTGTCATTTATATAGTATGGTTTGGATATGTAAACTGACATGATTCTCTCTCAGAAATGATCCTACAGAAAATAGTTGAAAATGGAAAGAGCTGAAGACAGAAAATTATGGATAGACACACAAAAATGTCATAATTTTTCTATTCTTGTCTGATTGATTGTTGATCAGGAACCAAGCGTCACTGCATAATGGGCATTCCCATAAATGTTCTGCTTGCCACTTCATCGCCTTCTAAAAGTATTCTATTCTTATCTTCACTGGATGACTCATGTTTTGTTCATACATCTGACCCTGAAGGTTTATTGATGCTTCTAAAAGTAATGAGCTGAAATTTGATTTAGTTGGCATGGTAATTTATGTTGTATAGTTATGCCATTTTCTGCGAGGTGCAAAGAATACCAGCATGACCTGTCACGCATGTCATAAAAAATGATTGAGGTTTGAGGTTGTGTTGAATGTCTCATCACATTTGTCCAAAAACCATGCTGAAGTCGAATGTGTTAGATCTAAAGGTGAATAAATATCAGCTGTAAGCCACAACACATTCATTTTCTCTAGACTACATGCTAGTGAGAAGAAGGAGAATCTACACAAGAAAAATTGTGCTGTTAGAAAAGAGCAGAAATTAAATTCATTTGCCATGAATTCTTCCAAGTTCATTCTGAAACTCCTACAACTTAGCAGGATCTAATCCGAGGAATGGTTTCATGGTTTACAGCTTTGCTGCGACACCTGCGCCTTTTGGCCTACACATCCGGCCTCAGCATGGCTTCTGGGTCACTTTGACCCTATATGGGGTGGGATAGCCATCTTCACAATCTTCTTAGTCGCCTCTTATGACATGCATACATGGTATACGTGTTGCTATTCTTTGTTCCCCTTTCGGGCTCCTGCAACACGCAGGCACCATTGTCAATTATATTATTGTACAGAAGAGTTTGGCACACTACGCCTGCCTCTACCAAACAAAAGAAAGGTGATTCATAAAGCCCTTCGGGTCCACAATTATAGTTACCTCCTTTGCCGTTAATAGTCTCTTGTGCATTACAGTTGGATGTGTCTTTTTCCAATCTTTTTTTATTTGGGTATTAGGTCTATTTATTATTCTCTTCGCACACCGGACACGTCCATAGGTGTTCCGATCTCCACTTCAGTAAATCTCTCAGGGTATAATGGCTGATGTTTCCGGTTCTATGTTGGTTCACTGTTATTTTTGAAATCTTTGTTGGGGGGTTCTCTGCGGGCCATGCCCATCCTCACTCCCAATTCTCGCATTCTCAATACTGACTCATGCTCATTTATCTCAAAGTCCTCTGATCGTGAGGACTCACAAATTGCAATGGTTATATCTGCTCAGTCCATAGGCTGACCGTCTGTTGTGGTGACGAGATTAGTTTTCATATTGATGCCCACATTTTAGCTCTAATGACTCTGCCAATTCCCTACATTGCCCAGGGCAGAACATGTTATATTGGGCAGAAACCAGAACTCTCCAGTCAAGCGATGTGATGCTACTGTGTGTAATTCTTGTATGTTGTGGAGACCCATAGATACCCTATGGCATTTCTATAGATATTTGTTAACCATCAATATTTATATTGATGGTTGTTCGGGGGTGTCTTTTGGTCTTCCTATTTTTATTTTACAATGTGGTACCCATTTGAATGCTTGTAGTGGCAGTTTTCATTCATTCTAAGTACATGTCTAAGTTCATCGTATTCTTGTTGTAGAAACATATTTACTGTTTGGTGTCTCCTTCTTACTTGCATGTTTTAATTGAATTCTTCCCAACCAATAGTTAAGTACAAAAATATAGAATAAATATAATTGGGGATTATGAAGTGTTGTTATATAGGGAAAGTTGTTATAAAAGGATGCGCTATAGAGATTTCACTGTATAATTTTGTGCATGTGTTGTGGTTTACAGCTTCGCTGCTCTATCTGCGCTTTTTGGCACTGTAGTGTTGCATTAAGTGTCAATTTGAACTTTGTGATGTGGTAGTCCAATACCCAACCTACCTCAGTCATCTCTTACAACTTAATTACCAGTAACATGTTACAGACCAATTTCGACTAAACTAAGTGTTGAGACTTTGCTGACCAACAATCCAGAGTGTACTTATCCGCTATTACTGAGGATGGGCGCACATTTTTTAGACAGACATCATCATTTTTTTAAAATCTGTATAAAATTAAGAGTCTTGAAACTTTCTATGTTTAGTAATGAATGTTTTCACTTTCTGAATAAATTTGACAAGTCCCATAGTTAGTTAAAGTGAAAAATCCTACTATTAAAATGCTAGGCTTAGATTTACATTACTTTCTATAGATGATACAATCTCACCTTTGAAAACTCTGATGTAACCATGTATAACACTTTACTGATCAATGTCAACACTCATCGAGTTTCTGTTATAGAACCCAGGTGACCACTTTTGACGATCGGCAAAGCTGCTATGATAGATCAGAAATACAGCAATACCTTTGGCGATAATGTCACTGAAAATAGCATTTCTGGGAAAGTACGTTGTTTAAAAATGGTGGCACATGTGGAATACCGATAAAGACATAGATGAGTTATTATCTTGAGAAATACCAGAGATTTTGAAGGTATTTTTTTTTGTATGATATATGAGAGTAATGTAAATCTAGGCCTAACATTATAAGTAGCATTTTGTACTTGACATAATTCTAGGGCTTTCAAATTCATTCAGAAGTTGCAAATAGTCGTTACAAAACATAGAAAGGCTGACTCACGATAGATCGATTTTTATATGGATATTTAAAGACTGATGTCCAGTGTGTTAAATTTTGCATGCTCCTTCAGTAATGGCAGATAAGTACGGTCTGGGTTGCTGGTCAGTAAAGTGTTTAGATGTCGTGCCCCTACATTTTATCACGGGCGCTGCCATTTTGAAACAACGTACTTTCCCGTGCAAGATATTTTTACTAACAGTATCGCAATGGTTACGTATTTCTGAAGTATTATAGCTGTAGCGATGATCACTGAAATTGGTCTGTAAAGTGTCAAGAGGTCACATTATTTCTTTTCTTTACTTCCTTTATGACAGGCTATGCGCAGGTGATTCGCTGTGCTGGTAATTTTTTCCTGAACTGTTATCATGATATTAAATACATTAATATTTTATTATCTGTATAAAAATTTAGTCCAGACTGACAAAATATGTAATAACAGAAATTGGCATATATATATATAGAGCAGCCAATTCAGGATATAAAGTAAAAGTCAAGTTAACCCATATCATTTAACTGCCATAGGGTTGTGAGATGTTAGCAATCTCATGTTTTATTGGATCTGCTATACGAGGGTGGTAACCATCTCCTCTCCCTCGCAGTCTTTACTTCCCAGACTGATCCGGTACCTAATTACATCAGGGTCGACCCTAGAGCCGTTGCAGTCTAAAACAAATTTTCACCCCACCTGGAGAGTGAACCCAGGACCACTCATATGAGAAGCCAGTGGTCTAACCACTGCGCTACGTGGTTTATATATAACATAAACAGTAAAGAATAAAAATTGTGGATTTTGAAGAGCTGAATGGGAAAATTTGTTACAAGATGGAATATGTGCTACAGATTCTACTGTACCAACATTTTTGTTTAATCATATGAAAGAATATGCAACCAATTCATCTGCCTAGGAGCATTAACTTTGGCAGCTCTAACTTGTGTCCAATTTAAAACAAATATGTGACTCATTTGTGATAGAAATCAATGAGTCCTTCTTCAATGATCCAGCAACATTTGTGACCTCCTGTTCATCATTGTCCAGGGGATTCTATGCCAGAATTTAACTCCTTCGGTTATCTTCGCACACACCAAAGATATGCAACAATTCTAAAACTTATCACCCTCGATGGATGGCTATTATTATTATCTAATGGTTGCATGTGTGTGTGTGTGTGTGTTTACTTTGCTCATTATTTGTGTTCCATTTCTCTAGCCATCCAAAGAGATGGTGTGATGATGAATGGATTCATGTTAATGTGGGAACATTTGGTAATTGGATTCATTTGATTTTATGTGATATCTTTTTAAAAAATGACACTGGTCTCTCTAGTTGTAATTTGGGTTGGCAATCTGTTTATATGCATCTGTCCTAATGTTCCCTGTAGCAAATTTGTTCTGCCATTTTGTCTTTATTTACTGTTTTTATGCTCAATTATATCACCAGAAGAGACCGACGGAGAAGACCACCTGATGTCAAGACTACATAGAGAGACAGAAAATCAGGTGGTTTGGACTCTTAACACTTTAACCAGATCCCCCTTAAAGTTGAAGCACATCGTTTCTGCTAGTAGACAACTGCAATCACTATGGTCGCTTTTTTTTACTTGTTTCTTTGTGATCAATATTACAGTTTTAGTTTGCGCTGGGTTAATACCTGACCGTGACCTTTGCGTAGGTCACAGCACGCTTTCTGTGTGTATAGTTACATTGTGGAAATATTATGTACTGATTTTTGATGAATTTCTCAAAATTTGCAGACTTCTGACCCCAAAAAAATGTTTGCATTGGAGATTGTTCATATGTACACCGATGATGACAGTTGTAGTTACAATGGAAATATGCAAGATGTAAATTCAAGTAGGAAGCATGAGGATCAATTAAAATAATTCTTACAATTGACGGGAATTGAACCATGTTCATTCTAGCAGGACTGAATCGCTTTGCAACACAAGTAAACAGATTTCAGTACTTGACCAACCACATCCCCCAAAAAAGATGTGATCTCATCAAGACTTTCGTTCGACCTGTGTACTCAAGTCGCTGAGAATGGACCAATCGAAACAAGGACTATTACAATATCAACGAACATCCTGTACAAGAATTTAAGTATCCTCGGGAACACAAACATATAAAATTCATATTTTTTCTATAATGGCCTAAAGGCCTTGTAAACATAAATAACATAGAGACAGAACAATTTTGTAAACATAGGTCCTTATAGTACGAATATGAATGTTATATGTTTGTGTTCCTGAGGATACTTAAATTCTTGTACAGGATGTTCCTTGATGTTGTAATAGTCCTTGTTTTCATTGGTCCGTTCTCAGTGACAGGTCGAAAGTCTTGACGAGATCACATCTTTTTTTGGGTATGTGGTTGGTCAAGTACAGAAAACCTGTTTACTTGTGTTGCAAAGCAATTTGGTGCTGCGAGAACTGACCTGGTTCAAGTGTAAGAATTATATGCACGATGTAGGTAATTTGAGTCCCAAATATAATGTGGAAAGTGACAGTGTAGTTCCTTGTTAGATAGACCTAATGTTTCCAAAGAAAAGAAAAAACGTGCTAATTGTAATATCGCGAATTTCACCGGAGTGGTGAGTTTTGTAGAAAATGATGGGTCTACATAAACTTGATGAGATTGCCACATGTTATGAATACTCCAGCATCATGAGTTTACCAATTTGCAGCAGATCGGACAAATGTGTATGTAACACTAGGCAAAGAACAAGCAAGGAAAGAAGACACATGCTGGACACCTGTAACTGCCATTGAAATAAAATGTCTCATTTATATTATGATGGGCCTGTGTATTCTGCTTGAGTATGGCATGTATGTACATATAACGGGTTCAGCATTTCAGGCATATAAACTGTTTGGGAAACAGATTTGAGAATATATCTCAATAATTTTGTCTCTTCATGACTCCACTACTCAGCACCCCCGAAGTAAAAAAGAAAAAAAAGAATTTCCTATTATGTTGAGTTTGACAGTGTATTTTTAAAAATATGAAATTATCTTTGATATAGGTTCGTGCAAGACTTCATTTTTCTGTTGATCTGCCAAGTCTGGGTGTGATATGATGAATAGTTTGAAAGAAAATGCATTTTTAGCATTATCTCTATAATTTTAAGGAGTTGTGTCACTTATCTTAGGGATAGGGGATAGACAATAGGGAAATTTCATAATGGCGAAAGGGTTAAAACTCAATTTCATTCCCATATGGCCACAGACAGACAGTCCAACTTCCCCTCCAAAAACGCTAAGCTGCCCAAGTTGAAATTACATTAGATTGCTCAATATGATTGTTGTGTATAGTTTTTACTACAAATTGTTTTTGTCAGGCACTTGCTGTTATGGACGCATTAATACTGCAAATGAGAAGTCCCATTACCAGCTTTGTGGTTGAGAGGTGATCAGATTGCATAGGACAGCCCACATTACATTGTTTATTTTCAGCTGAAAGAAGTTGCACCTTCAAAAAGCTATTGCAACTTACTGAATGTAAATATTGTCTAGAAAATCAGTCGGCCAACACTGAATTTTTCCTATTAGGGAAGTTTTGAGTGGTAGACAGCATACCATTACTGTTGCCGTGTTCAGGGTGGGTTTGTTTAAAATTTACACTTCGACATTTAAAAAAACCCAATCCTTACTGGGGATCAAACACTGGACCTCGCATGCGCAAGAACAATGCCCACACCTCTCGGCCATGTGCCCTACAGCCCAAAAATTAGTTGGGCCACCTTTACCGATTGAGGATCTCATACACAGATGAATGTCCATGTGGATCTAGAACACATACTTCAGGACTGCTCAACATACAAAGAGCAGAGACAGCAGACCTGGCGAGAGGATACAGACTTGAGGCAAAATCTATGGGGCAGCCACTCTGACCTGGAGAAGACGGTGGACTTCGCCTTGACGACGGGCTGACACTATAGCGGTCATCACAGTTGCTGATCGCAGAAAAAGTGTTTTGTCACTGATCAATATTTTGTCCCTTTATTTACTAGTGTAACTATCATTTTCAATTGTGTTTGAATTCTCAGGGATAATACCACTGCGCAACTGTAAATATTCCTTCAGAATTCACTTGTCCTGCCAGTTTTTATTCATATATATATGTATTATCTATAAACCAGTCTAGTTTGTAGGGGAACGACCTTGGATCGTTCATCACTTGGATCACTCAAAAGAGTTCTCCGGCAATTTCTATCTTCAGCGATGAAAAATCCAAACATGTCCAGTCTGCATATATCAAACACCTCAGTGAAACCACAAATCTGTATTATATAGCAATCATTTATTCTGAATGATTTTCTCGTGTTCATTTATTTTTATGTATGTGATGCAAGATTCCATCTCTGTTCATGATCCAAGAATACGGAAACACTAAAGACTTGATTGAGTGTAAGATACCATGTTCAAATGTACACATAAATGTATGTGATCAACAATTTCACAATTATTGAATGTACATAAGATGTGCTGTACAATAAGTACAGCTTTTCTGTGATAAAAATGAAGAAACCAAAAAAAAATTTTATGAAACGGGTCTCACCAGAATCCTTGTTTGCAAATAAAATTTTGTAATTACATTGACATGATTTATTTTAACTATATATTTGGATTGTTGTTTTCAAATCTTGTACCTGTAATCAATTTCCAAATAGATCTATTATATTTGCACCACATGGCTTCCACAAGCCAACATCCCAAAATCTCCTTAGTCGCCTCTTACGACATCGTGGTAGGTAAGAGTTGCTATTCTTTGCTCCTCCTTCAGGCCCTGACAACACACAGGTGATAGCATAGGACTCCAGAATGGTGAAGATTTGTATTATTCTTCAAGCATCTTCAACAACTTCTCAACCATTGTAGAGTGAGATCGAAATCTTAGTAGGTTTAGTCGAAAGGGAACTCAAGATTATCAGTTGTGACAAGGGACAGTTAGAATTGGACTGAGAAAGATTATACTGCTTCCGTGAATTCAATATGATTTGGGGGTGGTGAAGTTTCACAAGAGCCCATCTGTACCTTATTCACTTCTTATATGCATGGCAAGTTTCAGTGTTGATAACTAATCCTTGTTATCCTGCGGGGGCTACCGACTCCTACCAGGAGCGTACACGTGGCAGATAGTGGAAAAACTTCTAGAGGCCCGCTGTGAATAATCCTCTGGGCAAATAAGCAGCTGCTGACCACGAGGATGGGGAGAGATAGCACCGCACCGATACCCCGTGTGTTCAGTGACTGTCAGTAGCAAGCGAGTATGGAGTGATACCACTCCAGGAACATACCAATTGGGGGGGGGGGGTTTAAGGGGGAAACACTTTGGTAGGAAAGACTCACAAGTCCAGTAAGACAGCTTTCCTAAGAAAGAACACTCTATTAGACAGCCCAGATAGAAAATCACAACTCAGCCTGCCGAATATGGAGTGTTATGATGGTGCAGATACTGGGAGAAATTAGGGCACACACGCTATTACAGAAATGTGGTCATGTGTCAAGTAACCCTGTCATCATGACACAGAAATGTGGTCATGTGTCAAGTAACCCTGTCATCATGACACAGAAATGTGGTCATGTGTCAAGTAACCCTGTCATCATGACACAGAAATGTGGTCATGTGTCAAGTAACCCTGTCATCATGACACAGAAATGTGGTCATGTGTCAAGTAACCCTGTCATCATTCCTATCAGCAAAAACAGGGGAGGAGGCAGGGCCCATCCAAGCGACCAGTGTCTGCTAACCAAGAGGTCAGGGGAAAGCAGAGTAGTGCTACTGACAAAACCAAATGTCTCAGAGTTGCTCAGTGGAATGTGGAAGGAGTGCGAAACAAAAAGCCTGAGCTACAGGATTTCCTGGGGGAAAACCAGATCGATATGTGCATACAAGAGACGCACCTAAAGGACACACAGAGATTCTTTATTCAAATTTATGAGTCCCTCCGCCCACAATCGATCCAGAAGAGAGTCAAAGGAGGTATACTGACAGTTAATACATCAATACCATCAAAAAGATCAGATGCTGTCTGGCTGAGAAATATCAGTCACAAACTGCTACAGTCTTCCTGTCACAAAAATATAATTTTGTACACTAAAGATAAAGGAATCGAGTCACCTAATAGTGGGTGACTTTAATGGCCTCTCAACAAGCGGGTGCTACGAGTATATTGATCAAAGGGGTGAAGAGATAGAAGACTGGATGATGGAAAATAAACTAATTCTAATAAACCAGCCAGACGATACACCAACATTCTACTCCAGAGCCTGGAAAAAAACTAGCTCACCAGATCTCGCCATGGCAACAGATGAATGCTTGTTACACATTTAACATTTATAAACATAAATAACATAGAGACAGGACAACAATGTTTCAAATAGTAGCTTATACAAGTACATTACAGTAAGAAGCATGAACATACATGAAAATAATTATTACGGCTGGCTCCTGAACCAAGTCCGTTCTAGCAGCACAAAATAATCTTGTAATTCAAGTAAGCAGGTTTTTCGTACTCAGGATGCAGCCATCAACTCAGCATTATTGGATGTCATTTTATTGGCATTATTTACATTCGGTAGTTAACCATTGCTTTCTGAACAGTCCAGATGCACAATTGCCGGCGGTGAGATTTTAAACTGGCACAATCGTGTTCTGTATCTTGTCATCATAGAGCCAGACATCTATTCTACAACCAACAGAAACCATCTCTATTTATGAACACTTGCCATGTAAACAAAATTTGATGTTATTTTATTGTAGACATTTATATCACAAAGCAAATGTGAACAGAAGATTTCTGCTACAAAAAACTAACAACCATCAGACAGTTAATATAAGCAATCTCGTAGCACAAAACACTGGTGAGTGGGAAATGAGACAAATACTATATAACACTTTCAGGTAATGTAGACAATAATTTAGTACCTTACGATAATCCCTGACGATACCCATACCGTAGTGGCTAACCGTAACATTTTGCTCACCAGCAATCCAAAGCGTACTTATCCGCCATTTTATACAATATTACATTTGAGATCTCCAATGTTTCATGATAAAAACTCATCTGCAATGCATATATCTGTATTCCACACGTGCCGTCATTTTTACACAACAAAATTTCCTGGAAACGCCATTTTTAGCTATATAACACTATCAAATTTACTGTCTATGGTTTTTTTTGTTACAGATTTGGGATAATTTAATTGTGCTGAATCCAAAAATCACTTTGGTTTTTCTTAATCAGGTCAGGTTTTTTAAAATCTATAATGATGTTTTTTTTAAAGGTGGGTCATATTCCATGTCAAATCAATCAGTAAAATGACAATTTCTACACATTTGATCAAAAGCGGTTTTTTTTCTCCTTGTTTAAAAGGATAACTGATATAGAAAGCAAGTATTTTATTGTCACGTATGGATATTTTCACGCGATATGTTGCAAAATTTCTAAATCTACCTTGGAATGTAAAAATTATGACGATTTCACGTTTAAATTTACTAGTATTGCTTACAAAAAGTTGTATTTTTTTAAGGTTTCAAGTGATTCAAATGGTTTCAACTAGATCATCTTGTAGAAATAAGCCTAACATCTTCTGCTACATCTGACAGTACACACATCACTTTTTATCGCAACAGGCAAAAGAGTTCCTCCATTTTTTCTTTGAAGAGAAGGACATGGTTTACTGTACAGATATTGTTCACCTTCTGCAGAAGCTTGGAGTGCAACATTATGAACCCAGAGATTGGAGACTGTTCATTGACAGCTGCAAGAGATCACTAAAATGTGTTCTGCTTCACAATGGCAATCAGTTGGCTTCTGTACCCCTTGCTCACTAGACTACACTGAAGAAGTGTGAAGTATGTGCTGGATAAAGTTTCTTATTATCAGCATGAGTGGTATATTTGTGTTGACTTGAAGATGGTGAATTTCCTATTGGGACAACAGTCTGGCTTTACAAAATACCACTGCTTTCTGTGCATGTGGGATAGTAGGGACAGGTCTCAGCACTATACCAAGAAGGACTGGCCTTCGTGAGAAGAATTGGTGCCGGGTAAATCAAACAACATCGTCAACAATCCTCTGGAAGACAGAAACAAGATACTATTCTCACCGCTGCATATCAAGTTTGGCTTGATTAAACAGTTCACCAAAGCCCTGGACATGGATGGTGGCTGCTTCACATACTTGTGCTGCGCTTTTCCAGGATTAGCCATAGAGAGGTTGAAAGGTAGTATTTTTAATGGTCCTCAAGTTCATCAGAGATCCTGAGTTTGAAAAATCAATGAACAAATTGGAAGCATGGAAGGCCTTTGTTCTGGTTGTGAAGAATTTTTTGGGCAACACCAAAGCCAGTAACTATGAAGAAGTTGTCAACAATATGCTGACTGATTTCAAAAACCTTGGATACAACATGAGCATAAAAATGCATTATTTATTTTCACATATGGATCGGTTTCCTGAGAATCTTGGATCAATGAGTGATGAGCAGGGAGAAAGGTTCTATCAGGACATAAAAGACATGGGAGAACAGGTATCAAGGACATTGGGATGCAGTAATGATGGCTGATTACTGCTGGACTCTGAAGAGAGACATCCCTGCTGCTGAGCACTCGAGAAAGTCGAAGAAATTGAAGTTTATTTCTTGAATTTTGCTCAGTGATGACATAATTTACATGTCCTTAGCTTTTTCAATGTCTTCTCTTCATTTATATAATTCCATGTTTGCAACATTTAATAAATACATTCTGTTAAATACTTTTTATGTGAGAAATATAACACATAAATCAACTACTAATATCACCAAAATCTAGTTATGAATAGAAGGCTATAGTCAGAGAATTGAATTATATAAAATCAATTTAGAAAAAAAACCCTGACTGATTGAGAAAAATGTATGTCATTTTTGGATTCAGTTGCACAAAATGCTCCTAATTCTGTTAAAATTATAGACAACTTTCAACCTCATTTTTTTTTTGTAAACCAGGGTAATTATTGTATTTCCGTATTATCCAATCTATCGTAGCATTTTCGATGATCGTCAAAATTGGACACCAAGGTTCTATAACGGAAATTCTCAACCTTTACTCAACCTTCCACTTGTCAGACGTTTCATGTGGAACTAGTCCACTCTGCGTACACATTTCACTGCAATCTGTAATAGAAAGTCATAGGGCTTAATGTTCAATAACTGCTTTGACAGACACCATTGAAATAGAAGTATTTGTAATCATATGCCCAAGATACATAAACCTGCTGATGAAGATTGAAGTTGTTCATAAGCAAATTTACCACCAAAGTCAGAAATGTTGGTGTAAATAAAAGTGACACATCTGTTTTTTTTGTGTGGATTAAACGGTAACGGTAGGTCCCAGGTCTTCGTGTACTAAGCCTCAGCAACTATTAGGTGGGGTGGCCAGCTCCCTTCCTTGCTGTCTTAACTCATGCGCCGGTACTCATTTACAGCTGAATTGACTGGAGGAGTGGTCCTTGCAGTGAGAAATCACAACCCAGAATTTTTTTTGTCTGGACGTGTTTTCGAACCTGGCACTATGTAACCCGGTGATAGCAAGCAAACTCACTATCTACTAGGACTCCTTTCTGGATTACATTCTGCTAAAAATCTAGTAAACACAGTAGCATTACATCTCTCAAACTGAAGAGCTCTGGTTTCTACCATATTTGATGCAGAAGGGACCTGATAGGTAGATTGAAAGATAGATTGTCCTTCTACAAAACAGATCAGGTGGGAGTTTGAGAACAAACATAAAGATAGAAATAAATTACAGCAGGTTTGAAGTTGACAAAAAATAACATGCATGTGGATTCAGTTTTCACATAAAAATAAACATCAAAAATGTAACACCTGACAAAATTCACATCATTCTTTCAAATAAAATCCCTATATAGCACATCCTTTTATAAACAAATGAACTTGTCTCACAACACTTCTCAAAATACAAAATTATATTTATTCTTTATTTTGTATACTCTATATAGCAAATTTCTGTTATTACATCAATAATTTGTTGGTTAAGACCAACTTGTTAAAATGGGATTTGACTAATCACATTCTTGTTCACATCTGGTACACACATTCTGTTATATGCATGCAAATGATAAATCAAGTGCCATGCTCAATGCTTCTCCACAACTCTCTTGTCACTTTTGTTTATAAATTCATTTGGAGGCTTCATTTTGTGCCACAGTGACAACCTATCCAGAAATTTCTGTTTTCCTCTGTCTCTTCTCCCCTTGATCATTCTGATGGTTACTAAATGTTGAAGTTTTACTTTTCTCATGCAAAAGATAGCTACAGTTAAATTATATACAAAATTATCAATGATTCAATGTATCTCAGATTACTAAATGCAACAAGTAAAAGAAAATATTGCAACAAGAAAAAAGTTACAGTAAATAACGTAAAACAAAACTTTTAAAGAAAATTGTGCCCACAGATAAGTAAACAAAAAATACTTTTGAAAAAATACATCCATATTACTGAAAAGAGAATATTTTATGTACACACAAAAAGTCAGACCTCCAATAGTAATATCATGCAAGTTGTTCAGATGTATAAACTGGAATTATCCCTGACAAACGTATTACTTCTCAACAAACCAACATCAGATTGTCGAAGATTTTAATGATGAAACAACCTCAGGTTGGTGTGAGCGAATGCAATGTTGTGGTCATTGCAAGCCTCTATAACAACATTATCATTGGTAGAACCTGCAGGAGATGCTATAAACTCCACCCCGCTCTGTGAACAAAACAAAAAAACAATATATAATAATAATGACCAACTACTACAACTGATTTCCTATTCTTCATTAGCTCTAGTCTACTAATATTACTAATATCTGTTTACCACTACAGTGAAATCCCATTACTAATATCTGTTTACCACTACAGTGAAATCCCATTACTAATATCTGTTTACCACTACAGTGAAATCCCATTACTAATATCTGTTTACCACTACAGTGAAATCCCATTACTAATATCTGTTTACCACTACAGTGAAATCCCATTACTAATATCTGTTTACCACTACAGTGAAATCCCATTACTAATATCTGTTTACCACTACAGTGAAATCCCATTACTAATATCTGTTTACCACTACAGTGAAATCCCATTACTAATATCTGTTTACCACTACAGTGAAATCCCATTACTAATATCATATTTACTACTATATGTTCCTACTATATTATATATATCCTACTATACTATATGTTCCTGTAGTGACAAATAGGGCATCAACTAGTGCTATCCAGTTTCAGCGATGTGATACATGCTCAATGTTAGGGAACACCACAATTTACTAAGGACACAAGGGCTGGTGCAACACAGAGCAATAATGGGGGAGAAACCAGATTCATAAGGAGTGTTGCAGCATAATACAAATCACATTAACGACATCAACAGAAACTGACGTTTCGACTAAATGTCTTCATCAAGAAGGAAAAAACAAACAAAATATGGATATTACAAAAAGAAAATCATTATGCAAGAGAGCAGCAAAATTTAATCTCTTGTTTTTGTGTTTGTGATGAATGTTGGTTGACATCCTTTGGCTGTAAAGAAACTTAATCGCTGCTTGTTGGTAGAATTTTGACAGATTCACACCAGCCATGTTGTCAACTGACTGTACAGGACACTAAGCATACAAAGATTCACACCAGCCATGTTGTCAACTGACTGTACAGGACACCAAGCATACAAAGAGAATGACCATTTGTTCATCGATGTGTATGAATGACATCAGCAATGATGTCTTCAAGCTCCTCATGTGCTGGCATAGGTGACGCAGCACGGACGAGTTTCATTTGAATAAGCCTCATAGAAGATGACATTTCAAGTCTCTCCTCCGGATTTACTGGGTGTAACCAAATAAACCCTAACCCTAACGAGCACCATACTTAAAGAAGAGGAAGTAACAGGCTGCAAGACCATACAAGAACTAAAACTGCAGGCAGCGGACCGCAACAAATGGAGAATCAAAACTTCTGCCCTATGTGTCGCCTGCAGTACGAAAGGAACAAACTAACTAACCAAATCCTGGTTCCCCGGAGAACACACGGAATGTCACTCTACTTTTCCAATAGATCGATTTTATACGAATTTTTAAAGACCACGATGTCAATGTGTACAATTTTGCGTGCACCCTCGGTAATGGCGGACAAGTGCGCTCTGGATTGCTGGTCAGCAAAGTGTTAATGGACAGATTATTGGTATTTACCACTGCTAATTTGCTGTCACAGGCTGATTATATTTCACAGGAAGCAAACAAACAATGTGGCCTGCCATGCATACTGCAAGAAGCAAGTTTTGAAGTTTTGGAGATGGAGTTGGATGTTCCTGCATTCCATGGATCAAGGTGAATCAAAAGCCATTGCAAAGATGGATGTGCCACACCAAAAAATATCTCAGCCAAACTATAAACTATGACACAATGCATTCTGTTCTCTGGATTACATCCTGCTAACAGGATGTTTAATAACAAATGTAGATGAACTTATTTACAAAACTTGCATATATCATGAATGCATCAATATCAATAATACAACATGACAGGTAAGGCAAAGTCAACTTACCTGATACGCTCGATCTATATTATCTCTAAATGGAAAGAAAGCATCAGAACTGAGGGAAACCCCTTTCAGCTTGGAAATCCAATCTTTTCTTTCTTCCTGTATTAAACAAGTACAATGAGAAAATCAATCAAATTACAAGATGCAACAAAAATAGATAGCAAAGTCTGCAAACAAACAAGAAATAACAAAAATGAATATATAGCAAAGAATAACTAATAAATAGCACAGAAAAACAAATGGCAAAGAATCTATATATATATATAAATTAACAACTCAGTCTTTGATGTTGGCCATGGACTCCTAAACTACATGAAAGATATGGATGAAATTTTGCATGGTTATAAATCAGGTCTAATGGATAGTGCATAAAAATCTGGTGGATTTTTTTGTGGAAACTTATGAAAAAGTTGGTGATCACTGTCCTGTAGTCCAGTAAAGCTGCCCATTGCACAAAGGTCAAGAACCTCTAAGACAGTGGCCATATTCTTTGCACCCTAAAAGTCACTACCTATGGCAAGCCTGGAATTTAAACAGTGGCCCTATCCAGGCACTGCTTGTCACACAGGCAAGATTTATAGATAGATTTCTATAATTTTGTATAGATAGATTATAATTTTGTATAGGTAGATTTATCCAGACCAGATTTTGTAATAAACCTGGTCACATGACACTGATGTACATTTGTTAAAGAAACGTGATTGTGTTTGTTGACTGATAATGTTTAACATGAGCAGACTCGACGAATGAACAACTACCTTCAGGCAACGTAAATCTGGGCATCTGCGGCTATATCTATAGGGACATAATATAGAAGCGCAAAGATCAAGCATGTTTGACCATGGTTAGCTGTGAGGTTGTTGACCAGTGTGTAAAGAAAAGGAACCAGTTCTCACGTACAGTTGGCCTACTAGTGATATGGTTACAGACGTCCACTGTTCAGGGAAAGTGGTAAAAACACTGAACGTATTAGTTACCACCACCACTAATCAGATGTGTCTGGCCATTGGTGCAGGGTAAAACAATACAATTCCGTTCTCTGGACTACATCCTGCAGGATATTAAGTGGGACCATTGTACTGCTATAAGAGAGATTCAGCGAAGGTTTCGAGAACGGGAGGGGGAGAAGAGGGGGCCACAATAATCACTTTGTATGCGGAAGGTCTGCCCTTCCAACAGCCCTCCAGAAAAAAAACTACAGTGCAGAAGCAAACCTGTAGTGGGTGACATGCCTAATATATTGAGAGTTTTCCTGTTATGCCACATCACTTCATAGATACTATTATGTTTTCATCCCTTTCTCAGCAAGAGATTTACTCTCAAAGCATTGCAAACCACTGAGAGTTGTAATCCCCTTGCAAATAAAAGAAAGATCTGAAGAGAAACACCTCCACCACCACCCCCCCCCAAATGAATGAAAGATCTTAGATCTCGAGAAACACCTACATACTCCCAAAGCCTTTGAAATAGACCACGATACATGGGAAGAACTTGCACAAAATAGATCTGCATGGCGTTCTAAAATCAAAAAGAGTGCATCATCTTGTGAAAAGAGGAGAAATGCAGCAGCATAACAGCGGAGAGCAGCTAGAAAGTCACAGATAGGCCAAGATCTGTCTACAGTGGTCATTCCATGTCCGAACTGTCCAAGGACATTTACAGCTTGAATAGGGCTCATTAGCCATCTACGAACTCATAATCAAGAACATAACTCAATTGAATTTTCAAAAGTGGATGTAACAAATAGTTATCACTTGTGATGGACGAACAACATAACACATCCCATACACCAACATTTTTCCCAAAAAAGAATAATGGGCTCTCAATTCCTGGATGATTTAAGCAAACATAAGGCTAAGACAAAGAAAATGACAAACTCTACAAATCTGACCTCCGTAAACTGGCTAGGAGGGTTCTCCAACAAGGCTTCCCAGGCTGACAAGTCCATATCCTGTGAGAATGAAATGACGGACAATGAAATGATATCAGCTGACAAATTTCTTATTAGTTTTTTGGCATCATTTTCGATATATAAAAAAACATGTTACATATACAAATACATATCAACACAAATATTTAATATTGGTTTGACCCCTTGATTTTGCAGATAACCTGTGACTTCTAGTACACAAAAAAACTAGTATTTTTATGTGCACTGATGTTAACAGCTCTAAACTTACAGAATTTATCACATTTTTGTCATACATAGATGAGTTGGTGGGACATCTCTGTGTATCTTTAATATTTATATAATTTTGTGTCTTTGTTTCCCATTTGTATTCATTTCTTGAAGGTCCCGGTTGGATCCAAATATAGACAATGTTCTTGTTTCTTTATTATTTTTTACATTGATTTTATTATTTGGTAGTTAATCCTAGTAACAATATTACATTAATATAGTATTACAAAAATAGTTATTGTTACGAATCCCCAAAAAGGGGAGCACAGAATAACAACACTTTGACTTATTGAACATATCATCAGAGGAGAATATAGAGGTTTGGGGAATAGAGTTGGCTGTCTGGGCTATACGTCAAAGTGACTATAGTCATGTTGAAGTCTGATATATCACAGGTCGAAAGGTGCGGATATCGCATCTAAGCTGTAAACCATAACACAACACATTCCACTCTCTGGGCTGCATCCTGCTAATCTGCAGGAGTTTGAGAACCCGTTTTCACAAAATAAACCATACATTATTTAATGAAACAAATTTTCGCTAAAGACACATACAACGCAGCATCTGTAGATCTGTCGGCAACACACTGAGAGATTGAATGATAAACTAGTAGCACAGAAGTGTGTGCTGTGCTCTTGCATGGTAATCCTGGCCTACCGGAATGCCTCCGTCGACTAAACATGCATCCATAAGTCCCACCTTACACAACAGGGAGGACCTGTGCTTTCGTCAGAAAGGCTATGGCTGTCAAAAACTATCTGCTCACAGCTAAAGGGATTATTTCATCATCATCTAGTGTAGAATATGTAGACTTCACCTGGCATAAGGTCAGTAGAAAGACCTGTGAAACATGAATGGTCAACATGGCAAATAAAAGGAGTTGAAAAACATCGGGCATGTTTTCATCATGAACCTAGTGTTGGATCTGCAAAACTAACTCACTAACCACTCACCCACAGGGGATTGAAAAGTGATGACAAATATATAAGGGAACTGGTATAAATAAACTTCAACATCTAAAAACAATAATTTAACTTTTAGGATGAATTGTTTCTTTTCTTTCTTCTTTCTTTATACCCCTTTTATGCCTTGCAGCGTCATGGGTAGAAGAGTTCTCTGGAGATAGCTTTTTTGTATGCTTCATATGTTTATTTTCATTGACTTTTATTTCTGCTATCCATTATTTGCAAGGTCTGCCCCTGACTATCCATCGTGTCTGTATAGTAATGCGGGGCACTGTCTGATAGTAGTCTGAAAGCATGCGAAAACCACTTATCTATTGTCTTCTGATGTAATCCAGGATTGGTATTGTGTTTGTTAGTCTTCTGATGTTTTCATTTCGGATTCTGTTTCTTATTGTTACTCCCAGGATTCTACGTTGACAAGTTATTTCTGTTGTTAACAAGTTTTCTTTTAGATTCTGTTGTTAGTGTCCACGTTTGACATTGGTAGCATAGTGATGGTATGATGGTTTTATATAGTGCAGTTTTGGTATTCATGTTCACATATTTGTTTTTGAAAATAAGAGACATCTGTCCCAAGATCCTGTCTGCTATGTTAGATTTCTTTGGTGTTTTTTCCCATTTGAAGATATGCTGCTTCCAAGATAAGTGAATTCTTTCACCGGTTTAAGTTGTTGATCATCGATTAAAATAGTAGTGTTTCTTTCTGTTTATTGATTGACAATACCTCACTTGTTTTTTTCTGTGTTTACAATTATGTAATTTCTCTCCGCCACGTACTGCCGCGGAATTGGTTTTTGGAAATGTTACGCAATCGTCGGTGGCTGTTATGAAATCGCGATAACTTTTCTGTTGTTACAGATATTTAAATAATATTTGCATATATAAATACAGAATTAAATTCTGCATATATTGGTGTAAGTTTTGTTTGTGTGTGTGTGATACGAGACGTGTGAGAAAGTGATAAAGACAGATTTAGACCTATCTAGATCTAGGTATACCATATTTTTTTATCGATCAACAGCTGTGAAAATCTGTTCACTATTATATATTTTGCATAATGGAAACCTCGTGGCACATTTTAAATAATGAATTTGAAGGGCATATCAAGTTTTCCACTATTCCAGCTGAATAAATGTTGATTTCACTGAATATACTATCAACGAATAGTATAATAAACTCGATTCACTGTCATGTCGCTTCGCCACAATGCAGAAGACAATTTTTGCTAGGATTTTCATTTCAAAATCACTTGACATCGTATCCCCGCCATTTTAACAAAATGGTGATACATTTTTTTCTCAATATTGCCAAAACATTCTGTCAAAAAGTTACAGATCTTGATTTTTTCATTCGGTTTCGGGTTTAGCGAACCAGGCGGTGGATTTCGCCTTCCGAAATCAAGACATGACACAATTCCGGTGGCATGCACCGCCCGAATTGTAAACACAGTGTGCTAAAGGTTAAAGCCCTCACATGTTGTATGGAGTCTATTTATATATTGTTGTAGTTGTTCTTTTGTTGTTGATATTAAATTCCTGCTGAGTTGTTCTACCTTGGTTATGTCAATACTATTCTTAAAAAACATGCAGGGCTTCTGAAGTTGATTTAGCAATCCATATAGTGAGTTAGTGACTGTTACGGGCAAATGTCTTAGAAATGCACAATAAAGTGTCTTTATTCACGATTTAAGTACATTCACTAACACTGTGATCATGGAGTCAGTAACAATATTTTAGCACATTCAATGAGTCAGTAACAATATTTTAGCACATTCAATGAGTCAGTAACAATATTTTAGCACATTCAATGAGTCAGTAACAATATTTTAGCACATTAAATGAGTCAACAACAATACTTTAGCACATTCAATGAGTCAGTAACAATATTTACGCTATGTGTTGTATTTGATCACAGAATATTACAAGCGATAAGAACAAACCTGTCCAACAGTTCCAAGAACAAAAATATCAATGGCATTGGATACCTCCGGTCTCTTGACACCTTTCTTAAATTTCATGGACATAACTTTAGGATGTTGTCTCAGCCACCTAGTTCAGGTTAGAAAGAAATGATAATATTATACACATTCAATGTTGAAATACACTATCACTTGCGGAAAGTCTCACTATTGGCATATCACACCAACCATTATGAAACAGTGCATGCCACTGGAAGAAGCTGGGAAGCTCGCACAGAACAGTGAAGCGTACAAGGTGGCAGTAAGAACCTTCTGCAAAGGACACATCACATTGAGAGAGAGATAATGACATAGCAGGTTTCTCTCGGTGTGGTTGAAGGTTTATACACAAATCAGGGTTCCCTCGCACCTGAACTTTTCCAGATCTTTTAGTTTTAAACTGGGCATCCATTCACCAAAAATGGGAGTGACAGAAGGTGTGGCTACTAACACACCAGTTAATTTTATAACTATTGTCATGGGCCAAGAGCTCAATTAAATGAGACAATAAATTCCAAGTCTGCAAAAACACATTTCAGCCTGGCAACATCTTGATGCAGCATAACGTCTACCTTAAGACTCCTTGGTTGCTCCTTACAACATGCATGTCGGCTATTCTTGGCTCCCATTGATACATAAATGATACAGAAATTTAACAAATGAGAAACAAAACATAAAATTATGCACTGTAATACAAAGATTTTTACCAATTATTAGCCTTGTCTCCTGCCAGCCGTGTACAGTGAATTCGTGACTGTTGACCAGCTCCAATGCCAACTACCTTTTAAGTCAAATAAAAGTTGCATACGAGTAAAAACCAAGATAAAAACTTTTCATTAAATTCAATATTTTTCATACTTTGTATTTCTTTACGGTAAGGAACAGTAAGCCACTCTGAAGGCCGTGATGTCTTGTTTAACATTTGCCTGATCAGCAATCATAAGTGTACTTATCTCCCATTACCAAGGATTTTCGCACATTTTTGAGATATCGACGGTGCTTAACTTTAATTAATAAATGTTTGTGTTTTCTGAATGAATGTGACAGCCCGTTATTTCAAGAATGAAATGCTAATTATAATGCAGATCGTGGATTTACACTACTTTCAATATCACATCTCACTTTCTAGAATATCGGATTATTCAGGAATAAAATTCATAAACCATGTTGAGAAATTGCCTGTCCTGGGTACCACCATTTTGAAATGACATATTATCCATGATGAGTGAGCTATTCTTAGTAACAATATTACTACAGTTGCCTATTTCTGAAGTATATTAGTTTCGATAATTGTCAAAGTTGGTCATCAAGGGTATATAACGGAAATTCGACAAACATTGAATTTGGTCAAGCAAAGTGTTTTTTCAGCATTCATTCTCATACTCCCGCTGGATCTATCTCTAGCAGGACAATGGCCCTACTAGATTCTAGCAAGATGAAAGCCTATGTTAGGCAATGTGTTGCAGTTTTATTTGCGGCAATGGCCTGCCAAATCCGGCGATATCAAAGTGTCTGAGATACTAGGAGAATGTTGCTTAAGCTACGGAGCTAAGAATTTTCTCACTGCAGACGGTATGCTGTTTTGTTAAAAGGGACTGAGTACATATAGGGAAACCTGAATGCGATGAACTCAAGCCTCAATTTGAGCCATTTATTTCTCTTGTTCTTTGTTCAGGATAAATCTGCCTGATGCTTAGACCAAACCAATATTTAATTAATTTCTGTTGCTATAAGTTTTAATATTCGCTCAGTCGTCACTTGAGGATTATTTATGATTGTATTATGTGTTATTTTAAGTGAATGATTAATAACTGAAATGTGCAGAAAATTCCTTGTGTGTTTTCTATTGTGTAAAATTGAATATTCCTGGAGGAGAGTCTGGGTTTAGACGTCAATCGTACCGACATGGTGTTTGGTAGGTGCAAACAAGGAAGCGACCAATAGCCACCGGTATAAGTGGTAGCTCTGCAACTGGGCAGGGCACCCATTTGTCCCGACATAAAGTATTGTCAAAGGGAGCGGATATAAATGGATATGGAAAGCAACGGAAAACTACCACATTATTCCCCCAAGATGAAAGTCATGGCGACACAGAAGTACGCCTACAGTTAGTGTTAATATAGCAACATGGAGTGTCAGATAGTTAGCGCAGTGTGGTAAATTAGACATCAAGCAAGAATTGGAGAGAATGAACGTAAATATCTTAGGAATGAGTGAAATGAGATGGACTGGGGCAGGAGAGATAAAGTTAGTCATATACTCAGGAGGACAAAAACACGAGGGGTGGAGGGAGGTGTATTATTAGACAGAAAAAGGAAAATGGTTTCATGGCAATATCAGATCGGGTAATATTAGTTAAACTAACAGGAAAACCATTGGATATCAACATTGTACAGGTTTATGCACCCACATCAAGCAGTTCAGAGAACATCAAAATTTTCTATGAAGATCTAGAAACCGCAATATATCAAAGAACTTTATGATAACAATAGACCAGAAATAAACATACAAGATAATAGCAAGGGTCCATCAATACTCGCAGCAGAAGTAAGGGAGGCAATAAGACACATGAAATATGGCAACGCCCCAGGTCCAGACAATATCACATTAGAAGAATTAGCAGCTTTAGATGACTTTGGAGGTGAAATAATCACAAAATTGCTGAATGACATATATAGTGGAAACATACCCGATGACTTAATGAGGTCCATATTTATAGCCTTACCTAAGAAACCAGGGACCACCGAATGTGAAGAACACTGTACAATCAGCCTCATGAGCCAAATAACCAAAATACTTCTCAGAATCATCATGAAGAGAGTGAGAAACAAAATAAAATCAGAAATAATTCCAGAAAAATGTGGCTTTGTAGAAGGCAAAGGTACCAACAATGATATACATATTTTGAGAACACTAATAGAGAGGTCTATAGAGGTAAAAACAGATCCGTACCTCTGTTTTATAGACTACACGAAAGCATTTGATAAAGTTAAACATAGTGAAGTTATACACATGCTAGAGAATTTGAACATTGACAGTAAGGAGTCAGACAGGGATGCGTGCTTTCACCAGACCTGTTCTCTTTATACAGTGAAAATATAATGCGTGCAATAGTAGATATAGAATAATATAATGGCCTGTCATATACTAAGGTTTTCTGTTCCATGGGTGATTTGTCAAGTGGGCTCATTGGTGAGACCACAGACGCAACCGTATGGTTGACTAATTAAACAGCATGCATGTGATGGAACAAATAGAAGACAAATTACCTGCCCATTTTTGGCATAGCACACAGAGTTGGACTGTGTGTACTTGAGGGCAATTGTAGCAACAATCAAGTCTCTAACTGCTTCCTCTGGCAACTGAAAATTAAAGATTGTTATTTACTCAATTTCACGTCTGAAATACTTTTTTAATTACTCAATTTTGTTAACATATGCTGGGCTAAACAGAGCAGATGATGAGTTATAGTGAAGTGACATGATCAGATTTCATCAACAAAAATGTGACATGATCAGATTTCATCAGCAATCATAAAATTCTGTGATAATTATGATGCAGAAATCCAGGCAATTAGTGTTGCAACTAAAAAAACTGCTGAACTCCAACTCTGGTCAACAGCCTGAAGTATTCCTGACAGATGCAAGGTCAGTGCTTCAAGCTCTCCAGTCTGAAAAACTAACAGACTTGCAAAAATTACTTAATGAATTGTCTTACCAGTAAAGGGTAACCATGAAGTGGGTACTCTCTCACTGCGGAATACCAGGTAATGAAAAAACAGACCAACTGGCACAGAAAGGTGCTGCCGAAGACCAATCAGATATACCAATCACCTACCATCAGTAAAAACATGATCAAGTCAATAAGAAAGCCACAAACACCAACACAAGATGACTATCACATTATGAACAGATCAGAATAAGTTGTAATTCTCTGCCTCAGAACAGGACACAACCGACACTGTTAGTCACATGTACACAAAGTTGAAGATCGACAACACGTCCATGTGTACAGGCAGCACAAAGTGCCAAACATATACTTCAAGAGTGTTCTGAGCATGAAACGCTGAGGCAGACATATTGGCCAGAGGAAACAACACTGGAATCAAAGCTCTATAGGACACTGTATGAACTACAAAAGACAGTGACTTTTATTAAGGAGACAGAATTACAGATATAGACATGTTTCAAGTGGTGAACAAAAGAAGAAGAATCAACGATGTGGGACCCAAAAGGTTAGCAAAGAATAGGAACACTGACCAGCCATGCATGTCATAAGAATTGGCTAAGGAGGTTACAGTGGTAGAGTTGATATACTCATTCCTTAGCTGAGTTATTCATGCATCATACGCTGCTGGTAGTTACTTCCACTTTATGAAATTCCGTTATGTCCTTGTCCTTACAAATAGCTAATAACTCTGAAAGTTGTCAGTAAAGTGTATGAAATTAGACAAAATTAGCCTGGACATCTCTTTAACATCAACCTGTGTACCAGTGGAAATGTCCTATCATAGAATTCTATACCTTATATTATATTATGTTCACATCTGAGATTTCTATTTACCGTGTCAACTTTCTTACCATATCCATCAGTACATCCAACCATTTGTCTTAGCACAGCAGTATACTACAAACATAATGATGCTCATAGCTTTCTCATCTACACTACTCCCCATCAACCTGCGTTGTCATGTAAAGGCATTAGGACTTTCTTGATAAAGACATTGAGGACTACTTCCGCCTAGGTGTATACCCCGGTCAGATCCTCCATCTGTCCTAGTGTGCATAGTCTTTCCTGCCAGGAAACTCTCTATGTCAATTAAAGTACTTTTTCCTTGGACAGGGTCACAGTAATCTTGATCTTTCACTCCAGACAAAAATGGAAATTAATAAATTGCCAGAAAGTGGAAACAAAAGATGCAGAAAAATTTATAATGCAGAGAAAATCAACAGCAGCGGAGTAACTGACAGCAATAGGGTCCCCCCCCCCCAAAAAAAATATACTGATACTTCTGTTTATTCTTTAGGTTATGTGCTGATATGGATTTCTTAAACACAGCTGTTTCAGGTGGCCATAGTTTACTTCTTGTGGTGGGTGTACAAAGGATAATTTTGCAGAATATTTCATCTGCAGGTTGTCCACAGGTCACTTCCACAAACTAGAAATTTTTTAATAACAATAACAGTAAATTGCCAGGAAATATGGAAAATGAATCAACTAAGAGAAAATGAAAGCTTATAATGAAAAGAAATTAACAGAAAAAATACATTACAAAGATACTGAAAAGAAATTAACAAGCAGAAAATATACTGGAAAGCTAGCTTAATAATGAAAAGAACTTAATGGAAAAAAATACATCGGAAAGATAAAAAACATTAACGAAATTAAAATATACTGGAAAGCCTACAATGAAAAGATAACTAGAAATTATCTACGACAATGGGGACAAAACAGATATCGAGCAGTATTTAAAATACAGTATCGGTCTATTGAAGTTTTGACACATACCTGATCTCTCTTAGTCACAATATTTGAAAAGAGGTCCTTATTTATGATTGCGTCATTTCTCTTCTGCTCCAACTGAAGACCAAATAGAGTCCGTGTTTCTATCTGTGGTGGGTTGTAACTGGGATCAATCTAAAACAAAGAACTATTTTTGTTCAAATAATGCTAATTTATCATGTCTTGTTTAGTTAAGTCTATTGTCTATCCTCAGGTGGAAGCTGGTTGATAGCATCCACACTTGCCGTTAAGCGTAAAAGTGGGAACCATAAGTTTCTGTTCAAGGACAGATGCGATGCCTGTGTCACGCTGAGTCCGTGTTTGTGAAGGATGGTTGTGATGTTATCGATCCAGCTCTTTCTCTGTCTACCCTTGGATCCATATCCAGATATCCGTTTGTTAAAAGCTCTCAGTGGTATTGGGCTTGGGTCCATCCTCACAAGATGACCAAACTACTTTATCTGCTGACGTTCGTAATATTCAATACAAGGCATTATTCCTACTCTTTTTAGTTAGCCAACAGAATATGATTGCACATAGGACATGTCTAGCAGTGCTCCCAAATACCCTTTGAGTATCAACTGTGTGGAAGCCAGGGTCTGATCTTTTTACTTCTGGGTACATAGAATAAAACCACATCCAGGCATGTCATAGGACGCGACTGTGGAGTTATGGTTTGGAGATATGGATGACATCTGTCACACGTAAAAAAAATTATTACCACTGCATGTCTTATCTCGATTCCTTTTATATCGACAATGATAATGTCTTATGTCCAGGGGTCCCCATGGATTACAAAGAGGCCAGTAAACATTCCTTTTGTGGTAGACTCCTAGATGATGAGGAATGCTATTATGTGATCCATTACTGCAGGTGGGTCAACATATATGACAGAGGTGTGGGTCCTGGAACAGGTGGGTCAACATATCTGACAGAAGTGTGGATCCTGGAACAGGTGGGACAACATATCTGACAGAAGTGTGGATCCTGGAACAAGAGGGACAACATATCTGACAGAAGTGTGAATCCTGGAACAAGTGGGACAACATATCTGACAGAAGTGTGGATCCTGGAATACTGCTACATTGAAATTCATCCAAAAAATGTTTAACACAACATTGTCACAGTGAACTTCATATTATTTACATTGTATGCGTTTCAGTGCCTCTGTTGGTGGTAACATTGTTCTTACTCTTTTTATTGGTTTTTTTTTCATTCTTTTTTTTGTGTGTATATTCTTGACAAAGACCTAATGGTTCAAAACATTGAAAATGTCTTGTGTATTGTTATTTGTAATTTTTCATGTTTACATCCCATGACCACTTAGTTATAGTCTGTCCGTTGAGTTCAAGTGAAAGTTCAAAAACCTGTTTTCTATGTAAGTACTATACGCATGTGGTTGCGTCTGTGGGTCTCACCAATGGCCCACCAGACATACCACCCATGCAACGGTAAACCTTAGTGGATGAAATGCAGTTATGTTGAGGTTATCTTCTTATAGAAGCTTCATGGCATGTCATCTATACAATTATGCTTTTATTTAGTTGTTGAAATGTGTTTCATGTTTCACACATGTTTCCCTCTGTGGTTGGGAGGGAGCCAGAGATGTACTGTGCAGCACTGACCCACTGGGGAGGAGGAAACTGACATCACTGTTTTTCCTATGGCTGAGGCCCATCATAGTGGCACAGTGACTCAGGATGTGACAATCCTTTTGACTTGAACATTTGGTTGCATGCCTGGAGCAATAGAGAAGTTCGGCATAACCAGTAGTCAATTGGTGGCGGGTAATGAGCACAGTGAACCCTATCTTGGCTACAGTGGCTAGGAGCAATGCATAGGTTGAAACCTACCTTCCTGGAGGTGTGATAGTTATTCTCTGGCTCTATCCCTGTCCCGGGGTGGGCCGACAATCCAGACTTCCCAGCAATATAATGCCATTAGGTCAAAGGGTATGAGCCCATGGACCGCTGGATCAGCAACCAACCAACCAACCATGTAAGTACTATTGTTATTCAGTTTTACAGTAGTATTATTTTTACTGATTGTCTTTACCCAACCATACATTTGAGAAAATACACATTACATTAGCTCATGTCACCTCGGTCGGTCAACTGAAATACCTGTGATTTTGTCAGGAAAGTTATGGACTGCTCACAACTAAAGAGATCACTTCATCGTTGCCCTTAAGTAACTTTTAGCACCCTGCCTTAAAATTCTGTAAATGCCTGGCTTATTTTTTTTGGTGACAATTTGCGTTATTTTTGGTATGTGTTTGAAAAATCAATAACTACTTTGTTGTTAAAAAGATTTTAAAATAATTTTGGTATATGTAAATAATTAATTGAATACTACATATACTGGTGTTTTTTTCTCCATGTGTATGTATGATAGAACAGGTGTGAGAAAGTTGTGATAAAAAATTTCAACAAAAAAAGAAAACAATTGTTTTCTTGATACACCTATACTTGACTAATGTGTGGCAACACTGATAAAATTCTTCTACATAACTGGGCCTATTGTATTTATGTTGTTTCATAACAGAACTAATACAATATCGCCTGTGAGAAAACATACAAAATGTAGATGTCACTCACTTGTCCAGCTATTTTATACTAGGTCTAGGAACACACAACATAGACATAGTTATTTGATGTCTGGTACCCCTGGTAAGCCGGGAGCCGCGTAGCGCACTGGATTCACATATGAGTGGTGCTGGGTTCATTCCCCAGCTGAGGCGGAAATGTTTTTTTCAGATCGCAACGGCTCCCATGTCGACCCAGCCTTAAATGGGTACCGGATTAATCCGGGAAGTAAAGACTGCGAGGGAGAGGAGATGGCTACCGCCCTCATTTGCAGAGCCTCTGAAATGTGAGATCGCTAACATGTCACACCCCTACTGCATTAATAAATGCTATGGGTTACTTTACTTTTTACTTACACCTGGTAAATTTTTCTACATATCTAGGCCATTTGTATTTGTTTCACAACCAAACTAACATAATTAACACCTATTAAACCACATAAACAATGTAGTTACTTACCTTGTCCAATAATTTTTTTCCTAAGGTCTATATTCAGTTTATAAGTTTCCTGGTGTCATTTCATTCATAATGAAACTAACGTGTCACTCATATCTACTGTGAACACAAAGGTAATTCCCAAGAATTCCTTGACATCAGAATCATAATCCAGAATGATTTTTACTGACAATGACTTCATCACAAAGAAATTTGATTCTTTCATGGTTATTAGTGACATATATTCGAAAGTAATGTAAATCTAGGCAAAGCTTTATAATAAATAGAATTTTGCGGTTCTCTACAGGGGGATATGTCTACATTCCAATTTTTTAATATTATGTGCATTTTCATTCAGCTTGAGCGATGTCATTGAACTCTGATTAAAAAATCGCCAGGTCAGCATTTCAAGACTGCCTGTAAAATGCATCTTTATCGATGTTTCGTTTAATTTAATCTAGTAATTTGCTCCGCTAAAAACATAGGCTGGTATTGTATTTCTCATTGTATTGTGCCGATTACGCTCTTAAAAAAACTTTGGGGCTTTCACATTCATTCAAAATATGCAAACATTCATTATGACATATAAGAAAGTTTTACGGCTCTCTCAGATTTTAAAATATGCCAGTGTAAATGTCTAAAATATTTGTGAACAACCTTAATAATGAGAGATAAGTATGCTCTGGATTGCTGGTCAGTAAAATGTTAAGAATTAGTTATATAGAACACAATTATATTTATCAAGTAGAAAATTTTTAAAAACTTGCAGGTTATCAAGGATCCCTGTCAGCAGTGATGGTGAAACAGCATAAACTTTTTTTTTGGACATGTAACAAAACACGACTCACTCTCTAAAACTATTTTGCAAGCAACCTTCGAAGGATAAGAAGCGGAGAAAAAAAATTGTGGATTGAAAACATCAAGGGATTGTCTGGACATGATTTTTCTACACTTCTCCAAATGGCAGAGAATAGACGGCATGTTTGGGGGTTTTTATGGTGTTGATGCCTGCAGTGTGGCACACCTACGACCACGATGGGCCTTATTATTATCATTATTATTACAACGGCAACAGTAGCAAACGGGGATATTAATGTATCATGTTACATATGGGTCAAAATTTTAGGACATTGGGTTCAAAGGGTTACCAACAAAACTGACATTCCAAGAATGTTTCAATATCACACCTGTAAAACACAATAGTTTCCATTCTTCTTTTTCTTCAGAATGTCCAGTGCTGCAGGTTCATATCCTGGGGCAACAACACCATCAGACACTTCTCTGTTAATGATCTTGGCAGTGACAACATCACAAACATCAGACAACGCAATAAAATCCCCAAATGAGGACATCCTGTCTGCGCCTGCAGAAAACAGAAAACATTAAACTGTCAATAACTGTCTGCATTGAAAAGACAGACGAAGTAATTAAGTGAAAAAAGTGACATTGATTGGTTATGAATGAGTTAATGAACTACGGACAAAATTATGTGCTCAGTCGCTCCCAGTTTGTTGATGGATTTGCATGCAAGTGGTACCTTCTGCTCTCTCATTTTTTATTAGCTCTCAAATAAGCCACAGCTTAGTCACATGTGTGGGAAGTCACAGCTTAGTCACATGTGTGGGAAGTCACAGCATTCCTATTCTTGGTCCCCATTATGGGATAAAACTTGTTAAATCCAAAACTGATAAAGTTGTTAAAGCCAACAAAAAACAAACATTTGATAGTTCATTTTGTGTGTGGGTGGTACAATTTGTGCTGTACCGTATAATTATGTGCATAGAAGTATTGCTAACAATACTAATTGAAGTCTTCAATGAACATTTGATTTGGGGGGGGGGGGGGGGGGGGTCGTTCTCAAACTTCCACTAGACCTCTCATATATCAGAACAATGGTCCTACTAGATTTCCAACTAAGATGTAGTCCAGAGAATGGAATTGCGCTGCATTGCCGCTTACTTTGGCAGTGATGTGATATAATCATAAGCAGTGCTTATCCTAACTGCGTGCAATGTTGTGTGCTTAAATCCTATTTGTGTGAAACATCATTTTTTGTGGTTTTTCTGTGTGCTTCCAGTTTTCCTCTGCATTCATTCTCCTGTAGATTAACAGGATGTAGTCCGGAGAATGGAATATATTGCATTATGGCTTACAACTTGGCTGCACCTATCAGCCTCAATGCGGCTTTTGGGTCACTGTTCCTATGGTATTGCATAGCTAACTCCACCCCCAAATCTCCTTAATCACATCATATGTCATGCACTGCATGTAGCCACGCTGCTAATCTTTGCTCCCCGTTTTGAGCCCAGGGAACATGTGCTTTCAGTGACTCGAAAAACTTCCTTACCCTGTGTTTTCAATTTTTGCCTGCCAGATAATAGTTTATCAAGAAGACCAAATCTTACCTCTAGCTCTGGCATATGCAATTGCCAGAGGTGATAAATTGTGAAGATCATCAACCATGCAAAGTTTGGCCTCATCTGACGACAATGGGACACCAACAGCCGCACCTGAAAGATAATATCAAAAGAGGGTATATCAAATATCTTAAAATATCAAGAGATGAATAGAAATTGCCAGCAGGAAAAACTCAAATGCATACAGAATTTTCAGATAAACTGATCCATCAGCACTGTATGTTTTTGGAGGAGTGATGTGTAAAATACATAATTTACAGATTTTCAATCTCATCAAAGAGTAGGAATGGCAACTCTGAAACACGACACTATACACCAACTACATCAAAGAGTAGGAATGGCAACTCTGAAACACAACACTATACACCAACTGCATACAGACTACAACAGACCATCACATTCCAACTTATAACCAGCAACTGCAGACTATAAAGTCACCTCAATTCACTATCAATTCTCCTCTTTGTCGGATATTCTCTAGAATTTTGGTTATTCTTGAATCAGGGTTGCCTATACACAAGAATGTTCAATTAGAACAGGAAAAATCAGGGCACTAGATGGTATTCGGTGCAAGTCCGTCCAGCTGGCACCTATTTGCCTTGCAGCTTGAGTCCACACGTTTTTCCTAATTCAACCACACCAGATCTCTTCTTCTTCTACATTCGTTCTCAAACTCCTGCAGATTAGCAGGATATAGTCCGGAGAACGGAATGCGTTGTGTCATGGTTTACAGCATTGCTGCGATATCTGCGCCTTTCGGCCTACACATCCGACTTCAGCATGTCTCTGGCCCAATGTGGGATGGGACAGCCAACTCCATCCCATAACCTCCTTAGTCGTCTTTTACGACATGCGTAGAAGGTAAACAGTGTTGCTATTCTTTGCTCCCCTTTCAGGCCCCGGCAACACACGGGCGACCAGATCTCTAAAACAATTTGACTTTTTCCAACATGCATATCTCAAGTTACTATGAATATGGACAGGTCGATTGAAACACAGACAACAACACACAAACACAATGCAAAACGAGCGTCATAGAGACATAGAAGCTAAAAGGAAGTAAAACTGAAATGAAAATTTCTTTAAAATCAACATTTCTTAGTTTACTGTTTAAGTAGCAGACCTCATAGAAAATCACTTCACAGCCCATTGTTGGCAACCGACAAAACCACTAGCAAGTTCTCAATCAGTATCAACAACAGCGAATTAGAAAGAGTCAACAGTTGTGAATACCTTGGTTCTCTCATCAACAGTAACGGTGATTGATATGAAGAAGTCAGAAGGAGGTTGGCTATCGCATCAAAGATGATACAAATTAAAAACATATGGCTGAGCTGCTGTAAAACAAAACTAACATTACTAATTTGCAGGAGTTTGAGAATGAACACAGAAGACTTCTGAGCATGAGGCCTCTTCTCACAGCACTGCACGCTGCTGGGGGTCTCTGCTGTGTATGGGGAAAAAACTCAGTGGAAACCACCCTATTGCAGATAGGAAACACTATCATCTGTAACATCAGTGGGATCGCAACAAACCACTACATATACCCTCAACTAGGCTACAGAATGTACATTGTAACTGGCCACATACCTGCTGGCGATACATGCTTGAAGGATGTGGCAGCAGGAAGACCTAGTGCTTGCTTGAGTTCTCTCACCAACTGCCAGGCATTTAGAGTATCACAAAGGTTGATAAACCCTGGAGATCCATTCACCACTGCAGAAAGAAGATGAGGTAGATTCATGATTATCAATTGATTTATTCTTTGGTAGCGTATCCTATTCAGGATGTAACCATCAACCCAACTTTTATTTTACTGTAGTTATTTTCTAGGCAATATAAATATTTTCAGTAGTTTGCCATTGCTTTCTGAATGGTCCGGACAATATCATGTCTTGATTTATTCTTGGTGGTTCAATATCAATTTACGTAAATCAAAAGGTATCAGACAAGATTTGGACCTGGTACACACATTTGCAGAACTCAAAAAATGATGGTGTTTTTGTTGTTATATGATATCTAGTCCTGATACCATGGTTGTTGGTGTGTCTCTCTGCCTGGCATTTCTGACTTCAGCATTCCAGTGATTGCTTGGATAGGATTGTGGTCCTGATCGATTTCAGGGATGGTCCTACCAATCTTAGTTTTCTACTATAGCCCTGCTCACATTACAAGTCTTTCAGAGCCCAGATTGGTCTCATCTGATGACTTACAATCAAACCAAACTTGACCCTTCTTAATGCCATGCTCATTTGTGTTTGCGAAGTAGGAAAATCATCATAACTACTGTAGAGAACAAGAGTAATTAGCTAGCACTCCCTCCAGAATTTAAAAAAAATGCCTTTATATTTTAGTTTCCAGAACCTAAATAAGTAACAAAATATAAAAAAGAAAGAGCTTACGCAAAGAGCCACTTTACAAATCTAGATAAAATACAAACACAACAAACCTTTGAGTGGCAGCTCAGGAAGAGTTGTGTAGATCTGAGCTGGTTTCTGATGTGGGTTCATACCATACCTTAGTGGGAGCTGAGACACTCCGGCACTCATTTCCCGACGAAAATAGTTTGATATGGCTGCATCGTATTCTGCAGTATGATTGAAGGCCTGTAATAAATATGAATACTTGTGTGTAGTGTAGTCACAAAAAAATCTAGAAACAATACAATAATAATAAGACTCATAACCCGTCAGGGTATTAGGCATGCAACATCAGCACAAAATAATCTCCAAACACTTCTGCCATTTAGACAAATGTAGAAAAATCATGTATGGACCATTCCTTGATGTCAACTCATGATATTTCTATGGCGGCCTCAACACAAACATGACTGATAGACTTAATATAACTTTTTAACAGAAATATATCTGTTGAAATGAAAGGTTGAAAGCATAGAGAAATGACTGTAATGTATGCGGATTACCCTATATGTACTATCCCTCATGCTGCGTACCACTCATAACACATAACTCTGTAGCTCCACAGGAATCTCCACTTTGTAAACAAGAGATCTTGAGAAGAATTCAAACCGGCGACCTTTTGAGCACAAAGTGAACTGTTTAACCACAGACACCCCTTAATATAATATCTCTACAAAGATTTAAGAAAACTTTATTAGAAAGATATTGGTTTGTTAACGTATTGTCAGCTCTAAGCTCAGTTCCGTAATCTCAAATCATTCACCAAATATGGTGTAATACGAACGAGACTATAGACTCATCATTGCAAAAGGTAGAATGATAAAGACTGATGTTTAAAATTTTTTTAATCTCCAATGTAGTAAGTGTATTATACGCAGACATATTCCAACCAAATCAACACATGACGGCATAAATAGACTACACCACAAATACCAAGCCACAACACATGACGGCATAAATAGACTACACCACAAATACCAAGCCACAATATTTAAGCAGTGAACAACACTTGTACAACCAAACACCTACACAAAATTACAGTAGAATATATTGTACCCACAGCAACAGGCAAGAGTATAACAGTATAACATCCCCTTATTGAACGACATGCACTACATGACCTGCGCAACTATTTACATTAAACCCCACTAGCACATTCTACAGACACAACAAAGCTGAAGAAGACATGCACCTACCAACCCATGGCACAGGAAAGGAAGCTTGCAACCCAGAGTGTGGGATGGGTTTTCTTTCATACATCAATCAAATTGCTGAGTTCTAACTCTGCGTTTCTCTCAAGCTCCTGCAGATTAACAGGATGTAGCCTGGAGAACAGAATGTGTTGTGTCCCAGCTTACAGCTTGGCTGTGATATGTGAATTGTGGCATGACACATCTGACTTGAGCATGGCTTCTGGGTCACTTTGTGCCTATATTGGAGCCAACTGCACATCACAACCTACTCAATTATCTCTTATGATATGCATTGAAGGTTAAACAGTCTTGCTATTATTTGCTTCCCTTTTGGGGTCTGACAACAGACAGCTCAGTTCTGTAATCTCAAATCATTCACCAAATACGGTGTAATACGAACGAGACTATAGACTCATCATTGCAAAAGGTAGAATGATAAAGACTGATGTTTACAAAGATTTGTTTTTAAACCCCCAAAATAGGAATAGCATTATATGCAGACATGACCGATCTAAATACGTACGAAGGCATAAATGGGCTACTCCGCAGAGAACAAATCACAATATTTTTGGCTACAAACACCTGTACAACTTAAAAAACACAAACAATGACCACAGATAATTTTGAGGTCTGGCAACATCCGGGCAGCTCAGTTCTGTAATCTCAAATCATTCACCAAATATGGTGTAATACGAACGAGACTATAGACTCATCATTGCAAAAGGTAGAAAGATAAGACTGAATGTCCAATGGAAAGAAGTATTATATGCAGACATGATTGATCTAAATCTGTACGGTGGCATAAATGGGACATTCCGCAGAGAACAAGCCACAATATTTTAGCTGCGAGCAACTTCTCTACAACTTAGCAAACAATTACCACAGACCATACAGCAGCCACTGCAATAGACAAGCTGAGAAAATAGTAAATCACCACCTTATTGAATGCCTGCACAAGACCAGCAGAAATAACTATAACCACCAAAATAAACCCCACTCCATAACTAACAGTCTATATAGACAATGAAGAAGACGTATATACCACAACTTGGCACAGGGAAGAAAGAGTGAAAGCTCAAAACCCCAGAGGTTCAGATAAGTAAGAAAGTTTTCATACATCAAGAGCATTGCTCAGTTCTGTAATCTCAAATCATTCACCAAATACGATGTAATACGAACGAGACTATAGACTCATCATTGCAAAAGATAGAATGATAAAGACTGATGTTTACAAAGATTTGTTTTTAAATCTCCAACGTAGTTAAGAGTATTATAAGCAGACATGTTCCTACCAAATAAACACAATGGTATTAATAGTCTAAATTGCAAAGTTAAAGCACAAAACTAAGGCATGTACAAATTAACAAATACAAAGAATTACAGCAGACCAAACAGCATACTGCATACACAGCAACAGATTAGAGGAAGAAACGGTAAAACACCACCTTATTGAATGCTGTGCACTACAAGACCTGCAGAAATAAAACTATTACCAACAAACCATACTCCAGCAATAACACCCTCTATACAGACATCACGCAGCTGAAGAAGACATGCAACTACCTCAAGTTTTCATACATCAATCAAATTGTTGAGTTCTACTTCTGTTTTCCTCATCAAAACTCCTGTAGATCAACAGGATGGAGCCTGGAGAACGGAATGTGTTGTGTAATAGTTTACAACTTGACTGCAACATGCGCGTTATGACATGTCACAGGTGAATTCAAAATGACTTCTGGGTCACTTTGTACCTATATTGGATGGGATAGCCAATTACACACCACAACCTCCTCAATTATCTCTTACAATATGCATTGAATGTTAAACAGTCTTACTATTATGTGCTCCCCTTTTGGGGTCTGCAACAGACAGCTCAGTTCAGTAATCTCAAATCATTCACCAAATATGGTGTAATACGAACGAGACTATAGACTCATCATTGCAAAAGTTAGAATTATAAAGACTGATGTTTACAAGATATGTTTTTAAATCTCCAAAATAGGAAGAGCATTATATGCAGACATGACCGATCTAAATATGTACCATGGCATAAATGGGCTACTCCGCAGAGAACAAATCACAATATTTTGGCTACAAACACCTGTACAACTTAAAAAACACAAACAATGACCGCAGATAATTTTGAGGTCTGGCAACATCCGGGCAGCTCAGTTCTGTAATCTCAAATCATTCACCAAATACGGTGTAATACGAACGAGACTATAGACTCATCATTGCAAAAGGTAGAAAGATAAGACTGAATGTCCAAATGGAAAGAAGTATTATATGCAGACATGATTGATCTAAATCTGTACGATGGCATAAGTGGGACATTCCACAGAGAACAAACCACAATATTTTGGCTGCGAGCAACTTCTCTACAACAGACCATACAGCAGCCAATGCAATAGACAAGCTGAGGAACAGCAAAATAACACCTTATTGAATGCCTGCACAAGACCTGCAGAAAAAACTATTACGACCAAAATAAACCCCACTCCATAACTAACAGTCTATATAGACAACGCAGATGACGTATATACCACAACCTGGCACAGGGAAGAAAGAGTGAAAGCTCAAAACCCCAGGGGGTTCAGATAAGTAAGCAAGTTTTCGTACATCAAGCACATTGCTCAGTTCTGTAATCTCAAATCATTCACCAAATATGGTGTAATACGAACGAGACTATAGACTTATCATTGCAAAACGTAGAAAGATAAGACTGAGTGTCCAATGGAAAGAAGTATTATATGCAGACATGATTGATCTAAATCCGTGTGATGGTATAAATGGGATACTCCGTAGAGAACAAATGACAATATTTTGGTTGCGAGCAACTTCTCTACAAATTAAACAATCACCACAGACCATACAGCAGCCACTGCAATAGACAAGCTGAGGAAATAGTAAAATACCATCTTATTGAATGCCTGCACTACAAGACCTGCAGAAACAACTATTACAACCAAGCCAAACCTCTAACTCCCTTTTTACAGACAATGCAGCTGAAGACATGCACCTACCACCACCTGGCACAGGGAAGAAAGAGTGAAAGTTCGCAAACCAGGGAAGAGTGAAAGCTCAAAACCCCAGAGGTTCAGATAAGTAAGCAAGTTTTCATACATCAATTGCATTGCTCAGTTCTGTAATCTCAAATCATTCACCAAATATGGTGTAATACGAACGAGACTATAGACTCATCATTGCAAAAGGTAGAATGATAAGACTGATGTGTACAAGATCTCCAACAGTTAAGAGTATTATAAGCAGACATGTTCCAACCAAATAAACACAAATAACAACCGAAGAACGCTCACCACAGGATAGGACTGGCAATATGGACAATTTTTGGCATAATCGCACGCACAGTTTTTCAAACTCCCCCAGGCATTAGTGTCACTATTAAATAAAAAAAGCAATACCACCAGAAATAAACAGTTTAATACAACTAGCCACATAACATTCTTTTGCAATAATAGCGCGCACGGTTCTCAATTCGCCCAGACCATAGGTCCCACTTAGATAAAAGGCACCTTGGCCACAAATAAACATCAACTCCACCTAGCAATATAGATAATACATAGCAATAGCACGCACGGGTTTCCAAACACCCAGACCATTAGGTCACATTTAGATAAAAGCTAATACGGCCTGATATAACCAAAATAGACTTCTGTCTCAGGTTGAAAGAGTCGTGCCTCAGCTAAGAGGCTTAATCCCCCATTTAACAAACAAACACGATGGCAGTAATAGTCTAAACTGCAAAGCTAAAGCACAATATTAAGGCTGTTAACAATACATGTACAACTTAAACACCTACACAGAATTAACGCAGACCATAGTGTAGTCACATCAATAGACTAGAGGAAGCAGTAAAAACACCACCTTATTGAATGCCTGCACTATAAAACCTGCAGAAGCAACTATTACCACCAAACCATCCATACAGACAATGCAGCTGAAGAAGAAGTACATGTACCTACCACCACATGGCACAGGGAAGAAATTGTGAAAATATGCAACCCTGGGGATTGGAAGTGAATTTTTCATCATCATCAGGTGCCATGCCGGCTGGCGTAGGTGGTCATGGATCTCTACAGTTCACTATATCCAGTATTATGTATCAGGATCGTTGTTGTGTCCCTGTCATGCCAGGTTGTTAAAATGTCTAATATTTTCTCATGTGTCGCCCGGTCTCTCTTACTTAAATATTGCCTGTTGTAACTATGTTCTCCACACCTCCTTGTCAATAGCGTGGCCAAAAGATGAAGATTGTCTCACTTATATTATTGATTAGGCTCAGTCTCACATTTGACTCAACGCCTTCACATTAGTTTTCCTGGCAGTCCATGGTATTCCCATCATTCTTCTATAGAACCACATTGTTGCTGTTTTTTCTTGAGTTTTCATACATCTATCACATTGCTCAGTTCTGTAATCTCAAATCATTCACCAAATATGGTGTAATACGAACGAGACAAGAAACTCATCATTGCAAATTGTAGGAGAAAAATGTTGAATATCAGTCTTTCAACATCGGATAATTGCTATTTGAATAATCAGATTTGTTAGGCAGAAATTTGCATATTTCACAGCTTAGTAATGATACAACACATTCTGTTCTCTGGACTACATCCTGTTAATCAGTGAGGGACTGAAATGGGAGAAAAGAATAGTGACACTGTTACCTGTCACTATGCGACTTCAGTGCAGAGAACTAAATGGAAACTATAGCCCGAGCAATACAACATTAAAAAAGTTAACAGAAATGAAGAGACCACGAAATTTCGACTGACAACGGGAAACTGCCATCTAAAAGCACACTTACACAGAATCGGTATCAGCGACTATGCAGCCTGCATCTGCAGATCAACTCCAGAAAAAATACTACCAAATTGTCAAAGTTTTGCTGTTCACAGAACGACAATCTGGCACACAGTAGCATCTATGCAAAAGAAGTTGAATTTAACCCAAGATAACCTAAAACAAACCACTCTATGCGTGACCAATATTGGACTGAATGTTTAACAATTGATCGCAGAAAAGACATTTCTGGCACAAATTTACCCCAATTAGTGGATATGGAAGTCACCACAAATGTAACCGCATGCAGGTCTGACAAGTCTCATCAGTCACCAATCAAATCAACAACCATGCTTTAGCATACCCTTACTAAATGATGTCTATATAGTAAATTAACGCTGAATGAAACGTTGTTTTTGCTAGCCGATTAAGAAAGTTTTTGAGAGGAGATTGTCACCACCAAATAAAATTATGCCCACAAAAGTTCTTTCAGAGCTACACAACTGTAAAGCAGTACAAACTCAAATCAACCAAGAGATGGGCGAAAAATTCAAAAGTTTAGATAGTTATTTTTGTTTGTAGCAACTACAATAATAAACTTTGCTACTGGCATGTTCATCAACACTCTGCAGACTGAGGATTAACTAGTTTATCATGAATACTTTGATGAAGGTTCTCTTCTTCTATGGGACATGTCCACACTTCAACTCTGTAAGCCTCTCGGTTCTGTCCTACTTCGTCCCATTCAAAAGGTCCTCAATATGTGACTAATAAATGATTCACCACTCACTTTTACGGCCAAACTTTTCCTTGTTTCGATGCTAGTGTCATGGACAGATGATTCCTTAATCTCCTCCAGAACCCTGTTGAAACAGAAAGTATTAACAAACATCTGGCATTAAAATATTTCACAGATTCAGACATTAACACACATTAAATATTCAATCAAATATATATATCACACATTCAGTATTAACCCACATCGAAGGCAATATGCTGTGGATGAGGTTTGGCTCTGTGTCTGTGACATTCAACATTTACATGACAGATACCAGTCTCTTTCCTTAGAATTGAGCATTTCTCTCGGGTGTACGATTCTATTTGTCATTGATGTCCAGCCCTCTCATTAATGAAATATAACACATCCGAAGACAGACGTGTCAAGCCATTGTCACGAAAATAAAGACACGACACCTTTCTATTTTCTGGACTACATCCTGCTGGAAATCTAGTAGGACCATTGTCCTGCTACAAGAGAGATCCAGTGGAAGTTTGAGAATGAACGTTAAGAAGAAATATAACATAATACAATACTTAAAAATGATGTTACTGTCAAAGTGGCAGCAACACTACAGAATAAATATTACAGCTACCTCTAGGAAGCTCTGGCGTTAGAAGGGGTTAATTCACAACACATCCAACCACTAGCAAATTTTATGCTGCAGTTAATGTCTGGACACATGTTGGGTTAGTTTGAGAATTTGACAGAACATGAAAGCAGAGCACAGAATTGCAACACTTTAACTTCCATGCATGTAGTAAGTGCTGACTAAGGAGGTTTTGGGGGTGGAGTTGGCTGCCCCATCCCAAGCATGGCTAAAGTGATCCAGAAGCCATGGCTGAAGTCAGATGTGTCAGGCCAAAATATGTAGATATCACAGCTACGCTACAAACCATGACATCACATTCTATTCTCCGGACTGTATCCTGCTAATCTGTATGAGTGTGAGAACGAAAACAGGAGTTTGGGAATTAACAATTGTTCGCCTGTGACAGCCATTGTTGACTTGTTGCATGGTGACATGTTTTGTAAAGAATGTGATACTTGACAATACAATTACAATTTTTGTGTTGCTAACAACCTTTCACATATTCCTGGTGACACGTGCAAAGTTTCACAGAATTACACCATATCAATTCACAAATAATGAATGAAACATGGCAGTGTATGTGTGTCATTGTCATGTCCAACAAAACACACTCAGGCCAAGGAGTTCCAGATATATGCATGTCGTGTAACAAGACACAACACACTTTCTACAATTATTTTACAAGGAGCGGTTGAGGATAGGAAAAAAGCGGTTAAAGAAAATTCTGGATCGATAACAGCAAGGAATGGTTTGGGCAAGATTTTTCAACTCTCCTACAAATGGCTGAGGACACATGTTTTTGTGCTGATGTCTGCAGTGTGGCACCCTTCAACCTTAACGAGTTAGGCGTCTTATTATTATTATATGAATATCTGTAATCTGAAATGAATTGTACACACCGGAGCATATGTTCTGTTTCAACATTGTTGCTGATCTGTATTCAACAGGAACTATAAAACAATGAACAGGCTAAACATGGATCTATTACACATGTGATGTGACATGAATTGAAGGCCGTTAACAACACAAGAAAGGTAACAAATAAGACCAGGAGGAATGTGAACAAGTATCACATTCTAGAGCGTCATACTTTTTTATAAAGTTAAATAGCAAAATCAAAAGAAGAAAGAGATATAGCAATAGGTCAGAAGTGTAGACATTATCATCATCATCATCAGGTGCCATGCCGGCTGGCGTAGACGGTCATGGCTCTCCACAGCTCTCTGTCCACAGTATTATGTATCAAGGTCATTGTTGTTTCCTTGCCGTGCCAGGCTGTCAAACTGTCTAATATTTTCTCACATTGTCGCCCTCTGTCTCTGTTGCCTTCAATTTTGCCTGTTGTGACTATGTTCTCTAAACCTGCCTGTCTCATGAAGTAAACAATATATAGTGTAGATATATAGAGAGATATAGGAAAAGGTCAGATGTGTAGTTTCAAACAGGAAACAGACCTGTGATAATCTTTAGGATCACAAATAACTGTCACACGAGTATGGTTTTTGGCAGCTGCTCTTAATAAAGTAACACCACCTGAAGAACAAAAAAATGAAAAATAATGATCACCACAAAGTATGCACAATCCCCACGATTAGATATAAATCTGCTGATGCAAATGTATTCTCAAAGCTCAGTTCTGTAATCTCAAATCAATCACCAAATTTGGTGTAATACGAACGAGACTATAGACTCATCATTGCACATGGGGGTTAAAAAAAAGTCTTAAAGCTGAATTCAGTAATGAATGTATAATCTGCAGCAATCTGAAGTCGACAAATGTAATCTAGCGATAGAAACCCACTGTCAACAAATGTCTACATCGAGGTAGCCATTTGTAGTCATGGACAACAATCATCCATGTTTATTTCCCATCATGCTCTTATAGTAAGTGTCTACTAGAATGATTGTTCCTTAGTTTTCTGCAGCAATATAAATAGGCAGTCATAATTCATTCGATCTTTAACATTTGCAAGCCGAACTTGTAGGCCTAACTTCAGTGCCGCCATTTTTCGCTAATTTTTAACGGATTATGATTCAGAAAAAGATGAATTTTAAAGCTTGAGTGTTTCAGTTACTGTAGATCAATGTATGATGTTTGAGAGAGATGTTTATAATATTTAATAGTGATGTAATTGATGTCATTTACGATGAGGAATTTGAGGAACTCTGTTTTCTTAGCTAAGTCTAGGCATGACCTTGGTGCGGTAAGTACTTTGTGTGTGTTTGTCTACATTCTCGATTTTGGTTGTTCACCATATAACGCTGACACACATAAGCAAACAACACCTCCAAATCAAATCCAGCATCAATTTATCTCTACTGTCTCCGAATTTCACATAAATAACTCAATACATAAAAACGTTACGCCAAAGTCATAAAATTTAGCCGGGTGCCAGAGGAAATATGCGCTATTTTTAGCTAGGCTGCTACAGGTTAATGAAAGCTTATCTTAGCCTGTAGCTACCCAGACAAAAATTATACAACTTTCCTCTGGAACCCAGACAAAAATTATACAACTTTCCTCTGGAACCCAGACAAAAATTATACAACTTTCCTCTGGAACCCAGACAAAAATTATACAACTTTCCTCTGGAACCCAGACAAAAATTATACAATTCCCTCTGGAACCCAGACAAAAATTATACAACTTTCCTCTGGAACCCAGACAAAAATTATACAACTTTCCTCTGGAACCCAGACAAAAATTATACAACTTCCTGTGGAACCCAGACAAAAATTATACAACTTCCTGTGGAACCCAGACAAAAATTATACAACTTTCCTCTGGAACCCAGACACTTTTTTGACTTCTGGTTTTTTTCCTGCAGGTTTGCTTTTTGTGGCATAACTTTTTTTATTTATTGAGTTATTGATTTTAAATTCTGAGACAATAGAGATAAATGGATGCGAATATGGTTTGGAGCTGTTATTTGCATGTGTGTGTGTCAGTGTTATGTTGTGGACAACGAACATTGACAGTTTGGACAAATACACACAAAGGATTTACTGTGTCAAGGTTATCCGTAGGCTTAGCTGCAGTTTGTTTGTTTGTTTTGCGTTCGCTCCATTGTAACCATCGCGGATATCCGTGCGATTTCCGCCGGGAGCATGATTACGTTGTGCCACCGTTATGCGCCTTGTAGGCCTAGCACATCCGATTTCGGCATGCCGCTTAGCTGCAGAAAACAGTTTCACAAATTCCTTGTCATAAACGACATTATTTACATAATTATTAAATATTATGAACATCTCCCTCTACCACGATATGTTGAGCTACGGTACCTGCAACACTAAAGCTTTAGAAATCGTCTTCATCTGAATGTTCATGAAGAATTCCTGGAAAATGGCATAACTGAAGTTAGGTCCACACAGTTTGGTTTGCAAACATGGATTGGTCGAATAAATTACGACTGCGCTTATATATCATCTCAAAAAATCCCAGGGCATTGGCTCTAGCTAATATTTATTATAACATTCATTTTCCTTTTGCGCTGAAGTTAGCGCATAGGGCAGAGGTCAGATCTCTCCAATTCTGTCTGTTCAAAGCTATTCTGTGCTGTTCTTGAATAGTGTGGATATTGATTATTATAACAGCATGATGGGAAATTTAATAGCGATATAATATTTAATATTTGATATAGATGTCAGTCAAACTGACCACTTACCAATGTCAATCTGTTCTACTGCATCTTCAACTTTGACATTTGGATCAGCCACAGTCTGGACAAATGGGTACAGGTTGCATACAACAATTCTGAAAATAAATAAAAGATGTTCCATATGAACAACAAATCTGAAAATAAATAAAAAAAGATATTCCATACAAACAACAATTCTTAAAATAAATAAAAATACATGCTCCACATAAATATTTGTATGCGCCATGTTGTTTGCAGAGTAACATAAGTCTTTCTTCTCTGTACAACCCCCCCCCCTCACCCCAGTTTCATATTTCCGAGATTCTTAATATGCAACATTGATGTTTTTCACTGCCTTTTTTTTTCTATTGCATGGAACCTTCTTTTTCTTCTGTCATTCTCAAACTTGTATGCATTAGCAAAATATGGTCCAGAAAATAGATTGTGATGAGTCATGTATTACAGGTGCAAATATGCTTGGTTGAAAGGAGCAGATATTAAGTTGTGTGTGTTGTTAACAATGACAAAAAAACATTGCTTTTTTCAGACCACATTCTTAATCTCTAGTAACCTGAGAACAATCATAGAAGAAACTCTTGCAACTTGGCAAGATATAGTCTGGAGAAAGGAATGCATTATGGTTTACAGCTTGGCTGACGACAAGTATGACAATATAACATGATCACAGAAGCATGAAAATTCAAAGAAATATCACATCAACATAACAATGGGACTGCAGAAACTCAATTACACACATTCTGAATTGAAAAATTGTCCATGTACGTAAACATTTTAAGTGTGAAAATAAATCACGTTTTTGATGTGTTGTTAATGGTCGCTAGTATATTTATTACAATTTATTATAAATAGTCACATTGTTTACTTCCACTGTAATCAGATATAGTAGGATCTACTCACTTAATCATGTTGTAGTTATGTTTCTTCAGGTCAGCTTGGTCTGAATCGTGAAGCCTGGCCAGAATTCCTGTAAATTTATAAGAATGTTACCATAAAATATCCTCGTATTTGGTTACAAGTGAAATGCATTATCTGAGACATCAGGAAATGTGTGATGCAACCTGAGTACTAATATATGACTTTGAAGCCTGGAAAATTATTAAAACAGATACTTTCCCCATTAACGCCAGTACTAAATGGATGTGACCTTTTAGAAGGGTGTTAAGTAAAGTTAAATGTAGATCACTATTAAACTGTGACATCCGCCAATGACGGATGGAAATCTAGTACTACCTTTGTCCTGCTATAACAGAGTTCCAGTGGAGTTTGAGAATGAAAGCTGAAGAAGAAGATTGTTGTCACATTAATTTGCACATTCCTGACTGATGCATGTGTTGTTGAGTATCCGACTTTAGCATGGCTTTGAATCACTTTGACAATATATGGGATAGGAGGAGATGAGAACAACATGAAATGAGGATGAGAACATAAGGATAGAGACAAATGGACAATTCAAGTCATTGGTTTATTCACCCGAAGATGTGTAAACACTCACTCTACAGGGGACACGGGTTTGATTGAACCAGACAGAGAGATACCTAGAGCCAATGATGATGATACTGATAGGGAGATGATCTGATATACAATAAAAACATTACGGTTTTAGCAATTGTTCAATTAGCAATTGGATGAGTACAATATTATTTTAGCACTCAAAGAGATTATCCCAGAAGGGGAGTAAAGAATGGCAACACTGAAACTTGTAGATGATGATGAGAAAATAAACCCTTTAGCTGTGATAGGGTAGCTCTTAACACTTTTCTGACCAATTTTGACGATAGTCGACTTTCTGTTACAGAACCTTGCTGACCAATTTCGATAATAGTCAAAAGTGCTATGATAGATCAGAAAAATGGGAATACCCATTGCAATAATGTGACTAAAAATAGCGTTTCCGGGAATTTATGTTGTGTAAAAATTGCGGCACTTAAGGAATACCGATGTAGACATCGTAGATGAGTTTTTATCATGAAATATCGGAGATTTCAAAGGTAATATCATATGATATATATAAATTAATGTAAATCTAGGCCTATCATTACAATAAGTAGCATTTTGCAATTGAAATAACTCTGGAGCTTTCAAATTCATTCAGAAAGTGCAAACAGTCATTACAACACAAAGAAAGTGTCCAGGCTTTCTTGCGCTAGATCGATTTTATACGGATTTTTAAAGACGGCGATGTCAATGTATAAAATTTTGCGTGCACCCTCTGTAATGGCGGATAAGTACGCTATGGATTGCTGGTGAGCAAAGTGTTAAAATCCAATAGCCATTCTGACAATAGCATAGGTCGGTGTCAGTTGAATAACCAATGTTGACACTCAAATATTTGCTGTCTCAAAGGTATGTTGTGTTGAAGGAGAGAAGCGAAATAAGGGATGTGTGTGTGGTGTGTCGTGGATGCCTTTTTATTACCTGAAGTGAGACATTCTAGTGCTGAAGCATCCCAGCATCATCATGTCCTGCCAGGAGTGCAGCATATACGTCTGGGCCAACTACGGCATCATTCATCTGTCAGATCTGTTGACCCTTCTGCAGTGACGCCCACCTAACATTTCCTTTCTCCCCACCTAAGAGCGTGCCATAAAAGGACAAATCTACAATGCTCACTAGCCTACATATCTCAGCCATCCACTGGACCATTTGAAAGAAAACGACAAAAGAAATCGAGGTAAGACATGCGGTGACAATGAATTTTTCACAGGCGACTGCTTGCCGGCATATCCGCCAACTTTCCAGTCACCTCTTACATTACAACATGCCTGGAAACAGGACAATGGCCCTATTTTTTTGCACCCTGAACTAGAAGTCCAGGTCCCTTTTTTCACATGGGAGACAGACCTATCATAAGAGATGACTAAGAACATTGCGGGGTGATGTTGACTTCCATCAATCCCATAAGTCTAGTGACCTAATACTCACTCTGAAGCCAGATGTGCCAGGCCGAAAGGAACTGATACTCATAATAAAACTATACATAAGACAATGAATTCCATTCTCTGGACTACATCTTGAAAATATGCCGGAGAATGATAATGAATGAAAATCATACTACAAACCGTTAGAAGAAACTCATGCTTATCTATTTAAGGTGAACAATTACCGGTAAATAATGTGAGAAATTACCTCCATGAACTGCAGGATGAAGTGTCTTCACTCGACCCCCCAACATCTCCGGAGCACCTGTAAGTTCTTCAACCTCGCTAACAATAGAGAAAACAAGAAAATTAATGTTGTATTGGTCAACAAATATTCGGTGTTGGAGATGAAATGAGATAAATGTAGATGGTGATAATAATAAGCATCCATTGTAGGTGATGATGACAACAGTTTCAGAGTTATGTTGTTGTATTTCTCTGGTGTAGGCGATGACTGAAAAGTTCAATCCTTTCATAGAATCCTCTACAACATTAGGAACACGCACAATCTGGATTGGGTATCTGTGCGTTCCTGCGTTCCGTCTTTTCCAGCAGCATGTTTTCTCTGAGATTTGATGCTTTTCAGCAACGAAAACATCTTTGATGATGGTGATAGAATCCATAGGGAGTACTAGAGTACTATTCGTTCCCTGTGAGACGCAGGAGTTTTACTTTCAACTCAAGATTGATGTTTCTGATATTATTTTTGATGTTTTTATTTTTGCTAATCCTAGATGACTTTTACTTATTTTTCTTCAGTGTTAACTCTCAAACTCCTACAAATTTTCAGGATGCTTTCCAGCAAACAAAATGCATTGTCATGTGTTTCAGCTTGGCTGCAGTTTTTGTGTCATTGGGTCTGACACATCCGACTTCAGAATGGCTTCTGGGTCACTTTTGGGATCAACATTGTTTCAGGGTCACTTTGACCCCATATGGTGAGGGGCAGCTAACTGCACCCCAAAACATCATCTTACTTGAGTCTTACGACATGCTTGGAAGGTAACAGTGTCATTATTCTTTTCTCCCCCTTTTGGGTTCTGGCAGCACATGACTAGTTATCAAGTTCTCACTTCATTTCAGCAGGGAAATGGTTTTAGATTTCAAGCAGGGTCTAGAGGAACCCTCATTTAATTTAGAATTTGTAATAAAAGTAATTTCAATTTTTTTAAATAGTATATATGTATACACTATGCTTTGTCACGACTCAGATAATATACCAGTTCCAATAAGCAAGTCCATGAAATGTAAGATCAAGGGAAGACGAGATAGGGGACGACAAAGAGAAAAGTTGCTAGACAGACTAGTATTGTGGCATGGTAGAAGCTCACCAACCGATATAATTGACAACACCATAGACAGAAGAGTCGTGAAGAAACATGATCGCCTACGCCACTCTGCATTGCACTTGATTGATTGATATATGTCCCAGTAACAATCTGCAGAAAACAGAACATATTTTACAGAACAATCAACTGTACCACATAAGAAGAAAATTACAGCCATCTGAAAAAGCTCTGATGGACAAGCTCTACTGCTGTCTAGGGGATGGTGACCACAGCAGAGTTCATACAAGAAATCCAAACCAGCATCTGACTCTGACAGGAGAACCAGGAAGAAGCACATAAACTTCATAGAAATGATAAAGATTAATTTTATGTTCAAGACTACACCACAACGTAGCTCGCCCATGTGTTGGCAGGGCCCGAAAGAGGAGCAAAGAATAGCAACACTTTTTACCTTTCAGGCATGTCGTAAAAGGTGACTAAGGAGGTTATGGGATGGAGTTGGCTGTCCCATTCCATAAAGGGTTAGTGACCCAAAGCCATGCTGAAGTCAGATGTGTCAGGCCAAAAGGTGCAGATATCACAGCAATGCTGTAAACCATGACACAACGCATTCCGTTCTCCAGACTACATCTTGCTAATCTGCACGAGTTTGAGAACGAACGCAGAAGAAGAATCATGGTTTACAGTTTTACTGCATTATCTGCTTCTTTCAGCCAGACCTGATACATCCTATATAGGATGGGACAGCCAATTCGACCCAGAACCTCCTTAGTCACCTCTTACGACATGCATGGAAGGTAAACAGTATTGCTATTATTTTTTGCAACACAGACAACTAACTCATTTCATGGCACTAAACAGTTTGCAAGGCTATATTCTTCAACTGTCATGAAACAAGCTAATCAACAATTCAAATTAAAAAGAACAACATGTCACATCCAAATAACAAAAATGATTCAGAAGGAAGCAACAGTTAAGCTATTAAAAATAAGCACATGCGTACCTCACTGGAATGTTGGCATCTCTGATAGCTTTAGCAGTTCCTCCTGAGGCTACCAGCTTGAAGCCATAGGAAGACAACTGCTGTGCAAATTCTGTGAGTCCATTCTTGTCTGACACACTGAACAAAGCTGGAAAAAAAAAACCTTTATAAATTTTAAACTGTCTTCTTTAGTGTTCATTCTCAAACTTCCGCTAAATCCGTCTTGTTGCAGGCAGGACAATGGTCCTATATTTCCATAAGAATTAGTCCAGAGAACAAAGACTCTCAACAGGCTGTTGATGCTTTATTTGCATCAATCGTCTGGCACATCAGTGCACATGGATGGTATCTGACTTCAGTGGTAGAAATTGTAAAAAACTATGGCACTTGTCCTCGAAGAAGCAGTTCGATACAATAAAATCTTGAAACCAATCTGACACAATCTTAAAAGTGACCATGATTCCCACTTTTGAAATCTTCAAAGTGGATGAGGTCCCTTAACGCATTAACTATGTCAGATCGATGTGTCATACTGTGTCCGTGCTTGCCAGTGTATCGTCTCACCTGCATGTCCTGGTACGAATATATAAATAATCCTTCAGGTCATTGATTGTGTCAATAACTCCACCCAGTCACTTCAAATGACTTCCTGCTTCAACTTTGCGGAGCCGGTTCACTGAGTCAATAAGTATGCATGTATGACAATAGTCCTGTGACAGCACCTTCATCACAGCCTTTATCTAGTCATCAGATCATCATCATGGCACTCCGGACAAGTCCATAAGTTCTCCAATCTCTCATATTCAGTATGTCCTTCAGCGTGTGGTAACTGACTGTTCTGGTTCTGTTGATAACTCTTCTTTTGATTCCTATATGAGTATATGCCCGTACCTCCATTGCAAGACTGCTCGTGATTGTAGTAAATTTGATTTTTTTTTACCATGTGGGAACAGCCCAAGTACAGCATTGATCATGAATGACTAGCCCATCAGCTTAGATTACTACATTATTTTCTGCAGTATTATCAATGAGTGCCATGATTTTTTCATCCACAAACACCAAATTTTTTCCCTGCAACTTCTGTCCAGTGTGAGTAGGTACCACATAATGCAGGTGGAGTGGGTATTCACTCTCTAGGATCAATGCAAGTAGGATCACATCCTTGGCAAATATTAAACCATTAGCCCCATGTTCATGACGCTGCATGTTCATATTGGGCTGTCATTTACTAGAGCGCACTTTCTGAACTCCCTGGAATTGTCACTCAAGAAATGTGCTCTGAGTGACACGCTTACGCTTATCAAGCCACAAACTGCTCAGTTAAGGATGGAGTGCATGGAAAACCCAAGCAGAATTAAATCAGTCCTCTGTGTCTTTTAATGTTTTAAAAAATATTTGAAATTGGATTCAGTATTAAATTGTATTCAGACAACAGCTTTCCTGTCCATTCCACTCTCACCAGTATAGTTGCAGCCGAAAGGGGGCAAAATAGTAACACTGCCATTCTCCATGCATACTGTTGAAAGCAACCGAGGCCAGCCTCAGCTGCTGGGGTTTGCTACAACATCCTGTAAAAGAAGAAAAAACAAAACCACCAACAAACCTGGAGGCAACAAAAAGGAAAAATTTTAGCCTCATCGATCTGGAACAGAAGGTTTTTCAAGGAGGCATATGACAGAAAAAGGAAAAGACCACAACCAAGAATGAAAGAATTAAAGAAACCAAGAATATACCAGAATTAAAGAAACCAAGAATATACCAGAATTAAAGAATATACCAGAATTAAAGAATTAGATGATTATCATCAAGAATGAGTAGGATCTGTAAAGATTTGAAAACAATAGCTAAAGATAAGGTCAAAATGGAAGAGGGTTGTTGATGACCCATACTTCGCAGTAAGACGACTGGTCTATATATAGCCTAGAACAGTGCTTCTAAACCACTGTGCTGCTGCAACATGCCTCCAGGCCTTCAAGAGCATCTTGAATCATAGATGTATTTATGAGCATATAAAAGTTTATTTGGATCCCTGCCCAGACGTATACAATTTTTGTTCTTTTATCAGGCAGCAGTGTCACAAAGGTTAAGCATTCATTATTCTCTAGACTATAGTGCAAACTCATAGGAGGGGGAATGCCACCGTCCATACAACCACCCCCCCCCCAACAAATCAGAACATGACTTGATTTAGTACTATGAACGTAGCTAAATGGTGGGCCAAAATGTATCCATGGCCCTGCTAGCCATGAGTAGTATTAATATTCTATAGCAATATTCAATATGTTTCTACAACAAGAAGAAAATGGTGGATTTATTAATTTATATCATGTAATGTTATAATGGTTTCTGCTCTAAGTACAGCACACACTGTTAGGCGCTGAAGGAACATTATACAATTATAGAGAGAATTAAGAGTCATATGGCATCATATCATATGCCTTTATAATTTATTTAATATATTCTGCTGCTAGCCTAGTTAGTAATTTTGTAAATAAAAGTCTGGAATAATCATGATTCATTTAATTTATGATTATATTTAGGTCCTAAGTGAAGAATATGGCAGATAATTTGGTGTTTTGCAGTTTGCACAAAAGGATATAAATAAGATCTCAATTGCTCGCAAAGTGCAGGAATCGAAACTGACATACAAATGTTGCCATATGCCGGCATTCTCACACACGACAACAAACGTAGTACGCCGGTAGTAGGCTTAGTCAAGTCCATTTCGTATAGATCAAAATTATATTGCAAGATTAGTGTAATATTGATGTATTGCCAATTCTATACTGTAGACAAAAAAAGGTTTACCTATTTCTCCTGACATACTGTTTGTATTCAGAGGGTAAAATGATTTACGAACGAAGTAGAAATTACTGAAAATTCAAAATTTCCAACACGTGGTTATATTAATAACCACTCTGCGTAGTCCGCGATGTTGTATCGCCTTTCAGTGTTGCCAACTATTTTTGTGAAAATGATTTACATGCATATGGAAAAACTTTTTTTAAAATGGCACTGATCTTTTAAGCTAAAATGTTACAAGAGAGTGCAATATAACTCAATATTTCCAGTTAGTTTAAGAATTATCGTTATGAAAATTCTGTAAATTTAAAGTAATTCAAAGCACTCTCGTTATCTGTATGTATTTCTGCAGAAATTATAGGCATATTTGCTCTTGCAACGTTGAATAATATTGAAACAAATTCCTATTCGCATCCTGTTCAATTTTTCATAAAACGCTAGTCTGTGGTTATAATAAAATTGACTATATATTTAACTACATTATCAACAAAAAATTTAACAAGATTAACTATACAAGATTAAATTATTTGTCCCCGTTAATTTAAATTAGACTAAATTAAATTAATTGAGACAAATTTAATTGAATAGTTAAATTCAATTAGTTAATTTTGACTAAATTCCCTTTCCATTGTGATTAGTGATGAATAGATGAAGATCTTCTTCTTCTTCTTCAGCGTTCATTCTCAAACTCCCACTGGATTTCTCTTGTAACTGGACAATGATCCTACAAGATTTCCAGTTGAATGTAGTCCAAGATTCCCAGTCGTCTCGACTTTGTCTTGCCACTGGACCAAGATAAAACTCAGGAGAGAGAGTGTGGTTGACGATTAGCGAAACTCTTCCACACTATAAACCAACTTCAGCGCTAGTCATTTCTCAACCCATTTTCAGGAAAAGTCACAAGAGCAACATAGTGAACTCTTAGCAACATTTGTGGACTTAACTAAAGCATTCGATACCGTTAACAGAGAAGGACTGTGGAAGGTGCTTACAAAGTTCGGATGCCCCCCAAAACTTGTCACTGTGATACGACAATTTCATGACGGTATGATGGCTAGTGTTATCTGCGACGGAGGAGTATCTCCTGCATTCCCTGTCACAAATGGTGTAAAGCAGGGATGTGTGCTGGCCCCTACTCTTTTCAGCCTGTTATTTACAGCCATGTTAACGGAAACACACCATAGTAATGAAACAGCAGGCATAATGATCAATTACAGAACGGATGGTGGTCTTTTCAATTTACGTCGTCTAAAAGCAAACACGAAAACTAAATCTAGTACTGTTAGAGAATTACTTTATGCTGACGACTGTGCATTGTATGCTGACTCTGTCGTAAACATGCAGAGCACCATAGACCGCTTCTCAAAGGCCTGCAACAACTTTGGTATCACTATTAACACCAAAAAAACAGAAGTCATGCACCAAGCAACATCAAATAGCCAACACACTGCTACTTCCATCATCGTCAATCAGGAAGAACTGCAGGTAGTCGACAATTTTACTTACCTTGGGAGCACTCTCTCTCGCGATGTCAACATTGATGTGGAAATTAACAATAGACTGGCAAAAGCTAGTGCTGTATTTGGCAGATTACGCAAAAATGTATGGGACAGAAGAGGTATAAGAACAACCACCAAACTACAAGTATATCGTGCTGCTGTTATACCAACCTTACTATACGCCTGCGAAACGTGGACAGTGTATTCTAGACATGCAAGAAAGTTAAATCATTTCCATCTTACCTGCCTACGTAAATTACTAAACATCCATTGGTGGGACAAAGTACCAGACTACGAGGTCTTGGAAAAATCAACCTCAATAAGCATCCACACAATACTTATGAAGGCGCAGGCACGCTGGGCAGGCCATCTTGTGCGTATGGAGAACTCTCGTTTGCCAAAACAAATATATTATGGAGAACTCAAGGCAGAATTTCGAAAAGCTGGTGGACAGAAAAAGCGTTTCAAAGACACGCTCAAGTCATCCTTGAAACATCTTAACATTGACGTAGGCGCTTGGGAGAGCCTCGCTCAGGATAGAACAGCATGGCGTTACAGCATTAGAACGGGAGCACTAGCGGCAGAAGAATTCAGACAAGAAACTGCAAGACAGAAGCGGACACGTAGAAAAGAAAAAACATCTCAACCTCACACAGATACCTTCTATTGTTGTCAATTCTGTAAAAGAACATTTTGTGCGCGCATTGGACTTGCAGTCATTTAAAAACGCACTATTAACTTTATTATTTTATTATTTATTGTTATTATTATTATGGTTGAGTTTTTGGTTATCGTCGATCACGACGGACGAACATCATCATCAGTCCAGAGAATGGAAATGCGTTGTGTTGCCGTTTTATTTGCGACAATGGCCCAACACATCCGTCTTCGGCGGTAGATGAAGATCAAAACGTAAATGCAACCATAAATAACACATAACAATAAATATGTTGCTATTTACATTGACTTCGTTTCGGAATGGTTTCGTTTGTAATTTCTCAAGTTATAAATTGTTACTAATAAGTTATTTAACTTTTGGGAGCTGTCCATAAATTACGTCAACAATTAAGGGGAGGGGTTTACCTAATCATGTCTCCCTAAGGGCAATTAAATCCTCCTTAGATTGAAAACCCCAGAAATTGTGAGCAATTAGCCCTTACTTCCTATGTACAGCATAGTGGTTTGTCTGAGTTTTCATACCTAGGAGACTTCAGCTTTCGGCTTAGTGCAATCTCTATTAGAGCCATCTACTCAGAGGGGGTCTATAATTGTATATATGACATGCTACAAAGCTTCCATAAAAGAGCCTCAATATAATGGCATGTCATTTACTAAGGTTTTCTGTTGCATGGGTGGTTTGTCTACTGAGCCACTGGTGAGACCCACGTATCCTCCTTAGATAAAATTGCCTGCCACATGTGTAACATGTATGATCAGGATGTTCGTCACTGAGGCACAGTGGTACAGACCGCTTATGTGAAGGCCAAGAAACAGAGTTCGAAACCTACCTCAGTCAACTTTGCATCCGGATAGTTCAGAATGTGATTAGCGCAAATCAACACAAAATATTTCGTTAACTTTTTTCTTGGACACAAGTATTTCAAACCGAATCTGCTTTCATAATTCAAAGTCCTGTCTATAGCAGACTGTCAAAATTGGTTGCTTACATTAATTATGTTTATATCTAAAAGTCTATAATATTGCGTGGGACACTTAAGAAAAACAATATTTCCTGTGAAGATGTTATCAGGGATACAAAACTAAGTTGACACACTCAAAATTGTAGGGATGGTTTCACAATAGCTGGAAATTCTACACAGGAAATAGACAACTGAGAATGGTAACAATGAAAACTGCGTTGTTAAATGACTATTAACAGGTTAAATGATTCATCCTGGTTAACCATTACACCATTTAAGGTTTTCCATGACAAAAATATGATTACTGAATATTTCAAATGTGTTAGGTTCAGGTATGCTTAATATGTAAAATAAAAGTATAAACAATTGTATATTAATTTTTCTACCGGCGTGGCTCCCTTTTTTTCTATAATGTGTTTTTTTGTTTAGTAAAATGTAACTCTTATTACGAAGTGCGCTTTTTTTTCAACCGCGGACGTTAGTCCAAATTGGCGGTTTCAGAGAATTTTACGATCAAAATAGTAGGGGTCACGGTAATTCAGTTATACGATCTTCGGGAGTAAGGTCAGTTTGCCTGCACTTTAAGAATATGGGTGTTTTTTTTTTAATGGAAAGAAGTTTCTATTGACAAAAATCTGAATGCATACATAAACTAAAGTAATATCAATTCTGAATATTTCATTTTAGTAAATTAAAGAAAGTAAAACAAAAACAAAAATTGACGTTGTAAAAAATGCATAAAACATTTTATTTGTATCTTTTTTTGGGAGGTTACAAATTTAAATTCATCAAAAAAATTTATTAAATAAATAAATCTAAAAAAAATAAACAATATGATATTGGGTTAAAAGAAAATTTCAAAATTATCATAGGACATAATTGACCACAAACGGCCACATCAGCCATGACCGTTTACGGCAGGCGTTCTCTACCTTGTGTTCGCGTGCGCATTGATGCTTTGTAAGAGCATGTGCTCGCCCTGAGCGAGTTAAAATATGTTCGCGAGCACTAACGATTACACGTGGGCTGTGCTAGTCATCTGAAAAGGTTGAGAACCCCTGGACTAAAATATATGACCTTTTGACTAATGGGAAATCCAGCCTTCTAAAATGGCTCATTTGGCTATTCCGATGATTGTCATTGGCTGTCACGTAAAGCATAATCATAATGAAAAATTGGCTCAATTGATCAAATACAGAATCAAATAATCAACTCTGGAAGTCTGTCAACATACAGAATCAAATAACTATCCCTGAAAGTCTGTCAACATACAGAATCAAATAGCTTCTTCTTCTTCTTCTTTCGTTCACTTGAAACATGTCTATATCTGTAATTCTGTCTCCTTAATAAAACTTACTGTCTTTTGTAGTTCATACAGTGTCCCATAGAGCTTTGATCCCAGTGTTGTTTCCTTTGGCCAATATGTCTGCCTCAGCGTTTCATGCTCATAACACGCTTGAAGTATATGTTTGGCACTCTGTGCTGCCTGTACACATGTACACATGTCCGTGTTGCCAATCTTGAACTTTGTATACATGTGACTGCGAAGTCAGTAGTGTCCTGTTCTGAGACGTAGAATTATAACTTGTTCTGATCTGTTCATAATATGATAGTCATCTTGTGTTGGTGTTTGTGGCTTTCTAATTGACTTGATCATCTGTTTTTTCTGATGGTAGGTGATTGGTATATCTGGTTGGTCTTCGGCAGCACCTTTCTGTGCCAGTTGGTCTGTTTTTTAATTTCCTGGTATTCCACAGTGAGAGGGTATCCACTGCATGGTTACCCTATACTGATAAGACAATTCGCTAAGTAGTTTTTTCAAGTTTGTTAGTTTTCCAGACTGGAGAGTTTGAGGCACTGACCTTGCATCTGTCAGGAATACCACAGGCTGTAGGCCAGAGTTGGAGTTCAGCAGTTTTTTTAGCTGCCACACTAATTGCCTGGATTTCTGCATCATAATTATTGCAGAATTTTCCTGTCGGTGTTCTGATTGTATCTCTAGGCTTGTGTGGATATTCTATATATACACCTGCACCTCCATTCCTCACAGCATTCTGTGCTGACCCATCTGTGTATACTCATCAAATAGCTAACTCTGGAAGTCTGTCAACATACAGAATCAAATAACTAGCCCTGGAAGTCTGTCAACATACAGAATCAAATAACTACCTCTGGAAGTCTGTCCAAATGTATGTATGTCCTTTTGTGTCTTTCATGCGGTCATTTAGCAATACTAAGAAGCAATCCGCTTCTTCGCGATTATTGCTAAGCCCGGGAGGCTTGTATAGAGAAAATGGCATGCATATTTTGCATTAACCCCCTCTCGGTTCCGTTGATGAAGTCCAAGGCAAAGGCAAAACGCCCGATACGCCCGGAATAAAGTAGAACTGCAGGAGATGCCAGAGGATGGTTGAATGCGACCATCAACTGAATTAGGGTCCTCTCCCCGGATATTTAATGAGGGTTTACTCTCCTTAGCCTTGGACACTCTCGTGTTAACCTGCTAGGTTCTGTTCAAATGCAGAATCAATATCTAAGACTGGAACTAACTTACTCTGGAAGTATGTCCAAATGAAGAAATAAATATTTGTAAAGTATCTAGATTTTCAGTATCTTACAGGAAAGTGAGAAATGAGGCAACAGAGATGTGGTTCTATAGAAGAATGCTGAGAATATCATGGACTGCTAGGAAAACTAATGTGGAGATGTTGAAAGAGTCAAACGCGAAACGGACCTTAATCAATAATATAAGAAAAAGACAATCTTCATTTTTTGGCCACTTCATGAGACAAGGAGGTTTGGAGAACATAGTCAAATAGGTAAGATTAAAAGCAACAAGGACAGAGGGCGACAACGTGAGAAAATATTAGACAGTTT